>CM075344.1:153367500-154567500 GCA_037693485.1 Kitagawia praeruptora | reverse complement strand
GGAGAAAGAGTTGCAAAATATCTGTAAGTCCATTGCAGAAATAAAAAATTTGCAACTTATTCAACATGATGCATTACATGTTCAATTAAGTTCCATGTCATCCCAGTTTAGTCATGCAATTCATTCCTTGGGGAAGACAGCTTCGTCTAATTTACCAACTCCACATCCTACTACTCTGGAGGATAACCCAACTGAGGGGGAGAAGGTGGATGACCAAGAAAAATCTACTAGGCGTAAGGGCAAAGAAAAGGCTGTTGACACGGAATTAACTTTATTTTGGGAAAGAAAAAGCTAATGGGAGTATTAGTGCTATGTGGAGAGAAAGCCCTATGTGGAGAGAAAGCAAAGGCAAACTTGAAGATATGTTCAGTCTACAAGAACAATTGTCTTGCACTTGGTTAATTTTTAGAAATCTGGAAAATGTATATATATGATCCAGAATGCACTTTAATACCCCCCCCGGTCCATTATATAAGGCATTTGACTTTTCTGCACGTAACTTTAGGTGCTTTGACTATATAGCTAAAATTATTCTTTTTTAATTTTTCCTTTTTTGAATAAAAATATGATACTTCAATTTTTATTTAGAAAAAGAAATTTTAAAAAATAATAATTTTAGCTATGTAGTCAAAACACCTAAAGTTACGTGCAGAAAAGTCAAATGCCTTATATAATGGACCAGAGGGAGTATTATTTATCTTTGTATTTCATTTTTCTTGTATCAGTTGAGTTATCCTCTAGGAATTTGCTTGTCAAACCCTAATAATCAAATAGGGGGAGATTGTAAGGCATAATGTAATGTAATATGTAATAGAGGACATATATAACTCAACTAGGATAAAAGATAAATAATATTAACTCTATACAGGGATCGTGAAACTTGAAGAACAGGCATCAACAAGGATCAAGTCGCTGAAAGAAGTTCATTAACATGATCAAGCCTCAGTGACAAAATAAAATGTACAGATGATTCAGTTGAAGGGCCAAAAGATTCCAGAGATAAAGTTTTTATGGTTGCACAATTCTTAGCAGTGTTCTTAAAGACATGATACGAAGACCACGAATGAATGTTAGTCGTCTGTGAACCAGACCAGTTGCACTAGGCGTCAACACTTCACAAAAGGAATCGAAGTATCTAACTCAGAAAAATTGTTAAGAGGGATGATTGAGTTTAGAGCAGTATTGATATCCTCTAGTTAGTTGGAAGCTGAACATTTAAGGTCCTCGTGCCTAAACTATCCTTTGGAGTGTTCTGGTTTTTGAAGCTAATCCATTGGATTAGAAGTTGTAACATCCCTCGGTTTTTTATCAATACAAAGATATTTTCCCGAATTGATTGTGTTATTTCGATTCAGTTGTTGACCTTATTTTTCACATTTCAAAAATCAAAATATTTCGAAATAACGTATTCAACCCCTCCTTCTACGTTATTTTGGACCTAACATTCTTAAACTGTTTTTATATATTATGGATATTATAGTCTTGAAATAAATATGAGATATCTATAATTATATGTATATGAGTTAACTAAATGTCATTGTCATATGCTTAAAGTAGAATAGAAGAATGAGGTACTTCTTAAACTATTTTTATATATTATGGGTATTATAGTCTTGAAATAAATATGAGATATCTATAATTATATGTATATGAGTTAACTTTAATCAAGGGACATATTTATAAATATTATATAAAAAATGATATATCTGTAATTGACCTTTAAATTTGGGACATATTAAACTAATACCCTTATTTTTATATGCATCCAGGGACAGGGAGCCCCACATTCCCTTTAATAAAGTTACCCTTTGTCAGCCTACAACTATACAACTATACTAATTCAATGTTGTGCTATATCTTATTCTTACCGCAAGTCCAATGCTAGATGCTAAATTTCAAATTTAACTAATTATTTTAATTTTTACCTAACTCTTTTAACTTCTATTGAATATTCACAATAAACACATCTCATTCTAGTTAAATGATGATGTGGCATGGATGCATAAATGCATCCTTGGTTTCAAATTTAACACCAAGGATGCATAATATATCAATAGCACCAAGGATGCATCCAACTATAGCACCCGTTTGGAGATGAATTTTTTAGCACTTGGTGCTATAATATAGCAATAGCACCAAGTATAGCATTGCATTGAACTTGCTCTTATATCTATATTATGGAACAAAAACTAAAATTCACCACTAAAATAATGGTGTACTAAACATTGTGTTAAAATACTAAAATGCTATAATTTTTTCTAATATATATAGGTGAAGCTATAATTGTCACCTCATTAAAAAGTACAAAATGGGCGGAAAATGGATGGAGGGACATTATGTTTTCTACCTAATCAAAAACGAATACATATCTATTTTAGAACAAGAGTTAGAACAATGCATTGAAGATATGGTGCTATTTTAACAACAAAAACCACTGTTTGATGCTAAATTATAGCAGTAGCTCAATCTAGTTTAGCAAAACCAAGTAGTAGTAACCTCATTCTGTGGGAATAAGTGAACAATTTTTTATGCCACAATTTTGGTGTACATGCACTTGAAGGACATGGTTTCACAAGCATTCTGCAAGCTTAAGCCCAGCCAACAGGCCAATTTCGAGGAACAAACAGTAGGATAAGTATCTACTTAAAAATTTCACCATGCCAAAATTTGACAAAACAGACCATACACTCTTTCTAATTTCAGCACAATTCTGTTTACTTAACAAAAGTACCAAGGGTGGTATGCAGCGCATAATTAAAAATTAATTATACACAGAACACCTGGACTTTCAGCGACTGCCAGGCACAGTACATGTCTGAGCATTGCTAGTTACTCTGCCAAATAAATACAGTACAAAAGAGCGATATACATTTCAGATAAAATTCAATTTGCTTTAGTTTTTGACAAAAAAATGCACATAATTAATTTTAAGAATCAGACAGAAATTGAATTTGAAAAACATATATAGAAGCAACTTGAAATACAAGACAAGTTGTCATCACAAATTACACCCTCTCTTTCAAATATTGATAAAAAGGTATAAATTTGACAAGTAGTACGTATTTTTTAAGTTCAAAAGTTGTTGATAACAGATAATATCTAAGATCAAGTACAAGGGTAAAACTAAAGTTGTAGTACACAATATTTAGATGTTATGCCAAGGAATAAGTGCTAAAGCCTTATAAGGTCCTTACAACAGCCAAACTACTCAAGCACAGGTGTCCTTTATCATGTACACTTATATACATTCCAAGGAGGGTATGAGGTCTAACTGTCTTGAGTAGTTTACAAGAGAAAACACAGAGAACTAGGTTGAACCTACACAGTGAAAGAATGTTAAAGTGCACAACAGATAATCAGTACTAGGAAAGATATTGTTCGGGCGAAGCTTATAACAAAGAAAGATACGAAGTAATTAGATAAAAGAAATAAACTTAAATTTAAAAGATTTATATCACTATATTCCTTACGGAAACACTTATCAGTAATATTTACAAGTTATCTTTCTAACCAGACTGTGACAAGTTCTCATATCTACTACAGCAGATGGATCAGACTAACTAGTCCTCACATATAGCAGGATGAAGAAAAAACCAATATCCTGAAAATTTACACACTAAAAGCACATATGACACCTGAAAGCAGATGGAGCAAATTACCTTTTCGACAAAATATCGAGCAAAATCCACCATATCTTAACTTACAGGTCAAATACAGACTTCTATATCCACAAACACTATCTCTCTCGTTCTATCTCCTCTTTGCCAAACTCCATCCAGGTCCTCTGCTTTTACCAACATAAAAGGTGATTTTTTTTTCACCCTGCAATAGATTAAACTGCTTATCCCAGAAAAGTGATTGCCTAAAGCCAAATTGTGACAGGAAATTTATCTGACAACATTGATTTCAGAACCCTTATGTGAAGCATTCATCTTTGTTAATTCACTGGCTGCATCCTTCTCTGCTTTCTTCTTGTCAAACTCCTGTTGCTTGCAGTTTTCTTCATGAGCTTTATTAAACATCCTCACAAAGTTAAGTAAAGTTGAGACGACTGCAGCAAAATTGATAGCAATATAATTTAAGAGCTCTAAATTTTTAATATGATTGTGATCAACTAAAAAGCAAAACTATTTTTTAGTGTTATATAACGTAATATGTAGTGATGGTATATATAAGTGGATAATTCAATCATTTTATGGTAGCATATGACAAATAAAACATGTCACCTCTATATAAAGGAAGTCATTTTCCTAAAGGTATCATATAATTTTATAGTAACAATTTGAAATGGTCTTACTAGGTTGTGAAAGTTCAAGATAAGATGTAGAGCAGAATTAACTGATGCAAAATAATAAGCAGTTTAGTGAAGGATTATTTGCTTATTCACGTTAAACTTGGTGCGGAACCAATCATCTGACTAAATTAAGCATGTTTAAGCAGGTACAAGTGGAATTCTGATGTAAGAGGAATTTTAGTACTAATTGAGGCTCATGACTCGCGAGAAGACTACAGCAAAATAAAAATAAAGACATGAGCACGTTGCTGAGGATGTTTGATGGCATGACCACGCTGTTGAATGACATGATCATGCCAAATTGGAAAATATTGGCAGAGACTTCTATTGAGATATTGGGGAGATTGCGCATGATCATGCTCAAAAACCCTTATTGAAAAAGAAATAAACCAAATCCAAATTAAAATAAAATATTTATTATAAAGCAAGCGTGATCATGCAGGATTGAGCATCGTCTGATTGCGCCTTTTCTCTTGTCTGACTCAACCACAGACAGGGAAGATTGATCTGAGCTCGTTCAATCAGATGATCATGCGCAATCTCCCCAATATCTCACTATCCCCAATATCTCACTAGAAATCTCTGTCAATATCATGCCATCAAGCATCCTCAGCAACGTGCTCATGCCTTTATTTTGATGTAGTCTTCTCGCAAGTCATGAGCCTCAATTAGTATTGAAATTCCTCCTACATCAAATTCCATCAAAGTGCTGGTGTTATCCATCGCTAATTATTTAATAAATATTCCGGACTACAATCACATCAACTGATGACTTCAGGAAAAAGCACCACATACACCCCATAGGTCTATCGTCAAACGCAAACCATCTTAACCTGAAAACTCTACAAACAGAAAATCGAATATATATTTAGGGAAATTTAATTGCATATTAGTGGATCCTATATTTGTGAACTACAATATATTTGCATGTTCTGATAATTTGGTCAATCAAATTATATATTTAGTGAAACTTGTGAAAATATATTGTGAATTCCGGACTCCGGAGATTTGTAAATTTTGCAGGCTAAGATGGTTTGTTGTGGTACATGACTCCTAATTTGGTCAATCAAATTATATATTTAGTGAACCTTGTGAAAATATATAGTGAATTCCGGACTCCGAAGATTTGTAAATTTTGCAGGCTAAGATGGTTTGTAGTGGTACATGACTCCCTCGGATATAAAAATATATACTCTCTCCGTCCCACCAGATTGATTGTATACATTGGGGGACGGGGGCGTGGCATGCATTTTAAGGATAGTTCCATAACTTATTTTTCAAATTTTCTTTTTTTATATAAAAATAGGTATGTTAAATTTTTATACAAAAAAGAAAATTCTAAAAATAAGTTATGGAACTATACTTTATAGGAGCTTTAAAATGCGTGCCAAGCAGTGAAAAAAAAAACTATATATATATACTTAGCAATTTAAATGATAATCACTAAGTCATTGACCTCACAGCAACAATGCCAATCAATCAAATGTACAGATGATACCTTGCTCGAATGGACAACGAGCTGGATCTTCTCCAAAGTAAAGAATCAATGCATCTACGTTTCTTCCCTTTAAGATTTAAGTTTTAGAGATATTAGGTCAGAACAAGAACAAAATATTATTGACAGAAGGAAACCCTTAAGCTGACTCTCCAAAACAGTTAAGAGCCATACCACCATGGAATAAAGTGAGGCTAAAGACCTAACTTCACCTTCAGCAAAACAAAGGAACTCCTTTAAAACCTGAGAAGTACAGACACAGGAATTAGAGAACCATCAAGGATAAGCAATAAACACAAATTTGTTATTTTTGAACAAGAATATGAAGCATGACACCTACCTTAACTAAGTTTGAGTTTCAAGGCTCTATTTTGAGTGTTCTGAAATTACACGATTTATAGGTAAATCGCTAGATTGTCCCCTCTGCCAATTTGACTATGCGGCTTACCTCAAAAAAACTTGGTAATTTATACTATATTATTAAAGGCGAAACATTAAAAGTTTGTTGGTCCGGTTTTCGGTTGGTCATTCTATTTAAATAAATAAAATAGTAATATTATAATTAGAATTACTAAAGTCTAAACCCCTCATCTAGAAACATCGCATGCAATATTATATATATATATATATATATAAATATATATATATACGCACATCATCGGGTTTCTTCTCTTTCTCCCTCCCATTCTGCATTTCTACCAACCATACTACCCCTCCCCTACCAGACCCGACCCCCCCCCCCCCCGTCCCGTACCAACCCCTATAATCTATCATCTCCCTGATTTACCAGTTCAGAATACATAAATCACTAAAATCTATTACGGAAATCAACCGTTTATACTACGAAAATCACTAATTTATACGCTGGAAATCACTTACTATTACCAGTTCAGCAGACATTCTAAACTTATAATACATTGCGATTTGACGATGAAAATGGTGCCCCTGCGGGGCCAGAGGTCAGGGTCAGAATGGAAGAGGAGATCGATTAGGAATCTCGTCGGAGCCAGATCTTTAAAAATCGAGCTCATCGGAAGAAGATGACCGGAACTGTGGTGGTGGAGCTGTGGTGGTGGTGTGATGGGTGGCAGTAGTGGCGGTGGTGGTGTGATGAGTGGCTGTAGCGGCGGTGGTGGTGGGTGGTAGCGATGGTGGTGGTGTGGTGGGTGGTAGCTGTGGCGGTGGTGTGGTGGGTGGCAGTGGTGTGGTGGGGTTGCTGGTAGAGATAGCGGTGCGGTGGGGTGGGGCGCGGTGGGGTGGGGGGTTTTATTTTTGTAATTTTGGTTTTTTTATATTTTTAGTTAAATATAAAAATAGTGATTTTGATTGTACAAAATAGTAATGGTTTGTAGTTCTCATTTTAAAAATGGTTTGTATTTGATCATTTACCTATATATATATATGAAAAATCACATCGACAACACCGACAAAAGTAAGTTACATGTTCAATTATGTACCAATTTGATTCTCCTCTTATTTTTTGATGTTTATATATATTCATTTTTAACTCAATCTCCGATTATGATCATATGATTAAATTTATAATATTTCAATAGAAATTAAAAATCATATAAATATTTAAAAAAAAAAGTCGTGCTTCGCACATGTTATACGCTACTAGTCAAAGTTATTTTATCTTATAAGCAAAAGTAATTTTTTGAATTTTAAGCTATTATCTATTAGAATAATATTAGGGAAATGCTAGCCATAGCCTCAAGGGCTATGGTTAAGTATTTAATATTCTTAGTTTTTTTCTGGTAGCATTAAACGGTTTAACGTTCATTAATGACTTTATTATTTGAAAATTGTATGGGAGTAAATGACCATGGTGAAAACATTGAGATAGACCTTTTTACGTCTTAAAATAATGAAATTTAATTATATTAACTTAAATAAATAATTTGACATTATATACCAAATCATAAATTATATATATATATATCAAATTTCAAGTATATTATATGGTCGATCTTCAGGATAAAAAAATGAATATTAAAAAGGATATTACAAGATCAACAAAAAAATTATACAATTATTTTCGTATGTAGGAAATTAAATGAGAGTAAAAATTGTGGTCGGATAATAATAGGAAAATATATTTCCCAAATAGGGAAATGCTAATCACAACCGTAAGGGTTTTGGTTAAGTATTCAATATTCTTAGTTTTTTCCTGAGATACAGCTGGTAGCATTAAACGGTTTAACGTTCATTAATGACTTTATTATTTGAAAATTGTATGAGAATAAATGACCTTGATCAAAATATTTTGATAGACCATTTTACGTCTGAAAATAATGAAATTTTATTACATTAATTTAGATAAATAATTGGGTATTACTATATACCAAAATCATAAAATATATATATATATTAAATTTCAAGTATCTTATATGGCCGATCTTCAGGATAAAAAAATGAACATTAAAAAGGATACTACAAGATCAACAAAAAATTATACATTCGTTTCGAATGTAGGAAACTAAATGAGAAAGTAAAAATTGTGGTCAGATAATAATAGGAAAATATATTAATTAGATGTAGTAGAATAATCAAACAAGATTCTCAATTTAGATAACTAAACCTATTAAATAAATAACAAAATGATATAATATTATATTTAATAAAAATTAAGTATATACTATATATTTAAAATCAATAAACTATTTTTATAAATAGACAAACTCCATTTTAAGATTATAGAGAAGATTTTATCAATGTCACGTTGTTGAGTTTGTGCAGAGTCAAAATAGAAGTCAAAATCATTAATTATATGCAATTACTACAAGTGCTCATTAACTCAAGTGATAATCAAAAACGAAAAAATGGTAAAAATATTAAATGCTTAACCATATCCCTTACGTTGTGTTTGGTTGGGGTGAATGGAATGGAATGAGAGTTCAATATTCATTCATTTTATACTTCAAATCTCATTCCATTCATTACCCATAATATTATTATGGGTTCCCTTCCAGAGAGAATTTGTTATATAGAGAATATGAGAGAATCACTTAAAATGTATTAAAATTGCCCTTTATATAAGGCCCCTTACGGGGCCCTTTTATAAAAAAGTCTTATAATTCTATCCTCTATCCATTTGTCAAAGAAAAAAAGAAAAAAAAAATTAAAAAAAATTAAAAAAACTGTTGCCAACTTGCCATGTCATAATTTTTTTTAAAAACAAATTATTATTATTATTTTTTTTTTGTAATTTTTTTTTATAAATAAATAGAGGATAGAATTATAAGACTTTTTTGTGAAGATGCCCCTGGCGGGGCCCTAAGAAATAAATGGAAATAAATGGTTAAGATTGATTCTCTCGTATTCTCTATATAAGGAGGTCCTCTCTAGAATAATGGTCATATTATTATAATATATGGCTTATAGCGAGTAAGTATTGCTTGTAAGTATTGTAAATACTTATACTAGAAACAGGCCAAAATATTTCTTATAAGTTACTTCTAAGAGCATCTCCAACCCATTACACCAATTTGGTGTAACGTTTACATCAAATTGGGGTAAAAATCTCACCAAATTTTAAATCATCTCCAACCCATCTACACCAAAATTTACACCAAAAGGAATCATTCTCATTTTAAAAGCATATTCTTCCTCTTTTCCAAATGATATTAATATAAAAGTTTTTAATTTTGTTACATATTATCTCATTTTTATTCATTAAGTGAATTCAAGACCATGCTTGTAAGTATCTTAATTATATGATTTATTATTGTCACGTGAATGAACTAAATTAAAACAAAAATAAGAGTTCGATCGAATTGTATAGGTTAATAAATTATAATCCAAAGTTACATGTTAGAAAAAGGCAACAAAACAATGTAAAATATTTTGGGTACAAAAGGAATGAATTGTTTTTGTGAAAGAATAAAAGGGTAGGATTGGAATTTAGAAAAACTCTAAAAGTTACACCAAATTTGGTGTAATTTTTGGCGTCACACCAAAATGGTGTGATTTTTGGAGTTGGGTTGGAGGACATTTTTACACCAAAATGGTGTAAAAGTGCATTTTTAGTGTTGGGTTGGAGATGGTCTAAGTTTAGTATAAATTAATATCATATCCATATTGTAATTTAAAGTTGAATGCAAAATTAAATAATTATCTAAAAGCTAATTAAATAATCAAGTAAAATCTCATTCGTCTCAGTTTATATTTAAATACTTACTAAATATACTAGAAGTAGCATTTATACAAATATATTTGATCCAATTTTTCCTAAACATATTAGAATATATTAAGACACTAACTAAAAAAGACAAATTATAAAAGTAAAGTATAAACTAATGGCATCTCTATATTGTGGTATAACATAAATAAAATACAATATAAAGGAATCATAGTAAATCTCATCTGATTTAGTAATTTTCACATAATCATAATACAATACAAAAAATAATATTAAAATATATCTGATTGATCCCATGAGGACATGGAGGACAGAGGTTACTGAAGAAGGGAGGAAATGTCGGCACTTGTAGCTCCTTAATAGTAAAATGAATAATTGGTAGGTGTTATGTACTCTAGTATTGACAGGGAAACTCCAAATACTGTACCTATTATTTGAAATAAGTCAAGCTCGTCAAAGCTAGTCGCTAACTAAGTCATTTAAATATTTGAAATGTACTTATGTCTCAAATATGTTGAATATAGGAAATATAACTCTTTCCGCCACCTTTATTTCTCTCTCTACTTTCTTTCTAGGTTCTTTTCGTCTTACATATATATATCTTCTCTCTATTTTCTCAGTCAATCCTCTCCTATCTCTATCTGTATCTCTTTCTTTCATCATCTATCTTGTCTAATTTCATTCTAACTGTTCAAAATCTACTTCTAAACGAAGCCAATTGTGACTCCTGACATTAAACCCCTTCCACCCAGAAGAGGGTATTAATATTGAACTACTGTTTGGTTAGGTTGATAGGCTCATTGGGTATTGAACATTCTATAAACTAACACTTAAAATTTTTATTCAGCTGCTACACGGTAGAGGGTATTAGACTATTAGAGTTCGTGTCCTTCTAATGCAGTATATGGAACTGGATTACAGACCATCACTATAAATGTTCACTCGAAAAATGAATAGTCTAAAGTAAATAACGGGAGTCACTTCTGCCCTCCAGAGAAAAAAATGTAGTACTTATGTATCACGGAACTATTAATTACGTTTCTGTTCTAATCATATTAATTTCATGTGTCCGTTCATTTGCTTATATATTAGGACGGACACTAGTTGAGGTGATTATTTTTCTTTATAGCATATTTACCAATCTTTTGCTTTCTGATTATGGACCATTGGACTGATGATATCTAACATATAGATAATTAAGATCTGGAACCAACATCGCAAGCATAAACATAAGATGTGTTAATGAAACCCTACTTTCTCTTTCATCAAAAGTTTGACACTGATTAGCTCGAAGAAATTACCAGCTCTTGACCCATCCAATGAAATCTAATCTTTTTGTCTTATTAATTTCTTCCTTTGCGAAGGGATCTGGGCCACTATCTTATTGCACAAAGTAATAGACCCCACATTTGAGGTAACTAATTGCAGATGGTGCATAGAAATTACCATATGAAATTTTTCTGACACGGGTCCATCGCTTTCAGACAAAGTCAATTCCTGAACTACCTTCTCTAATCCTTTGCTGATAGCTTGCATTTCCTCGGCCAAAAATTTTAGTTGTATCTGTAGGGAAACAAAATGTCACATCAACATACTGTCTGTCATTACTTAGTTTCACAAGTCACTCAAGAATTCAAACCTTTGTCGATGATTCCAAGCTTCCAAGATCTTTTGAAAAATCAAGGAGTTCTGGAAGTTTCTCAGCAAGCACCTAGAAATCATCCAGCAAATTAGATTTGGAGAAAGGTAACTAACAGAATACAAGAGAGCCAAATAGTTTAACCTTAACATGAGACTTAGCTTCATTCAATAATTTAAGGTCACAAGAAAACTATGTATATAAACAAAAAAGCCGTCCTCATGTAATTTCACAAATTACAAACAATATTATAATCCCCCCATGTCAAATCGTAAAGCGAGGTTCTTTTATGTCCGGCCTCTCTTACACTTCCCCTTTCCCCTTTCTTGGTTGACCACGGTTTCAATATTACCATTATATGACGGTCTAAGTGGGCAATCAAAAATTTTAAAAACCCTCTAGGCTCCTGTGTTTGCAACATCAATCATCTACCACCTAACCGGTTGCCTAGGGGAACTATAATGAAGCACATAATTAATCAATAATGCTTTAAATTAATTTGTTGGCCACTCATTGTCGTTTTCAAGTTTATATTTGTCAGTTCCTAACATACACGATATATCTGTTACTTACGAAATTTAGTAGACCCGGCTAGGTGTCCCATCGATTTAAGTTCCAATTTTAAAACACTAGTCTTAGATGTGTGTTAAAATCATCTTCACTTGCTCTCTGTAGTGGACTACGGTAGGTTGCCCAAAATTTTGTAGCCTGGGGGTCAATTTGTAGTCCGAAAAGAACCCAAGTCTCTATTTACCGTTAGACGAGTTAAGTCTCTAAAATCTTCCAAGGCTGAGCTAATCTTATAAGGTTTCACTTACCCTACAAGTCTCCCAACCCTACTCATATTCCAAACCAGGTAACTCTGCATAAAATCACCACTCCTTTTCAAGGTACACACAAATACACCCTCCTAACAGCACTTATTATCATGCCAGAGTTGGACCATCCCCCAGTCGGATTTTGCAGGTTATCCTTCCGGCAAAAAAGGAGGAGACATCCCCCAGGAAGTTTGACCTAGAATCTCAACCACGCAAAACCCAGGTAGCACATTAATTATTATCAACCAATTTCCCTTTGATTTTTGCACACGCAACACTCTTCAGGGTAGCTTTTCTGAGGAGTTCTGGTTACAATTTGTTTAACGCACAGCTGCATGTCCTTTCCTTAAATTAAAAAAAATTAAGGAAATGTTACAGTTTTGAAAGCCTTTGCCTACTGTATGTTCTGTTTGGTACATGACTCTATGTGGAGGAATTTTTTAAATTAAATGCAAATTCCTTGGCATATTGTAAAAGATGTCTTTTAAACTCTAGTTGATAGCTAGTAGCTACCCATGTATTGAGTTAAAAAAAACTTGGTCTCTGTGTCCAGTCTGCATGATTATCATAATCAAAGAATTGGGTAAGATTACCCGGACAAATTCCTAGACACGGTAAGCATGGAGTGCTATATAGTCTTTTTATACCTTGCATAGATAATGCATAAGAGTCATCTTGTTGTCGCGAGCACGTGTTTCAGTCAACTTAAGGAGGCTATCTAATCTGAACCCAACAGCGGAGCCTAAAATAAATGAACAATCAGCCAATAAGCGTTAGAGTTTCAAAATTTATTTATGCACAACAGAGATCTTTCTACTATGCATCCATCAATATATTATTTGTTATACATATATAATATATATATATATATATATATACATATACATATACATATACATATATATATTATATATATATAACATAGTAAGAAGCAGCAAATGTCTGAACTTCTGTGTTCATTATATATATAATGAACAGAGAAGTTTATAATGAACAAAGAAGTTCAGAAATTTGCTGCTTCTTACAGCAGTATAATTTCACAAATAGGATATTTCCGTTAGATAAGTTCCTTCATCTTTTAAACATACGATTGATAACATGTACATATACTAGTGTGAATAATAACATCTAAACTCTGGCTGACAATTTTAGTATGCAACCACCATAACATGTACATATACTAGTGCAAACACAATAACATCTAAACCCTGGCTGACAATTTCAGTATGCAACCACTATCTGACAGTGCTGAAATAGTGAAATCTTCTAAAGAGTTTCTGAACATACAAAACACTACATACAGAAATCTTTTAAAGAGCTTCTTAACATACAGAACACTACAATTGTGAGGCTTATAATTCATTTTGGAAATAAATATTAAAATGTTCACTGAATCCACAACTAAGACCCTTATATTAAGTGGGTCACTAAATTAAAAATGGTCTCAGTCAAGTTACTCTTTCCCAGAACGCATAGCTCTATTACAATTTTTAGTTAAACCAAATGAAGGTAGGACATGTGGCAAAAAGGACAAGTTGGGCGCTGAAGTATTCTATGACGTGACAACTACTGTGCTATTAAGTATTAAACTGCTCACTGAACTCGCACCTACATACTGAGTAGGATACTCGAGTCAAAACAGTCTTACTCGAGTCACTCTCAACATATCTTTAATCGGTCCATCCAAAACATCCATTCTGTGCCAAGGAATGATATACACAAATGCAAAAAAAAAAAAAAAAACCAAACAGATGAGGTTAATAAACTTTATAATTCAAATAAGATTCTTAAAATTTGAAACTTATCTTAAACTGATGCATGTCCAACCTTCGGAGCTAAGGGAATTGCTATTTTTGGTCTTCAATTAATCTCCTTTGACAAGAATATTCAATCGATTTAACACTTCGACTGAAGATATTTTAGAACTGAAAAAGTTGGAAAATTTTAATATAGGCCCTTTGGCGAAATTATCTTGTTATGGCACGTTAAATGTTAGTTCTTTGACTAAACTGACTCAAGTGTAACCATTTTAAATAAGTGTCCCACTTGATATATGGTGTGAATTTATTGAGCCGTTTAATATTTGACATGTTCATAGTACGGAAAGATGCCATGTCATACAACACACTGGCGTCCTTGTTGCAATCTTCACCACCTGTCGCACTTAATGTTTATTCTCACTAAAAAAAATAACAGAATGATATGTTCTGTGACAAGATTGACTTGAGTGAGACTAATTTGAGTCGATTGAAGCACTTGATAATAGAACGAGTTGAGTGACCAATTTGATATTTAACCTATACATTTACCAAAAAAATTCTAATAACTTACCCCTTGCGGTCCCCTGGTTCAGAGCATTTCCTAGTGAAAGAATTGTCTGCATAACCTTTTTCAACTTGCAAGAACTCCTGATCTGATAGAATATCGTAATGAAGATTAATAATCTCATTTCCATTCAAGTGAATGTACTGACAGTAAAACAGAAAAATAACTATTGCCTGTTCTGTAGCTGAATTTATAACATCCAAGCTGTTCCGTAGGTCAGAAACCTGATACAAAAACTTCATTCACTGACCTAACCCAAAACAAAATATTTGCAGCAAGTGAAAAACATTTCCGCTGTTCTCTAACCTGGGATTTAAACTGCAACTTGAATGAGAGAACTCTGAGCTTAGATTCAGCACGTGGTACTTGCATTAGTTCGAAGAAGAACTGTCATGATTAATAAAGCACCAGATTTGAATTAAAAACCATTGATGACTCCATAAATTCTTCTAGGGGAATCAAAAGCACAAACCTGTTCGCACTTCCCTAACTTATCCTTTTCGCCTTTATAGTTCTGTACAAAGAACCATCAGTTAATAATGAATTTACTTAAAATTCAAACCTATTAAACAGTTTTTCAATATGTATCTACAACTGCATTTTTTCAATAAACAATTGTATCTAAGATATTTTTGACTTCGTATTTCACTTAACATGGATGACATAAAAATTAAATACAATAACTGGCTCAAAAATCGACTCTAGCTACCTTAAGCAACTCCATCTCCTCTTTGGTTGGACAAAACTTTATGATGTTATCAACCTGATCTGCATCCAGTGCCGAATCTTCCAAGGCTAGCACTGAGTTCTGATAGATCAAACAGCACAAATGGTTGACAAAATATCAAAAATAACCCTATCTGTAAACAATTTAATGTGCCATAATGTAAGAGGGTAGATACATTATTAATGTTATTTAAACATGGAGCCTAAAGAAACCTCCAGGGTAAAAGGAAAATATGCATGTTGTTCTGAGATCTTACTATAGTACCTCAAACTTCACTGAGGATAGCTAGAAATGACATCAGGCCTAAACAAGGAATTCGGTTCTTCATAAAGCAAAAATACAGAATAGTGACTCAGAAATCTTGCACATATATGCAAATAAATATTGAGATGTACAATTGAAAAGAATTGCTAACTATCCTATATTCCCAGGTAGTCCAACATATATGAAGTAGCCATAAATAAAAATATACAGGAGAAAAGAATCATTCCGAACTTAAAAGGCTTCAATAATGTAAAAATTAAATAGGGGAATAATAGATTCAGGTCTCAAGACAGGTCATGTTATTCCAACTAAAATGAGAAACTAAACCATATTAAATCACTGTCAATGATTATTTGTTACCTAACAATTAGTGATTTGCTTTTCAAGGGTCCATATTGAGCAATATCATTCCAGTAAAAGATGCAGAAAAATTGAATGCATGATCTATACCATGCAAGAATGAAAATCCACCGGAAGTCCATAACCAAGAAATGAAACAATAATGATTATCAAAAAGGAGAAAGGACATCATGTAGTCTCATTACTAGGACTGATTCATGTAATCCTCCAATAAAAATATAATGTAATGAAACTTCTGTAGCATGCTGGCTGGCTGCAAGCATTGTGTAAAGACCTTACAGACTCAAGTTCCACTTCCATGCGGACTAAATATAAAATTGATGCTTGTGAAGCAAACACATTTACGATCTTTTCAAAAATGTAAATTGAGTAGCTAACTTACCATCAACTCGTTTAATGGTATCTTCACTTTTGAGAGCATAATTTCACAATTATAGGCACGCCTATGGTCGATCTGGAGAAAAAAAGAATATACTGAAGAATGCTTTGATATTGATAAGATTTAGGCAACAAAGAAACAGAGTTGCTGCAGAAATAACTAATAGATGATCCCATCAGTTCAAAAATTGGTTATGAACAAGCAAACCAAATAGAGAATTACCATTCAACATTGCTCGACTTGAGCCATCCTTATGAGGTTATTTTCTTAAATTACATAAAATATCTTTGTTGAGCCTAATGATAACTTTTATGATGAATATGTATAAGGTGCAGCATGCTTGATGCTATCAAAAGGTCATGTCCATGACAACATCCCTCTCGGCATTCATTTACATGTAATAATGAAGCATGCACCCGGACGACTAATTGAATCTTTCAATAAAAAGATTAACCTAATTATTACTGTGTAAAATTTATATCACCGTTTATTGTACAACTACGACCTGTTACTCAAATTGTGAAATCAAATGCAAGATTGCTGCAGTAAATCCCACAACCCCATAAGAATTCCACAATACAATAAACAGATAGATTGGCAGTCAAAAAAATGTTAAAATAGATTACCAGCTGCACTTTTTCAGGCTTGTTCACTACCGCGGAACGTGGATTTGTATTACCCCCTTTACCTGAAGTGGGAACAGCTGCTGAGAACAGAGACTCCAGTTCTGATATATCAATATCCGGACCCCTAAAACACATGACCATCAGATTGCATGTTCATGAGACAAGTACCTAAAACATCTATGGAGAAACATCAATTATCCAACAACAAAGGCTGTACGTACTTGATAGCTTCACCAGATCTTTGTGTCTCAGCCCACAAACTTCCTTGTACTGCTCTTGTTAGCTTTAGCCAATGCAACGGCTTCAATTTTTTGGTTTGATTGTTCTTTATATTCATTGTACGAGATAAACCACGTCCTCTTCCCACAGATGGGGGTACAGAAGGGGGCGGCGGAGAAGGAGTTTCAGAATTTGCAACTCCAGGAGGAGGAGGTGGAGATGGAGCTTGAGGATTTGCAGCTCCCGGTGGTGGCGGCGGAGAAGGAGTTTCAGAATTTGCAACGCCCGGAGGATGAGGTGGAGATGGAGCTTGAGGATTTGCAGCTCTCGGTGGTGGAGTTTGTTGATTTACAGGGGGAGGAGAAGGAGCTTTCTGGTTTCCAGCATGGGATGGTGAACCGGGACCCGGAGGAGGTGGGGGCCGGGGAACCAATGTCGCGTCCACAGACTGTGCAACCTGCGCACGATAAAGAGGTGGGGGTGGAGGTGGAGGAGGTCGAGGTCTGCTCTTCAAAGCTAAATCTTCTTTCAACGGGGGAGTAGGTGGAGGTGGTGGTGCTGGAGCCGCGGATAAATTTACAAGTTGATCTTTTTTTGAAGCAGGTACGGGAGGGGGAGGGGGAGGAGAAGGAGAAGGTCCAAATTTACCCTTATCATTTTTTAAAGGGCCTGGAGGGGAACTTTGTATTTGCGGAGGAAGTGGGGGTGGGGTGGGAGGTGACATTCTTTTTACGGAAGGAGACGACGCTGGAGGTGGACCAGTTTTAATATCTACATTTTTTTTTAGAGGTTGAACGGTAATCTCTGAGTCTGGCGGTAGAGGATGTGCAGAATTTACAATCCTAGGTGTACTGTCTCTTAAAGGAGGAGTTTGAGGTGCATGTAGTGTTGATGAAGGAGAAGAGACTGAAGACTGTCCAATGTCTATAACTGGATCTTTCACAGGTAGCGTTGGTTGATGTGGTGCTGTTGAAGATTTAGTTTCAAGAGCAAAGTCCTCCTTCAAAGGTGGCCTGGGAGAAGAAACAGCTGATGGAGCTTTTTCAAGTCCATCATCTGTATCATCAATTGTATCTTCGACTAGAGTCAGTCTATGTGAGGTCCCAGACTGTTTCTCATCTTTTAGTGATTTGACACTCGTTTGCTTATCTTGATGCTTTTTAGGACTTAACTGAGGCAAACGGTTGCGGGGTTCTTCAGTTTTATTAGTGTCAACATCGGGCATCCTCTGGGCATTATTGGTTGACCCACTTATATGTTGGACTACATCCAATGTGGCATCTTTCTTCGGAACCAACCAGTCAACACTATTAAAGATTTCTTGGACTTTTGCAAATGCCTCCACCGGGAGACCATCCTTTTCCTCGAAACAAGACAAGTCTACCGGAACTACAGACGCAGCAGCATCCATCTCTGAGAAAAGAACCTTCATCCAAATAATCAATTTTTGAATCCGTATATACATATATTATGCTTGTGGCAAAACAACAGCATGAGAAGGCAATCCAAGTTGCACGCTTAAAATTTACCTCTGCTCTGAAGTCCTTTGGAAATTGATCCTTGGCGTTCCACATCATATCCACATCATTTCGGTTAAGCATTATAATATTTGACCTAATGAAAGCAGTGTTAAACATGACACGTAATATCATCTCTTCTCGTTCCATGTCATCGTGTAAGTTGATACACTCAAGCACAACATCACCTTGAATGTGGCAGTTGATATCGATCTTAACTAATTCACATTCCGCCTGCAGTGACATAGATGTTGCAGACATTTTCATAGAATTAGAAAAGTCTGAATAGTGACAGAAGTTTCTATAAGAGAGCATAACAGGCAATAGCATATAATAAAAATGTGGCAATAGCCAATAAGCAAGAATAGGAAATCTGTTCTTGAATGTTGTTTGTCAAAAGCATCAAATCGAAGTACTGAAACCTCCCATTGTATAAGTGTACCAAATTACTGAAGTATCAAAATGTCATGTCATGTAACAGTTTCTACTAATATTCATATCGCATATTATGACTTTCCAACAATATCCGTGGAGTAATCTGTGGTGAACATGATATGATTATGTTCACCCAAACTATAAGACTTTAAACATGACATGTCGGCCTAGTTCAGTTGACACCATAATTAGACATTATACTATGCATCAACCTTAAATTTGATCAAATTTCCAAATAACTGACTACTGCAGACACAAGAGTAATTAAGCAGTGTACACCTCCCATTACAAATCTTACCTCATAACTTGGGTCAAATAACTACATAGATTTGTGAAGATGTAAATTATTTTTAAGATATAAAATGATGCCATACTTCATCTAAAAATAATATGTTTTCCATCTTTATCTTGTCCAAGAACTATTCATGTGATGTTGTCCGGGTTCTCCTTCCACTACGCAGTATGCTTATAAATAACACACACAAATTATATACAAATACAACGGCAAAGGCAAAGGCTCAAATCACAAACTATTTGCAACCTATGTACAATAATTAATAAGTATATGCTCTACATAACAAGTGAACTACATATTCAAAATATTTGATTCCCATGAAATAAACTGATAAACCCAACATTATTTCATGTTTAAGCACTAGTAAATGGATGTTGTACAATTTCCTTTCATAATGTTCATGTACATGATTGAATATTCAAACATAGTTGATACAAGTTACATTAAAAAAAGAGTAAATTACAGAATGGTGGCCGTATTTTATAACAAATTTCAGAAAAGTTGCCAAACTTTCAAGTTTCCAAAATAATGGCCAGTTTTAGTTATCGAATTTTAAAAGAATGCCTCCCGCTAACTTATTTTTAAAAGAATGGCCAAATTTTGTTTCTACCTTTTAAAAGAATGCCTTCCTTTCACGTTCAAAATTAACGGGAGCCATTATTTTATAAGACGAAAATAAAAGTTGACCATTAATTTGTAAACCTGAATGTTTGGCCATTTTTTCAAAATTCAGTGTAAAACACCACTCTGTAATTTACTCTTAAAAAAATAAGATATCTGCAACCTAAGTTTAGGAGATCTAGGAATATCTACTTATTGGTAAAGTAATTGAGGAAGTGTTGACTTCTGCTCTTATGCCCAGTTTGTTGTGCGTACAAAACTGTGCTTTTAAAAATATTAGGCAAGGAAAATAAGATGTTTGTATAATATTTTTACAAATTTTGGAGATGAAAATGTTTTCCTCACTTTCTTTGGTCTTTTTCTTTACTAGCAAATAATCCAAGCATATTTTACTAGGAAACTAATTTCGTGAACATATTTTACGCCCAACAAACAAGATCTTAGTTACTGAATTTCTTTTATCTACTTCATCAAGATGGCTGCTACTCATTTTAATACCAGGGATCTAAATGTATTATGTATATTAAGGTGGGACTGCACCAGATCATTATATATGTGGAGAATCATATACTTTGAAATTAATTATTGTCACATACTATACTTGTTCGAATTTTTGACACTTAAAATCAATATATCAGTTGATATTTACTTCCATGATCTGCTCTGAAAATGAATATCCCATGTTTATATGCTGAAATATTCTATTTATTTTTTTTAATTTTTTATTCATTCACCTTTCAGAATATTGCTACCAACAGATTGTTTTGATGCTAAGTAACACATAATAAGACGGTGACGGGCAAAGTCAAACAAGCAGTGAAGGATTACTCCATTTTTATGAGGAGAAACATAAAATACATGTAGTAACAAATACCAATTTAACTAGAAGAATTACATATAGTATAAATATTGAACATTTACATTGGTGGTTATATCAATTCAGCAAAAGAACAACCAATTACCTGCTTGTAGTGCCGGATAGCCTTGCTCTGCTTTGGTGTTGAGAATAGAAGTTTAGGATTGCGATCAGAAGCCATCAAAGGATCTTGTCCATATATATGAAATATTGGACGACAACCTCCTCCTCTGTCGAAGTTAGGAATCATTCTGATAATGATGCAATCCAATGTGAGTGCCCTGTCCATTGGGGGCCATTCCGTCCCCACATTCCTCCTTGACACATATTGTAGATACCTTAGCTGAGAAGGTATAGGATTAAGTGGTGAGAGAAGCTGCAAAAGCTCCTGAGGTGCCTGCTTGTAAACCATGTCCAAGGTCTTCTGCTCCCCGTAATATTGCTTACTGTAAATTAGGAGTGCAGCCAACATGAAAGCCAGAACAGGCCAAGCACCCCGTTCACAGTGCATTAGGAGCACATTTTGTTTCCCCAGTGATAGCCAACTCTCCCCCGATCGTAAGAAATGGTGGATGACCTCCATTGGGAGCAATGGACAACCTTCGTAATGCCGGGGGTAGTCCATTATAGTTATGTCATACTCGGACAGGACATTAGCAATTTGGCTTGGTGTCCCTTGCTCATGAAAATTAAATACCAGGATCGAGGCATCAGGGTAATAATCTTTTAGTTGAACTATAACATTCCCTACGTAGTCTTTATATTCTTCTGCTTCCCAAGTATCCGTTGTGAAACAACAATCAAATACTACACATGCAAAAGATTTCAACACCATCACTCAACTACAACAAGAATATCATCATTAACCTAAAAAAACATCACTAAAGACATGACACATATACATAATTATTTTGTGTCCCTTAATTTAGTATTTTTTTTAAATCATAAAACTTTAAATGATCAATTACAATTACATATAAGAATAAACCCTCCAGTCTCTTATTGATGCTAACTTACCAACAAAATCAAACTACCAAATAAAATCAAGTTCTAATTGATCCATCACACCAAATGCTAGATTTTAAAATCATTCACGGTAAACAAGAAGCCAAACATACCCTAAAACTGGAATGCAAATATGTAGGTATAGAATACTATGATTTTAACTATTACAATCTAAAATCGGAATGTGCACACAGACATTAAGTTGCTTCCCACTAAAAAAGTAACTAGGAACTAGCATAGTACGAGAGCATATTGGTTATACATACATAAGCAAGTGCTCAAATGAGAACCATAATGAGAACTGTGGTGATTTCTATAGGTAAAACTGGTGATTTCAATGTAAATCAGTAATCAGAATTTCAACACAAATCACCAAGGACTTGCATCAAAATCACTAGTTCTCGGTTCTAATTTTAAGTTCTCTCTCTCTCTCTCTCTCTCTCATACTAATTCTCAATTTAGGCTCTCTCTCTCTCTCTCTCTCTCTCCCTCTCCCTCAAAATCACTAGTTCTCAATTTAAGTTAGTTCCCCTCTCTCTCTCTCTAGATTTTAAGTTAGTTCTCAATAGAGCATATCTCTCTGACTCTCTCCCCCCTCTCTCTCTCTATCTCTAATGTATATTACTGATACAAAGGGTTATCACTATCTCTTTATAAGATATCCTAACACTAAACAGGTTGATGTTTACACTTAACCATGGCACATCAAATGCGAATGATATTCAAACATATACATTAAGATAAACTGTACACAAAAACAGTGAAGCAAACTAATCAAACCTCAATAAATCAAAAAATTAACAACAAAAAGTGGAGAAATTACCATAAACACGCTCAGAAATCTCGAGAAGTCCATCAGGTGGCTTCTTATAAAACAATCTCTTAAACAATGCCATTCACCAATAACATCTAATTACTCTTAATTTCCACTCGTAAACCCTAATTCACCCACATATACACACATATATCTGTGTGTATACTCTACACATACAACGCGAATTGCAGAATGAATGAATTTGACAAAAGCTAAATTACTTTAGTTTCTACAAGTTTTGTGTGTATATATGTATGTATCTGTACAGGTGAGATTGCAGGATTGTGTGTGATTTATATAATTAAACTGTGTGTGTTTGTTGTGTTAATTCAAAGGAAGCTCAGGTCAGCTTGTTTATAATTTTGTGTTATGTGGAGGACGCGTGTACTTTATTCAACATTTGAGTCACTTGTAAAGAACTCACACAGAGTCACAGATAGCGTTGTTGCCAATTTCTGTATTTATCTATTCGTCGCACTTGCACGTTTGCAATGTTTGCCTTACTTTTTATTTTCACAATTACATTTGCATATTTTTTAAATGAGAAAAATGATCCTGAAATTGATATCAGGAAAATTTTTTGAGATATTTAAAAGGGATTCATGTGCCAAGGATGACAATTTGCATATTTTTGAAATGCGAAAAATGATTTTGAGATTGATATCAGGAAATTTGTTTGAGATATTTAAAAAGGATTCCTGTGTTTGAGGATGACCTTAAGTTCTCCCTGAGATTAAAATCTTTTCAATGCAAATTTAAGTTTAGATAAATTTATTGAGAAAAAATTAATATTTACAAAAATGCCCCTTCGAGGCCATTTAATTTATAGGTTATTTGTGTTATAACCACCCATTTTTCTCTATTTAAAAAATACATTTTAAATTTGATTGGATTCGCATAGCTAATTAAAAAGTACTGATTTTACAGAAATGTTCATCCCATATCCTTTATTATAACTAGCGCTACGCACCGATCGATAAATTATATTAATTAATTAATATAAATATATTATTTTAATTATTATTTAGAAAAATATATAATTTTATTGGAATGTTAATTAACTTAAGTATAAAAATTACTTATCGATGAATTCATACCAATTGAATTAATATTAATATTATGAACCAATCACCAAAACAAATACAACCCCCGTTGAAAAGTTCAAAACCCTTCTTTATTGTTTTTTTAAAAATTTAGCTTTCATTTTATTTCTCTCTTTGTTAGAGAATATTTCTAAGTACCATGTTAATAAAGTTTTCACCCATATTCTGAGAATTCGGTATATTTATTCAATATCGGATCCTTAAAATATTTATTATATTAATTCATTGAAAATATTTGTATGATCGTGGTTAATTTTTTCTATTACATATTAAAAATGTATATAAACTCAATGCTCACGACTTCAATAAATCATTAGATTATCTATCAAAAAAAATGTTAATGAGAAAAGATATTTACTGTGCAAGATACATGAAACGAACGTAGTTATAACAATAGAAAGTTCCATCTAATCTAGTTTGTTATGTGATCGTTCAATATATTTTTTACAAATTATATGTCCGTTTATTAATGAATTGATTTACTAACCAAACAAATTTAATATATCGCATTCTTGGAGTAACGTATGATTGTTAAAATTTATAGTGATTGACCTTAGCTTATATTTGTGGAGTAATTTTGGGTTAGGAAACTTATCCGAGATACTTTTTAAAATTTATTGGGCCCGTAGAACTAATTAATAAAATTTTAAACAAATTTTAATATTACAAAAATGCCCACCTATATATATACATATAAAATTATACTATCTTATGGAAATTACCCGACTCAAGTTCCTTACTCTCATACTCCCTCCGTCCCTTTCATTTCTTTACACTTTCCTTTTTGGGTCGTCCATTCCATTTCTTTACATTACCCAAAATAGTAACTTTTAACAATAAAATACTTTATTACATCCACTACTTCACTCCACTTTTTCAACACTTTACACTATTATACCCACTACTACACTTATTTTAACAAAAAAATCACTATTACATAGAGCCGGCAATTTCGTACACGACACGAAAACGACACGAAAATTACGGGTTTGGGTTGACCTTTACGATACACGAACACGAAAACGAAATTACACGGATAAATTTAGTGTCGGTTTTGGGTTTACCCTTGGGTACACGACACGAAACGAAAATACACGAAATAAATAAATAATTAAATAATTTTATTAAAATTATATGAATACATATTTTAAAATGTTATTTTATATATAATTTTTACATAAGATAAATACAAAATAGTTTCAAATTTTAGTTTCACAAGATTTAAGCACACTTCATTCCTTATGACATATTGACTTAAGACTCGATTAGTAAAAAATTAATATTTAAATATTTTTATTTTTATTCAAAAATTACACGAAACACGACACGAAACGTACACGAAATAAAGGTACACGAACACGAAACGAAACGAATTCTTAACGGGTCGGTTTTGGATTTGGCATTACGTACACGAAAC
Source organism: Kitagawia praeruptora (assembly GCA_037693485.1). Taxonomy (NCBI): domain Eukaryota; kingdom Viridiplantae; phylum Streptophyta; class Magnoliopsida; order Apiales; family Apiaceae; genus Kitagawia; species Kitagawia praeruptora. The sequence goes on along the minus strand of CM075344.1, from coordinate 154,542,150 downwards.
ACGAAAATACACGACACGAAAGTATACGAAACGAACGAATTGTCAGGTCTACTATTACACCCCCTACTTCATTTATTTTAACAATATTACACTCACTATCCTTAATTAATTTATTCATTCTATCATGTTGCCTTGGTATCCGTGCAAAGTCAAAATGTAAAGAAACCAAATGGATAGAGGGAGTATTAGAATCATAAATATTATATTTAAATAGTTTATCAAGCTTTTAACTGTTTTGATACTGAGCATGCACAGACAAGAAAAAGTCCTATGAATCCATTATATGGAGGTGTTATTGGAGAAATTTTGTAACAACACGAAATTGGAGGTTTGCTAAAATAGTAGAGCGAATTTGTATTAATGTGATTATTTTAGGGGATTAGGGTTTATAAAAAAGAGAAGGGGCGAATTCGACAGGTGTCTCAATTTGTCTCATATATTGGATTCATTTTGTCAAGATGTCTGTATACCAATTTATATTGGATTAAACTTACGCAGTTCTGTAAAATTGTGTCTATCCCTGAATAATATTAGGGATAAACTTTTTGGCAATTACTGATTTAATTTTGACGTTATGATATATTCCTGATTTGAATAATATCGTTTGGAGATATTTTATTTTCCGTTATTAATTGATTAAGGTTGATTTTTTCCTTTTTCAGGAAGAGGATAAAACTTAGTAATTTAGCAATAATTATTAATTTGAACTAATGATTTAAAAATATTAGAAATTTGGGAGATATTAGACCATGCCAAAAATATGGCATAACCAGCTTTGCTTGATATTATAGTTACTAGTAGAGCCGATAATTTCGTACACGACACGAAAACACGACACAAAAATGACATGAAAATTATGGGTTTGGTTTGACTTTTTTGGTACACGAACATGAAAGTACATGAACACGAAATTACACGGATGAATTTAGTGTTGGTTTTGGGTTTACCATTGGGTACACGAAAAGAAAATACACTAAATAAATAAATATTAAAATAAATATTTTAAATTATATAAATATATATTATAAATAAATATTACATATTTAACTTTTTTACAAAATAAATAGAAAATACACGGAAAGTACACAAAAAGCACACGAAAAGCACACGAAAGTACACGAAAAGTACACGAAAGTACACGATTTTTATTTCGTTTTCGTGTAAACGGAAAATACAAAAAATATTTCGTGTACTTTTCGTTTCGTTTCGTTTCGTGTTTACACGAAATATTTTGTTTTGTGTTCGTTTTAAAATTTGACTACACGAATTAATTTCGTGTTCGTTTTAGCCTCTTGGTACACGAAACACGAAAGTACATAACACGAAGTACACGAAACGAAACGAATTGCCAGCTCTAGTTACTACTGCTCAATTAGAGCCAGCAATTTCGTCACGACACAAAAACACGACACGAAAACGACACGAAAATTATGGGTTTAGGTTGACCTTTGCGATACACGAACACGAAAGTACACGAACACAAAATTACACGGATGAATTTAGTGTCGGTTTTGGGTTTACCCTTAGGTACACGACACGAAACGAAAATACAAGAAATAAATAAATATTTAAATAATTTTATTAAAATTATATGAATACATATTTTAAAATGATATTATATATATAATTTTTACATAAGATAAATACAAAACAATTTCAAATTTTAGTTTCACAAGACTTAAGCACACTTCATTCCTTATGACATATTGATCTAAGACTCGATTTGTAAAAAATTAATATTTAAATATTTTTATTTTTATTCAAAAATTACACGAAACACGACACGAAACGTACACGAAATGAAGGTACACGAACATGAAACGAAACGAAACGAATCGTTAACGGGTCGATTTTGGATTTGACATTACGTACACGAAACACGAAAATACACGACACGAAAGTATACGAAACGAACGAATTGCCATGTCTATGCTCAATACATGAACCAATCAAGATTTCTAGTATATGTGACAAACAAATTTGTGATACTAAATTCAAACAAAAGCTTCCAAGACCTCTCAAATATTTATAAGAAAATAAATACAAACTTCATCAAACAGAAATGATCTCTTTAATTGTGGCTTTTCCATGATGAAAAAATTTCCAGCTGCAGCGAAACACAAATGTGAGTATTATTAGATTGTGTTCGCTTGAATGAAATGGATCAATGAAATTCAAATTATTTGGTTGGCTAAGAGAGCGGAAAGGTCCATTCCTCAAGTAACCCTCATCAAAATCATCAACTGTCGAATTTCCATTCTATCTGGAACAACCGAACAGGATAGATATGTTCATCTTAATTCTTTCCAAGAAATTAATGTATTAATTTGCACCTGCGTCTTACTTTTGTACGGTTCTAGTCTTAGGCTTATTAAATTCATGTCTCGTGCACAATCTTCTCCAAGCTATTGTTGTGAAGAAACCATAAACTCTGGGAAATGCCGAGATGCAATGCAATATCCCCTTACGCTTACCAGATTCGAATGCAGTATACAGTTATACTGCTTATCCGTTCACCCAGACGATGAACTTCCATTGCCTTACTAATTCTAACAATTTCAGCCCTCATTCCGGTTGGCATTATACCAACATAAACTTTACCTTAAAAAGCTAAATATTTGGCCTTACACAGATAAAAGCCCGTTTACATACGGAGCATGATAGACAGTAGTATTTGTATAGTACCAAGATCCCCCTCTTGGATCACGTTTGCATCATTGAAGCCATTGGTAGCTCTCATGAATTCGACTTGTGAAAATAGATAGATATCAGAACACTTAAGTGGGATTCCAATGTCCCTGAAAAAAGAGAAGAAAAAAGTGGGCTTCCAATGTGGAATTAGAACTGGAAATAGAATGGAAAAAAGAAAACACGTCAATTCATCAGCTGATAACAGGGTTGGCCCTGAGGGCAAGCAATACAAGCCATAGCATGGGGCATCCAACATTTAGGGGGCAAATTTTTTTAAAAAAATTTAGAGAATAGTTTAAAAAAAATTACAGAATAACTTAGAATTAAAAAGCAAAAATAAAAAATGTCATTTTATCAACCGAACAATCTTTTAAAGTGAATTACTTCATATGTTTGCTAGATCATGTTGGTACATCACTCCAATTCAGATATGAAAAATTTCAAAAATATGAGCAGATTTTTGGGTTTTTATTTACTTTGACAAAGTTGAAATGCTTAAGTGACGATAGTTTGAAGACCTCTTTCATGAATCTTGAAAAATTTTTAAAGCATGATTTTGTTTATGATATTGATGGAAATGTCATGTTTCTTGAGTTAAGAATTATAAAAGAATGCTTACCTATTGAAGTGAAAAAGGTGATTGATATGTTGATTTTTTCAAAGTTAAAATTGATTAAGTTTTATCTCCGCTCTAGAATGTCACAAGAACGATTGAATGGGTTGGCTATGTTATCAATCGAGAGGGATATGCTTGAAAATTCTAATTTCGAAGGCTTGATTGATGATTTTGCTATCAAAAATGCGAGAAGAATAATTTTTAAATCATGAATTATCATTTTTTTGTTGATAGTTACTAAAACGAGATGACTTATTCTATTATAGGGACAAAAAAAATTTAAGGTCGCATGGGGCATCTTCCAACTCAGGGCCGTCCCTGGCTGATAATATACGGTGGAATTTGGTGCAGCTTATAGAGAAAAAACCATATAAAAGATCACTTCAATTTAAGATGCATACCTGATAAATTTAGATTTCCTTGTCACTATTATCTCGTAAATGTTTCTTTGTTAGTTCAAAGAGTACTGGTGCAGTGGTGCTAGCAATACAAGGATTGCAGCGACTATCATTATTATCTCAGCTGCGACTCTTCGCTGAATGTGACATTTTTTGAAGTTCACATCTTGGAAAGTTAGTTCTGTTGTGCAGACTTAAGGAAGCTGGCTAAAATCCAAGCTGCAGTCACCTAAAAAACACAGAGAAACAAATATGCTCTTAGTAGAGTTAAGTACTCTTAGTAGAGTTGAGTACTTACACGATATATATGTAGTCAACAAGGCGCAATAGTCCTAACACGATATATATGTAGTTTCCTATTAAATTTCAACAATCATGCATGACTCCAGTGTTGGTGTCGAGCCAGTACTACATTTCTCTCCGTGACAAATTTGTTGAAGCTTTCTCATTTTTTCTTGGCTTCATTGATTCAGTAGCCAAGGAAGTTTTCTCGCTTTTTTTTACGTTGATTCGGTGGCCTAGGACTTGTTCATTCGTAAGTGAAGGCGATGTTAGCCTGCCATTGACTGGTTTCATGTGTTGAGGAACGAGAGTTTATTACAAATAATCTTGTTATTACAGTTCTGCAGCAGAAGAACTAAAACAACTTAAGACTTGAGTCTGAATGTATAACAGTAAGTTTTTTAATAAAACATTTATAAATCAGGGTGGACTCAAAAAATGATTTGGATTTTCTAAAACAGACATGATGACTTAAAAAAATTACTAATTTTAAGATCATTCAGGAGTTCAGAGTCTATTTCTGAAACTGCCTTCTCTATGGATAGTAAATAACTTGAAGAACTCTTCTTATTGTGTATTGAGTTCATCTTTCCTGGGCCTTCTGTACAAGAGCAAGTTGGTTAGACGACAGAAGTTGAATGCAGACAAGCCCTGTCGATAAACCCTTTTTATTTATTCACCTTATAATTCATTTACTGGAAAGAAATTGTAGATAGAATTCAAACTAAGGAACTCTTGGCTTGAACAATCAAATTTCTGCTCTGTGCAAAGCTCAGGTGGATTTTTAAGATTTCACACTCACATTTTACACAGAGCATGCTTCGGGACAAGAATTTGCTACCATGTTTTTTTTACACATGCACTTTTACACAGAGCATGCTTGAAGGACTAACATAAATATGTAGGCTATTTGCTAGCACGGGTGCCTACTGATGATTGCTCGTAGAGACCACCGTCATGATTCTGAATTCTAGTATCAGATCACACAGAAATACAGAATGACCACGCTCATCAAACCAAAGATGTACTAGTGATCTAGTGGAAGTATATATAACCCATAACACCACTGATGTGAATAATTATACTATACTAACACTAACTTTAACTCATTTAACAAAAAAAAAACAATCTTATCGTCCCAGTTTCTGGGTTCAATTCTCACTGAATCTTTTTTTTTACTGTACTAATTCAACCCTGACGGTGTCAAAGTGGTTCTAAGAAGAATGGGTCTACTCATTGATTCCCTTTAATGGTTTTTGCTAACTCATTGATTCTCTTTTGCGATGAATTAGACAACACTCCACAATAATAGAAAGCATTACCTACATATTCATTGTGTCTTCATTTCTTTACATGGTCCCCGACTCCACCGAATTTTTATCTCTGTGGATTAATAAAAATTTCAATGTTCTTCATCCATCTTAGGTAAATTTCATTCGTATGCTGCATTAATCTTTGCGAATCATGAAATACCCGGTCTTTTTTTGCTTTCTCGGTGTTCTCCTGACCAAATTTCCGCCTAAATTTATACGGTGCTCCCTCTGATCCGTTGTATAGGAAGCTTGTTAGTAGATCAAGAATTAAAAACTGCAGTACTCATATGCAAGCAGTATGCTATGTAACTTCATAAGGGTAGATTAATACAAGTATGCAAAATTTATGTTTTTGCGCACAGTTATAAATTTATGTGACAATAGTTAAAAAAACAAAGCATGCATGCTGGATCGAGAAATAAACATCCTTTTTTTAGTACAAGATTGTGGTCAAACGGGATAAACCGCACATGTTTCATTTAATTGTTGGAGGGGAATCATGACCTTGTCTTGTGTTAGAGCTCATAGGCAAAATAAACGTCAAATATTGTTCATATTAAGCATTTAAGCTTATGAAAAACACTACTGAACTTTAAGTATGTATCAACAAAACGTAGAAAACTGATTTAGCAAAAAAACGTAGAGATTGTTATGTGGGTTTGGCCAAAATCAACTTAATCACAAATCATGTAAATTTTAGAAGTTGCTTAGATACAAATCATGATCTAAGGTCATAATTAAGCAGATAATAGTAGATTACAGCACTAAATTTACAAACTATTTAGAATCAAGAATTCTAGTCATAGATATTATTGTCCTTTTGATGGAAGATGATCTGCCAAACAAAGAGATTGATTGAAAATTGGTCTTATCACTCCCATTGCACATTGAAATTCAATTTCCAATTTAAAAAAATCAAGAAAATCTATGTGGAATATTGACACAATTTATATCCTCATTCACACACTTACACACTGTTATAATGTGGAAGTAGACTTGTTTTTTCATAGTCATGGTTTACAAAGTTGAAAACGCAACACTACTTAGTGCCCGTTTGTCATTCCCGAAGAAGGACTTATAAGTTACTTATTTCGGAAAAAATTCGTATTTACATACTTTTTTTAGTGAAAAATGTGTATGTTGAGTTTAATATTCGTTATCTTGCAAAAATAAGTTACTTATTTCAGAAAAAAGTACATATTTCCTAACTTTTTTCCAAAACAAGTAACTTATTTCTGAAAAATAAGATTTCCCAAACGGGTCCTTAATTAGTTATAATTTGCAGTTCAGTTTTGTATTTTTGTAGCTGCTTCATTCTCTTTGTACCGTCCTGGTCGATTTTTCGAACATCGGACAAAATTTATCTTAGACCGATTTTTAGAATACCGAACAAAAAATATTCTGTTTTGTTTTATTTTTTAGCATGCAAAAGTACCACTGACCTGTTTCAGACTTTTGGGCTGTGATGATTTCTCTCCAAAATTAATGTCTTAAAGATTCAACAGCTGCAGCATCCTACACAAGATTTTCAGGATATTTTTAGCTGACTGAAAGTTTAGAGGCATAATCATTAAATTCCACAACTGTTTGTGGATAAATTTCACCAACCCAGAAGACATTTGATGCAAACCATGTTCATTTACATTTACATTTCCCACTTCTGACCACTCCACTTCACTCCCATCAATTCTTTTTGTGTTACGGAGTACCTTTTTCATTCACTTTCCTCTAAAATTCTTCATCTTTTTCATTTAGAAAAGCACCTTTTATAAAAATAAAAAGAACTTGATCCAAGTTGTTTAACAAAGTGACAAAAGCTTTTACAATTGGGTTGTTTCTTTCTTGGCCTTTTCTTGATCATGCAGAGCCAAACAAGGTAAGTTCAAGAATTTTTCATTCACTTGTGACATATACTTATTTTTGCACCCATGTTTGTTAACCTTTGGTTTCTGATAAGCCCATCATCCAATTTGTTTTTTTACTGAAAGATTTTTGGTACTTTGTGAACAGAGAGTGGTGGTCTTTTTACTGAAGTATATTATATTTTTAGAAGTTTGAGTATTCATTTCTTGACATCGAATGGTCCATGAGGGTGAGGCTGGTAGTTATGGATGTAATTATATAGTGTCATGTTAGATGTTGCCATAATAAAAGCAGTATATTATATCTCTATATGTGTGTATAGAAATGTGTATTTTGGTTAGCAGAAGGTTGTAGTGAAGGATTGTTACAGAAAGAAAAAGGACTGTGGAAGGTATTGGATCAGTTTCCAATGGGTGTCAGTTGTTTGTATTTCATTCTGGCAGTTACATTGTTCTTTAGGCCTTCTATATGTCAACAGCCTAATACAGATGGATACTTTATCTCCCAGTTCTTGAAAAATATGGGAGCATCTCAAGTTTACAACTTTTCGAATCCTGTTTGTTCATGGCAAGGTGTGTTTTGCGATACGAAACAAGAATATGTTGTCAAGTTTGTAGCTCATGGTTTGGGTTTATCTGGTTTAGTATCTGATAATACTATTGGCAAGCTCAAAAAGCTTCAATCATTGGATCTAAGCAGTAATAGAATCACTGGTCTGCCTTCTGATTTCTGGAGTTTAGGGTCACTCAAGGTTCTGAATCTTTCATCGAACCAAATCTCTGGGAGCCTATCAAGCAACATTGGCAATTTTGGTCTACTTGAAAGCTTGGACCTTTCTTTTAATAATTTTTCGGGATATATACCTGAAGCTATTAGCTCCCTTGATAGTCTGCAAGTTCTTAAACTCCAACATAATGGGTTTCAGTCCAGCATTCCTCCGGGGATGCTGAATTGCCTGTCCCTGGTTTCTATGGATTTATCGAGGAATCAGCTGAATGGCACTCTTCCTAAAGGCTTTGCCGCTGCCTTTCCTAAGCTCAATTCTTTAAACCTTGCTGACAATGAGATCCATGGGCGCGGTTCAGATTTTTCAGGGATGAAATCTGTCACATTCCTTAACATTTCAAGTAATCTTGTCCAGGGCTCCGTTGTTGATGTTTTCGGGGGGGCATTAGAGGTGATTGATTTGAGCAACAATCAATTCCAAGGTCACATATCTCAGGTAAATTTCAGCTCCAGCTTCAGTTGGTCTCGATTAGTTTATCTCGACTTGTCTCAAAATCAGCTTAGTGGGGTGTTTTTTGAAAACCTAAACAAGGCTCAGAATCTTCGGTACCTAAATCTTGCATACAATAGGTTCTCCAAACAGAAATTCTTGCAAATCGGTAATTTCCCTAATTTAGAGTATTTGAACTTGTCCAGGACTAATCTTAAAGGCCATCTTCCTGTTGAAATTTCACTCTTAAGTAATTTGAAAACTATTGATCTCTCCAAAAATCATCTTGTAAGTCAAATTCCTCCTTTGAGTACAAAAAAGCTCCAGAGCTTTGATGTCTCGTATAACAACCTTACAGGCAACATCCCTTTATCTATATTACAGAAACTGCCTTGGATGGAGAAGTTTAACTTCTCTTACAATAACTTAACTCTTTGTGCTACTCGATTTTCCACCAAAACCCTGAAATCAGCTTTCATTGGGTTGTCGAACAGCTGTCCAATTGCTGCAAACCCGAGTCTCTTCAAAAGGAAAAGTACAACACATAGGGGCCTAAAGCTTGCACTGGTTTTAGCCCTATCATTAATCTGTTTATTCGTGGGATTGCTATTTTTTGCCTTTGGTTGCAGAAGAAAAACCAGGATGTGGGCCGTGAAGCAATATTCTTACAAAGAAGAACAAATTATATCAGGCCCTTTCTCTTTCCAGACCGATTCCACCACTTGGGTAGCTGATGTTAAGCAGGCAACATCAGTCCCAGTAGTGATATTTGAGAAGCCATTGTTGAACTTTACATTTGCAGACCTCTTGTCTGCAACTTCAAACTTCGATAGAGGTACCCTGTTGGCCGAAGGGAGATTCGGACCTGTTTATAGAGGCTATTTACAAGGTGGTATTCACGTAGCTGTCAAAGTTTTGGTCCGGGGATCTACAATGACAGATCACGAAGCTGCAAGAGAGCTTGAATATCTTGGTAGAATCAAACACCCTAATCTTGTTCCTCTGACAGGATACTGCTTAGCCGGTGAACAAAGGATTGCCATTTATGATTATATGGAGAATGGAAACTTGCAAAATTTGCTTCATGACCTGCCACTTGGGATTCAAACTATAGAAGATTGGAGTACAGACACATGGGAAGAAGATGATAACAATGGGATTCAAAATGTTGGGTCTGAAGGGTTGTTAACAACATGGAGATTTAGATACAAAATTGCACTTGGGACTGCCAGAGCATTGGCATTTCTTCACCATGGGTGCTCTCCTCCTATAATTCATAGAGATGTTAAATCTAGCAGTGTTTATCTTGATATGAACTTGGAACCAAGATTGTCTGATTTTGGATTGGCTAAGATATTTGGGCACTCTGTTGAGGATGAGATTGCTCGTGGGACACCAGGTTACGTGCCACCTGAGTTTCTTTTGCCAGAAAGTGGCTCACCTAGAGGGGCAACACCAAATTCCGATGTTTATGGATTTGGGATTGTCCTCTTTGAGTTGGTTACAGGGAAAAAGCCAGCTGAAGATGCTTATGAAGATAAAGAAACAACTTTAGTTAGTTGGGTGAGGGGATTAGTAAAGAAAAACGAGGGTTCAAGAGCCATCGACCCAAAAATACGTGGAACAGGACCTGAGTCTCACTTTGTGGAGGCCTTAAAGATTGGATACTTATGCACTGCTGATCTTCCCTCTAAGCGGCCAAGCATGCAACAAGTTGTAGGACTTCTAAAGGATATTGAACCGTCTATGAACTATTGACAGAATTTTCTTAGCAATGTAGACTGTTTCGTTGTTTTTTTTGGCATCACAAGTCCTTCATGTATGTGCTGCATTCAGGTGATTTTTAAGGTAGTTCTCAAATTCTATATTGGCATTTAGCCTGCTTTGGAAGAACTTCTTGTTTACATCAAGGCCAAAAGAATTACATATTGTCCTCAGAGTTAAAAGAATTCTTTCAGATATTTGTTTCCTTTTTTTGCTTCTTGATATAGTCAAATCTCTTATTAGTATTAACGAGAACGAATGAACAATGTACTCATCTTAGCTGCTTTCACTTGCAGTTGCAGAAGTAGAAATACTGTTTTTTCTATCAACCCACTATCTGTGTTTGCGGATCTGTTACTATGCGAGCTCTTCAATAAAAAAAATTACCTCCACTTTGGCGCGCATGCTCACATGGAGTAATATATAATATTCCTTATGTTGTGTTCACATTTTCTGCGCCTTTTCCTGTTCAAATAAAACGGGGCAGGGTTTCCGTCAACCCAGTCCCGCGTAAAAAACAAATTTTCCAACGAAAAGTAGTAGCGGAAGCTAGATGCATTATTTTCTTGAAAATGCTAGTGAATACGGAGTAACAATTATAAAACCTCTAGTAAGACAGAACCATAATTCAGTTTGTCTGTTGTACTTGAAGATTATTTAGCACTTTCTTCCCACAGACCTACAGTTGCATTGTAGTGGGGCTGCCATGCATGTTTCTTCTTAACTATATACTGCTACATTGGATCCCCATCCTCTACAATAATATACTACAGTTCATAAACCAATCTTTATATGTATGATTTCTGTTGAGTTGTATGTACAGTGACCACACTGTGACATTCCACCATATCCATATTGTGCAGAGACTTGCAGTGATATCACGGGCCATATACACTCGAACAACATGTAGTCCATCAATGAAGTTAGTGCTGTTTGTTTGTATTTGCATCACAAATATTATTGGTGAAGAAAAGTATCTCTCACATTTTTGTTGGTTCGGATTGATATTTTTGGTCATTTCTCGAATTATCATGTGATTTTCCATCGAATATAATATTTCGGGGGTTTTTTGGGACTTGCATAATGAGAATGGTTACCAGAATTTCATTGGTAATTATTGTTACTGGTTTTTTCTTTTTTTGTAAATCATTGTTGATCCAGATTGTATTGAACCGAAATTGCATTTTGGGAGGAAACAAAATAAATTTAAAGGAAAATGCTAACCATAGCTCTTAGAGCTATGGTTAAGCATTAAATTCGATATGGAAACTGACTCTTACAAGGTAGGAGTCTAAAACCTCTCTCAAGGAGGTGGTTTGTCCATCAACTCTCCTAACCTTATTACGATTCTAAGGTTCCCAAAGCCTATATAAGGGTCTGACCCCTCATTCTCAAAACTATATTTTTGGTTTGATTTTCAACCTCGAGATACGTAGACATTCTGTGAGGACCGTTCAGTCTCAAACACGGAAGCACCCAATAAAGCACGAAGCTCACGAACCCCCTTGCATTAAATACACATAAACTCTATTCGCAATTCGATAACCTAGTTTTTATTCCACAACATGTACGTATATACCAAACCCATCTGTGTTTGCAGCTCGATCTGAGAACAATGACAAAGAAGTAAAAAAAAAAAAAGTCAGCAAATAAAAACAAAGATTTTATGAATTAAAAATGATTTAAATGAATTGAGGGGAAAGAGTGTCTAATATGGTGCAATTTTTGATGGCATTGTAAGTAATTTTATATCAACTCTTGGGATAGGGGGTATAAAAAGTGCATGAAAAAGAATTCAAGATTTATTATTTATATAGATATAGATTTAAGCAACAAGACAAAGTTGGTAAACAAGGAGACATCCTAAACACCTCAAAAAAAAATCAAGTGCTTGAAAGTCTAGGAAGAATATTTGTAATTATATCTGAGTTTGGAAGATTATTTTAAGCTCTCAAATTCACAAAACTTGACCGGTCAACGCACATTCAAGGACCACTACAAAAGTTTATATTTGTAGTTTGGGTACCAATTTAGTCTACATTTGAACAGAAGAATTAAACATACTCTAATCATCATTTTTTTCTTATATAAGAAATGAGTTATTATATACCATGAGCACCTACAATACTAAAACTGGCCCATGTTATTTTCTTCGTTTGTGATTATTTATAACAAATAATGAATATACAACTAAAAATTCACATGCATAATTGCTTTTCATTTTCGAGTTGTCTAGACAAGAAATACGGTCCCCTGGACCTGGTTTTCAAACCAAACTTGGTTTTTCAACACCCTCCTGGTTTTTCAACGCCCCTAACACTCCTAACCTCAAATTTTGAAGTTAAGCTTACATGATAGGGATTCTTATAATCTCCTGGTATGAAGAAGAATCACATGAAAACACGCATTTTTGAATGTTTTGGTGGCGAAATACCACCCTTTAAGCTGGTATTCAAACCAGACCTTGTTTTCAAACAATGTTTTTTTCAAAACTTCAAAGGATAACTAGGGCACCTACATAGGCCTATATGAGGTGTTTTACTTGATAAGTAGTTAAGTAGTTTTAGTGATATGTACTCTTGCTTATCATAACAGAATTCGTTATAGAACTGGCATTATAAATAGAATCTCTCATCTGTAATTTTAGTACCCTTTTCTATTCATCATTTCTGTATAAACATTCTTATGAGTGAAATGTAGATATTCTTCTTCCTTTCTATCAAACTTGTATCTTTATTTGTTTACATAATAAGAAGAGAGATCATAACAACTCTAGACATAGTGGATGAAGTGTCATCTATAATGATAGTAATGCCTTATTTCCTGAATATCATCTACCGGTTGATGGGGGGCATGATAATGGTAAAAGGGTGCAGATTAGTGGTTACGAGAGTAATGGTAGATTCTTGATGGAGGAACGTCTGGGATTCCGGGAACAAGAGGAGGCTCATCTTCAGGGGCCACAAATGGAGCAGTAAAATATAGATGGATATTGTGGTGATAGTGTTCCATGAGAAGATCACAAGAACAGATTAGAAGCCAAAACAAAAAAAAAGAAGAGACTAAGTGTTGCAAAAAAACAAGAAGAAGTGATTGGAAAGAGTAAGATGGGTATTTATAGGTTAATGATAACAGCAACAACAAGATTTTGTTCCCACAACCTCTCCCAAATCTTATTTTTCAAATAAGATTTGAAAAATAAGAAGTAACCGGGATGTTTCACATATTTTTTCAACTTGTTTGCATTAATTTTTTTCAAGTATAATTACTAAAATTTGGCTTTTTGGAAATGCATACATTCAAATATATATTTATAAAAAGAAATTTCTTGAAAAATATTATTGTATAACGTGATTCTTTCTCAAACCAGGAGATTATAAGAATCTCTACTGGATTAACTTGACTTCAAAATTTGAGGTTAGGATTTCACTAATCGCAGTTAGGGGGTGATTAACCTCGATTAGCAACGTTTAAAGGCTTCCACTACGAAATTAACCTATCTTAAGGTTAAGAGTGGGTATCCTAGTAATAATTACATCAAGTACGAGTTAGTTAGCCTTGACTAAGGCCTTTATAGCCCTGTTTAGGGTTGTTTAGCCCCGATTAGGACAGAATTAGCGTCTTTTGCTCAAAAACTAGCCTTTATTAAGGCTTATGAGCAACAGCCACCTAATATTAACCTCAACTAAGGTAAGTTGAGGGTAATGAATCACTAATGAATTTATGATAAAGGATCCTATGCATGAATTGCACTTGGATTAGTGTCTACGAGCTCGAAACGGCACTAATCTTATTCCCGAAAGGCCCAGAAATCCTAAGGAAAAGGTTCGAGAGGCCAAGGAATGTTTAACTTTCTTAAGTATTAACTTGGGAAAGAATTTTAGTCGTTGTGAATGTGTAGGTCGCTTTACACTTTACTGTAAGAAGAAACCCGAGCAGGGTCGACATGACCTTAAACTTCTACGAAATCAAGTTTTCTCAGAAGTTGGGGGGCAAATGATATGGGTGAAAAATAATCCCTAAAGACATAATTAATGATGTATTAATTGGACCATTAATGAGGCCTGAAATCCTAGTTGGGCATTAAATTCGTAATTAATGATTAAGCCCAAGAAACAGCCCAAACCGGGGACACCTGGTATAAACTTGTATTCTAACATGGGCCTGATCTGTTAACAAGGAACGTTCTAGAATCAAGGCCTTGAATGACACCGACTTCTAATTTGAATAAAAGAAGTAGCCTCCAAGGCACCTAATTCGACATGAAAATTGACTCCTACAATGCAGGAGTCTAGAACCTTCCCCAAGGAGGTGACTTGTCCATCAAGTCTCCTAACCTTACTACGATTCTAAGGCTCTCAAAGCCTATATAAGGGTCTGACCCCTCATTCTCAGAACTACATTTTTTGCTTGATTCTCAACCTCGAGATACGTATGCATTCTGTGAGGACCGTCCAGTCTCGAACACGGAAGCAGCCATTAAAGCACGAAGCTCACGAACACCCTTGCATTAAATACACATAAACCCTAGCCGCAATTCGATAACCTAGTTTTTATTCCACAACATGTACGTATATACCAAACCCAAACCTAGTTTTGTAGCTCGGTCTGAGAACAATGACAAAGAAGTAAAAAAAAAGGTCAGCAAATAAAAACAAAGATTTTATGAATTAAAAATAATTTAAATGAATTGAGGGGTAGGAGTATCTAATATGGTGCAATTTTTGATGACATTGTAAGTAATTTTATATCAACTCTTGGGGTAGGGGGTATAAAAAGTGCATGAAAAAGAATTCAAGATTTATTATTTATCCTTTATTATAATACCTGAGTCTACCCATGTACAGTTAAGAGATAGTTAACCAATCAGAAAATTATGAATTATTTTAGGCACAATCAGAGACCATCTCTAAAATTTAGACCAGTGTTGTGAAAAGCGCAAATCGGACCTAAGCGGCGGGATGACCTTCTAGCGCTTAAGCGGTTAAGCGGACGCTTAAGCGGTTTTAAAAGCGGATCACTAATCGGATTATAAATAATTATATATTTATAGAAATAAATATAATATTATTTTTTTAAAAAAAAGCTAATCACATATAATATAACATATTATGATAAAAATTAAAACTAGTAATCTCTACATTCACAAAGTCATACTTAGTCATAATGAACTTAGAAAATACAAACGCCATAATTATCATAATACGAGTTCAGAAAGATAAAAAGATAGATTGTAGCATCCTTTCAGAAAGACGGAAACGTATGCATTCTTTCACCATCCTTTAGAATTTTTTTTATAATTTTTATAATTTTTTATATTTTTTTATAATTTTATAATTTTTTTTAAATTAATCCGCTTAATCCGTCTTTGACCCGCTTAATCCGTCTTTGACCCGCTTAAACCCAAAAAACGCTTAAAATCCCGATTTTTTTAAAAGCTAGGCGTTTTACCCCCGATTCCGCTTAAGCGGCCGCTTAATGCGCTTTTCACAACACTGATTTAGACCAATCAAATTATATTAAAAGTTTTCCTTATTTAACATTCTTATCTTACTATACTAACCATGGTTGGTTAACAATTTTAATTTAAATATAGTAGTTACTTGATTTAGCATCTTACTATACTAATCATGATTGGTTAATTCTAATAAATTAATCAACTCAGTCCCAATCAGAAAATTATGAATTATTTTAGGCCCAATCAGAGACCATCTCTAAAATTTCGACCAATCAAATTATATTAAAAGTTTTCCTAATTTAACATTCTCATCTTACTATACTAACCATGGTTGGTTAACAATTTTAATTTGAATATAGTAGTTACTTGATTTAGCATCTTACTATACTAATCATGATTGGTTAATTCTAATAAATTAGTCAACTCAGCGTAGATTGTTTTTTTAAAAAATTACCATTTTTTATACGTGATTACTTCATCAATAAAGGAGCATATTACATCTACTAAAATAGTAAAATTCCAAATTTTCCTTTAAATTATCTTTTTTATAGATTATTAATTTCTCAATAAAAGAGCATACAACAGCTATAAAAATAATCAAAATTGAACAAACACATAGTACAATAGATCAAATCGAAAAAATCTTCAATTGTGGTACATACCTCGCTTATATTACTGAAATGTACAACCTTCAACCTTCTTGGCAAGATAATTTAACAGTTTGTTATAATCATGAGGAATATGTATATATTTTTTCAAATAAGATAGTACAAAATTGAATATATCGTCAAATATAACCCACCAACGAGATATGTTTTAACAAAACCTAAAATATGGATAAAAAAAATTAATGACTTGGTATAAAAATTCAGCACAAAGAGAGATACTTATTAAGAAGAAAAAAAATTAAGAAAAAAAAAAGAGTCTTCAAGACTTTACACCATATTTTATTTTGTAGCATCTCAATGTTGTTCTCAGTTATATAATTACTTATTGTTAGGTCCAGAATAACGTAGAAGGGGGGTTGAATACGTTATTTCGAAATATTTGGATTTTTGAAATGTGAAAAATAAGGTCAACAACTGAATCGAAATAACACAATCAATTCGGGAAAATATCTTTAAATTGATAAAAAAACCGAGGGGTGTTACAACTTCTAATCCAATGGATTAGCTTCAAAAACCAGAACACTCCTAAGGATAGTTTCGGCACGAGGACCTTCTGTCCGACACTTCCTGAAAGTGGGCTAAGCCGGCTTTCCTACTAGATGGACTGTCTAGCAACTTACACAGAGAAGATATAAGAGAGAGAAGAGAGAGTTATGTGTTGAGGTGTGTTTTGAAATAAAATAAAACATGCCTATTTATAAATTTTAGAAAGTCACTATTTGGCACTATTCCAACAACCCCAGCTACTATTCCAACAATCGCAGTTACTATTCATATGAATAGTGATTTCGATTACTATTCATATTCTCTTCTGTTTATTTTGCTGTTTTAATTCATCTCAGAAAATAATTCAAGTACCAGATTAATTTAATTATTTTGTTATAAATAATTAATCTGTTACTTATTTAATTTTCAGAGTAAATTAATTTTTGACAATACCTTGAGATCTTATGTCTGTCCTTGATCGTCAATAGGCTTTGGCAATTCTTTCTGTGAATTAATGTGTTGATCCTTCTCGTATGTGCTGACACTTAGTGCACTGGTCTGGTTCACAAGTGACTAGCACTGATCTTGATCTTCACACCTTCGTTGCATTCCAATTGATTAGCCTGCAGCAGTATCTTCAATTAATTTGAATACATGGAATTTTTTGGCCCTTCAACTGAATCATCTGTACATCTTATTCTGTCATTGAGGCTTGATCATGTTAATGAACTTCTTTCAGCGACTTGATCCTTGTTGATGCATGTTCTTCAACTTTCACGATCCCTATATAGAGTTAATATTATTTATCTTTTATCCTAGTTGAGTTATATATGTCCTCTATTACATATTATATTACATTATGCTTTACAATCTCCCCATATTTGATTGTTAGGGTTTGACAAGCAAATTCGTAGAGGATAACTCAACTGATACAAGAACAAAAATTAAAGTTCAAAGATAAATAATATTAAAGTGCAAGACAATTGTTCCTGTAGACTGAACATATCTTCAAGTTTGCCTTTGCTTTCTTTCCACATAGCACTAATACTCCCATTAGTTTTTCCTTTCCCAAAATAATGTTAATTCTGTGTCAACAACCTTTTCCTTGCCCTTACGCCTAGTAGATTTTTCTTGATCAGCCACCTTCTCCCCCTCAGTTGGGTTATCCTCCAGAGTAGTAGGATGTGGAGTTGGTAAATTAGACGAAGATGGCTTTACCAAGGAGTTGATTGAATGACTAAACTGGGCAGCCATGGAACGTAATTGAACCTGGAATGCATCATTTTGAATAAGTTGCAATTTTTTGATTTCTGCAATGGACTTACAGATATTTGATAACTCTTTCTCCATTGTTTGGACCCGTGTAAGGAGTCTACTGTATTCCTTTCTGGTTACAG
This sequence comes from Kitagawia praeruptora, assembly GCA_037693485.1. Classification (NCBI taxonomy): domain Eukaryota; kingdom Viridiplantae; phylum Streptophyta; class Magnoliopsida; order Apiales; family Apiaceae; genus Kitagawia; species Kitagawia praeruptora. The sequence continues at coordinate 154,523,998 of CM075344.1, read as the reverse complement.
GTGCATGTGGTTGAGTAGGTTACTCACTTATACGTTCTGTAGGTGTTTCACCCAACACTCTATATTCACTCGGTTTAGTGGTTTGGGTTACACTTACATGTTCTATTTGTGTTTCTCTCAACTCTCCTCTAGAGCTTCCACCAATATGTGTACCTGCAAATGAAATCATCCTAGCCCCTTTTTCAGAGGTCACAGATGGTGCAATGAAAGTTCGTGAGCTTCCGTCCTCGCGTGAAGCGAGTTGCCGACCACTAGTAAAGAGTGGTAAATCTCGAAAGAGATCCAGAGATTTTCCCTTTGGGAGGTTAAACTTGAATCGATTAAATGGCACAAAACCCAGGTTTCCCTCGTATGTCTGTGAAGACACTTGGTTCATAAAAGAACCTCATACTAATGGATCTTTCCGTAAAATGGAAGAATCACCAGTTGCTCCCGTCAATTCAATCTTATTTACATTTTCACTCATTGGATAAGAAAGAATTGTTTCAATAACAGTTGCCGTTACCTCAGGTTTATCGGGTTTACTCCATTTAGAATGAGGTAGAGCAGCTGATGTAACTAACTCCTTATGTGGTGCTGTTGAGGCACTATCTCCCTCAATAATGTGAATGACTGGCCGTTTAAGTTACAAATGAGGTGTAAGAGTTTGTTGTGTTTGTGTTTGCATTTGTAGAATGGGCTCTTCGACCTGTGTTAGAGTCGGTGGGATTTCCTGCTCTTGGTCGGGTAAGATGGCCATTGGGGGTTGTAGAAACTGTATTTCCTGTGACACAATAGGGAATACAGAGGTTGGAATAGCAGGGATTGAAATATTACCTTGTCGTATACCTACTATCACTGGTCGTGGTAACAACGGAAGTGGGACAGTCTTTAGATATTCAGTTAGGACTGTAGGCACATCCGTATATTTCTTTTTGCTTATGTAATTAATTACATTCGTCTTCATGGAAGAACATTCCACCTTCTGACCATTTTCCAAGCGTACCCTGTCTTCATCATTCAAAAAATCATTTAATATTAGCTATAGAAACCTTGGATATAGACATTTGACATTTTGAGTCTGAACATCTCTTGTTCCCAAGTGTTTCATCTTTAAAATGATTTGACCAAGCACTATTTTTCCAAAATTAATCCTCAAATTATTGGCGACCGCATACCCTATTTTTTGAATAAATTCAGGTATTCGATCTTGATTTGTTCTATCTGAGGAAAAAACATGGTTAATAGTGTGAAAGAAGAAATTCCAATACTGTGTTAGAAACATTCTAGAAAGAGTACCAGTATTGAAATTGCCATCTTGGTACCTTATAAAATGAAAGAACATTTCAATCTGTTCAGGTGTAGGATCAGAAACGAGATTTTCCATAGGAAAATGAAGAATTCGATTAACATCCCTTTCAGTGACCCTAATCGACCTACCAAATAGTCGATATGTAATTGCACACCCGTCCTGTCCAGAAGTGTTAACCGCACTGCAATATAGTTCACACAATGCATCATGGTTAAGCTACACCTGTGTAACTAAAGCATAACGAATTAATGAATGTTCATTCAGAAATTGTGTCCAAGCCCGAAATTGCTCATCCTGAATTGTTTCGATTTGCTGAATGGAAATAGGATTAACTTTAGCAATTAAAAAGCTTCCCTGCAATGCCATTTTCAAAACTTTGAGGAAATTCAAAAACAAGGGTTAGTGTGTATAACAAGAATATGAAATCCGCTCTAAAAACCATTAGCTAGTTTATGAGATCTTTCTGGTCAAAGCTTGAAATATTCAGCAATTGTGTGTATATGCTCTATATATCTGAAAAATGATGATGTTAAACACAAACAAAAACTCATCATTTATAAGGTTTCAAGTATTAGTGGGTTAGGTGTAATAGTGACAGGTTATGTTTGAAAAATAATACCGCTCAATAATTTCTCACCTAACTACCTAATTAGCCAAAAAAACATCTTATCACCGAAACCTGTCGGCCGAAAAAACATCTTATCGCCGAAACCTATCAGCCTATACCTATACACATACACATATTTAATACTTCTAATTATTATGGATTTAAAAATAATCACACAGTAAATCAAGAATTAATCCATAATAATTAGATAAACTCAAAATTAAATAAACATAAAATTAACAAAATATCATTAATTGATATATGTCAATAAAATATTTATTTAATTATGCTACAATTTATTTTAATAATCAAATATCAGAACAGGTGAGATCCAATCTTGAATTGCTTCAGTCATGATATCAATTATTAAAATAAATATCGAGTACACGAGTATTACACAAAGATATAACATGCAAACCTGTTAATACTCAAGTATCGCTTCAGTAGTACCAAATAATTACCACAAATTTCTAACACTTAAACTAATGGCAACTAATTAGTAGATAAAATCATGAAAATGTACAACAACTTGCATTTGTTCACTTCCTGTTAAGAGGATAAGTTTAACATGCCAAGTTCACTAACCAACCTGTTGAATGTAGATTCATCAAGTGGTTTCGTGAAAATGTCTGCAAGTTATTGCTCAGTGGGAATGAAGTGAAGTTCCATAGTACCATGCATAACATGTTCACGAATGAAATGATACCTTATGTCGATGTGCTTGGTCCGAGAATGTTGTACTGGATTATTCGAGATTGTTATGGCACTTGTGTTGTCATAGAATATAGGTATTTTGTTCAGCAACAGACCATAATCCATGAGTTGATTCCTCATCCACAAGATTTATGAGCAACAACTACTAGCTTCAATGTATTATGCCTCTGCTGTAGATGTGGCTACTGAATGCTGCTTCTTGCTGAACCAGGAAACCAATCTCCTTTCAAGGAATTGACAGCTTCCAGAAGTACTCTTGCGATCAATCTTGCAACCAGCATAATCAGAGTCTGTATAGCCAACTAGGTCGAAACCCGTATCCTTAGGATACCAAATACCAAGATTCGGAGTACCCTTAAGATATCTGAAGATACGCTTCATGGCTATCAGATGTAATTCTTTAGGATCAGCTTGGAGCCTCGCACATAAGCACGTTGCGAACATTATATCTAGTCTGCTTGCAGTGAGGTAGAGTAGAGAACCAATCATGCCCCTGTAGATTGTTATGTCAACTCGTTTTCCAGATTTATCTTGATCAAGCTTAGTGGCAGTGGCCATGGGAGTCTTTGAAGGTGCTGAATCTTTAAGATGATACTTTTTAAGAAGATCCTTGATATACTTGGATTGACAGATAAAGATACCATCTGTTCTTTGGCTCACTTGCAATCCAAGGAAGTAGTTTAGCTCTCTTTGGCTCACTTGCAATCCAAGGAAGTAGTTTAGCTCTCCCATCATGCTCATCTCGTACATACTCTGCATCAACTTAGCAAATCTTGCACAAAGTACATCATTCGTAGAGCCAAATAAAATGTCATCAACATAAACTTGCACAAGTAGAATATCATTTTTATGCTTTTTATAGAACAAAGTTTTATCTATGACACCTCTAGTAAAACCACTTTCAAGTAAGAATTCAGCAAGAGTGTCATACCATGTTCTAGGCGACTGCTTAAGACCATAGAGAGCTTTGAATAGAAGGTAGACGAAGTCCTCAAGTTCATGATCAACAAAACCAGGAGGTTTTCAACATAGACCTCTTTTTCAAGCTCACCATTCAGGAAAGCACTTTTCACATCCATCTGATATACTCTGAAGTTTAAATGTGCAGCAAATGCCAGAAACATCCTGATGGCTTCTAGTCTAGCAACTGGTGCGAAAGTCTCATCATAATCAATACCTTCTTCTTGAGTGTAGCCTTTGGCAACCAGTCTCGCCTTGTTCCTTGTAACAATTCCATTCTCATCAAATTTATTTCTGAATACCCATCTTACATCAATTACAGATTTGTCCATTGGTCTGGGTACCGGCTTCCAAACTTTCTATCTTTCAAACTGATTGAGTTCCTCTTGCATTGCAATCACCCAATCTGGATCTTCCAGAGCTTCTCCAACCTTCTTAGGTTCAATTTCTGATAGAAAACTAGAATACATGCATTCATTCTGAGTAGCTCTTCTAGTCTGAACTCTTGAGTCAAGATCACCAATGATCAGATCAAAAGTATGATCACGATTCCAAACAGTTTGCCTTGGTAGATGAATTCTGGATGATTCCCCATTATCAGCATTCTGAATAGTGTATCCTTCTACTGCTCCCCCTGAGTTGTTGCTGGTATGATCTACAGATGTACTCTCCTGAGGACTGGAACCAGAAATAGTTTGACTTTGAGGTCCCGTGATCTCACTGCCATCACCATTACCTGGATCACCATTATTACCATCTCCATTATTACTATTAACATTATCAACATCAACCTCAGGTTCGGTTTCATCATCCTCATCAACAGAAAGATTCTCAAAAGCTAGAGATTCATCATCATCTTCTTTCTGAATACTAGCAGATCTTGCATCATCAAATCTCACATTAAGGCTTTCCACAACCTTCTGACTATCGATCACATACACCCTGTACGCCTTAGACTCCAATGAATACCCTAGGAAAATGCCTTCATCTGCTTTAGCACCAAACTTACCAAGATGCTCATAGCCATCTTTATGAGCATAGCATTTTCCTCTGAACACATGAAAGTACTTCACGGATGGTTTAGTGAGGGCCATAAGTTCATATGGTGTCTTCTCATACATTTTGTTGATCAGGGTTCTATTCTGAGTATAGCAAGCTGTATTGACTGCCTTAGCCCAGAAATAAGTAGGAAGTTTAGCTTCATTCAGCATTGTTCTAGCAGCTTCAATCAATGTTCGATTCTTCCTCTCAACCACTCCATTCTACTGTGGGGTCCTGGGTGCTGAAAACTGTCTTGAGATACCCTTCTCAGTGCACCAGCTATTAAGAACTGAGTTTCTGAATTCAGTCCCATTATCTGATCTGATTTTACGTACGGGTACTCCAGCTTCTAGCTCAATCTTCTTGATATGATCGATAATCATCTGCGATGCTTCATCCTTAGAATGCAAGAATAACACCCATGTGTATTTGGAATAGTCATCCACAATTACTAAACAATATCGCTTCTTGGACATAGACATGACATTAACTGGGCCAAAAAAATCCATATGTAGAAGTTGCAATGGTTCAGTGATGTCTGATATTGTCTTCCTTTTATGTGATGCTCTCTTGGACTTTCCCTTTTCACATGATGCACAGAGTCCGTCAGGACAGAACTCCATCTCGGGTTATCCTCTCACAAGCTCCCTCTTGACTAGAGAATTCATAGTCTTGAAGTTAAGATGTGAAAGCTTCTTATGCCATAACCAATTGTCTTCTGAAGATGCTTTTCCATAGAAACACAAAGTTTCTCCATTAGATCCAGAATTCCAGTCAGCTATAAATAAGTCACCCTTTCTCACTCCTTGCAAAGCGAGCTTCTGGTCTCTCTTATTAGTGATCAAACATTTCTCCTTGTTGAGTATTGAACACAAAGAAATAATACAGAGGGGGGTGAATGGATTCTTGAACTTTTCGTGCCTTGAGTCTGTGTAGCAAACAAGTATTGTGTGTGCAGTGATGTAGATGCGGATAAAGAACAACACACAACACAATATCACTTTAATCTAATGTATTATTAGATAAAGGTTGCTACAATCTGTGAATACAAATGATAGTATTCTCAGCTTCGTTTTTCTCAGAGAGATATAGCTTACAGTGTATGAAAAAACTCGACTCACACAAAAGTTACTAAGTTATGAAGTGAGGCTGTGTCCTTATAGAAGATGGATACAGCCTACTTACTGCAAATAAGGTAGCTAAACAAATTACTTTCTAGTCTGTCTATCCTTTTTGAGTAAGTGTCCAAACGGTTACAGATTTGACTTTGCAAAGCCTGTTTAGATCCACTTCTTTAGCTCCTTGTCTCTTCTATATCTCTCCAAGCTTCCTTGTAGGCTTTCCAGAGCACGTTACAGATTGTGGTCCATAAAGTGCATTGGCTTGTTGCAGGTTTCTGACTTGTACAATTTCTTCAGTATTTTGTCTCCAAGAATGTATTCGAGAAGTGACTAAGTAAGTGATTCGAGAACTAGAATTGACTTGATCGATAACTCTGAGTTCTCGAACACTGTTAAATTGACATATCGAACCACTTCTCGAATAGCTCTTTTCCATCAGGATTCCTTGAGTTGTCGAATAGAACATTTGACTTATCGAATCCTCGAGATGTCGAATAGCTTTCTGAGTCCTTGAGATATCGAATGGAACTTTGACTTGTTGACTCTTTGAGAACTCGAATACCATCTTGACTTGTTGACTTCTTGAGTTCTCGAATAGAGTAGTAGTAGACATATCGAATCCCTGAGATATCGAATGAGATATCGAACAGTGTATTCAGAGATATCGAATAGTGTCTTGAGATATCGAATCCCTGACTTCTCGAATGCTGGACTTCTCGAATAGACAAATATACTTCTCGAATTGGTACTTAGGCAAATTCTTCATTTCTTCAAATCCCAACTGTGATTATTTGACAGTCTTTAACTCCTTGCTTGAGGCATGAACCTTGGAACTTCTTTCAAGCATTATTCTAGACTCCATTTGTACAATTACACAACTAGGATTTGATGCCTACTACAAGTACAATACAAACAGAAACTCTACAACTAGAGGTTCCCTCAGTTAAGAGGTCATGTAAGTAATGCAAAGCATTACAAATAATTAGGCTTGTTATTAGATGTGTACAGGCATGCCTCTGTAACTAACAATCTCCCCCAAATTGTGAGTGAGACCCTTAGTCACAATTTCATGTCTGATAACAAGCCTAACATACATAAGGATAAGACTTTAAAAGTACAGGTATGTATACTGATTGAACACATAAATGGAATTACAAGATTAATACTCTTACAGTATGATGAGGTACTAGCCATTTTCATTTGATTGCATCTCCATTGCTTTGACTTGTAGATCATCATATGCTTTCTGTTTCCTTTCTTTCTCCTTTCTTGCATTCTCATCTATTGCTCTTATGATTTCTGCCATAGCATCCAATTCTTCAATCATGATAGAGTTTTTGAAATCTTCAAGCACTGGCTTCAGAATGTTGGCAGGATAGTGACTGAGTAGGTTCATTCTTATATTGACATTGTCTCCATTTTTTCTCCTATACTTCACCACATAGGGATCAAACTGAACTCTACACAATCCCTTTGCCCTTAGCTTTTCTGCTTCAATCTCCAGTCTGTCAATTTCTTTCTCCCTTTCTAACCACTTCTCATAGCAGCCCTTTCTCATCTTTTCAGCATAATCTCTCTTCATTTTCACAAAGTCAATCAATTCCAGCTTCCATACTTTCTCCACCTTGTCTTTAGAGTCCAGCAATGCAATGATTCTTTCTATCTCATACAATTTACCCCAATTTTGACAACCCCCTTGTTTGAATTTCATTTCTCTCCCATCAGTGTACTTGATCTCAAGGTGGTCATCCACAATTGCAGCATAACATATCTTTTGAGCTCTTAGAAATTGCAGTTGCTCTTCATCAAAGTCTTCATCAAGTGGCTGGAGTTTCAATCCTGGAATGATTGTTAGGGCTCTTGATTTGGATAGCTTCACTCTTCTTGCAGCATGTTTGACTTTAATCTTCTTTACATGATTGCCAGGCAGTAACTTGTGACCCTTGCTAGAAGACCATTGTAGTACTCCACTAGCAGTTTGCTTATGGATACATACACCTGGTTTCTTGATTTGAATCCTCTTCTCTTCTTGAGGTGCCAAGACAGTTGCAGAAGCCAGAGATGTTAATTTTGGTGAATCATTACCAGTGACATCCACCCTAGACATTAAGCCTTGTGTTGTGGTAGGAGTGTCATTAGTAATGTTCATGGCTTGCTGTTTTCCAACCTTCCTCTCATAGATTTTGCCTTGGTCATCATCATTCTTCTTATCCTTGTCACCCTTCTTCTTCTTCTTGTCTTCATCACCCTTATCTCTCCTGTGATGTCTTCTCCTCCCATCACTTTTGTCTTCAGAATCATCATCCTTATTTCTCCTAGGTTGAGCACTTTCTGGAGGTTCACCAGTTGCTATAAAAGATCTGAGAATGTGCAGAGCTTCAATTTCTTCAGCATTTCTGGCTCCAACCTTCTTCTGTAGTTGATCAATGATAGCAATGACCAGTCTGTGATTTCAAGAAGTGAGATCATGGGGAATGACCAATTGCTTGATGTCTTCAATTCTGGTGCCAGACTGATAGATGATTGTCCATGGCTTCTTGATCACTTCTGGTAGCCTTGAAGGTTGGCCATTCCTCAAATCATCAAACAGACTTTTATTGTTCTCATTCTTCTTCTCAATAAGCTCAAGTATGGCATCTATCTCTGAGTGTTTTAGATCTTGTAGAGTCTTGTATGTTAGATGCCATATCTTTAATTTGGATATCATCACTATCTCCTTGATCCATAGGTCATTGACTTTCTTGGGGATGACAGTGATGTAGTCAATCTGTTTCTTCAACTCCCTCAGATAGAACTGAGTGTCACCAACCTGTTCCCTTGTGGCTTTCAGAAACTCCAAGAAGGCTTTATCATGATAAACATTTGAGTTAGCAACTTCTTGTAGCTTGGCCTCAGTAACAACTTTAACTTCTACAAGCTTGGCACTCTCAGGTATGGAGGATGGAAGTTTGTCAGAAGGCATACTCCCTGCAACCACTGTGGTAGTTATGGATTGCTTTTGACCACCAGGAGTAGTAATGTGCACAGTTGGTAGAGTAACAACTGGCAGTAAGGTAGGAGGCTCATCAACTTTGGATTTGCCTTTGCCTGGCGCATTGGTTGTAGATTGTGCTCTGTGATGACCTCCCTCATTTATCTGTATGGCCTTCTCCTTAGGTTTCTTCCCCTTTGGATTTGAGTTCCTGGACCTTTTCTCCCCCTTAGGCTTGTTGTCAGGCACAGAGGCTGTAGAAACCACCTGTGGGTTGAAAGATTCTTCAGGTAGAGGGAGACCCATGTGCTTTATCATTGCAGCCAACATGGATTGCTGATGCAGAAGGACATTAGCTGTGGTGGTTGCTTGAGTGTCCAACTGATCATGGAGAAGGGCAACCTTGTCTGTAAGGTGAGCATTTGATTTAGTGAGAGTAGCCACCTCCTTTTCAAGAGTGTTCACCTTAGTGAAGAGCTCATTGGCCTTGAAACCAGACAAAGATTGATCCTGCAGCCTCTTCACTTCATATTTAGACAGTTCATGCACAGGGACTTCAGTCACTAGCCTATCTCCATAAAGATTCTTGAACATTGTCCTCAGCATGGCATTGGCCTCTGTAGTCTGGTCAGATAGATTTTGAAATCTGCTTCCTAGGCCTGTGACTGTATCTTTGAGGAGGGCTAGGCCATTGTCCATCTTTGTGCAGGTGGTGTTGCAGTGTTTGAGATCTTTGACCACACCATCCAGTTGAGGAAATTTAGCATCAAAGGCCCTCTTGACTTCTGCTACTGAAGTGGCTGTCTTGTCACACACCCTATTGACTTCAGTTTTGACTCCCTTGCCAAGGTAGTGTGCAGCCTTGAGGAAACCCTTGTAGGAATCATTGACAGCTTCATACACTTCACCAGGAGACAGGGATTTTGCATTGGAGCCCAGTGAAGTGATGTATTCCTCTCTAAGATATTGAAGTGCTTCACTGAGAGTTACATCATTCTTTCCTTGCAGCCAGGCATCTACATTGCCATCTCTCTCAGCATCATCAATAATCTTGGTCTTCTGCATCTCCACATCATCCCTATGGCATAGTAGGATGGCCTCATAGTCTGGATTAGGGATATTGGAGGTGACAAGGTTCTGAGCTATCTTTACAAACTCAGGAATCTGATCCACAATTAAGCTTTGAAGTGCTTCAACTGTCAATGTTTGTGGAACAGACCCTGATCCTGAAGCACTGTCATGTTGCACAGGCTTCAGCCATTGTGACATAAAGTCAGAGCTAGAGCTAGGCAAGCTAGACTCCTCAGTTACAGATGCAACTTCTGTAACCGGATGGATTGACTCTGCTACTGGTGTCTCCACAGGAGTGGGATGAGTTACACCAGTAGTTGACACAGGCACAGAGTCTCTAGTAAAAACTAGTGGAACCTCTGTGTTTGTGATGGTGTCATTAGGATATGCCCCAACATGCATTCCCTCACCATCTAAATGTGGGTCCTGGGTGGTGAGCAAAGTGTCATGCACTAAGTCACTTGAAATTATTGGCTCATCAAGAGAAAAGAATTCTTGATGATCAATGCCTTGCATCTCAGTTGCCTGAGTTCAGGTTCCAAAGAAATTTCAGTGTTAGATTCTGGAAAAGAAGTGTGTTTTAGAGTAGATTTTGGCAACTCCCCCTGAGAGATAGAGGGAGTTTCAAGTGTGATGTGCTCTCCACTCAGTGTAGTGCCAGCCTTATCACTCCCATGTGCTGACTCTGTACAAGAAGGTGCATTGGGGAGGATGCTTGATTCTATAGGTGCACCCTGTTGAGAGGATACACCTAGTGAGCTGTGTGCCCCTGATTTTACAACTTTAGCCATTTGTGTGACTGAATAGGTGGTCTTAGTTTTCTTCTTCTTTGGCTTTTGTAAGGGTGACTCAGGTTCCTCACTTTCTAGCCCTAGTTCCACAGCCAATGCTGCTTCAGATAATATATTCAGTGGTGCAGACATTACTTCCTTTCTCTTCTTTTTACTAACATCACCCTTTTGAGAGGATGATGCAGTTGGCTCAGTGTGTGGTAGAGTGTTTGGTTGAGAGGGTTGGTTAGCAGGCCCTGGGTTAGCATTTTGTTCTACTTGCTTGGGCTGTGCTAACTTAGATTTTGCATCAAATGTTGGCATATTGTGGGGATAAGTTCTAAACAGACTCTCCATATGGGGAGTTATGTTTAGTCTTACATCCACATCATTCCTAGTCTCCAAATTACCAAAAATGAGTTTGGTCATGGACTTAGGATAGCCTATTCTATTTTTATCAATCCCAGGCAATTCAATCAATGAAGCATTCTTAAAATTAAGTACAGATTGAATAAAGCGAGGGAAGAAAATATCAGTACCTCTCTTGGTTGTGTTCTTACCAAGTCTTCCATATAGTTCTTGGAGGATGATTTGGCCAACATCTATCTTCTTTCCATAGGCCAATGCATAGCCAATTTGCTGCACAGGTGCACTGATTTGATCAAAGCTTGATTTCCTGGCAGTGAAGACTTGAAGAAGAGTTGCAAACACATAGCTCCACTCCTTTCTCAGATTCTTTTTGTTTAGCTTTCCAAGATTGATCCCATCTGAGTAGTTGATGAACTCAAAGAATTCCTCTAACTCTGCATTTGTGGCCAGTCTATCAAATGACTCTTGTTGTAGGCCCAGTGCTTGATTCATGTCTGTAGGAGTGATAGTGATGTCCTTATCTTGAATCTTGCAGTAGATGATGTATGAGGTGATTGCGTTTTCCAGGGCTACAACCTCCACAATAGCACCAAAACTGTTCCAGGATATCTAGATACAGAGTTGGGTTGGCAGAGAGTGCATCCTTGATGTATGACTCAGCCATCCATTTCACAAAGCACTTGAAATTGGCATTGGGTGCTTCAACATCACTAGTGAGAGCGATGAAGTTGGTGTTGAACTTTACTGTTGCCATTTGTGTAGAAGAGAGAAAGAAAATTGAAGGTTGAAGAAGAAATTTAGCTTATTGCAGTTAGGGTTTCAGAGGTTTTGGGAGTTTAGGTGCTTGAGAAATCGAATGAAATGAATCGAATAGATGTGGAATTGTATAAGTATGAAGTACTTGAATTGTCGATTAGATGAAAGTTTTGTATCGACAAGTCAGGCATTCGAGAAGTAGAAAACAACTATTCGAGAAGTCAAGAAAGGCTTAATCGATAACTCAAGCAGATAGAAACTCACAGCTGGCAGTTATCTAACTCAGAAATAATTCTGAATTAAATAAATTGTGTTTTTATGAGTGAATTAAACTTTTAGACAAGAGTCCAAAATCGGTTAAAATTCAGCGAGAATTCAGCCTTTTCAAATGATTCGAGAACTCAAATATAGTGTTCGAGAACTCAATCATTCGAGAACTCAGTTACTATATTCGAGAAGTCAAGAATACCTCTATTCGATATCTCAGAAAGACTCTATTCGAGAACTCAAGAGTACTCTAATGAGACTTGTTAGAGATGTCGAATAGTGAATCATTCGAGAAGTCTGACTTATCGAACTATACCCATCACTCATAAAAATTTGATTTTCACTATCTTTTAAAATTTACCAGACGTATTCATTGAAGAATATCCTAGCAAATTAAATAGTGATTTTCTCAAAATTTCATAGAAATTTTAAGTTAATAGAAATATGATTTTCAACATATGCAACAGATTTGAAATATTCATAAATCATATTTCAGCCAACACTTACTCCAAAAATATTGAGAATTTAGATAAAGTAAGTGTTTACTGCTGCAACAATCTAGATGCTGTATTCACTTAGCCAGAATCTGAAGAATTCAGCATTCCAATCTCACTAACCAACCTTGTGAAGGTGGCTTCATCTAATGGCTTAGTGAATATATCAGCTAGTTGTTTATCTGTAGAGACATAATGCAACTCAATGGTTCCATTAGTTGCATGTTCTCTTATGAAATGATATCTGATGTCAATGTGCTTTGTTCTAGAATGATTGACAGGATTGGCAACTATAGAGATTGCACTTGTGTTGTCACACATGATTGGAATTCTTTCCAACACAAGTCCATAATCTCTAAGTTGATTTCTAATCCAAAGCACTTGAGAACAGCAACTTCCAGCAGCTATGTATTCAGCCTCAGCTGTAGAAGTTGACACAGATTGTTGCTTCTTGCTATACCAAGAAACTAACCTTTGTCCAAGAAACTGGCAGCTTCCTGAGGTGCTTTTCCTATCCACTCTGCATCCAGCATAATCAGCATCAGAATAACCAACCAGATTGAACCCCGTGTCCTTAGGATACCATAAGCCCAAGTTTGGAGTGCCCTTCAGATATCTAAAGATCCTTTTTATTGCAATCAAATGTGATTCCTTTGGATTTGATTGAAATCTAGCATATAGACATGTAGCAAACATGATGTCTGGCCTACTTGCAGTGAGGTAGAGTAGAGAACCAACCATGCCTCTGTAGACTGAGATATCTACTTTCTTGCCTTTAGCATCTTCATCCAACTTAGTTGCAGTGGCCATGGGTGTCTTTGCAGGTGAGCAGTCTTCCAAGTCAAACTTCTTCAATAGATCCTTGATGTATTTGGTCTGACTGATAAAGATACCATCCTTCCTTTGACTGACTTGCAACCCAAGAAAGAATGTCAACTCTCCCATCATACTCATCTCATATCTGCTCTGCATGAGTTTGGAAAATTTCTCACATAGCTTCTCATTTGTAGACCCAAAAATGATATCATCCACATAAATTTGGACTAGGATAATATCATCACCATGCTTCTTGTAAAACAGTGTCTTGTCCAATGTGCCTCTAGTGAATTGATTTTCAAGAAGAAATTGTGATAAAGTATCATACCATGCTCTTGGAGCTTGCTTAAGTCCATACAGTGCCTTAAGCAATCTGTAGACAAATTCTGGGAAATGTGGATCCTCAAAGCCAGGTGGTTGTTGCACATAATCCTCTTCTTCCAACTCTCCAATTGGAAATGCACTCTTGACATCCATTTGATAAACTTTAAAGTTTGAATGAGCAGCAAATGCCAAGAATATTCTGATGGCTTCCAATCTAGCAACAGGGGCAAATGTCTCATCATAATCAATGCCTTCCTGTTGAGAGTATCCTTTTGCAACCAGCCTTGCTTTGTTTCTTATTATTACACCATCTTCATCCATCTTATTCTTCAGAACCCATTTTGTTCCAACAATGGTTCTATTCTTTGGTGCAGGCACAAGTTCCCATACTTTGTTCCTTTCAAATTGATTCAACTCTTCTTGCATAGCAATAATCCAATCTGGATCCAACAGTGCATCATCAAGTTTCTTAGGCTCATCTTCTGATAGAAAACATCCATAGAGGCACTCATTTTGAGTTGCTCTCCTAGTCCTTACTCCTGCATTAGGATCTCCAATGATTTGCTCTGCAGTGTGTGATCTATCCCATTTCCTCAAGTGTTCAGCCTGATTTCTCATTCTTGATGTTACTTCATCATCCACATCATGGTCATCCTCATTTCCTCCCCCTGTGAAGTTGCCATTACTCACAGGTATGTCTTGGATGCTTGTTTCTCCACTATCGATTGGCACAAATTCTTCTCTTGTATCATTATTCACTTGAGTTTGTTGAACTTGAGTTTCAACTCCAGTTTCAATCTCTTCATCAGAATCATCTAGATTATCAAACCTCAATGGATCTTTGTCTTCATCATTGGCTTCTTCTAGTCCAGGTAGTTTGCTGTCATCAAATGTTACATCTGTGCTTTCCATAACTTTCTTTTGACTGATGACATAAACCTTGTATGCAATTCTTTCCATAGAATAGCCAAGAAAAATTCCTTCAAATGCTTTTGCATCAAATTTTCCAACATATTCAGAGTTATCCTTTAGTACAAAGCATTTGCTTCCAAAAGTATGAACATACTTTAGAGTAGGCTTCTTTCCAGTCATCAAGTTGTAAGGTGTCTTTCCAGTGTTTTTGTTGATGAGGGTTCTGTTCTGAATGTAGCATGCAGTACTCACAGCCTCAGCCCAAAAACATGTAGGCATTTTTGCATCAAGTAACATTGTTCTAGCAGCCTCAATTAGAGTTCTATTCTTTCTCTCAACAACTCCATTTTGTTGTGGAGTCCTTGGAGCTGAGAATTGATGAGAAATACCATTCTCTTTACAGAATGCTTCGAGTATGGCATTTCTAAACTCTGTTCCATTATCACTTCTCAGTGCAATCACACTTGCATTGTTTGCCTTTGCTTCCTTGTCAACTTTCTTTATATGCTCAATAATTACTTTTGGAGCCTCATCATTTGATGCCAGAAATTCCACCCATGTATACCTTGAAAAATCATCAACCATTACCAGGGCATACTTCTTTCTTCCAAGTGACATAATGTTGACAGGCCCAAACAAATCCATATGAATGAGTTGTAATGGCTTGGTTATTGATGTCACTGTCTTTGACTTGTGGCTTGATCTTTTCATTTTTCCTTTTTGACAAGCCTCACACACTCCTTCTTGGCAGAATTCAAGTGTGGGCATGCCTCTCACTAACTCTCTTTTGACTAGAGAATTAATGGCCTTGAAGTTCAGGTGTGATAGTTTCTTGTGCCACAGCCAACAATCTTCATTTGATGCTTTTGAGTAAAAGCAACAAATTTTGTCCTTGTTTGCAGAGTCCATATTGGCTACAAACAGGCTTCCCTTCCTTACTCCAGATAGAGCAAAATCACCAGTCTTTTTGTGGGTGATCAAACATTTATCTTTGTCAAAATTCACTTTGAATCCTCTATCAGTAAACTGACCAACACTTAGCAGATTATGCTTGAGCCCCTTGACTAGTGCTACATCTTCAATGATGACATTACCAACTTTCAGCTTGCCATATCCCAATGTGTTACCCATGCTGTCATCTCCAAAAGCAACCATTGGGCCAGCCTTTTCCTCATACTGTGATAGCAGGGCCATATCACCAGTCATATGATTTGAGCATCCACTGTCCAAAATCCACATGACCTTCTTTTCACTTTCTTTGCCCTGCAAACACAAAGGTATTACTTTTCCTTTGGTACCCAAACAAGTTTGGGTCCATGTGACTTAGAGACAATTTTATCATAAACAACATGCTTATCAACTTTCTTAGTGTTAGTCTTCTTGTCACTGTTGAAAGTCTTAGAACCTGAAGTTTCAGACTTAGGTGACAGAGGTACCTTCCTAGCTTTAGGAGGACTTGAAGACTTTGACCTTGTGTAGTGTGTGTGAGAATTGTGACTGATACAACCATCAATGAATTGCCTTCTTAAATTAAAACAACTAGTCATAACATTCATATTGCATGGCATACAGTCAAATTTATCACAAAAAGGTGCATCTCTATGACTTAGAGACACAGAGCAATCATAGAAAGGTTTAGTCACACTACCAACAGGTTTCTTGCATGCATGAGTTAAATGATTGGTACTGAAACAGTTCTGACAAGTTTTCCTAGGGGCATTAGGCATATAAGCATAGTTGTTATCCTTGTTAATCCCTAACTTGCCATTTCTGTTCTGTTTCTTCTTAGTCACTTTCTTTTCTGATTCATTCTTCACAGCTAAGACAAACTTAACAAACTTCTTAGGTCTTGGCCTATCAACTACTGGTTCCTTGGTCTTTGACTTGACACTCTCACTTTTAGAGGATGCTTGTTGTTCACTAGATTGTGCCTCATCCTCATCATTCAACATTTGTTTGATGAGTAAGGCATCCTCATCAATTTCAAATGTTGATTCCTTAAAAATTGGATTTTCAGTCTTTCTCAATATGTGAGGCACTTTCTCATGAACAGTTGTGTCCTCTTCAATAACAGCATAGCCTTTCCTTTGTTTGAGAGAGTCATAGTCAAGTCCAATAGCTGCTTTGGGTTTAGCTTCAATTTTCTCACAGTAGGATTGCACTAGACCAGATGATTTCTTGAAAGTTTTCAGTTTGAATTCATTTTCAGCTAATTCATCCTTAAGAGCCTTCTCTACTTGGCTAGCACATAAAACCTTGTTCTGCAAATATTCAACTTCTTTCTTAAGGTTTTCTACTTGCATAGCAGTTAGCTCAAGTTCCTCATTCTTTTTGGTTAATATTTCATTTCTAGTAGACAGTTTAGCAATCTCCTCATTAGCAGCAGTCATACTAGTATGAATATTAAACATTTCAACAGATAGTTGTTCGATCATGCATTTATACTCAGAAACAGACATGTCTATAGTAGTGAGAGATGGTACCTGAGAATCAGAT
Organism: Kitagawia praeruptora; assembly: GCA_037693485.1. Classification (NCBI taxonomy): domain Eukaryota; kingdom Viridiplantae; phylum Streptophyta; class Magnoliopsida; order Apiales; family Apiaceae; genus Kitagawia; species Kitagawia praeruptora. The sequence goes on along the minus strand of CM075344.1, from coordinate 154,507,018 downwards.
GGAGATGAGTCATCCTTGGAGTTGGCCATCAAGGCATAATTGTAGAATTCTTGTTCCTCTCCATCACTCTCAGAATCATCCCAACACTTCCCTTCAGCTATGTAGGCCTTACCTTGTGTCTGCTTTTTCAGAAAGGCCTCATACTTAGCTTCGAGCTCAAGATAATCTCTATCCTTCTTTTTAGGCTTCTTGCATTCACTGGCAAAATGCCCTAGGTCATTGCATCTATAGCACCTTACAGATGACCTATCCACATAACTGGTTTTGAATTTATCTCTGTTTGGTTTCACAGGTGCCTTGTTCTTGTTGACTGAATGGTTTTGAGGTTTGGGTTTGAAGGGTTGATTTCTTTTAAATCTGATGTTTGGAAATTTTCTGGCCATGAAAGCATATGAAGTATTTTCCATCCCATCAAGTTCTTCCAGAGTGTAAAACTCTTCTTCTTCTTCCTCCTTTTCCTCAACAGGTTCACTCACCCCAACTTCAGTTTCTTCATCATCTGCTACCTCCTCTATCCTTAGCTGGCTTGTAGATGCTTCTAGGTCCAGAATAGATTTGTTGACAATCAAGGCACATGATGTGTTTATCATTCTACCCTGGTTGGCTTGGATAGCCCTTTTCTGAAGCAACTCAAGTTCATTAGTCTTTAGGACTCCATAGAGCACATCATAGGTGACTTTGTTCAAATCTCTCTCCCTTCGAGAAATGACTCTTTGCTCTAGATGATTTGGTGAAGACAACAGAAATTTCATATTTAACTCCTTGGTGCTGTAAACCTTGCCATTCATCTGCAACTCAGTAACTAGCTTGTGAAACCTTTCAAACATTTCAGTGATGCTTTCCTTGGGCTGTGCCATGAAAGCTTCATACTGTGTGACCAGTATCTGTTTCTTGTTTTCCTTAACCTCATCAGTCCCTTCACACAACACCTCAATGTGATCCCACATCTCTTTGGCAGACGTACATGATGCAATGTTCGCAAACATTGACATGTCCATGGAATCAATGATAAGCAGCATGAGGTGGCTGTCAAGAGCAACCTTCTCCCTTTCTGATTCTGTCCATTTTGATGGATCCTTGGCCTCATAAGATCTTGGGATAGTTGTGGTTCCAACAGTCTTTTCTGGTATCTCTTGTTGTGGAACAAAAGGACCTTCTCCCTTTCTGATTCTGTCCATTTTGATGGATCCTTGGCCTCATACGATCTTGGGATAGTTGTGGTTCCAACAGTCTTTTCTGGTATCTCTTTTCTGGGATGAGAGGCTTTAATGAACAACATCATCTTTATCTTCCAGAGGTTGAAGTTTTCTTTGTCAAACTTAGGGACCTTCACCGTTCCTGTAGTCTTTGGTGTATTCGAACTCATGATCGTTTTTCTGTTTTTGAATAAACAGCCCGTTCTGATACCACTTGTTGAGTATTGAACACAAAGAAAGAATATAGAGGGGGGTGAATGGATTCTTGAACTTTTCGTGCCTTGAGTCTGTGTAGCAAACAAGTATTGTGTGTGTAGTGATGTAGATGCGGATAAAGAACAACACACAACACAATATCACTTTAATCTAATGTATTATTAGATAAAGGTTGCTACAATCTGTGAATACAAATGATAGTATTCTCAGCTTCGTTTTTCTCAGAGAGATATAGCTTACAGTGTATGAAAAAACTCGACTCACACAAAAGTTACTAAGTTATGAAGTGAGGCTGTGTCCTTATAGTACATGGATACAGCCTACTTACTGTAAATAAGGTAGCTAAACAAATTACTTTCTAGTCTGTCTATCCTTTTTGAGTAAGTGTCTAAACGGTTATAGATTTGACTTTGCAAAGCCTGTTTAGATCCACTTCTTTAGCTCCTTGTCTCTTCTATATCTCTCCAAGCTTCCTTGTAGGCTTTCCAGAGCACGTTACAGATTGTGGTCCATAAAGTGCATTGGCTTGTTGCAGGTTTCTGACTTGTACAATTTCTTCAGTATTTTGTCTCCAAGAATGTATTCGAGAAGTGACTAAGTAAGTGATTCGAGAACTAGAATTGACTTGATCGATAACTCTGAGTTCTCGAACACTGTTAAATTGACATATCGAACCACTTCTCGAATAGCTCTTTTCCATCAGGATTCCTTGAGTTGTCGAATAGAACATTTGACTTATCGAATCCTCGAGATGTCGAATAGCTTTCTGAGTCCTTGAGATATCGAATGGAACTTTGACTTGTTGACTCTTTGAGAACTCGAATACCATCTTGACTTGTTGACTTCTTGAGTTCTCGAATAGAGTAGTAGTAGACATATCGAATCCCTGAGATATCGAATGAGATATCGAACAGTGTATTCAGAGATATCGAATAGTGTCTTGAGATATCGAATCCCTGACTTCTCGAATGCTGGACTTCTCGAATAGACAAATATACTTCTCGAATTGGTACTTAGGCAAATTCTTCATTTCTTCAAATCCCAACTGTGATTATTTGACAGTCTGTAACTCCTTGCTTGAGGCATGAACCTTGGAACTTCTTTCAAGCATTATTCTAGACTCTATTTTTACAATTACACAACTAGGATTTGATGCCTACTACAAGTACAATACAAACAGAAACTCTACAACTAGAGGTTCCCTCAGTTAAGAGGTCATGTAAGTAATGCAAAGCATTACAAACAATTAGGCTTGTTATTAGATGTGTACAGGCATGCCTCTGTAACTAACACTCCTTTTTGAATAAGACTTCATAACCTTTATCACAAAATTGACTGATGCTGAGGAGATTATGTGCAAGACCATTAACAAGAGAGACTTCTTCGATGATGACATTCCCAAATTCCAAATTGCCATATCCCGTAGTAAATCCTTTGCTGTCATCTCCAATGGTAACCACTGGGCCAGCTTTCTCAACCACCTTTAATAGCAGGGCTCTATCACCGGTCATATGTCTCGAACATCCACTGTCCAAAATCCACATGACTCGCTTTTTCTTTATGCCCTGTATTCAAAGGAGATTAAGTTTTCTTTGGTACCCAAACTTGTTTGGGTCTAGAGGGCTTAGAGACATTTTCATATTTGGCATTTTTATGAACAAAAGTAGCATGCTTAACAATCTTTGCATTTTCAGTGACTGTCTTTACTTTCCTAGCAATAGCCTCAAGAGATTTGCTTCTAGACTTAAGAGGAGTATATTCCTTTCTTACTTTAGGAGGACTAGTAGTCTTAGGTCTGTTATTTCTATCATGCTTTGTTTTCTTACTTTTATTATCATGTGAACAATTATTAACAATAGGAGATACATGTGTCACATTTAGAAAAGCAGTCATAAGATTAACAGTGCATGATATGCAAGCAGTTGAAGCACACTTAGAATGAATAGGCATGGCAGATATGTTATGAACATGATCATTAATATTTTGATTATTCTCTACTTTAACATTCTTACATACATGTGTAAGATGAGCAACAGAGTTGTAGTTGTTACATAACTTCCTAGGACCATTTTTGCCCATCCTTCCATTTCTGTTCTTCTTAGCCTTAGTCTCTGTTTTATAACCTAGTCCAGTTATTGTCTCTTCACTGTTAACTGACTTACTAGGTGACTTTTCCTTTTCATTTCTAAGTTTCTCAACATCCTCAACAAGCAGTTCATGTCTAATAAGCAAAGTATTTTCATCAAAGGGTTTAGAACTAGTTTTCTTGAACAAAGGATCATTAACATTCTTAAGAACAAGTGGTGCATCCTTACTTTTAGCCTTAGCTGGTTCAGGATCCACTACTTGTTTCTTACCAAACTTTTTAGAACCATAGTCGAATCCAATAGCCACTTTAAATCCAATTATCCGATTGTCAATTAGTTCCTTTGCAAGATTAGCAGAGTTCTGATAGGCACTTAACTTAGTGTTTAGCTCATCTCTTTGATTTTTAAGCTCTTTCTCTGTCTCAACACTAACCTGGAATTTGTTTTCTAGATACTCATTTCTTTCCTTTAGATTTTCTATCTGCATATTCGTGAGTTCTAGTTCCTCATTCCTGGCTTGTATTTTACTAAGTTCAGCCCTAGCATTTTCAGCCTCAGATTTAGCAGTTGCTATGTCTTTTAAAGCATATTCTAAATCCCATCTAAGATCACTTATAGATTTTCTAGAGTCTATCACATGCTTGACACAATCACGATTACGATATTTAAATCTATCAGCCATAGAAGCAGGCAAGTTTTTTACCTCATATCCGTAAGTAGGATCATAGTCTGCCATCAGCGCAAGATTGCCATACTCTTCTTCATTGTCAGTGTCATCCCAACTTTTGCCTTCGGTAATGTATGACATGACAGGATACTTTCTCTGAGAGCTAGAATCCTTTTTCTGAAAAGCTTTCTTCCTTTCATTTGCTTGTCTAGGTTCTCTGCATTCGCTGGCAAAGTGCCCCATCTTATCACAGTTGTAGCACCGAAACTTGTTACGGTCTACCATCCCTGTCTTGTTACTCTTTCCTGATTCAGACCCAGAAGATGAACCAGTTCTCTGCGATCTGTTGCTACTTCCAAAAGATCTGTACTTAGCATTTTTCCTGAATCTGATTTGGCTAAAGTTAGCTGCTAATGTAGCAATAGTAGGATCCTCCAGTTCCTGCAACTCCTCAAGAGTATAATACTCACTTTCGTCACCAAGTAGATCATCATTGTCCATTTCAGCTTCAAAGAAAACATCCTTCTTGCTCTGCAGTTTCACAACCTTTGTTTCAGGTTCTTTGTGGCTGGATGCAGTAAGAGCAGTTGTCTTCATTAATTCAGCATTCTTGCTGTCTACTGTTCCAGTACCATATATAATTTTCCTTTGCTCTTGCTCCATCTCATGGGTTCTTAACTTTCCATACAACTTCTCAAGAGTCATTGTAGCAAAGTCATCTCTCTCTCTGATGGATGACGCTTTATGTTCTACATGGTGTGGTAGAGTCAGCATGAATTTCCTGTTTGTCTCCCTTAGAGGATACTTCTTCCCGTGAATGCTCAACTCATTCAGTAGCTTATTGTATCTCTCGAAAACTTGAATGATACTTTCACCAGGAAGAGATTTAAAAGCTTCGTAGTGAGACGTCAGAATATCCAGTCGATTTTCAAGAACTTCATCAGTTCCCTCCATTATCATTCCAATCGTATCCCACATGTGTTTCACACTAGTGCAGTTCATAATTTGATGATTTATTTCATCATCCATGGAGTCAACTATGATTAGTCTAAGATTGGTATCCAATCCATCTTTTTCAGTTTCAGCAGAGGTATACTCTGATGGACATTTTGGAATCATTCCTCCAACAGCTGCACTACTTTCACCATCCTCAGTAGTTTCAGGAGCAGCTTTCATTGGTTTAGACCAACCCTCAGTCAACGTCTCCATGTATCTAGGATTTGACGCTTGTATGAACAGTAACATCTTCATTTTTCACATGTTGTAATTATCACGCTTAAATGAAGGAACCTTAATACTGCTAACTTTTTGAGTACTCATGATTCTGGATGAAGAACGCGGATATGATCTATATGTCGATCAACTAGCTCTGATGCCAATTGTTAGGTCCAGAATAACGTAGAAGGGGGGGTTGAATACGTTATTTCGAAATATTTGGATTTTTGAAATGTGAAAAATAAGGTCAACAACTGAATCGAAATAACACAATCAATTCGGGAAAATATCTTTAAATTGATAAAAAAACCGAGGGGTGTTACAACTTCTAATCCAATGGATTATCTTCAAAAACCAGAACACTCCTAAGGATAGTTTAGGCACGAGGACCTTCTATCCGACACTTCCTAAAAGTGGGCTAAGCCGGTTTTCCTACTAGATGGACTGTCTAGCAACTTACACAGAGAAGATATAAGAGAGAGAAGAGAGAGTTATGTGTTGAGGTGTGTTTTGAAATGAAATAAAACATGTCTATTTATAGATTTTAGAAAGTCACTATTTGGCACTATTCCAACAACCCCCAAATACTATTCCAACAACCCCAGCTACTATTCCAACAACCGCAGTTACTATTCATATGAATAGTACTATTCATATAAATAGTTATTTCAGTTACTATTCATATGAATAGTGATTTCGGTTACTATTCATATTCTCTTCTGTTTATTTTGCTGTTTTAATTCATCTCAGAAAATAATTCAAGTACCAGATTAATTTAATTATTTTGTTATAAATAATTAATCTGTTACTTTTTAATTTTCAGAATAAATTAATTTTTGACAATACCTTGAGATATTATGTCTGTCCTTGATCGTCAATAGGCTTTGGCAATTCTTTCTGTGAATTAATGTGTTGATCCTTCTCGTATGTGCTGACACTTAGTGCACTGGTCTGGTTCACAAGTGACTAGCACTGATCTTGATCTTCACAACTTCGTTGCATTCCAATTGATTAGCCTGCAGCAGTATCTTCAATTAATTTGAATACATGGAATCTTTTGGCCCTTCAACTGAATCATCTGTACATCTTATTCTGTCATTGAGGCTTGATCATGTTAATGAACTTCTTTCAGCGACTTGATCCTTGTTGATACTTGTTCTTCAACTTTCACGATCCCTGTATAGAGTTAATATTATTTATCTTTTGTCTTAGTTGAGTTATATATGTCCTCTATTACATATTACATTACATTATGCTTTACACTTATTTACATAACTTGGATACATAATAATATTTATGTAATTGTCATTGTTTTTCCATTCACGTATTTTATTTCTTTTCGTGTACGCGAAAAAAATTCGTGTATTTTAGTGTCATTTTGTGTTCAAATTTCGGGTACACGATTTAACTTCATGTCATTTCGTGCAAGATCATAAAGTACATGACATGAATGTACACAATAAAAATGATTTGTTAGGTCTACGTAAGCGTTTTCTTATGATATATGTTGAAAAGCTAAACTCGTTGTTTAAGGAAAATGAATTTCGTGTTATTTACCCGATAATTAAATTACAAGGACACATATATAATAATGCAATTATGTGTTTATATATTACACACTCGATTTCAATTTTATAGGTAGTGTTTTATTTTAACAAGTTAGTCAAATAGAAAGAAGATGGGTGATACTCATTTTCAAATGTCTTATTTTAGCTTTACGAGTAAAAGAAAACTAAAATTTTATATACCATGTTTTAATAGGAAAAGAATAAACCAACATACAAAGTACTCCCATAAACTCTAATAGCCATATCGTATTTTAAGAGTGCGATATATTGGATTTGTTTGGTTGATTTATAATATTTATTTTTTTGATATAAATCAATTCACTAATATATAAAAGGACATAATTAATAAAAGTGATATGGAACAAATACATAACAAACTATATTACACGAAAATTTGCTTTGTCACAATTACGTTCATTTCATGGATCTTGCACATTAGTAGTGGAGATCCTTTCTCATATTGTTGAAATATGTAACCTTTTTTTAGAGATGATCTAATGATTTATTGCAATCATGGGAAATAAGTATGTTTTAATATATATTCGAAGAATTGATCACGACATATACAAATATTTTTAATGAACTTATATAAATATTATAGGGATCCATGATATTGAACATTTAAATATACCAAATTCCCAGAAGAACAAAACCCAAAAAATAGGTAAAATTTTATTAAATTGGTAGAAATATTTTCAAAAAAAGAGAAATTAAATGAAAACTAAAATTAAGAAAAAATAATTAAGAGGGCTTTTGACTTTCAGCGGGAGTTGTAAATGTTTTGGTGATTGGATGCTGATATTAGAGGTCGTTTGGTTGACCTACATTTATGTAGGTATTTCAAATATCTAGGAAGTGAGATTTGAAATAGTTGTTTGGTTCAATAAAAATATAGGTATTGTAAGTTACTGGAAGTGCAAATACCAGTATAATGTGGGAAGTCGCTTACCCACCCCTACCTAGGTTAATCACACTTCCTGTATCACACAAAACTAATAAAATCAGCCAATAAAATTAGAAACACTTTCTACATAAGATTTAAATTTTTTAATAAATTTTTTAAAAATAAATTTAGAGTATTGCTTTATTTTTAAATTATTTATTTTCCTTATAAATTTTATTATTAGAACATATTCTTTGACCTTTTTTCTGGTAGTTTCTGACATTTTAAAAAAATCACATTTTTTATTTTAAAATAGTGTTCAGAATTTTGATTTTACTATTATAGGGATTTGTAATTAAAATTTTTATGTTTAAATCTATTTTTTATGTTAATTCAACTTCTAATTCATTTTAAAATTTAAAATGCACATTTGTTATTGACTAAAAAATTTGAAATATAAAAAATAAATAATTTTTAATTTTTTAATTAAAACCTGAATCAAGAAATAATTGGTAAACACTAAATTCATATAAATTTGGTAATCTATACATCTTTTAAAATTTAAACATTAAAAATTTGATATAAATACCAAATTACAAGTTAGTTATTTTTATTGGTAAAATAAAGATTGTTAGTAAATCCAGATATTATAATATAATATTTATAATATATTCGAGATCATTACAATCAATCAGTGGGAAGTAAAATATTTTACCAAACAACATGAGGGAAATGAATATCCAGGAAGTTTAATTTTCAGCATGACAACCAAACAATTTTTTTTACACTTCCCAGGAATTCTAAAATCACATAAAATTGAACTTCACATGAGAAGTTAATTCCCACTATATACCTTAATATTAATACAATTGATATGAATTGAAGAATAAATAATTTTATACTTATGTTAATTTAAATTCTAATAATTTTTTTCTAAATAATAAATAAAATAAGATGTTTATATTAACAAAGTAATACTCCCTCCGTCTCATAAAACTTTTCCTGTTTACTACTTCGGGACATTCAAAATACTTTTCCTCTTTTTATTTTAAGCCATATAAAACAATATTCAATACCCACTGCTACACTCACTACTCCTTAAAAACAATATTCAAATACCCATTACTTCATCCACTACTCAATAAAAACAATATTTAATAACCACTACTTCACCCACTACTCTTTAAAAACAATATTCAATACCCAGAGCCGGTCCTGAGATTTTGGATGCCCTGTGCAAAACAAAAAAAAAGTGCCTTAATATTAATAAAAAAAATTTATAACTACATAAAATATTAAACATTAACTGGAATTTGAAAAAAACATAAAAAGTTCATAAATTAATCTAAAATAAATAAATTATACGTGTAAAATATTAATATATTATGTTTAAATGAAAGAATAAAAAGTAATAATAAAAAAAACAAATACAATACTAAAATAGAAAATCTCATTTTTTATGTATTTAAATTAATATATAATTATTTTATAATTTATTTTTAGTTTTAAATTGACTTGGTCCATTTAATATGTAAATTAATTAAAATAGATATGATTTCAAATCACTTAATCACCTAAAAAATGAATAATTGATAAACAAAACTATTACATTGTAATTGTAAAAATATAATTATGTGTAAGTTGTCAACCAAAAAACATTTAATCAACTTTAATGACAATTATAGTCTACACGGTTAACAACAAAAGTAATTAGTATTACTAGAAATTTGAAAGCAAAACGGTGTGTAAGTATAATATTTTCTTATTTTGCTCAATATAATAATTTTTTAATTATTTTGACAACACCATTTTCAATCTTTTTCTCATTTACAATTATTTTTAACCTTTAAAATTAAACTTAATTTTTTTATTTTTTAAATAAAATATACATACATGTGCAAAATGTGCCCTAGTAAAATGGAGTGCCCTGTGCGATCGAACATGTCGCACATGCTCAGGGCCGGCTCTGTCAATACCCACTATTCTTTAAAAACTATATTCAATATCCACTACTCCACCCACTACTCTTTAAAAATAATATTCAATACCCACTACTTCTTAAAAACAATATTCAATACCCACTGCTCTATTAAAAAACAATATTCATTACCTCACTGTCTTAAAACCCGTGTTTTTAGTCAAACATGAAATGTTTAATGATACGAAGGGAGTACATTTTACCGGTCGGTGCGTAGCACGGGTATAACGCTAGTATAGATATAGATTTAAGTCCATCCAATACTGAGAATGAGTTTAGTTAGGCATACTAGCAGCAAGACAAAGTTGGTAAACAAGGAGACATCCTAAACACCTCAAAAAAAAAATCAAGTGCTTGAAAGTCTAGGAAGAATATTTGTAATTATGTCTCACTTTGGAAGATTATTTTAAGCTCTTAAATTCACAAAACTTGACCGGTCAACGCACATTCAAGGACCACTACAAAAGTTTATATTTGTAGTTTGGGTACCAATTTAGTCTACATTTGAACAGAAGAATTAAACATACTCTAATCATCATTTTTTTCTTATATAAGAAATGAGTTATTATATACCATGAACACCTAAAATTTTAAAACTAGCCCATGTTATTTTCTTCGTTTGTGATTATTTATAACAAATAATGAATATATAACTAATAAATTCACGTGCATGATTGATTTTATACAATAATATTTTTCAAGAAATTTCTTTTTATAAATATATATTGAATGTATGCATTTCCAAAAAGCCAAATTTTAGTAATTATACTTGAAAAAAATAATGCAAACAAGTTGAAAAAATATGTGAAACATCCCGGTTACTTCTTATTTTTCAAATCTTATTTGAAAAATAATATTTGGATGAGGCGGTGGGAACAGAATCTTGTTGTTGCTGTTACCATCAACTTATAAATACCCATCTTACTCTTTCCAATCACTTCTTCTTGTTCTTTGGCAACACTTAGTCTCTTCTTTTTTGTTTTGGCTTCTAATATGTTCTTGTGATCTTCTCATGGAACACAATCACCACAATGTCCACCTATATTTTACTGCTCTATTTGTGGCCCCTTACGATGAGCCTCCTCTTGTTCCCGGAATCCCAGATGTTCCTCCATTAAGAATCTACCATTACTCTCGTAACCACTACTCTGCACCCTTTTACCATTATCATGCCCCCATCAACCGGTAGATGATATTCAAAAAACAAGGCATTGCTATCATTATAGGCGACAGTTCATCCACTATGTCTAGAGTTGTTATGATCTCTCTGCTTATTATGTAAACACATAAAGATGCAAGCTTGATAGAAAGGAAGAAGAAGATCTACATTTCACTCATAAGAATGTTTATACAGAAATGATGAATAGAAAAGGGTACTGAAATTACAGATGAGAGATTCTATTTATAATGTCAGTTTTATAACAAATTCTGTTATGATAAGTAAGAGTACATATCACTAAAACTACTTTAACTACTTAATTATCAAGTAAAACAGCTCATATATTCCAATACTATGATCCTGTTGAAATGCCCCACTTCTTTGACATACCTACCGATGCATTCTCATTTACAATTCTATTACACCATGGGTAACCCTTCTCCTATTCCAGCGCCTGAGAATGTAAGTGACATTTTGTTGCGTTTCTTGAATATAAGTTATGTTTAGAGTTCTGCATTTCTTGAATATAGGTTTTTCATTATTGTGTAATTTGTTTTCTTGAGGTACTTCCCCTTAATTTTGTCATTATTTGTAGTATAATTTATCTTGGGGTGTTTTTATGCATTTAAAGAACATATTACCCCTCTCCCAATATCTATACGACTATGCATACATATCTGTATGTATATGCGTGTGCTTTTTAAGAGTATAAGCGATTGTTGATGTTTTGACCTTCAGTCTTTAGGATTTGGAACTATATCAGTGTATGTATATATGTTGAAATTTGTTTTTAATGAATGGTGAGATTTCATCTTTTTTTGTTGATTAGTAGATATTACAAAAGTTGGATTAAAATGTATATTTTTTTTGTTATTTGTGATTGGGAGTTAACATATAATATGCAATTTTTCTGATTTGCAGGCTAATAAGAATCTGATAACTAGAGAGGAATTGGAGAAAAAGATGGGTGATATAAAGATTTTAAAAGAGGACCAGAATAAGATTGTGATGAATTTTCTTGTGAGTGAAGGCTATTTGGAGGCAGTAGAAAAATTTAAAATTGAATTTGGAACTCTAGCAGATGTTGATCTTGCAACTATGTTGGGTGTTAAGCGTGCACTTGAATTAGGAAATGTTGAGGATGCCATTAAGAAAGTGAATGATGTAAACACTAAGGTTGTAATAGAAATTTTTATTGTATATTCCGTATGAATTGCACAAAGGAAAGGCTTCTGGCCCTATATTATCTCTGGCAATTTGTGTGTAGGTATTGGATAAAAATCCACACATCTTTTTCCATCTTCAATAACAACGATTAATAGAGTTAACTCGGAATGGAAACTCAGTGGAGGCTTTGGATTTTGTTGCTAGCTCCTTGGGTAAAGGATAATGTAAGTTATAATCTCTACGGTAGTATATTTTGAGACACATTTAGTATCCTGTATCAACATCCCTGACCGCATGTTATTCACTTCTACAGATGGCATTTTCAAAGGAATTTGAAAGAACCTTTGTACTGCTGACTTTTGATGATATAGCAAATAGGATAAATCATAATTGCGACCTAGACCTCTGAAAACCTTCGGTTTGATATATCGTGGGTCTCATTCGGAGTAAAGAGTCAAAAGTTACGGATGATTTTGTGCATACGATGCTTTTTCGACAAAATTCAAACCAAAACAAGGTCCTATGAACATAATAAGAAGGTTGGAATCAAAATCAAGGATTGAAAACCAACCAAGTTATCCTAGACTTGAATTCAAATGTTACCATGAGCACCTACAATTCTAAAACTGGCCCATGATATTTTCTTCGTTTGTGATTATTTATAACAAATAATGAATATACAACTAATAAATTCACATGCATAATTGCTTTTATACAATAATATTTTTCAAGAAATTTCTTTTTATAAATATATATTTAAATGTATGCATTTCCAAAAAGCCAAATTTTAGTAATTATACTTGAAAAAAATAATGCAAACAAGTTGAAAAAATATGTGAAACATCCCGGTTACTTCTTATTTTTCAAATCTTATTTGAAAAATAAGATTTGGCTGAGGCGGTGGGAACAGAATCTTGCTATTGTTGTTACCATCAACCAATAAATACCCATCTTACTATTTCCAATCACTTCTTCTTGTTCTTTGGCAACACTTATTCTTAGTTATTGATTTTTGGTTTTTCAATGTTCTTTTACAGCATTAATTTAATTTCCCGAGTAATAATAGTGGATCCCCTGCATTCACATTAATTTTCACTAAAAAAACACATCCAAAATTGCTCAATAATTGTATTGAGATTCGTATAAAATTGATGTATTAAATGCAAAATTAACAAATTAATTTATTTACTTACATTAATTCTTAACCATAATCCTAAGGATTGTGTTTAGCATTACCCAAATTTAAAAGATTTTGTTGAAAAGATTTTTCAAAAGATGGTAAAGTTAATAAAGAAAAAAGTAAAATACCCGTTGGAAGTGTTGAAGCCGATTTTCGTCAAGGACAAAGCTTCAAGATTAAATTTATATTTGGATCTTCGGATAGAGATAATAAGAATAAAGATGTAAATATAAGAATACAATTAGGGTTTTTGAGATATTTGGGACTGCTCTTGAGAGTTTGTAATCGGGTGTGTGATTTTCGGATCCCTCTCAAGGTGCCTACGTACCCTATTTATAGGGATCAAATCCACGTAGCTCTATTTGATTTAAGATTGTATTTCTGACAATATTAGGCCCAGCCCATGTCTTTTGTCTTTGGCGGCAAGTAATTTCCATATTTGAGATGGTATTGTCTTTGGCGACAAGTATCTTCTATATTTAAGATTATATTGTCTTCGGTGACAAGTATCTGGATCCTTCTAGAATTTGGTCTCCAATCATATAATCTTTTCCCACCGCCTTAAGCACTGGGCTCGATTTCATGGGCTGTTCCAGTGCATTGGACTCATTAAATTTAGTCAAGCCCATATAAAAGTAACCTTTGAATGCAAAATACAGGTCCATGCTTTGGAAACAAAATTAATATATTTTTTGTATCAACAGGTCCCCAGTATTTTTTGAAGACGATGACTTCAATAAATACTTTAAATATATAATAACCTTTATTTTTCTCTTCAAGCAACCCCTTGGATCCTCTAAATAGAATGTCACGAAATATTATTCCGTAGAGTTGCCGATATATTGGATATAGCCTAGTCATTGGACACCGATAAAACAAACCCATTGGATCCAACGAAATTCTCCAAACATGTAAATGACATCCAGTGCTTTGGTCTTGACTTGCTTTAATTCTAACAATAATCTTTGTGGGCCATGCCAATTATTCTTTTAAATAAAGCTTTCAGAACTTCACGTGCTAGAATCATAGGATAATTTAGAATTTGAATTAGAATTCAAATGTCATCGTAGGTCCCATTTGCTTATAGCATTTTTATTTTGGGTCCCGTCCATTTGCTTGCCACGTGAGAACAAAATCAACAATTCCTTTTCCATGCGTGTGTATCAACTGAGATGCACAAAAAAAAATTGTAGGGTCTGCCACAATATTTATATAGGTAGGTATTTCTCTTTATATTTTCTTTTGTCAATAGGACTTTTGCAACAGAGCCGCCGCGTAGAGTTTTTCGGGAGTGGAGCTCAAATTACTTTTCTTCCTTTCCGGTGCTTTTCAACTCCATTTCCTTGTATTAAATACAGGTAAACGATCTCCACCCTATGTTATACATAGATGGCCACTTATTTCTCCGTATTATATTGTTCAAATTATAGAGTAATTCGACAAACTCGCTAGTTTTTTGGTTAGTTTATATGTTTCATGTAGATTGATTTTTCTTGAACCCGTGTCTGGTATTTCAGTAAGATCCTTAGTAGAATCTTGTTTTGGAGTCCATCATTGTTGATAATTTGAAGTAATTGTAGATCATGAACCGGGTTTTGTATGCATATACATTGTGTAGTTCCTTTTACTCGATAATTGTGCAATCTAAAATTCTGCAGATGCCTTCTTCCCATTGTGTTTGTAGGATATAACACATATTTAAATACATTACCTGTACACTCGTAGTATTCATCGGAAGCGAGATAAAAATTGAAATCAAATGTATTTAGTAGCAATAGGTACCTTGGTTTCTAATGATAAAGGCTCTTGCTTAAAATTCTGTTCTTAAACTTTTGATGTTGTAGTAATGTCCCCTGGAAACAAAATTTTTGACGTAACTTGAAACTTTGCATTGGTTCAGACTTCGTGCTGTCATGTTGCCAAAACTTTCCAGTGTAGAAGAATTTTTTGTTTCCAATGCCATTGACAAATTACACTAGCAAATTAGTGCTTAATCGGTCCCCAATCTCATACGCATTTCCTGTCTCCAATGAGTAGAGAGTTGTGTCCCGAGCATAGGTAGATAGGACAATTTTATGTATCCGAACACTTTTTTTTTCCTTTTTTTATGCTCGGGACCACTCTCACCCCCTTTCTTCTTGAAATCGCAGATGTCAACATCTAACCAGCTTCAGTATCATCACGAAATTCGTCGACATTTTCGTCCATGTCTTGAAATGGTAGCCGAAGTTGAGGGAGACACTTTGGTTGGTGAATCCGATGACGCGTCCTCTTCAAATACTATCATCACCAACACTAGTGTTTGGAATAACATTGATATATTTTATGATGATGAGAAGTTTCCAGCTGCTAATCTTCCTAGTACTCTTGATGACGATGACATCAAAAATTTAAGAAATCTGTTCATGATACCAGAAAAGTTTTTCATCTTCAGACCCAAAGATGAAGATAGAGTTTATGACCTTGTTTCCTTTGGAAGTTATCTTAGAGTTGGAATTTCTGTTGCCGTATTTGAATGTGGTTTTCGGGTTCCATTGCATCCATTTCTTGAGGAGGTATTAGATACTTGTGATGTTGGGTTAGGACAGCTTACACCCAATAGTTTCTTGAACATAAACACTTTCATTGCTCGATGCTTTGCGCGTAAAATTGAGCCAAACATTGATATATTTTGGTGTCATTATAAATTGTCTTCCACGAGCAAGTGCACTGGCTTTTACTCCATCGGACGCAAGAACACTTCACAGAAGTGGTCCGATACTCGTACAAATAATAAGGGGTTTTATGAGAATTGGTTTTTCCTTGTTGGTCCCAAGATTGAGAATTATGCCCAATGGAGTTACTTCATCTCGAAAGAAATTCCAAAAAAGAGTATCAAACTTGATACTACTGCTTCCGAGATATATAAAAACTTAAAGGCTCCCCATTCTAAATCCATGATAATATCTGCTAACAAAATACGATTGGAAACATTTCTGATAGAAATTAAAGGTATGATATTTTATTTTACCATTGGCATCAGTATATGCACACTCTTGCATTCTTCCTTTGGCTACGCATCAGTATACTCATAATTTGATCTACATATTTGCATTTTAATGCTAGTAGGAATTTGATATATACCTTGATTGTTAGACATACTTCACATGCAATCTTGATAGTTTTGATAATTTTCTTGTTCACATTGTAGTTTCGTGCATTTTATTGGATGAGACAGCAGTGCAACAAAGGCTTCGGGAGCTGAAATTGGCTCAAGCTAAGCTCGGACAAAGGAAAAATGCTAGCAAGGCTAGAACACAAAAATCGACTGTTGCCGAAGAGCTTCAAGATGAGGGGATGAATGGCCAATCCCGGGCCATTGAAATTGTTGCCGATGCAAGCTTTGTAGACCCGGACCCTACTCCACCTCCTAACAAAAAGTAAAGGAATTATGCACCAAGAGTTCCACCTACGGCCCCGAAGCATATTTTGGAGAGTGCTTCATTGTCCTCTATTGCTTTGGGAAGAGACATAGGCTCTTCTTCTATTCTTCATCTTAGTGAAGCCGATGAGGCGAAACTTTCAGACATGAATTCTGTCTCTCGTGGTGAGGAAGTCATGGCTCTAGCTTCTCAGGTATCTTCTCCATCTTCTATCTTCAATTTTTAATAAATTGTTGTTTAACTCTCTTGTTCTTGATTGATGTAGTTGCTTCTTTGGTCACGTGAGCAAGTGGTTGCATCCAAGGGTGAGCTTGATCAAATTTCTAAGTTAGAAAAAGCTGTCGACGCTGCCAAGAACAAGGCAAAAATAGAACAACAGAAAGTTGCTGCTATCGAGGCAAAGTTGAAGAAAATTGAAGTCGATGCTGCTGTTCGTGAAGCCCAACTCATGAAAGAAATTTCTACTCTGGAGAATGAACTTAAACAGGCTAAACAAGATAAAATTGATGCCGAAGCTAACTATTATGGTCTCGGACTTGATAAAAGACTTGAGATGGCCAAAGAAGCTCAGTTGGACTTCACCAAATGTATGTTTGACTATGAGTTGCATATATGGAGGTAGGAGCAGGCTAATGATGCACTTCAAAGTAGCAACGTAGAGGCTCCAATCCCCAATGTTGAGAATGATGCTACTTCTCAAGAGAATTTAGGAGAAAACTGATCTTTTATTATCATGCTTTCCATGGTTATGTGTAGTTATAGTCTACTTTTGAACTTGTAGTCTTCGGGCACGGATTTATTAGGTTGTCTTCGGGCATATCTGCTATAATTATGCTTTCGAGCGGACTTTATTTATGACATGAACATTTTGTATATGATATTATCATGACCATCATGCCTTTTGTTTCCAATCCACATTATGCACGCCTTTTGTTTCCAATGCATATTATGCATGCCTTGTTAACATAGTACTAGTCATTGGACACAATATATAGCATACTGCCATATTGATACTACATTAATGCTTGAAAATAATATAATACGGAGTTGGTGAATACCTTGTACACTTTCTTTTTCAAGCTTTCAAACCCTTGCACTTTAATCCTTGAATTAGCATTGGATCTTGCAATAACTTGATCTATCAGTTGTCTTCATTTTTAACCCAATGGTTAAGTACTCATTGTACGTTCCATTGGATTTTTTATTATTGTATCGCTTTGAACCATCATAGCATTGGGTGTAGTTTTTCGGTCCAACTTCTGCTTCCAATCCTCAAAAGTTTGTTTAAGCACCTTTGGTTCAGATTGTGCAGCGATGAGATATATTCTGTGATCTATAAATATTAAATCTAAAAAACTATAGATCACCACTTTCTCATTTCCCAACTTTAAAAGTTGGTGGGTTGACCATCATAGCTTCGCACTGAATCTTATATCCGGCCAGATCTATCCTCGGCCCCCTAGTGATTTATTGCTTCAATTTTGAAGGGATATATCACTAGTGTAGGAAGAAAGATTTTCTTGTCCCCAAGTGAGTGTTGACAATTCATAAGTCGGGATTAAATTTGATATTTGTCCCCAATTGATTGTCGATAGGTCACGAGTCTTGCGAGTGTCGATAAATCATAAGTCGGGACTTGGTCTAAATTTTTGCCCCCAATTGATTATCGATAGATCGCAAGTGTAGGATTAGAGCAGTTTGATCCCCCCAAGTGTTGGACGATGGTTAACTTGTTCCGGACTTCATCGAATTTGTTGCCCCCAAGTAACCATCGGTGAACCCTTGTTTGGGTTGGAAATTTTGTTGTTACTAATGGCTTATCATTCAAGAAGAAATTAAACCAATTTATAACATGTCAATAAAAATCACACATGCATAACAACATATATGAAATAAATTGGAATTTTATTAATAAATAGCTCATAATGGTCTTAACAAAAAGGTTGTCCATATAAATACTTAAAAAATTATCCTATTAAGATAAATAAACAAATGACCCTCAAACATCATGTTATTTAGGCTTATCTAATGATGACGATGGAGAACTACTGATAATACTTCTTCAGCTTAGCAATATTCCAAGTGTTTTTGATCGGTGTACCATCCATATTCTCGAGTTTGCAAGTCCCCAAACGAGGCATGCTCGAAATTTTGTAAGGCCCTTCCCAATTAGGCATCAGTTTGCCGAGTTGGTTAGGCTTGGACGATGTTGTTTCCCTAAGCACATAGTCTCCAACTTGAAAGAATCTTTTATGCACTCCAGAATCAAAATGTTGAGCAACTTTCTGTTGATAAGCAATGGTATGCAAAGTAGCTACTTCCCTCAATTCTTCAACCATGTCCACATTTGCCTGAAGGCCTTCCTCATTTTTCTTTAAGTCAAAAATTTTGTTTCGGTACGATGGTAACCCAACTTCTACTAGAACCAAAGCATCAGTCCCATATGCTAATCTGAATGGGGTATCATTGGTTGCTCTTCTTGAAGTTGTACGATAAGCCCACAGAACGTGTAACAATTCTTCAAACCACAAGCCTTTGGCATTTTCAAGTCTTTTCTCAATCCCCTTAATGATTGCTTTGTTTGCATTTTCAACCTGGCCATTACTTTGCGGATGTGCAACAGCACTAATGTGATGTTCGATGTGATACATCTCCATGAGCTCCACAAATTGTTTCCCTTTGAATTGTGAGCCATTATTAGAAACCATTATCTTCGGCACACAAAACCTGTAATTGATGCTTTCTTTGACAAATTTAATGACAGCTGCTTCAGTAATATGAGAAAGTGTTTTTGCTTCCACCCATTTAGTCATGTAGTCAATAGCAACGATGCAGTAGAAGGCCTGTCCTTTGCCCTTTGGAAGCTTTCCAACAATATCAATTCCCCACATGGCAAAAGGGATTGGACACAGAATTGGAGTTAGCTCTTATGGAGGCTGTCGAGGTATATTTGCATGAATTTGGCATTGGTGACACCTCTGTACATAATCCATTGCATCCTGACGAATAGTGGGCCAAAAATATCCTTGTCTTTGAATTTTGAAGGCCAAAGCTCTCCCTGCCAAGTGCTCTGCACATACACCCTCATGAACCTCTTCCATTATCAACCTTGCTTCTTCGGGAGTAACACATCTTAAGAGCGGTTGGGTCATTGACCTTCTATAGAGTAAATTCCTAACTATTATGTAACTTGCCGCTCTATACTTAATTTTTCTTGCTTCACTTCTTTCGGGCGGTGGGATATTTTTCTATAAATAATCACGGATCGGCGTCATCCAATTCCTAATTTGGCCTATTAAATTAACTTCAGTACGTTCAACTGATGGCTGATGAAGCTATGTCATGTAAATTGCTCCATCAAGGGTTGCCTCGTTGGCCGAAGCTAAGCGTGATAAAGCATCCGCTCGACCATTGTCTTCTCTAGATATTCCAATGAGGTCAAATAATGTAAATTCTTTGGCCAAATTCCTGATTTCCATTGCATACGCTTTCAACCTTTCCTCTTTCCGATCATATTCTCCAGAAAAATGTTTAACAACAAGTTGTGAATCACTATAAGCTTGTAAATGAGTTACTTCCAAGCTTCGGGCCAGCTTCATTCCAGAGATCAAAGCTTCGTACTCAGCTTCATTATTCGTCACCTTGAATGTAAAACGTACTGCTTGGTGAACTTCAAATCCAGTTGGACTTGTAAGTATCATTCCACCTCCATATTTTTCATGCGCCACCGACCCATCAACATAAAGGGTCCAATTGTCTGGAGAGCAATTATAAATAGAATTGTCCACATCTTCATCCATCGGGGTGTTGAATGAACATTCCACCATAAAATCTGCAAGTGCTTGTACCTTGATGGCAGTGCGAGGTTTATAAACAATGTTATGCTCACCGAGTTCAACTGCCCATGCCATCAATCTTCCTGATACTTCGGGTTTATGTAAGACTTTCTTCAGTGGTTGATCGGTGATCACTTCAATTGTTCTTCCTTGAAAATAATGTCTCAATTTTCTTGCTGCCATGATCGTCCCCAAAGCCAACTTTTCAATATTGGGATATCTAGTTTCTGCATCCTTCAATGCGTGACTTACATAAAATACTGGTCTTTGGATCCCAGCATCTTCTTTAATTAGCACAGCTCCAACAGTCCGATTAGTTGCAGCAAGGTAGAGTTGAAGTGTTTATGCGCCAGTAGGCCTCGTCAACAATGGTGATGTAGAGAGATACTCTTTGACTTTATCGAAGGCTGCTTCACACTCCTCTGTCCACTTGAATTCTTTAACCCATCTAAGTGTGTCGAAGAAGGGTAGAGGTTTTTCTGAACTACGCGAGATGAAACGACGAAGGGCAGCTAATCGACCAGTTAGTTTCTGAACATCCCTTTTAGTCTGAGGTGATTCTATGTCGATGATGGCCTGAATTTTTTTTGGATTTGCTTCAATTCCTCTTTCACTTACCAAGTAACCAAGGAACTTTCCAGATCTGACACCAAAGGTACACTTGGTTGGATTCACCCTCATATTGTTCTTTCGAAGAGTTTGGAAGCATTCTCTCAAATCATCAACATGAGTTTTATCATCACTCTTTACAATCATGTCATCAACATAACATTCAGTATTTCTTCCAATTTGTCTTTCAAACACATTGTTGATCATCCGTTGATAAGTTGCCCCAGCATTGAGTAAACCGAAGCGCATCTTGAGATATGCCCAAGTTCCATGATGTGTGATGAATGCAGTCTTACGTACATCTTCCTCGGCCATAGCTATCTGGTGATATCCAGAAAAAGCATCCAAAAAACTCAGCATAGAATATCCCGCGGTAGCATCAATGAGTTGATCTATGTTTGAAAGCGGATAATGATCTTTGGGACAAGCTTTGTTGAGATCAGTATAATCCACACACATGCGCCATTTCCCATTTGCTTTTTTAACAACAACCACATTTGCCAACCATTCAGGAAACTGGACCTCCTCGATAAAACCTGCATCCAATAGTTTTTTGACTTCCTCTTCGATTACTTTTTGTCGTTCGGGGGACGAAATTTCTTTTCTTATGTCGGACTGCATCATAATCATCCTTCACATGAAGTTTGTGTACAGAGATGTCTTTGCTTATTCCTGGCATATCCTCAGCCCCCCAGGCAAAGATGTCTTTGTACTCCCTTAAGACCTCGATCAATTCTTTTTTGATAGCACTTGGTATGTCTTTGCCAATGGTTACTGTATGTTCGGAATCACCAGTTGTGAGCTCGACCTGTTCAGTTTCCGCAGCCGGCTTAGCAATAGGCTTAGTCCAATCGGTTCCGAACATCTCTAATTCAATGTTATAGGAAGTCTTTTTTCTTGAACGAACAGACTCATCATCATCTTTTGATTTTCTTTTATTCCCCTCATCTTCGGGCTCACTAGTGCGAACTTCTTTAGCATATGGCTCATTCAACTCTTCGAGAGCCAAAGTTCGAGCGACAACTTGATCACCTCTAACTTCACCAATCCCATCCTCAGTAGGGAACTTCAACTTGAGATGTGGAAGTGAACATATAGCTTGGAATTTTGTCAGCATGGGTCGGCCTAGAATCATATTATAAGGAGAGTCTACATCAACAACATAGAATTTTAACTCATGAGTTACCTCTTTAGGCTCCTGCCCGATGCTTAGTTTGAGAAAAATTTGTCCACTTATTTGCACTGGTTGATTTCCAAATCCATAGAGTGGTGGTTCGGCACATTGATCTATTCCTTCTCCTCCCAATTTAAGTTGATCATAAGCCTTCTTAAAAATCACGTTCACTGAGCTTCCTCCATCGATCAAAACTTTCCGAACTTTAAAATCATGGAGATAACATGTGAATATGAATGGATCTTCGTGAGGCCAAGTTACACCCTCATAATCATCACTTGAAAAGGCAATGGTCTTTGTTTGCTTTGGTCGGTCATTCTGTCGATAAAGATTGTATACTTCCTTGGCATAACGTTTCTTTGAAGATTTGGTGTCACGATCAACCATCGTCCCACCAGAAATAGTGTTGATCTCTCCACGTACTTGTCTCCGATTGTTCTGGGTTTCTCTCCTTTGCTCTTTATCTTTTTCGATGAACCGATCCAGCTCCCCATCTTTAATAAGCCTCTCGATCAATCTTTTAAGGTTAAAACACTCTTCAGTGGTATGCCCTGTCTCTTGATGGTAATCGCAATACTTGTTAGTGTTCTTCTTGAAATTGGGCAAATTCTGCTTCCGAGGTCTTTCGAAGTCCGGCCTATCTTTGATTTCATTCAAAATCCGAGATCTTGATGTGTTAAGCACTGTGAAAACAGTCTCGTCCCAATTTCTTTTTCTCCCCATTTACCGGTTTGTATAGAATTTGTCTTTGGACCTATCATTCCTTGATCGATCTGGTGATGTATTTTTCTTACGCTCCGGAGACCTGTCCTTCCTTGAAGATTTATCATTCCTTTTCGGGCTTCCTGTGCCAAGGGCTTCTTCTCTTCGGTGTATGTTCTCTGCCCTGGTGTACATATCGTTCAAGCTTGCAGGAGGAAAATCAAATAATGATTTCAATAACTTTCTGCTTCTCTTGTTGTCTAGGCCACTGTAGAAGAATCCCATAGCTTGATTTTCATCCAATGATGACACCTTTTCACATTCTTGCTTGTAACGCTTCATATAAAATGTTAAAGACTCATCGGATCTTTGTTTCACATTGTTGAGAGAAGCAGTCATATGGCCAATCCTTCTATTGTAGTCATAATGCTTCAGGAACTTAGACCTTAGTTGTTGATATGAATAGATTGAGTTGGGGAGAAGAGTTCGGTAGCAGCCTTACGCTCCATCTTTCAAGTAAACTTCGAACATGTTATACATAGTAATTTCATCGTGACCAGCACACTTCATATGCCTCTCATATTGGGTCACATGCTCATAAGGATCAGTTTTTACATTGTAATAAGTCATCTTTGGGATAGCATGACCAACCCTTGGAACATAGTCTCTGATATTCTGGATCAATGGTGATTCTGTTGAATAATCTTCGTTTCCTCCTCCTCGCATCTTTCTTTCCAACTTTTCCAATTACTCTCGTAAAAGAGTTGCTTCATCAGATTTGTTGTTATTATAGCCTCTACCATCAGCATCGTACCCATTCCTTCTATAATCATGATGCCGACGATGGTAATCATCATCATCATCCCCATAGCCACCATTATTGTTATTTCCATGACCTCCACCATTATTACCATGTCCCCCACCATGGCATCCATTACACCCTCTACTATTGTTTCTACGATCATCATCATGGGGTGGAGTGCCTCTACGGGGTGGTGATCCGCCAGGTGCTGTCTGATGCCGATCCCTTGATCTAGATCTTCTCCTCCTTGGTGATCGATCACCTGCAGGAGATTGTCGATTATGTGACCGACCACGTGGGGGTGTTCTTCCGCCTAGGTTCTCTCGAAGTCGGCATCGTTCATCGGCCAATTCGTTTTCACGATCTTCCAATTCTCTAATTCTCCTCTGGATTTCTTCATCACGGAGCCTTACAATTTCATGTTGTCTTGCTTCCGATGCCTCTCGATCTATGTCATCTGATGCATGATTAAACTCTGTTTCAAGGTTTCTTCCCCTTACGGGTGTATCTTCTCTCATCTCCTGTGTATTGGATCTGCCTCTTAGTGCCAAGATGATATTTCTTGCATCCCTAATAGGGGTTGTTGTTCACCTTGATGACGATGTCCATCATCGGAAGCTCTGTCCAGAGGGATCGCACGACCATTGTTGTCAACAACGATTCGGGTGATAGTAGATCTAACATGTTGAGACGTTTCGCCGGTAGTAAAGTTGCCGAATGGATTGTAGGTACGAATAGGAGTTTGGTAGGATATTTGACGAGCCATCGGTGACTGACTTAATATCGATTTATCTTCTTATTTTTTCTCTAAACGATTCCCACAGACGTCGCCAAATGTTGAAGCCGATTTTCGTCAAGGACAAAGCTTCAAGATTAAATTTATATTTGGGTCTTCGGATAGAGATAATAAGAATAAAGATGTAAATATAAGAATACAATTAGGGTTTTTGAGATATTTGGGACTGCTCTTGAGAGTTTGTAATCGGGTGTGTGATTTTCGGATCCCTCTCAAGGTACCTACGTACCCTATTTATAGGGATTAAGTACACGTAGTTCTATTCGATTTAAGATTGTATTTCTGACAATATTAGGCCCAGCCCATGTCTTTTGTCTTTGGCGGCAAGTAATTTCCATATTTGAGATGGTATTGTCTTTGGCGACAAGTATCTTCCATATTTGAGATTATATTGTCTTCGGCGACAAGTATCTGGATCCTTCTAGAATTTGGTCTCCGATCATATAATTTTTTCCCACCGCCTTAAGCACTGAGCTCGATTTCATGGGCTGTTCCAGTGCATTGGACTCATTAAATTTAGTCAAGCCCATATAAAAGTAACCTTCAAATGCAAAATACATATCCATGCTTTGGATACAAAATTAATATATTTTTTTATCAACAGGATGAATCCAAAGACCTTGGGACTAGCTCCACCTCCACCAGAACTATTCTTAACCTATGAAGCAGTAAAGATTTTTTTTTTTTTCGAAGAAAGTGCAGTAGAGTATTGTACAACTTCTGTAACTGAAGGTTAAAGGTTTATAAAAGTGCAAGACGGACTTTAACAGATGAGAGGTGGACCGAACTTGGCCTTCCTTGTTGGGCTATTCTTACCGGCCTGTTTATATAATTTTATCATATCATTTCCATATGGGCTTTTAGCCTTTTACACATACGACGAATGTTTAAAAACATGTTTGTATAAACTTTGAAAAATGCTAGAGGTACCAAAATGGGGTACCAAAAAATTGTTACCAAATGATGTGTTATTTTTTGATTGGTTATAGTTGCAATGGGCCCGCCAGGGGCATCCAATAAAAATATTTCAAAATTACAACTAACTAATGCCATGTCATTTGGTACCCAATTTTGGTACCTAATTTGGTTCCTATAGCACTACTCATAAACTTTTTCTTTCTCTCTTTCTTTTTTCGTTGAATAAAAACATAAAAAATATACTCCCTTCATCCCACTAATATTGGTCACAATTCCATATTTACTTATCCCAAAATTATTATTCACATTTCCTTAACAAAGAAAATTATGTGTCAAATTTGTTAAGTTTTCATAAATATATTAATAATTATGGTTAAATATGGTAATTTTAACTTGATTGTTAAATACACTAGCGTTATACCCGTGCTACGCACCGACCGATAAATTGTATTAATAAGTTAATATAAATATATTAATTTAGTTTTTATTTAGAAAAATATATAATTTTATTGGAATGTTAACTAACTTAAGTATAAAATTACTTATCCGTGAATTCATACCAATTGAATTAATATTAATATTATGAACCAATCATCAAAACAAATACAACCTCCGTTGAAAAGTTCAATATCCCTCTTTATTGTTTTTAAAAAAAATTATCTTTCATTTTATTTCTCTCTTTATTAGAAAATATTTCTACGTATCATGTTAATAAATTTTTCACCAATATGTATTAATATTTAATAAATTAATATAAATATATTATTTTAATTTTTATTTAGAAAAATATATAATTTTATTGGAATGTTAACTAACTTAAGTATAAAATTACTTATCCGTGAATTCATACCAATTGAATTAATATTAATATTATGAACCAATCATCAAAACAAATACAACCCCCGTTGAAAAGTTCAAAATCCTTCTTTATTGTTTTTTTAAAAAAATTTATCTTTCATTTTATTTCTTTTTTTGTTAGAAAATATTTCTACGTATCATGTTAATAAATTTTTCACCAATATTCTGAGAATTCGGTATATTTATTCAATATTGTATCCTTAAAATATTTATTATATTAATTTATTGAAAATATTTGTGTGGTCGTGGTTAATTTTTCGATTATATATTAAAAATATATAGAAACTTAATCCTCACGACTCCAATAAATCATTAGACTATCTATCAAAAAAAGGTTGCATGTTTCAGCGATATGAGAAATGATATCTACTGTGCAAGATATATGAAACGAATGTTGTTATAACAATAGAAACTTCATCTAATCTAGTTTGTTATGTGATTGTTCAATGTCATTTTTACAAATTATAGGTCCTTTTATTAATGAATTGATTTAATATAAAAAAAATGCTAAACTAAAGTTTAGAAGTTGATATCAGTTTTTCAAGTTTTTTTTAGAATTTTTTTCTTTATTTTTCAATAAATATATCATTGAGTGTCTAGTACCCCGTTGCCCGTTGGTGGATTTTTATCTACCAAAATATTAGATTTTGTACTATGTCCTTGTAAATAATAAGCCTTATTTTCTTTTCCTTGATTTTATTTTGGCTTTCAATAAATATTTTTCTTTATTCAGAGCCTAATATCCTATTCGTGGATTTTGTCTACCCATATATTAGATTTTGTTATATTAGTTCATTGATGTGGATAATATAAAATTACAGTTTTGGTCGGTTGTTTGAATACGTTATGACAAATCATATATAAATATTACTCACGTTTATAACAAATTGTTAGATTATCTCGCCGAAAAGACTGTATAATTTAGGGATATAAGCTAGAGATGTACCATAATTGAAGGTAAGTTCAATGATTGGATAAAGGAAATTAGTGATCTAATTTACTATGTGTTTGTTCAATTTTAATTATTTTTATAGATGTTGTATGCCCTTTTATTGATGATTTTTGCAAGTTTGATTATTTTTGTGGATGACATATGTCCTTTTATTGATGAATTAATTATCAATAAATAAATAGTTATTTGTAAGAAAATTTGTTCTAAATTGAACAATTTATTATGTAAATATTCACTAACAATATTTTCATTGACTCTGTAATATTTTTTATCTTTTGACTGATAATTTATACACCAAATAATGTATAGTACTATTTAAGAGTATATTTAATATTTTGAATAATTCAAATATATTTTCGGGTCAATTTTTTTCCCATTAATTATTGGATAGTTAAAAATTTCGTAATTAAAATGTTAAAGGATGATTGTTTAAAATTCATTCTAATATTTTAATTGGTTGACCCTAACTTTTTTATGACTGAATTATTTAATATTTTACATAACTTAAATTTTCAATGTGTATTTAGAATAGTGTGGTAATAGTTTTATATTGTGAAAAATTTTTAATTCATGATTTTAGTTATACCTTATGATTTTGAATTGAGAGTTTGAGATATAAAAATATCTATTATAAATATAATAGATTCATGTATTAATGTATAATTTTTTAAATTAAATAATTATTGTATTTAGAATAAAATTGTTAAGTAATCACTGAATAACAATGACAACCCAACACTGAAAAAAAACATTTATCTATAGGCACACCTAATAATGTAAACAAATCAGTGTAGTGTGATAAGGATTGATGCCTACAATTTAGTAAGTCGCATAATTGTTGGAGTTTGTGACTGAATATTCTAATGAGAAGTAACTCTGGTAGAATCCGGACTGGGGATGATAATAACCTTAATCATTTTCTATTTTTTTTGTCAGAAACGTTTTTCTGTTGAATTTATTGGATAATTAAAACACGAAACATAAAATACATATATACAATCGAAATAAAAAGATAACATGTCCAAGTATAGATTGTCATATAATAAAAAATATAAAGTATTACCTTAACCGAAATTGATATGATTTAGCCATGAGAAGAATTGATGTATACACTTAGTTTATCAGAGTTGGCTAGGTCTTTGGCTAGGTCTGATGGGGAATAGGGAATAAGCGGCTTAGATAAAAAGATTGTCATATACAATCGAAATAAAAATATAATATGTCCAAGTATAGATTGTCATATAATAAAAAATATAAAGTATTACCTTAACCGAAATTGATATGATTTAGCCATGAGAAGAATTGATGTATACACTTAGTTTATCAGAGTTGGCTAGGTCTAATGGGAATAGGAAATAAGCGGCTTAGATTTCCAGTAATGTTTAATATAATAATTTTATTTTTTAGTTTGTATGAATTTTATTTTATATAAATTGTTTATTAATTAACCGTTAAAATAAAAATTAGTAGTTATTATGTTTAGTTAATTAATATGAAAAAAAGTTAACTGTTATTGAGTGTAACTTGGTTTAGTCTTGGCTGAAACGTAGAATCTAGATCCAATAGAGAAACATGTTACATTAAGTTTAATTGATTATTTAATAGATTTGGATTGATGTTAAAATAATTCACAAACTTGTGATTGGTTAATTAATACATGTTAGATTTGAGTATCCTTTATTATAATAAAGGATGTTCAAAAACAATTCATAACTAAAAGATATAGAACCATGAGTTAAGTTTTATGGAGACCAATATTTGAGTGAAGATCGTGGAGACCGTATACATTATACACTCAAAACATTGCAAAACATATATATTTATAAAAATGTTCAATGAATATTATTATTTCATTCAAAATCTTAAAAATTATATATGATTTGTAAGCATAACATGTTTTGGAGAACAATACGTTATGCATGAATTTGTTTGTAGAACATACATGATTTTCAAGATTTTTAATGAAATTTGCATGTAAAACATATATGATTTTCAAGATTTTCAATTAAACAAATGAAATAGTGATTTCATAGAACATGATTTTCAATAAATTAGTTTGTGCAATGTTTTGATTGATATATGATCTCCGGTCTCTGCTAAAATATAAGGTCTCCATAGAACTTGATTCATATAACCATATGTAATATACTGGTATGTGGATTTATAGAAAATAATATTTACGGTTAGTAGAAATTTTTTAAAATTAAAAACCATGTGATATGCGAAGTTATTTAATCAAGATATTTTATATTTAAATTTAATTTAACTGCGATTAGTAAATTAGAATAAGCATGGTAAATAATAAAAATTTTGTATATGATTGATTAATTTAAAGTTTAGAAGCAAATTCCGATTGGCTCTAAAATAATTTCAGTTTTTTTATTTGTAATTTATTTACCAACCAATAATAATACTCTTATAGCGTATATTTAATAATTAAAGTAATTAAAATATATGTAGTGATCATTCATATGAATTTATGAATTATTTTATTAACAAATTTTGAATAAATATATTTTTGAACCTTTCAAAAAATTGAGTTTTTGAAGATATGGATTTTATCCAAGCTATTTAAAATTTGTTCAAATCCGATTTTGTAGTGTTGGCTTATATGCATTTATTAATTAATTTTATTAACAAATTATGAATAAATATATTTTTGAGCTTATAAAAAAAATCAATTTTTTGAAGGTATGAGTTTTATCCAAGTTATTTAAAATCTGATTTCAAATCCAACTTTTTCAGATTTTTAGTCAAGTTATATTATAATTATTTAATATCGATTATAGTTGTACAATATATATTATAAAAATCAATTTATAATCTATGATAATATGATTGTGATTGACTTTATATTAAAAAGTGGTTGATTAATGAATGATTAATTATGAAATTTATTTTAAAACATATAATAGTACATCTTGATTGATTTAAAATTAAAATTGTGATTTTCTAGTAAATATTTTTTGATTTAAAAAATATGTATTTATGGATATGTTTAATAAAACCATCATTGTATTTAAATTCGTTTATATGAATTTATTAATTATTTTATTAACAAATTGTGAATAAATATAATTTTGAACCTTTCAAAAAATCGAGTTTTTGAAGATATGGATTTTATCCAAGCTATTTAAAATTTGTTCAATCCGATTTTATAGTGTTGGCTTATGTATTTATTAATTAGTTTTATTAACAAATTATGAATAAATATATTTTTTAGGTTATAAAAAAAATCAATTTTCTAAAGGTATGGATTTTATCCAAGTTATTTAAAATCTAATTTCAAATCCGATATTTTCAGATTTTAAGTTAAGTTATATTACAATTATTTAATATCGATTATAGTTATACAATATATATTATAAATATCAATTTATAATGTTTGATAAAATGATTGTGATTGACTTTATATTAAAAGGGTGGTTGATTAATGAATGGTTAATATTGAAATTTAATTTAAAACATATAATAGTATATCATGATTGATTTCAAACTAAAATTGTGATTTTATAGTAAAAAAATTTTGATTGAAAAAATATGTATTTATGGATATGTTTAATAAAATCATTATTGTATTTAAATTCGTTTATATGAATTTATTAATTATTTTATTAACAAATTGTGAATAAATGTATTTTTGAACCTTTTAAAAAATCGAGTTTTTGAAGATATGGATTTTATCCAAGCTATTTAAAATTTGTTCAAATCCGATTTTGTGGTGTTGGCTTATGTATTTATTAATTAATTTTATTAACAAATTATGAATAAATAAATTTTTTTGGTTATAAAAAAATCAATTTTTTGACGGTATGGATTTTATCCAAGTTATTTAAAATCTGAATTCAAATCTGTTTTTTTCAGATTTTTAATTAAGTTAGATTATAATTATTTAATATCAATTATAATTGTGCAATATATATTATAAAAATCAATTTATAATGTATGATAATATGATTGTGACTGACTTTATATTAAAAGAGTGGTTGATTAATGAAGATTAATTATGAAATTTAATTTAAAATATATAATGGTATATCGTGATTGATTTCAAATTAAAATTGTGACTTTTTAGAAATATTTTTTGATTTAAAAAATATGTATTTATGAATATGTTTAATAAAATTATTATTGTATTTAAATTTGAAGTGTTAACTAACCATGGTTAAAGAGCCAGGGTGAGATTGTAAATAAGGAAAGATCTAAATTTTAGGAATTAACTCTGATTGGTCCTAAAATAATTTATCGATTCTGATTGGTTAACTAATGTGTGGTAGACTCAGGTATGATAATAAAGGATGAATTTTGGATAATGGTCAATATCATGGATTTTGGATAATGACCAATATTAACTGGACGGAAGGAATATAATGTATTTTGACTATCTTCTCTATCTTCTATACATCCTTCTGTTCTTTTTCTTGGTGCGGCTGGGTCATCCTGAATTTAAAGAGTCGTTTAACAAATTACCCACTCCTCTTTCTCTCTCTTAGTAAGGAAAACCAAGCCGCCCCTCTTTCTTCCTTCTCTCTTCAATCCCGGGGCTTCCACCGGATCTCCACAGGTGGAAAGCCCCAAAACCTTTAATTTTCCTTGTTTTCTTCCTTTCTTTGCTTTGATTTCCCTAAAAATCTTCCCTTTTTAGGTAAGATTGGTGTGTTTGTTTTTTCGGATCTAAGGTTTTAAAACCTTTTCCGATTTGATCTCAATCTCTTAGATCTCAATTCCTCGGAGCTCCGGATTTCTCGTTCTTCCCAATGATTTTGGTCTCGAAAGTGGTCCGAGTTTTCGTGTTCTTGTGGTGTTGTTTCCCAGATCTAAGGATTGGCTTGGTTTTAGTTAATTTTATTTGTGCAATTGTAAGTTTGGTTTTTTTGATGGCTCACCGTTTGTGTGAGTTTTGTTATTTCCTCACCGTTTTGTGTGAGTTTTGGTATTTTCTCACCAGTTGTGTGAGTATGGTGATTGATTTAGTGATAAAAGCTTTTAGGGAATTGCATTCTCGGTCAATAGCTCAAACTGGTTACGACGGAAGCGGAAGTGGAAGTGGCGAAGTTTGTGTAAATACCATTTTCAACAAATCATGTGATGCCGTATGGCTTAAAATCAGTGATTGTTTCTGTATTTTGTTTGTTCGACTCGATTGTTTTTGTAGATGCCGTATGACTTTTTATTAATGAATTATCCCATTACTCAAAAAAAAAAAACAAATTCGTGGACGATCCTATAAAAAACATTTATGATACTATAAAGAAAAAAAATGAATAAATTGGCTTAAGCACATGAAAAATGTTCAGAAGAAGAAGAGTGGCAGGAATGACACAAATATATTAGAAAATGACATAAATCCTTTGTTCGCAACATTCCCCCGCCTGTGTATCATTTTTTTTTTCTAGTACAAAATTTGGTTCGCACATACTTCAAATTATATAGAGAAAATTAGATCTAACGATAATTCAGGAATCTCTCCTAACATTATAATACCCATAAAGTAAGGGGGTCTGGAAGGACAATTTTGTAAATCTAAAACTTATTTTAGTGATTTACCAAAATATAATTAACTTTTTATTGAAATTGTTTTAAATTCAGATAGAACACATGAAACCCAATTACGGGTCATATTTTTTTAATAAAGGATGCTATCCACATAAATTAGATAAATTTCCATTTATAGTTCTGCATCGTATATATCATTCATAACGAATCAATAACTCTACCGAGCGAACCAAGCGGTGTGGTATCATTTTCTGTTATTTCAATAAAACATATTCTAGTTCACAAAACATGAGTAATAGGGTCTAGTTGTAATTAATTTTTGGGGAGACTGGAGAGTGACCGTATGAGTGACAGTAAGACAGTGACAAAGAGGCGGTGCAAAGTGCAATGTAGTAGTAGGATCCGAAAGCAAATCTTTGGGCGCAAGCAAAACCCAATACACCATCCATCAACAACCCGAATCCAAAGTAATTAAAATAATCTGTGATCAAATTAATCAAACCCTAGCTTCTTTAATTACTTGCTCAAAGTGTGTGTTGTCCTTATATAAACACACACACATTGTGCACTCCCACTCTTCTATTTTTACAACTAAATATTCACACCAACCCCCAGAGAGAGAAACAAGGAGAGAGACAAGGAGAGAGATGGCAGAGGAGTTTGAGTCAAAGGCCGAGTCAGGTGCATCACTCACTTACCCACAACAAGCTGGGGCTATTCGCAAGAACTCTTACCTAAACATCAACAACAGGCCTTGCAAGGTCATCTCCTCTCTCTCTCTCTCTCTCTCCCTCCCTCCCTCTCCCTCTCCCTCTCTCCCTCTCCGGCTCTCCGGCTCTCCCCTCTCCCTCTCTCTCTCCCTCTGTCTCTCTCTCTCTATTTGTATGTTTATGCATGGCACTATTTTTTTTTTATTTAATTGTGGTCCTCCTTTGTATTTTTAATTGGGGTTTTACTTTGTATTGTTTATTGTCAATTTAATTCAACGTAGGTTAAATTAGAAAAGTACTCTGTTAGACTTGGTGTGTATTATTAGAATAATTTTCAATTGGGGTTTTAATTTTTATGCATTTGTTAATTTAGTTTTGGGACTCCTTAACTGTTAGGTCCATTTTTTGTTTTTTTTTAAAATCACTGTAAGACTTGCCTGCTCTGTAAATACTTCTGTTGTTTGCCGTTGTAGATTGGGGAATTTTGGAACCGTGGTAGGTTTATGTAAATTTATTTGGTACCCTGTAGGACTTGGTTGCTCTGTAAATTCTTCTGTTGTTTGCGGTTGTAGATCGGGGAATTTTGGAACCGTGATGGGTTTGTAAATTTGTTTGGTAACTAGGTGAATGTTAACAGTTGGCTGATAAATTCTCGTGGCATGTTTGGTTTTTGAATGGATATATCGTTTTTACGTAGGAAAGTGGAGTAGTCCTTTGGGGTTTTTGGAATTGTAGGTTGCATAAACCCTAGGATTTTCAACATCGTACATATTCATAAATAGGTTATGTATAAATTACGAATTATGGTATCTGTCACTGTGTATACATGTGTTATATTAATGTAGATGGCATCTGTTTGTTGATCTACGATTGTAATCATGATTTGGGTCTCTGCAACTGGACATGTAATTCGACTTGATTGTTTATCTATTTCCCTGTAAGACTTGGTTACTCGGTAGATTTTCTGTCAATTGCACCTGTAGTCTGTAAATTTGTTTGATAAGTAGGTAGTATGCTATGAGTTACCTGATAAATTCTTTCAGCATGTAGTCTTTGGTTTTTCAAGTGGTATTATCATATTGTTCTCGTAGAAAAGTATAGTGGTCCTCTGGGGACCTGTAATTTTAACTTTACATATATGAAACCCTGGAACTTTGGTCAAGCATATATAAAATCACAAAAAGACGAAATAGGGGGCTTTTATATGTAAGGATAAATAGATATCTCTATTTATTGTAATTAAAAGCACTTTCTAATTGTTGATTTGTTGTGCTGACTGTTGATACGATTGTGAAAGCGTGTGCTTGAATGGGGAATGTGCATTCTGTTTGCCTTACCTAGTTACCTATATTCGTTAGTTAAGTGGTTATTGAGATAACAATATTCCCCATTAGGTTTTCCTTAGATAGATCTCAACCATCCATCAAAGTAGGGATATATTAGGTAAGCAATTATTTGTTAAGTAATCATTTATATTTTTGAGAAAAAGGTAATAATTTATATAGTAAAACATGTTTCCTAATAATTAGAACACAGTTCAGAGAACTTCCACAATTGACCTAATTTACCTTTAATTTGAACGATTTCATGTTTTTTAGCTGGAAGTAGAGTCTATAGGTACTATATGGCATGTAAAGTATATGGTCATCAGGATCATGCGCTAGGTTGACGATTCCATGGCAATATGGCTTATTAGCAAGTCAATCTGCTCATTAATTTGCATCAGTGACCTTTTCACTCAAATAATCAAACTCTTTGTAACTACAGTGATGCCATTTAAGATGTAACAAACATACAATTGTTTTAATATCTTTCCTTCCAATTTGTGACTTGGTCATTGCTGATTGTGCCAACACAGGTTGTAGAGGTCTCCACCTCAAAAACTGGTAAGCACGGACATGCTAAGTGCCACTTTGTGGCCATTGATATATTCAATGGCAAGAAGGTTGATGACATTGTTCCTTCATCCCACAACTGTGATGTAAGTTCTTAATTTCAAATGCTACTATGTACACTTGTTCTTCCTAGCAAATCCTAATGCATCTCTTTTTCTAGTCCTGTAATGTTACATTTAGCATTTAGGCCTTCAGCCCTGGTCCTGAAGCTCTGTGTTTAACATTGATTTTTGTTACCTACAAATCGTTTCTGCTTATCTCAGGTGCCTCACGTTTCTCGCACCGACTATCAGCTACTTGACATTACCGATGATGAATTTGTAAGTAAAATTTTCACTGCTTTTAACAGCACTGGATAATGGTGATTGACTCTAATAGTTGGAACTAATTAGATATTTTGTGAATTCAACAGGTGAGTCTTCTGACAGAAAATGGTAACACCAAAGATGACTTGAAGCTTCCCGCCGATAACAATCTTTGGAAACAGGTGCGATATTGAATAGTAATCTGAATTTTAACATTTTAGTCTATCGTTCAAATCAGTTACAACTGTCATCATTTTGTTGATGGTATCATATCATTTAACATATTTTTTTTTTTTGTATAGATCACTGAGGGGCATGAGCAAGGTAAAGATTTGCTGGTGACTGTCCTGTCTGCTATGGGAGAAGAGCAAATTGTTGCTGTCAAGGAAGTTGGTGCTAAATAGATGTCGTCTGGCTACTCTTCTTTTGCTCATATGCTGTGTAGTTATATAACAAGTATCTAATCAAGGCTGTTTTCGACGAACTATTTCTAAGTAACTATATCTGGAGATCCCCTTTTGCTTGAGACTATGTTTAAGGTTGTTTTTATGTTTCTACAAAACTACTTACAAGTAGCTGTATTTGAAGATCCCCTGTTGTTGGAGAAAATGTTTTAAGGCTTGGTTTATGCAAGACACTAATATTGCTTTATTTAGGATTCAGTTTGCTGCAAATTGTTATGCTTTTGAAGGTATATTAGTATTGGTATATTATACTATGTGTATGTGATATGATCTCTTTTGAAGCTGGAAGTTTCTGAATGTATTTCATGCAAGTTGCAGCCAGCTTATTTCCTCTAAAATACTCTTAGCTCCCTTTTTTATATTTTCAAAATATACCTATTTTTCAATTTGCTTAGAAAATTTATAAATTTGTATATTTTTCAATTTGCTTAGAAAAAGAGTATATTTTTGAAAATTTAGGCTTCACAATCGGTAATTTATCTTAGGGTTTTGGTCCATGACAATACCTGTTAAATAACAATCAGTTTCTAAACCGTTGGATCAACGATCCAACGGCCCCCCTGGATTACAAAATTTTTTTACTGTCCGCTATAATTTTCCGCGGATAGGCAGATTGCCTGTCCGCGGAAATTTTCCGCGGATAGGCAATCTGCCTATCCGCGGAAAATTATAGCGGACAGTAAAAATTTTTTTTTTTTAATCTCAGCCGTTGGATCAACGATCCAACGGCTATGGAACCGATTGTTAAATAACCGGTCCCTGACAATCATTTGTCAGGGACCAGGACCCTTTATCTTATATGTTGAAAATGAGCAAGAGTTGAGGAAGTGAGAACTGGAGGGCCCCTTAGGCCTTTGCTCTTCAAATTGCTGGACGAAAAAGCAACCAAATAATGGACCCACATGTGACAAGAGTCAACTTCCGTCAACCTCGTTACAATTATGAACCCCACCGCGCATATCGCATTTGTTCATATTTAAGGTAACGCCAACTAGAGATGCACAAAAGGTCCATCGGGTCGGGTTTGGACCGGGCTTTTTGGTCAAAGCCCGGCCCGGGCTTTGACTTTGATCGGGCCGGGTCAGGCCGGGCTTCTGTGAAAAATATGAGCCCGTTTAGGCCCTCGAAGCAGGTCGCGGTGGACTTTTTTTCGGGCCTGAAGCGGGCCGGGCCGGATCGGATCGGGCTTTTTCCGGCATCAAATCGGATCGAGATTTTATTTTACATAAGAATGTTCTTTATATAATAATGGCAGACATGTGTTAAACAATCTATTTTGCCGATACAAATATTACATTTATCGATTTACTTTTTTGATTTGATGATATATTAATTTATTACACGTGTACTTAACTTGTTTTTGTTCATGTATCGTAATATATGCATATAAATAATCTTATTATTAATAATGAATATGTAAATATATATGTACTTAAATTATTTTTATATTTGTAGGAAGTGTAAATACATAAATATTTATGTAAGTATACTAGAATAATCGAATTTTACCTGGATTTTTTCGGGCCGAACCGGGCTTTTAATCGGACCGGGGCGAAGACCGGGCTTTTTAAAAGACCAGGCTTTTGCCGGGCCGGGCCGGGCTTTTCCAAAAAATATAGGGACCGTTTAAGGCCTTCGGGCCGGGCTTGACCGGGCCAGGCTTTGACTGGGTTTTGCCGGATCGGGCCGGGCCAGATTTTCGGGTTCGGGCTTTTTGTGCATCTCTAACGCCAACATAAAATTTGTATCATTTCTTTGCGCAAAAAATATTTAATTGCTTTAACTGCATAGTTTAAATTAATTTTTTTAATTAATTTTTTTTTGTGAATTAAAATTTTGATTACATATTTTTATTCAAAAAAAAAAAATTTTAAAAATAATGATTTTAGCTATGTGATCAATGCACCTAAAAATGTGTGCAGAAAGGTCAATCAACTAATATTAAAAAACAGAGGGAGTATAATATTATCACTGGTGCATCAAAATTTTTAGCAAAAAATATAGATATTCGTGTTCCATTAGTTATATTTACTGAACCTACATTTTTGTTAGTGAAAAATACTCAAAACAATATTATATCTAATTTCATTAGTGTTTCCTTCCATCCCGTGTAAAAAATTGAAACTATTTCCTGTTGTAAATTTTTAAGCAAAATAATATAATTAATTACCCTTGAAAATGCTCTTCGCTTAATTAATTATAAGAAGAAAAGACAATACAAAATCTTTTTTTTGATAGTTGAACACATGCACACGCTAGGAGTCGAACTCTTGACCTGTTTTAGAAAGCCAAGACCTCGATCACTGCACCAACTCTTTGTTGGCGACAGTACAATATCTTGTGTGATGCTAAATGAAAAGAAAATAATGTATTGAAATGAGCTAATGTGGTCGCTTCTGACAAAAAAATAGGCATTCATCTCCACACACAAAAACCCCTTTACTATGGTTAGGAAACTAAAACAAATACCGAAGGCAATGAACTGTTACACAACTGTTGTTACTTTATAGTAACTAATTTTAAATTTGACAAAGCAATGAAAATTACACCAGTCTTATCAGAAATTTAACATTGACATTTTGCAATGAAAATACTATGATGAAGACGGTCCTCTGCACAGAAGTGCATCCATTCCAGTGTTCGCAACAGCTTCGACCAAGTTAATTCGATGCCAAAGTCATGTCATAAGATACTGAAATGACACCTGCAAAGATACACCGTGAAGGGGAAACATAAACAAAGCCAGTAGGCAACTAAAAAACATTGCATACAACTTCATAGGAGTAAGAAATAAAATCTTCATGTATTTAATATGTAATAAGTCATACTTCACATATAATAGTACTGGGTAGTAATAATAGGCATAGAAAATCAGCAAGAGCTTTTTATCATAAACAATACTAGCAGCTAACTAGAACTAGCAATAACAGCAAATCATAACCATCCCCACCAGTATAATATATAAATGAAAACATCAAGCAATTTTTAGGTGAATGTATTATAACAGAAAAATATACAAAACTATCAAATTTGTAATGGTTGTAGTAGTAAGTCTGTGAGCCCAGAAAAGTGACATACTAACACGTGCTGTTTGCCTTATTGTATAGTCTATATGATTTATTTTCTATTACAGGTAAAATGTTCATGTTCAAAGATCATCATTCTCTTCATTCTGGTAGAATGTTAATCAACTTTGTTGGATATCATATACTAGAATATAAATGACGTTGCAACATAAATTAGCTATTAATTATCATCAGTAATTCATGAGGTTAACAATGTGATCGAATTGCTTTCTGTTAACTACTTTGCCTACCTAATGCTCAAGTTAAAATTTAAATTATATAGAACTGTGAGTGGACACCATCCAGTTAGCTACACTGCTAGAGGTTCAAACTTGAGTGGAACTTCACACACTGTTCCTTGACCAACGCGGTGACCAACGGAAAAAAAATTCATATAAAGGTAAAGGTAATTGGATCATTAGAAGGAATTATCTTACAGAACAAATAAGTAAAACATACCCCAGCAGTCCACGACCACGCCACTCTCTAGGTTTCACTGATAGGTTGATCAAAGCACCTTGTCTCTTTACAACTACGGGTACTGCCTGACCTCGATTTGTTTGTGCTTCAGCAGCAAGCTTTGGTAGCAAAGCATCACCGAATTCCACATTCCCAAATTTGACTATTTGATCACCAAGTTGTAAACCATCTTCTTCAGCTGGAGATGCCTCACTTATTTCATCAACCATAGCAAAGGGTCGTCCACCAATTACATCCACATCCATGGCACTGACACTTCTCTCAGAAATTGCAACTTCACTAACATTGGAAGCAGAAATACCTTGACTAGTACCAATAATACCTACCACATGCATAAATAATTTTTTATAAAAGAGCAAACCTTTGGATAACCCCATTAAAAACGTACTTCTAGCATGATCTTAGTGTGAGTATAATGAAAACATCAATTTTATGACAGGACTGCTAACAAGTTTGCAAACTTGGATTTTTGGAAACAGCATAAAATAATGCCTAAGTTTCCGCATATAGATATAGAGGACAACTTTATTAATTAAATGTAATATAGTGCTGAATATTTGACTAATAATTTGAATTAAGTTCAAATGACAGAACAATGCATTTAATTGACTTTCATGAAACTGTAAAACTGTACCAAAACTCCGAACGCTGCGATAAACTACTATGCGATGGTAAGAAGTTATCTTAATTAATCTTGCAACATATAAGAGGGGAAGACTAAAACAGTTGTTTATAAGGACCATGTAGCGCTAGCAGCTCACATGCTAGCAAGAGATATAGACTTTCAAAAAAATAACTACTTCTGGGCATTTGTTTATATTCACAAAATTCTACTTCTATGCAATGTACATACGGACTACAGAGGCTAGATATATTCATATAATACATGTGTGTGCACTCGCTCTCTGACATAACAAACCCTCGTGTAACATTATTAAACACTAATAACGTTTTTTCTTTTCATATCATGTCGAATAACATTAAGTTCAGCTGCCTACCTGTGTCCCTGTGAGTAGATGCTGGAGTTAGTTTTGCTGAATGCAAAACCTCTATGGTTTGACTAATTTTCTCTGTGATAACCTTGTAATCATTCCGCAACTCTACAAATAACATAAAGCACAGGCTAATAGGGTAAGAAATTAGCAGTGTTGCTAGCATAAACATATGAAATTCTGTATTTAATAATAGAACGTAGCATGACGGCAAATTCACTATAGAACTCAAGAATGAAGAAAACAATTAATCAATACAGAGTATCTAACAAACCCCCAAATTTTAATTTTCATAATTAAGCAATACAATTCTACAAAAACATTATAAAATCAGTATGAAACAAGTACAGTGATCATAATACGAAACATACGAGCTAGTTTAATCCGGTCTGCTCGTACAACAGGGATGTCGATATCCGACCTAGGAAATCCCTGCAAATAAATTCAATACATCAGTACACGTCCATGAAACAATAAAATAACATCAAATTAAGCTTAAAGCAACCTACAGCAATCATAGCAAACAACTGGACATAATAATCCCAATCGACAAATTTAAAACAAATTTTATTTGTATATACGTTCTCGGTATCAAGTAGTTCTCCGCTAAACTCAACTATATAATAGGGGAACTGAAAACTTAAAAATTAAAGGGGAGAGAGAGAGAGAGAGAGAGAGAGAGAGAGAGAGAGAGAGATGCCTCAGAATCGACGAGATTGCCGGAAAGTCCGGGAGCGCCGGGTTGAGTGAGACGATCAATGATGGAGTTCATCTCAGACTCAAGAGCTGATCTTGTATCCATCAGCTTCATTGCCTCTGCTTTCAAATTTGTTGCAACCATCCTTCTCAGTTTCAATTTTAAAATATTGTACTAGTATTTGTGTATGTTCTTCTTTCCAGGGCTTAAACAAAAGGATGATAGATACACATTTGTCTTAGAAAAATATAGTAATTTGTAAATATAAAATTTAGGTTTGTCTTAGAAAAATATACTTGCACATTTGCAAAAAATACACATATAAGAATTATTTATTTAATTTGTTTCCATATTTATCCTTAATATTAACATTAAATAATGACTTATAAGTGTGTATACAGTATATTAAATATAAAGTCAAACACTGGTATTATAAACAAAGGGGTATATATGAAAAATTTGGTAAAAATATGTATTGGAACACGGAATGTGACAACTATTTAGGGACAATTTTTTTTTGCAAATGTGCCAACTAAAAAATGACGGAGGGAATAGTAATTTGTAAATTTTAATTAGCTAGAAATGTGTGTTTCACGTCTTCATATCAGTGTTCTAAAAATCGTACCATTTTTTAAAAATCGTTGATAAATTGTTGATAAATCGTTAAAAGATATTTAGACGATTTGATTTTTAAAATCCAATTTATCATTGTAAAATAATTTTAAATGGTATATTATACTATAAAGTAGACTAATTTATTAAATGTTATTAAAATATTAAAATTTATCCGATTTTTGTTCCGATTTATCATTCCGATAATTCCTGATTTACCGATAAATCGCTATTAGGTACTTAAACCGATTTGTTCCAATTTCCGAAATATACAATCATGCTCGATATACAGTTTAAATTTTTTTTATTCAATTAAATACACATTTATCATTTATACATTAAAAAATATGTTAATGTTAGTTCATAAGATGATATAAATGTTTAATAATAATATGTTGTTGACGGGATTCGAACCTTAAACCCATAAAAGTATTTTTATATCTTATAAAAAGAATATTTTTTTAGCATTAAATCTAACGATTCCTTTTTATTTATCTTAAAATCTAATAGTTGTTATTCAACGTACCAAAATTTAGTGTATCAAACTAACAACTAACCAAATATACCCTAATTTACTTATAATATTATAGTATATATAATAGTTGTTTTTCCATGATTGTTGTATTGATGTTTAGCTCGTAGCATTTTAATCTTAAAAAAATGTCATGTATACTAGTTTAAAACTCGTGTGATTCATGTATTTTTTTTAATATTATATGAATTTTTTTTATTATTTGAATTAATTTTTTTAAAACATGATTTTTGGTGACTTAAATTTTTAAATGAGATTATTTGATGATAATTATATAAATGTTATTTGTGATAATTCTAAAAATGAGAGATTTTAGTTAGAAATTTAGAAAATATGATGGATTTTAGTTGAAAAAGATAATCGGTTAATTATTAGTAATTATAAAATTATTTTTTTATTTTATTAGATAGAATGTCCATGATATAATTGGAAAAATAGAGGATTTGGTTAGAGAAAATTAAAAAGCTAACATGTTTTAGGTGAAAAAAGTAATTGATTAGTTTATAGTAATTATAAGTTAATTATATTATTTTACTAAATAAATTGCTCATAATGTTTTTAGAAAAAAGAAATTATTGTTGCGCGTGATATTTTTAGGAAAAGATGGATTTTAATTAGAAAATATAGAAAATGGTATGTTTTAGCTTAAAAAGTTAATCGATAAATTATTAGTATTATCATATTACTATTTTATTTTATTAAATATAACTGCTCTTGATATAATTAAAAAATGAGAAATTTTATTTAGAAAAAATAAAAAAGATAATGTGAAAATTAAAAAGATGACATGTTTTAGGTGAAAAAGGTAATTGATTAGTTTATACTAATTATAATTTAATTATGTTCTTTTACTAATTAAAATTGCTCTTATTGTTTTTTAGAAAATGAAAAATTAACGTTACCCGTGATATTTCTAGAAAAAAGGGAATTTAATTAGAAAAAAATAAAAAGATGATATGTTTTAGCTGAAAAAATAATCGGTTAATTATTAGAATTGCAATGCACGGGTTTCTTATATTATGTTAGAAATTTTATTTAATATATATTATAATTATGTTTTTATATAATAATTATTTTTAGTAATTTTTTAGTTTTAATTTGATATAATTTAATATACTCATGTTTACGGATTATACTAATGTTTACTTATTATAAATAACGTATACGATTTTTAATATATTTTATTAATAATTGAAAAATATGGTGTGATATTTTCAGATATACATTAATGATTGTAAGATTTGTTGTAAATTAAAAAGGTAACGTGTTTTAATTAGAAAGGAAATGTTAAGGATTGAAAAATATGATACGATTGATCTTTTTTGGTGTTTATAGAAGGTAATATCTTCAGCTAAAAGTAAATGTGAAAAAGGACTAATTACCATCAATTATATTATGTTATTATTTAATTTAGGTGTTATATTTTCCTTGAAAATTATGGTGTGATATTTTCGGGTAGATATTAATGATTGTAAGATTTGTTTTAAATTAAAAAGTTAACGTGTTTTAAATCGAAAGGAAATATTAATGATCGAAAGATATGATACGAATATTTTAGGTGTTTATAAAAGGTAATATCATCAACTAAAAGTAAATGTGAAAAATTCAATCGACTAATTACCATTAATTTTATTATATTAATGTGAAAAGGCAATCGACTAATTAACATTAATTTTATTATGTTAATCGACTAATTACCATTTATTATATTATGTTATTATTTATTTTAGGTGTTATATTTTTTCTTGAAAATTTTGGTGTGATATTTTCGGGTATATATTAATGATTGTAAGATTTGTTTTAAATTAAAAAGGTAACGTGTTTTAATTCGAAAGGAAATATTAATGATGGAAAGATATGATATGTTTGATGTTTTTAGGTATTTATAAAAGGTAATATCTCGACTAATTACCATGAATTATATTATGTTATTATTTATTTTAGGTGTATTTATTTTTTTTTATAATAAAGGATAATAAGTAAATTCACGAAGTACCGAAAAACAGGTACCAAAACTTTTAATGTTTCGGA
This sequence comes from Kitagawia praeruptora, assembly GCA_037693485.1. Lineage (NCBI taxonomy): Eukaryota > Viridiplantae > Streptophyta > Magnoliopsida > Apiales > Apiaceae > Kitagawia > Kitagawia praeruptora. The sequence goes on along the minus strand of CM075344.1, from coordinate 154,462,354 downwards.
TTTTATATAATAGTATAGATAGATTTCGGAAACATATGTTGAAAAGAAAAAAAAAGATAAAGAACAATTTTTACAATTTCTTTCACAATTTTTACAATTTCTTTCACAATGATTTTTTTGAAAAAAACAGAAAAAAAAACTAAAAATTAAGGAAGCATTTCTTTTTATATAATTTATCTCCAAAATTTTCATTACATTTTAAAAATAAATAAAAAGAAAAAAAGTAAAATTTTTTTTCAATACTAAATTCGGTAACACAGCATAAGTGTTATGAATCACGCCAAGTTTTTGAGCCCGTTTGGCTTAACTTAAAATTAGTCACTTATCACTTAAAGTGTAACTTATTCACTTTAAGCTAAAAGTGAAAATTTTAACTTTAAGTTAAAGGCATGTGTTAACTCGAATAACTTGTAGAAGGGGGGGGGGTTGAATACAAGTTATATAATCGTGTCTGATTTTTGCTTGATTATATGAACAAGAATAAACGAATGAATCAAACTCTTGTTTGTATTAATAAGATCAAATACAAACTCTACCAAAGGTGTACAATACCTTTAGCAGCTGCTGACAATACAAATATCTCTCTCTGTTTGTTTCGAACTCTCGAATACAAACCTTATACAGAGCTACGCACATTCACTAGTTCGACTCACGCTCTTTACAATGATATTGAGAGAGTATTTATAATGCTACCTATCAACTAATAACAGAAAGATATAATCTATACATGACAATGTTCTGCCTTCTAGTCGATAGTTTCCTTCAATAGAAAAACTCTTTCCTTCATAATGTCTTCTTGCTTGTTCTTCAAACAACGATCCTGTTTTATAGCACTTGCCAGTTTCTGTAGTATCTATAATGACATCATCAGTAACATGACTGATATCAGGATCTGTACACTGCATCAGTATCTGATCAACCATCAGTATTGGACCGTCATCAGGATTTGCTCTCTGTTCCTGACATGTAGTCTCCGATACACTGTTCATTCCTGACTAAACTATACAGATAACTGTTTTACACATAAAACCTATATACTGTGCTAAATCCTTTATAAGATCAGGATTACAAGAAGTATAATGTGTAAATTCTATTCTTAACATCACAACTTATGAATTATTCCTAACAATCTCCCCCTATTTATGCTTTATAATCTGAAGCATAAATCTAAGTTGTGGATGTCAAAACATATAACAATACAACCAGAATAGAATTTATGAATGTAGAATTATGAAGTTTAAGTACCTCCTTCTCAGATGTAGACGCTTATCTAGTACTTAGAAGAAAGAATTTTAACTATTAATGCTGCTCTTCCTTTACCTCTTCCTAGCTAAGATTCACCACTGTCACTCCTGGTTCTTCTTTTTACTATCCTTTGTCTGATCTTTATCTCCCCCAGCTTTATCTTCAGTCTGGTGGTGTTGTTGTTGTCTTTGAATTGTCTTTATCTTTATCTCCCCCTTTTTGACATCAGCAACATTAATTCCAAGAGATTCAGAAACAGAACAAATGAGATTCATAAGAACTGCTTGATTTTCCATAATTGTGACTTGGTTATCTTCAAGTGATTGAAGTCTTGTTTGAATAGCAATTTGAGAATTCTGAATATCTTTCAAAACATCAGAATGAACTTCAATATTGGAAGTGCTTCTAGTATCTTCAGTATCAGAATCAGAAAGAACTGTATCTTCAAATCTTGTAGAAGAAGTTGCTTGAGTTGTATGATATTCAAGTAATAAAACCTGATTAGAAGTATCAACATCTTCATCTTTCTGTTCTGGAACTGAAACATGATCATCATCTCGTTCACCAGTATTCTGTGTACTAACATCTTCAAATCCTGACTCCTCCTTAGAGTGATCAGAGACTGTTGATGTCTCAATTCTAGCTGATATTGGAAGTACATACAAAGGAACACTAGGATCATTAGGATCTTCATCCGGTACATATGTATCAAGAGATTGCTTTATCCTGGCACCTCTTCTGTTAATGATTTCTGCAAGCCTCTCCTTTTGCTTCTGAGCTTTAACTTCTGGCTTTGCATTGTGATGTGCTAGGTCATTCTTCTGATACATTTTGATGAATGAATAAGTACCAGCATCCATACCCAAATTTTCAGACCAAGATTCAGGAAAAACCTGATCCCAGAAATCAAATGATGGTTTCCTAATTTTCTCTCCCTCACTATGGAGTTGATCATCCATACCCTCATTCTCACTTTGACTTTCTAAAGTCAACACTCTTTCTACCTCACCTTTTGCCTGGTCAGGAGCCAGCCGCTCAAATTGTGGATCTAAGTCCATCTTTTCAACTGTATCACTCAAATTTAGATAAGTGATTTCATGACCTACAGAAAAATAGAGTTTAGAAGGAGTTTTTATACCTGAACTCACATGGAGAGAGGGTTCCTCATATGGCATGTGGCTTGAGGTTTTCTCCAAGGAGTGAGCTGCTATAGTCTCTGAACTCATACAATCATCTTCTTTCCTTTCAGAAACTACAGGCTCCAGTATACCACTTTCAGGTTCTTTACTAAACTCTGATGTCTTCAGTAATACTTCATTAGACACCATAGTTAGTACATCACCGTCTTTAAGTGTTGTTTGCTGAGACACACCCTCAAGGTGAATAAACTCTGACTGAACAAAATTTGTTTGATCTTCAGAAAAATCAACCAAAGTCATTCCTCCCATATCATAGGGTATCTCACTTGAATTCTCAGTCATCACAGAAGACCTTTCAACATCAGCTATCACAGCTCCTGAGTCATCCTTCCTCTGACTAGATGGTTCTTGTGTTACAGTGACTGTGATCTGATCTTTCCTACTATTCACCACTGGTGCAATAGTACCTTCTGTTGACTGCTTTCCTCTATCTACTTCCTCCAGTTTTTCACCTTGAGCTGAAGCATCTTCAATAATTACATCCTTGTCAAATAAATATGCATGAAGTGATTGAAGTGCAACATGCTTCGAGAGTCCAAATTTCTTGACTAATTGTCTTCTGACAGATACATAGAAATACATCTTCATTAAGTCAAGTCTTTGATGTAGAAGTCCATATTCATCTGGAAATAAAAGTTTTGGTACTCTTTCAACCAGAAAATCTAGAACAGGCCTTGACAACTTCACTTTGAGAGAAATTAGTCCCATAGCCAGTCTGTATGATAATGTAGTTTCCCATGAAGAATCAATATCCAGATCTCTCTTGTCAAATACTGACATAGATGTAGCTTGATTTGTAGAAACCTGCATGATATTAGTTGGACTAGACTCTGTGTGTGTAGGTGACAATTGAATCTTTCTCCTTGTTCTCCTGGTATAGTGAGCAAAAGATTTATCCTGAGAAGACTCAAGAGGTGTAGACACAGAAGTGATCTTGGGATGAGATCTTTGTTCAATAGACACAGTCTTTTGAGAGACAGTATCCAGTAACTGTTTTCCCTTTTTAAGAACTACAGCCTTTTGGGAGACTGCAGCCTGGCTGTGACTAGGTTTTTCATCTCTTTGTGCTAACAAAGAAAGTTGAATTGCAGCCTTCAATTCTGCTCTCTCAGCAAGAGTTAAATCATCATCATCTTCACTAGAATTACTACTACTACTTGACACAACAAATCTTCTCTTCCTTACAACTGATGTCTTTTGAGAAACACCAGAGGTTGGTTTCTTTGAAACAATAGGTTGTGGATCAAAATTTGGTTCTTGAATTGTTTCAGAGACTATAATGTTTTGGGCTACTTGGGTAGACACAGGTGGGTTCTCCTCCAATTGAGATTCCTGAGCCATTTCACCACAAAAGAAAGAAGAATTGTAGAGAGTAGGAAGATGAGTTTTAAGAATTACCTGAACATGATGTGGATAATGAATTACAGGTATTTCATCTAGATTCTTTTCATTGTCCTTCTTTGTAATGTCAGAGAAAATTCTCTTTTGCTGTTCATAAGAAGAAACACAATGTTCTCTACCAAATCTAGTTTCAACATCAGGAACGAAATGGTTAACAAACAATTGCATAAATCTATGATAATAAACCATTTTCCTGTTTTGATCTCTTAACCCAAGTTTAATACTCATCTGACTTAAGATAATATGACCAATGTTGATTACTCTGTCATAAAGCAATAAGCAATATGTGATGTAACAGAAGTAATTTGCTGAAAAGAACTACATTTGCCAGTAAAACATTTAGCAATTTGATCAAAGTAAAAAGACCATTCCTTTCTAAGAAAAGACCTATTCAACTGGCTCATGTTATCTAGAGGTCCACTATAACCTAATTCAGACAACATAGTTCTTATATTATCATCAGATGGTACATTCTCATAACTATCAGTAACAGGTAAGCAAAGTACTGAATTAACAACAGATTCAGTAATGTCAAATGAATCTTGTCCTAAATGTAGAACAATCTTACCTGATTGACTCTGAGTAGAATCAATTACCTCAGCATTCTTCCAAGCTTGTGAAACAGCTACTTGATTAATCTGTGGAGATGCTGTCAATGCATAACTTAATGGTCCATACACCAGAAAGTCCATGATTGGATGAAAATCAGATGATACTCCTTCCTTGTTGGTAATAGCTGCAACACGATTGTTTGTCATAAAATCAAAGTCACCAAACTTGTAGGCTACTGATTTAGGTAATCTTCTCTGAGCTGCCATTTTTGATCTGAAAAGAAACTTGAAAAATTCTTGAAATGGATTAGTGATTTTGAAAACTCAAGAGTGATTTTTGCTTTAGAGAATGTAAAATTAGAGAAAGCAATTACACGATTAGAGTTTCAAAACAAATATATTTCACAAATGTTTCAGACCACTATCCCACGTTGACACGTAGATTGACAGGTGTCAGTCCCTGAAAAATGCGGTTACCCATGATTTTTTGGAAAATAAAATCCAAAATTGATTTTCATGAAATAAATCAGGGTATAAATAAGCAATACTGATCAGCTTCCTTTTCCTGATGACCTCTCATCAAAATAATCACAAAATGTAATGTGATTTAAAAATATAATTTTCAAATCCTGATGGTCACACATGAAATCCTGACCAATATTATCAGCGACTTAATATGGAGTTTCCTCGTGGCATTTTTCTTTTATCTGAAAAAGAAAATAAACAATTAATCTGAACAGAAAATCAATTGGTTAGATATTTTCAATATTTCTTGAAACAAGAAATACAGTCTCATGCAATAATTAGCATTTGACTTCATTAAAACTTCCAAGTGACTGCTCAGCTTCTCACGTCTTTCTTTAAAAGAACCAAACGCTTTATGCCATTCTCCATAACCTTTCAATTTCTTTTCTTCTCAACAATGCTTCTCAAACCAAAAATCCCTTCAAACCCATTTTCCAGATTTTTCTTGATCGATGAACATCCTGTTCTTGATCATCTCTTTAAACAAATGACTCTTCTCATCGAACTAATCATGAATGGATTGGTTTTCGAAAATATCCAGAGGTTTCTCCTAGAACATCCATCTGTTGGATACAATCTTCCCCTAACCTCCTCAAAACTTGAGGATGAAGAATTTGGCCGAGAGTCTGAGGTTGATCTTGATGGAGATGCTATTCATTTAAGTTAGCTGCTCTCATTCAAGTCGCCCAGACAAGGAATTCAAGAGCAAATGAGGCTTTCATCCCCTGATGGATTTCTTGAGATGCTCCTTGTCCTGTTCCTCAGAGTTCATATCAAAGACAAGTATAGAGTAGAAATTTAGACAAAAAGATGATGTATGTAATGATTTCTATTAATGAAAATACAATTTCTTGTTATCTGCTTGTCTTTTGATTTTTGAATGATGTATAAATTATCAGTATGCAAATATCAAAACTTGCTAGCATAGACTTAACATATCACAGAATCAGATTATTACACAAAGTAAACGTCAGGATCTGAAACAATTTTCATAATCCTGATACTGACACAATACTGATGACGTCAGCATCCTGATAACAAATCTAATCCTGATTATTATTAACAAGTCTATCATACTGAAATTTATCAAGGCAATGTGTTATAGCTCAAACATTTAACAATCAAATATAGATCCTGACAGGAATATCAAGTCTATAAGCTAAGAACAACATACCTTGCTACTTTTGCAGATGTTAAAATCTAAAAATTTAACATTCCTAACTCACTTACTAGTCTACTGAATGTAGTCTCATCAAGTGGTTTAGTTAGAATATCTGCAAGCTGTTTGTCAGTAGGAACAAAATGAAGTTCCACAGTACCATTCTCAATATGTTCTCTAATAAAATGATACCTGACATCAATGTGCTTAGTCCTTGAATGTTGAACTGGATTTTCTGCAATTTTAATAGCACTAGTATTATCACAAAACATAGGAATATTACTAAGTGTCATACCATAATCCATCAACTGATTTTTTATCCAAAGGAGCTGTGCACAACAACTGCCTGCTGCTATGTACTCAGCTTCTGCAGTTGAGGTTGAAACAGATTGTTGCTTCTTGCTTGCCCAAGAAATCAATCTATTTCCCAAAAATTGACATGTACCTGTAGTGCTTTTCCTGTCTATCTTACACCCTGCATAATCAGAGTCTGAATAGCCAATTAGAAAGAAATCAGATTCTCTAGGATACCACAAACCAAGATTTGGAGTTCCTTTGAGATATCTAAAAATTCTCTTCACAGCAATTAAATGAGATTCCTTAGGATCACTTTGGAATCTAGCACATAAACAGGTAGAAAACATTATATCTAGCCTACTTGTAGTTAGATATAACAATGAGCCTATCATGCCTCTATAACTAGTATTATCCACACTCTTCCCTTTAGGATCAGAGTCTAGTTTAGTGGCTGTTGCCATGGGTGTTTTTGCAACTGCACAGTCTTGAAAGTCAAACCTTCTTAAAAGATCTTTGATATACTTTGACTGATTAATGAAAATACCAGTCTCAGTCTGTTTGACCTGCAAGCCTAAGAAATAATTTAGTTCACCCATCATGCTCATCTGATACTTAGACTGCATAAGCTTGCTAAACTTAGCACACAACTTTTCATTAGTAGAACCAAAAATAATATCATCAACATAAACTTGAACTAAAAGCAATTCACCTTTTATCTTTCTAAAGAATAGAGTTTTGTCAATTGTACCTCTTGTGAAGCCATTTTCAAGAAGAAATTTAGACAAAGTCTCATACCATGCTCTTGGTGCCTGCTTTAGTCCATAGAGTGCCTTGTCAAGTTTGTAGACATGATTTGGAAACTTTGGATCAACAAATCCAGGTGGCTGTTCTACATACACTTCTTCATCAAGTTTTCCATTTAGAAAAGCACTCTTTACATCCATCTGGTATACCTTAAATTTTGAATGAGCTGCAAATGCAAGAAACATTCTGATTGCTTCCAATCTTGCTACAGGTGCAAAGGTCTCATCATAATCAATGCCTTCTTCCTGAGAATAACCCTTGGCCACCAGTCTTGCTTTGTTTCTTACAATCATACCAGATTCATCTAGCTTGTTTCTGAAAACCCATCTTGCACCAACAATAGATCTATCTTTAGGTCTTGGTACCAGTTTCCAAACTTTGTTTCTCTCAAACTCATTTAATTCCTCCTGCATTGCAATTACCCAATCAGGATCCTGTAAGGCTTCTTCAACCTTCTTAGGTTCATTCTTTGAGAGAAAACAACTATACAAGCATTCATTTTGAATTGATCTTCTAGTTCGAACACCACTATTTGGATCACCAATTATCAAATCTTCAGTATGATCCTTTGTCCATTTTCTAACAGGTGGTAAATCAACTCTGCTAGTCTCTCCCCCTAAGTTAGTGGTATCTCTTGTAGAAGAATTCTCTCTACCTTCAAAAACTCTCCTTTGATCAATAGAATCAATAGATTCCATATTGCTGCTAGTTACTGATCTTTCCTCAGAAGATTCTGACAGGTCAGTTCCTGATGGAGTAGACTCTGAAACATCAATTCCTGATGGAATAGACTCTGAAAGACTAGTCTGCTCCTGATGATCACTGTGTTCTCTCTGATTTATTTGCTCCCCCTCAACAGTAGCATTCCTTTGAGAAGCAATAGAAATTCCTTCTGGAGAACCTTCATCATCACTTGAGAGTATCTCAGAATTCTTCAGATTTTCAAATTCCAATTTGTCATGGCTTTCATCAGTTTGCAAAATTCCAAATTTCTTGTCATCAAATGCAACATGAATTGATTCCATAACAATGTGAGTTCTGAGATTATAAACTTTGAAGGCCTTAGATGCTGAGTATCCTAGAAAAATTGCTTCATTCGATTTGGCTTCAAATTTTCCAAGTTGTTCTGGATGAACTTTTAGGACATAGCATTTGCATCCAAAGATGTGAAAATATTTCACACTTGGTTTCTTTCCTTTGATCATCTCATAGGGAGTTTTTCAATGACTATTTACCAAGGTACAGTTCTGAGTGAAACATGCAGTGTGAAGGAATTTACGGACGAGTGGAAGCGCGGTATAACAATTATTTCCGTAAAAACCGTGTATCGTGCATATAGAAAATCATATAAAAATGAAATAGCGGAGGAATCGTAACCATACCTTGAATTCGAAGCTTTACAAAATGGTGTTTTAGCAGTTGCTCCTCAGAGTGTGAAGCACTCTACCGGTATCCACCAAGATTAATTCTTCGACGAAGCTTTTTATAAAACTAAGCTTTTATAAAAATGGAGGTTTGAGAGAGAGAGAGGGAGATGAAGAAGATGAGGGAGGCAACTAGGTTTTTCACAAAAACCAAAAGTGTGTAAACTCATTCTCATCTCATTCTATTTATAGGGCTCATGTAGGGTTTTCATAATTAATATATCATTATATATTAATATATAAATCCTACACTTTATCTTATAAAATGTTAAATAATAATTAAAACAATTTTAATCATTATTAAAACAACTTGCTCTCTCAAAATACCTTCATCAATAAATTAATCTTTTTATGGTGTGACCCTGTAGGTTCAATATTAAGCCGGTAGTAGAAATAAATAATAATAAACTTTTTATTTATTATTTATATGAATTCTAAAATTCATTAAATATAATTAACTGATTAATTATATTTATTCTACATCGTGAGTGATGCTTCTCAACATATCGCGACTATCCGGATAATATGAATTCACTGCTTAGAATACCAAGAACCTGTCAGTGCTAGTTACTGTACAATCAATTCCTTCTACCCTACAATATCCCGATTAAATACAAGGCATGGATCTCGTGTCAAGCCTATCAAATTTAATCATATGATTTCTTATTCATAATGCAAAGTTCATATTAATGCAAATTAGAAACTTCTTTCTAATTTCATACACTCTGGCCAGAGATTCCGGAACTAGCATACTAAAAATAACATAGGATATTCACTTCCTTACTGGAAGGGGTAGATCCTTTATTGATCGTTAACTATCTCCATACACAAATCCCTATGCCCAGAATAGACCTAATGGATGTCCTTGAGACTAAGGACTAAGCCAAAGCACAGTTCATTATATACAAGATTACTCTAACGATCTCAAGTCTAAGGACACTTGTACAACTATCACTCAGTGAACAACTATCGACACGTGAGTAAACTCCATTAGTTGTTCAACTTATCGAGTCATGTTCAGTGAACTTATTCCCTAATAAGCACCTACATACTAGCTATAGTGTCGCCACACAAATGCCTATGAGAACATACATCCTCCTAAAAGGAGCAAGCATAGTATGTACCAATCTTTGCGGATTCACTAACTTCCGATTAGTTATCCTATGATCGGGAACTGTTTAAGTCTAGAGTTATCATCTTCTAGATCTCAATATTATAATCTCATTATAATTCTAGAAGCTTTACTTTAAACCATGGAATATCTTATTTAAAACACTTTAAATAGATAAGGCCCGTAATAAAAACAAATAAGTCTTTTATTAATATTAATGAAATCAAATAAGAGAACAAGAAAGTTCTTCCTAAATCATCATACATGATTGGAGTTTAGGACAAACTCTTTCAATCTCCCACTTGTACTAAAGCCAATCACTCTGGTATCTAATACCCATTCACTCATTATGACGATCGAAGTGAATCTGAGATTGCGGCTTAGTGAGTGGGTCTGCTATGTTGTTATGTGTGTCAACTCTCTCAATGTTGACATCTCTACTTTCAATGATCTCCCTAATCAAAATAAAGTGCCACAAAACAATTTTGCAACGTCACTTGCATCTATAAACTCTGCTTCCGCTGTTGAGTCAACCGTTGTAGGCTGTTTGGAACTCTTCCAACTAATCGCTCCACCCTTCAGAGTAAACACGTACCCTAACATGGATTTGCTATCATCACTTTCTGATTGAAAACTAGAGTAGGTATAACCCTTCTATTTTTCAACTCAGATCCACAAAAAACAAGAAAAATATCCTTAGTCCTTCGCAAGTACTTAAGGATGTTCTTCACTTCTTTCCAGTGGTCTTCACCTGGATCCGACTGATATCTCCTCGTCAAATTAATTGAATGAGCAATATCATGCCTAGTACATAACATCGTGTACATGATAGATCCTATTGCTGAAGCATAAGGAATCTTACTCATACGCTCTCTTTCCTCAAGTGTCTCATGAGACATCTTCTCGGAAAGGGATACTCCACGGCTCATCGGTATGAGACCTCTCTTGGAGTTTTCCATGCTAAACCTTTTAAGCACTTTCTCGATGTATGTACTCTGGGTAAGACCTATAATTCTTCTCGATCTATCTCTATAGATCTTCATACCGAGAATCTAGGATGTCTTTCCCAAGTCCTTCATAGTGAAGTTCTTTGATAGCCACACTTTGACTGATTGCAGCTTCGGTATGTCATTTCCTATACGAAGTATGTCATCCACATACAACACAAGAAATGTTACCGCGCTCCACTAACCTTCTTGTAGACACATGGTTCATCTATGTTTTTGATAAAATCAAACTCTTTGATTGTCTCATCAAAATGGATGTTCCATCTACGAGAAGCTTGTTTCAATCCATATATGGATCGCAAGCAAAATCCGAATTGATTTGAGTAGGGCTACATGCAAAAAGTTTCATCAAAGTCAATCCATTGCCTTTGTCTGAATCATTTTGCCATGAGCCTAGCCTTGTAGGTCTCCACCTAGCCATCTACTCCAATCTTTCTCTTGTATACTCTTTAGCACCCAATAAGTCTAACATCCTCAGGTGCTTCAACCAAGGTCCATACTTGGTTGGTATACATAGAATCCATTTCGGATTTCATGGCACTATGCCATTTCTCCGAGTCAACACTATGCCACGTAAGGTTGTTTAGTTTGAACAGGAGTTTCCTTTTGAACCGTAGTAGTTTGTGTTTCATGAACTTCTTTAAGTTCAATCTTTCTCCCACTGTTCCCTTCAAGGATAAACTATTTTTCTAAGAAGGTAGCATGTCTGGAGAGAAACACCCTATGATCGGTGTAAAAGTGATACCCTAAAATCTCTTTAGGATATCCCACAAACCTACATTTTACGGATCGAGATTCCAGCTTATCAGGGTCAACTTTCTTGACATAAGCCGGACATCCCCAAATCTTAACGTGTTTAAGACTCGATTTCCTTTCTTTTCATATCTCATATGGAGTTTGAGGAACAGATTTGGAAAGCACCTTATTCAGTAAATATGCTGAGGTTTCCAATTCATAACCCTAAAGTGATACTGGAAGATCTGCATAGCTCATCGTGGATCGAACCATGTCTAACAAAGTTCAATTTCTCTTTTCAGATACTCCACTCAACTATGGAGTGTCCGGATGAGTCCACTGGGAGACTATACTATTTTCTTTGAGATAATCTAGAAACACACCACTCAAGTATTCATCTCCTCGATCTGATCGAAGAGCTCTAATACTATGGTTGGTTTGTTTCTCTACATCATAACTGTATTCTTTGAACTTTTCAAAGGCTTCAGATTTGTATTTCATCAAATACATATATTTGAATCTAGATCAATTATCTATGAAAGTCACGAAGTATTAAAATCCTGCCATGGCTTGCGTAGACATTTGTCCACATACATCTATGTGTACCAATACCAGCAACTCTCTAGCGCTCTCTCCATGTCCACTAAATGGAGATTTGGTCATTTTACCCAACAGACAAGACATGCATGTAGGATATGATTCAAAATCAAAGGGTTCCAGTAACCTTCCCTTATGCAATGTCCGAAGTCTATTTTCACTAATATGACCAAGTCTGTAGTGTCATAAGTAGGTAGGATTTTCATCATCCTTTTTTTTCTCTTTGTTTAATATGAAGTAAAACATATTCTATGTCACATACATACAGACCATTATTTAAAATACCACTACCATAAAGAACATTATCTCTAAGAATTGAACATTTATTATTCTAAATAACAAACGAAAATCCATCCAAGTCTAACATGGGAATAGAAATAATATTCCTCACAATCGAGGGAACAAAATAACAATTATTTAAAATAATAGTCTTGCCCGTAGGCATATGTAAATCAAATGACCCTACAGTTATGGCAGCAACTCTTGCTCCATTGCCCATCCATAGAATCGCCTTCTCTTCCCCAAGAGCCCTACTTCTCCTTAGTCCTCGCAACGAATTGCAAATGTGAGAACCATAAGTAGTATCTAATACCTAAGTAGAAGTTTGATTTAGTGACATGTTTACTTCAATCATAAACATATCTGAATCAGAAACGGTAGTCTTACTAGCCTTCTTCACGTTCAGTTCTGCAAGATAAACCTTACAGTTCCTCTTCCAGTGCCTCACCTTGTTACAGTGAAAACAAACAGCATATCCCAGCTTCTTAGCCCTTGAGAACTTTTCTCAAGCTTCGAAGCCAGTCAGCATAGTTGGGATCAGTCAATATGTGAGCATCTAGTATGCTACGGAGTGATTGTGCAGAAGACCTAGTGTATATATCTATATATATTAAGTCTGCAAATGATATACACATAACAACACTTAGCAAATATTCAATTTCATTATTAAAACACTATATGAATCGGGTCTTTATTCATAAGTGGCTCCCACTAGTTTATCTAATTAATTCAACCCCCTAAGTGAATAAATAAGCATTCATAATGCTAGTGGGAATAGGGATCCTACATTCCATCACACAACCTCGGCTGTAGCACGAAACGCCATGTGATGTTCAATAGGCAGACAACTCTTGTCAATTACATCTCATGTTATTCCCTAATAAAACTTTAGCCTCTCGAATAATTGAGTCACGGCTGTAGCACGACAAACTCAATATTCTAAGTCAAGTCTAACCCAACATTCCGTACAATTAAATCATTCTCCAACGGCCCACGGCTGTAGCACGTAACGACCATTAGATTCTAATTTATTATACACATCTCTATGTAATAGACAAGTATTTCTTATTTCGAAATCAAAGCCCTCGGCTGTAGCACGAAACGACAACGATTTAAAAATAAGAACTACTTTCTACCATGTTGGAAGGCTATGACCGACACAAGCCCGTTGTGTCATTGGCCAATTACTACTTGATATTTATAAAAGAGGTTTTTTTTTTATGGTCACGAAACATTTTCGTATAAACCTGTAAGTCTAACGTGTTTTAAGTTTAATAGATAATCTAAATCTATAACAAAAACATGAAAAATCTCAATATTATTAGTCAAGTCAAATCCAACATTTTGTACAATTAAATTAGATTCCAATAGCCCACGGCTGTAGCACGTAACGACCACTAAAATCTAATTTTGTACACATCTAATGTAACAGACAAGTATTTTCATGTTGATCGGTAACAAAGTCCTTCGGCTGTAGCACGAAACGACAATGCACCGAAAACAAGAAATACTTTCTGTCATGTTGGAAGACCATAATCGACACAAAACTTTTTGTGCCTATGGCCGATTACAACTTGACATATATAATACATAGATCTCATCTTCTCTGTTATAAACCAATAATTAAAACTCTTTTAATTATTAATTCTATTTCTAAACTCTTTAGAAAATTAATCTCTCCCTTAATCTAATTTCATAAATTAAATAAATAATTAATAATATTAAGATCACATCTTAATTATTTTATAATAAATTAAATCTCATTTAATCAATTAATAAAATTGCTAACTAATTATTATTTCATAAATAAATAATTATCAGCCATTATTAATTAACTAATATTATTTAACAATCATAATCATATTATAAAGAAATTCTATTTTCTGAATTAAATATTTCAAATCAATAATCGATAATCCGATGATTCCCAGATCGGGGGGAGCATTGTCAAGAGGCGTCACTTAATACCCCTTTCTTACAGATCAAAATCTGTTTTTGACAGAATCATCCTTTCTCTCAATATTGAAAATTCATATTTAATCATGTGTTTCACAAACACAAGAATTTCATAATTGTATTTATAATATTAATATTAAGGTAAGAAACGATTCCTATTCTAGATTTTCTAGATCACGCCTTATTTTGATTTAAGTTCACCTAAATCTATCATCTCATGGTAAACATAGGCATATATCTCATATATAAAATTAAATAAACAAGTAGGCATGCAAGCAATATCATGTCACACATTGATATAATGATGTATGGATTTATCATAGCATTTAAAAGCAATTTAAAACAATTAAAATATGCTTTAAAACACTTCCTGTAATATAAATATTTCAAAAATATTATATAAAAAATATTTCAAAAATATTATATAAAAAATATTTGACCACTCCATTAGATCCGTATCGGAAATACGAATCCAACGATATATCGCACGCCTAAAACGGAGTTACGAAACTCCCAATAAATCAAATTTATTGTGGACAGAAGGGCTGTAACGCATTCCCGGAAGGCGTTACAAGCATTTAAAACAATTAAAAGCTGTAACGCATCCGGACATTGCGTAACAGACTCTGTCACGCATTTCAGAAATGCGTGACCCCCTCCCGTGTTTGCGCTACACGCGCGTCAGACATCAGCAACTCAGATCAGTTTTTTTTTTGTTCTGACAACGGCAGTAGTTTGCTTTTGCAACGGTTACAAATACAATTCTTACAAAACTGACGACTAGTAATGAATCAAGAATTCAAGAGTAACAGCCACTTTAATAACAATTGTAATAACTTTTATTAATTATCTTTATAATTTTAATATTAATAAATTAATTAACAATTAATTAATAAATTAATAAAAAATCATAAGGACATGATTTCTGAAAATCATCAGCAGCAGAAATATCAAATCAGTAGGGGTTCCTTGTGCAAAATTTCAATTTCATAATATTCAAATGCATGATTATTTTATGAATTTTAATCAAAACAATTTTAAAAAATTCATAACAAATAATCTACACATCACAAAATTATGAAAAAAAATCTAGATGATCCATAACACTTATAGAACCCAGATCAATGGTCAAATCTTCATGCAAATATTATTTTGAATTAATTCATAATTAAATCCAAATAAACTTGCAAAAATCATAATAAATCGATACATGCATAAAAAAATCTGAAATTTTTTTATATGAATCTCTATATGAAGAACCTAGCTCTGATGCCATTGAAGGAATTTACGGACGAGTGGAAGCGCGGTATAACAATTATTTCCGTAAAAACCGTGTATCGTGCATATAGAAAATCATATAAAAATGAAATAGCGGAGGAATCGTAACCATACCTTGAATTCGAAGCTTTACAAAATGGTGTTTTAGCAGTTGCTCCTCAGAGTGTGAAGCACTCTACCGGTATCCACCAAGATTAATTCTTCGACGAAGCTTTTTATAAAACTAAGCTTTTATAAAAATGGAGGTTTGAGAGAGAGAGAGGGAGATGAAGAAGATGAGGGAGGCAACTAGGTTTTTCACAAAAACCAAAAGTGTGTAAACTCATTCTCATCTCATTCTATTTATAGGGCTCATGTAGGGTTTTCATAATTAATATATCATTATATATTAATATATAAATCCTACACTTTATCTTATAAAATGTTAAATAATAATTAAAACAATTTTAATCATTATTAAAACAACTTGCTCTCTCAAAATACCTTCATCAATAAATTAATCTTTTTATGGTGTGACCCTGTAGGTTCAATATTAAGCCGGTAGTAGAAATAAATAATAATAAACTTTTTATTTATTATTTATATGAATTCTAAAATTCATTAAATATAATTAACTGATTAATTATATTTATTCTACATCGTGAGTGATGCTTCTCAACATATCGCGACTATCCGGATAATATGAATTCACTGCTTAGAATACCAAGAACCTGTCAGTGCTAGTTACTGTACAATCAATTCCTTCTACCCTACAATATCCCGATTAAATACAAGGCATGGATCTCGTGTCAAGCCTATCAAATTTAATCATATGATTTCTTATTCATAATGCAAAGTTCATATTAATGCAAATTAGAAACTTCTTTCTAATTTCATACACTCTGGCCAGAGATTCCGGAACTAGCATACTAAGAATAACATAGGATATTCACTTCCTTACTGGAAGGGGTAGATCCTTTATTGATCGTTAACTATCTCCATACACAAATCCCTATGCCCAGAATAGACCTAATGGATGTCCTTGAGACTAAGGACTAAGCCAAAGCACAGTTCATTATATACAAGATTACTCTAACGATCTCAAGTCTAAGGACACTTGTACAACTATCACTCAGTGAACAACTATCGACACGTGAGTAAACTCCATTAGTTGTTCAACTTATCGAGTCATGTTCAGTGAACTTATTCCCTAATAAGCACCTACATACTAGCTATAGTGTCGCCACACAAATGCCTATGAGAACAGACATCCTCCTAAAAGGAGCAAGCATAGTATGTACCAATCTTTGCGGATTCACTAACTTCCGATTAGTTATCCTATGATCGGGAACTGTTTAAGTCTAGAGTTATCATCTTCTAGATCTCAATATTATAATCTCATTATAATTCTAGAAGCTTTACTTTAAACCATGGAATATCTTATTTAAAACACTTTAAATAGATAAGGCCCGTAATAAAAACAAATAAGTCTTTTATTAATATTAATGAAATCAAATAAGAGAACAAGAAAGTTCTTCCTAAATCATCATACATGATTGGAGTTTAGGACAAACTCTTTCACAGTGTTAATAGCTTCTGCCCAAAAGTAGGTTGGAAGTTTTGCATCTGCAAGCATGGTTCTTGCTGCCTCTATGAGAGTCCTGTTCTTTCTTTCCACTACACCATTTTGCTGAGGTGTACCAGGTGCAGAAAACTGTTGAGTGATTCCATTGTCTGCACAAAACCCCTCCATTGTAGAATTCTTGAATTCTGTACCATTGTCACTCCTAAGTACTTTAACTTTGTACTCAGAATTATTCTGAATATTCTTGATAAGTTCAATGATTTGCTGAGGAGCTTCATCCTTCTTGTGTAGAAAGAACACCCATGTGAACCTTGTGAAATCATCCACCATAACTAGAGCATATCTTTTCTTGCTGATAGACATAATGTTTACTGGACCAAACAGATCAAGATGTAGCATGTGAAATGGTTCAGTAATTGAATTTTCAGTCTTGCTCTTGAAAGTGGTTCTTCTCTGCTTTCCAAGCTGACATGCATCACAAAGTCCATCTTGCACAAAATTTGCCTGAGGTAGGCCTCTCACCAAATTGTGTTTAACAAGTTGATTAAGCTTCTTGAAATTAAGATGTGAGAGCTTCTTGTGCCAATTCCAGCTTTCATCATTTGTTGCTTTGCTGTAGAGACATCTAACAATTCCTTTAGATGTATCACTTAAGCTGGCTTCATATATGTTACCATGTCTTTGACCAGTTAGAACAATGTCTCCATTCTGCATATTCAAGACTTTGCATCCTTCTCTGTCAAAGATTGATTTGTAACCTTTATCACCCAGTTGACTTATGCTTAAAAGAGTATGTTTCAAGCCTTCAACTAGTGCTACATTTTCTATGATGACATTCCCCAAAATAATTGAGCCATATCCCAGAGTTTCTCCTTTGTTGCCATCTCCAAAAGATATTACTGGGCCAGCTTTCCTCTCAAACTTTGTAAGCAGGGACTTCTTTCCAGTCATATGTCCAGAGCATCCACTGTCCAAGATAATTGAATGCTTCTTTCCTGTGCCCTGCAAACAAAAAGTAACTAGTTAGAATTTTTTAGGACCCAACTTTGATTGGATCCTTTCTTACTAGATTTAGAGACAACAGACTTTGAAGATTTTGCATTTATTTTACCTGTTGCAGAGTCAACTTTAGACTCTGATCTCAAAAACTGTTTGTGACTAGGAGTTTCAGATTTCAAAGAATAATAGTCATAATACAGTTCATGATATTCTCTACACATGTAAATGGAATGAAGTAAACTACCACAATGATAACAAGCTTTTTGTGGTTGGTATTGAATTTTCTGAGTCTTGGGGAATCTGGACTCAGTTTTCCAAGAAGGTTTTTGATTGCAGTCTAGGGCCAAATGATTATGATTTCCACACTTATAGCATTTTTTTCTAGGTGCATCAGGTACATTCTTGAAATTATTCTCTTTGTTAATACCTTCTTTTCCATTCCTATTTCTCTTAATCTTGCTAGACTCTGAAAGATCATCTAATCTCTGTTTCAACTGAGACTTAGACAGAAACCCTATGTTTACATTCTTAGGTTTCTCTAACACTTTCTCATCTGAATAACTATTGTTAATCCTTTTGTGTACAACAGGGGTACCTTTTGAATCAACAAATTTAACATGATTAGGTTCAGAAACAATTTTCTTACCTTCAGATTTAGATGTGTTAGCTTCTACCTTACTATCATCATTGACAATAGCTACTTTTTCTTCTTGTCCAGCCTTATCAAAACCTAAACCATTAACCTTACCACGAATTCCACTCTCAAAGATTTCTATTGTCTTCTTACTGGAATTGTTAATGGTCTTAATCACATCTCTCTCTTCTTCTAGTTCTTTTCTGACATAGTCATAAGCCTCAAGAATTACACTATAATCATGCTTAGCTTTATCAGAACTCAACTTGTATTCTTCCATTTGAATTAATTCAGATTCAAGAAAATTATTTCTATCAACTAATTTATCATTCTTAACCTTAAGTTCATCTCTTTCACAAGTAAGAATTCTAAAATTAGTCATAAGATTTTTAAACTCAGCATGGATAGATCTAATTTCATCAGAATTTAAGCTATCAAATGAATCAAGAGAGTGAAGTGATACCTTAACAGAGGATGGAGAAATTTTCTTTGGAGATCCAGGTTTGTCTGAACTATTGGCCATCAATGCATTGTTGTCATAATCCAATTCATCTTCAGAGTCACTGGAATCAGCCCAATCCTTCTGTGTGACCATAAGTGCATTACCCTTTCCTGAATTCCTAGGCTTCTTACACTCACTAGCAAAGTGTCCAAGCTCGCTGCAGTTAAAGCACTTGATCTTGGCCTTATCAAGCTTGACAATTGTACTTTTGCTTTTGTCACTCTTCTTCTCCTCCTTCTTTTGAAAAGGTCCTTTGCTAAATCTTCTCCTGTTGAATTTTCCTTTCTTAAAAGCTTTAGCAAACATAGCAAAGAGTTCTTGCATCTCAGATTCAGAATCATTGTTGTCAGAGTCCATATCAGTAGTCTCTGACTCGGAACTTTCTTTGCTTTTCTTCTTCCTTGAATTTTTTACAGCAATCTCTTCATGCTGTTCTTCAGGAAGCTTCTTAACTTCAGATTGAGCAGTAAGTGCAATAGTCTTCATCTTTCCTTCACTCCTGCTCTTCTTCTGCTGCTTGTCAAGTTCATAAGCTCTCAATTTTCCATATACTGCCTCTAATGAAATCTCATCCAGATCATTAGCTTCCTCAATTGCAGATATCTTCTCATTGTAGAAATCAGGCAAAGCTTTCATGAACTTTGTATTCATGTCCTCCAAGTCGTAATATTTACCATGCATGGCCATCTCATTGATGAGTTTTGTAAACCTATCAAAGGTATCAGTAAGTGACTCACCAGACTTGGATTCAAAGTACTCATACTGTTGTATAAGTAATGTCCTCATATTCTTCCTGACAGGCTTAGTTCCTTCACAGTGAACCTTAAGATTGTCCCATATATCCTTAGCAGTTTTACAAGAGAGAACATAGTTAGTGAGAACAGAATCAAGACTGTTGAATAATATGTTTCTCACTTTAGCATCTTTGAGAGCATTCTCCTTGTCCTTATCTGACCATTCAGATTTTGGCTTCTCTGCTGTATGTTCTGGAACAACCACACCATCAACAGTTGCTTGTCCAACGACCTTTGTTGGAACAAAAGGTCCATCTCTGATTCTGTCAAGATAATCAGGATCTGTTGCTTCCAGATGATGCAACATCTTTACTTCCCATAGAGTATATTCGTTTCTCTTGAGCATAGGAATTTTAGTATTCCCATCCTTGTAACCAGACATGATTGCAGATCTTTATGATTATTCGAAATCAACCTGCTCTGATACCAATTGTTAACTCGAATAACTTGTAGAAGGGGGGGGGTTGAATACAAGTTATATAATCGTGTCTGATTTTTGCTTGATTATATGAACAAGAATAAACGAATGAATCAAACTCTTGTTTGTATTAATAAGATCAAATACAAACTCTACCAAAGGTGTACAATACCTTTAGCAGCTGCTGACAATACAAATATCTCTTTCTGTTTGTTTCGAACTCTCGAATACAAACCTTATACAGAGCTACGCACATTCACTAGTTCGACTCACGTTCTTTACAATGATATTGATAGAGTATTTATAATGCTACCTATCAACTAATAACAGAAAGATATAATCTATACATGACAATGTTCTGCCTTCTAGTCGATAGTTTCCTTCAATAGAAAAACTCTTTCCTTCATAATGTCTTCTTGCTTGTTCTTCAAACAACGATCCTGTTTTATAGCACTTGCCAGTTTCTGTAGTATCTATAATGACATCATCAGTAACATGACTGATATCAGGATCTGTACACTGCATCAGTATCTGATCAACCATCAGTATTGGACCGTCATCAGGATTTGCTCTCTGTTCCTGACATGTAGTCTCCGATACACTGTTCATTCCTGACTAAACTATACAGATAACTGTTTTACACATAAAACCTATATACTGTGCTAAATCCTTTATAAGATCAGGATTACAAGAAGTATAATGTGTAAATTCTATTCTTAACATCACAACTTATGAATTATTCCTAACAGCATGTGTTTGGGTAAATTAACTTAAAGTAATTTTGATGTTTGGTAAATTTTACTTTAATTGTGTTCTCGTAACTCTCTTTGATGTTAAACACACGAACACAAGGTTCTGAGTCTCTCTCTGTGATACTTACGCATATATACACAAAATCAAACAGAACCACGCCAAAATTTCTGAAAAATCCGAGCGTGTTTCTTCACCGTGTCTAAAACCCAGATCATATAAACACTCAGCTCGATTTCCTCTGCATATCGATTCATTAATCACTGTTGTTGGTCAAGAACTCTTCAAAAACCAGATCTGAAAACCGTGTTCTATGTTTATGTTTGTACACGCAGTTGAAAAGATGAGCTTTGTGGAGAAATCGTCCGTTGCAGAGCTTGGGTGAAAAGATGGGCTGCTACTTTAATTTGGGAAAATAAGTACCTCAGACGTACTTTTTTTTTAAAGCCCAATTCTACTTTAATTGGGAAGAATTAAAGGGGAGCCAAACATCTCTTTGACTACTTTAAGTGGGCTAAAAAAAATAAAAGGAACCCCAAACAGGCTCTTTATCTCCTACAACTACCAAGGCATCTAATCTGCAAAAACAAGGACACTAGTATGATTTATGCTTATATATACCTACCTTAGAGCAAGTCCAAGAGTGTCCTAAAATGATGTCTTAAGTTAAAATATAAGGCATTCAATAAAAATTATGATCCAACAATGTCCTAAAAATGTCTTAAAATGCTAGGACATTGTTAGTCACAGAAACATGCCTGTTTAACTCTAATAACAAGCCTAATTGTTTGTAATGTTTTGCATTACTTACATGACCTCTTAACTGAGGGAACCTCTAGTTGTAGAGTTTCTACTTGTTCTGTACTTGAAGTAGGCATCAAATTCTAGCTGTGTAACTGTACTTATTGAGTCAAGAATAATGTTTGAAAGAAGTTCCAAGGTTCATGCCTCAAGCAAAGAGATGAAGACTGTCAAATAAATCACAGTTGGGATTTGAAGAAATGAAGAATTTGCCTAAGTACCAATTCGAGAAGTAGTTTTGTCTATTCGAGAAGTCCAGCATTCGAGAAGTTAGGGATTCGATATCTCAAGACACTATTCGATATCTCTGAATACACTGTTCGATATCTCATTCGATATCTCAGAGATTCGATATGTCTACTACTCTATTCGAGAACTCAAGAAGTCAACAAGTCACAGTGGTATTCGAGTTCTCAAGGAGTCAACAAGTCAAAGTTTCATTCGATATCTCAAGGACTCAGAAAGCTATTCGATATCTCAGGGATTCGACATGTCAAAATGCACTATTCGACAACTCAAGGATTTCCAGAGAAAAGAACTATTCGAGAAGTGATTCGATATGTCATATAACAGTATTCGAGAACTCAGAGTTATCGATCAAGTCAATCCTAGTTCTCGAACCACTTACTTAGTCACTTATCGAATACATTCTTGAAGACAAAATACTGAAGAAATTGTACAAGTCAGAAGCCTGCAACAAGCCAATGCACTTTATGGACCACAATCTGTAATGTGCTCTGGAAAGCCTACAAGGAAGCTTGGAGAGATATAGAAGAGACAAAGGGCTAAAGAAGTGGATCTGAACAGGATTTGCAAAGTCAAATCTGTAACCGTTTGGACACTTACTCAAAAAGGATAGACAGACTAGAAAGTAATTTGTTCAGCTACCTTATTTGCAGTAAGTAGGTTGTATCCATGTTCTATAAGGACACAGCCTCACTTCCTTAGTAGTTAACTTTTGAGGAGTCAAGTTTTTCATACATTGTAAGTCATATCTCTCTGAGAAAAACGAAGCTGAGAATACTATCATTTGTATTCACAGATTGTAGCAACCTTTATCTAATACTATATTAGATTAAAGTGATATTGTGTCTTGTGTTGTTTTTATCCGCACTCATATCCTTGCACACACAAACACCTATCTTGCTACATAGACCCAAGAACAAGAAAAGTTCAAGAATCCATTCAACCCCCCCTCTGTATTCTTTTACTGTATTCAATACTCAACAAGTGGTATCAGAGCGGGCTGTTTATTCAAAAACAGAAAAATGATCATGAGTTCGAATACACCAAAGACTACAGGAACAGTGAAAGCCTCTAAGTTTGACAAAGAGAATTACAACCTCTGGAAGATAAAAATGATGTTGTTCATCAAAGCCTCTCATCCTTTATATGCTGAGATTCTCAAGAATGGTCCCTTTGTTCCCCAACAGGAGATTCCTGAAAAGACTGTTGGAACCACAACAATTCCAAGATCTTATGTGGCCAAGGAACCATCCAAATGGACAGAATCAGAAAAGGAGAAGGTTTCCCTTGACAGTCATCTCATGTTGCTGATTATAGATTCCATGGACATGTCAATGTTTGCAAACATTGCATCATGTACCACTGCCAAAGAAATGTGGGATCACATTGAGGTGTTATGTAAAGGAACTGATGAGGTCAGAGAAAACAAGAAACAGATACTGGTCACACAGTATGAAGCTTTCATGGCACAGCCCAAGGAAAGCATCACTGAGATGTTTGAGAGATTTCACAATCTAGTCACTGAGTTGCAGATGAATGGCAAGGTTTACAGCACCAAGGAGTTGAACATGAAGTTTCTGCTATATTCACCAAATCATCTAGAGCAAAGGGTCATTTCTCTAAGGGAGAGAGATTTGAACAAAGTTACATATGATGTGCTCTATGGGGTTTTAAAAACTCATGAGCTTGAGTTGATTCAGAAAAGGGCTATCCAAGCCAACCAAGGCAGGATGATAAACACATCATGTGCCTTGATTGTCAACAAATCTATTCAAGACCTAGAAGCATCTACAAGCCAACTGAGGATAGAGGAGATAGTAGATGATGAAGAAAATGAAGCTGAGGCTAGTGAACCTGTTGAGGAGAAGGAGGAAGAAGAGTTTTACACTCATGAAGAACTAGATGGGATGGAAAACACTTCATATGCTTTCATGGCCAGAAAATTTCCCAACATCAGGTTTAAGAGGAACCAACCCTTCAAACCTAAAACCCAAAGCCATTCATTCAACAAGAGCAAGGCACCTATGAAAGCAAATAAGAACAAATTTAAAACCAGCTATGTGGATAGGTCATCTGTAAGGTGTTATAGATGCAATAACCTAGGGCATTTTGCCAGTGAATGCAAGAAGCCTAAAAAGAAGGATAAAGAGTTTCTAGAGCTTGAAGCTAAGTATGAGGCCCTTCTGAAAAAGCAAACACAAGGTAAGGCCTACATAGCTGAAGGGAAGTGTTGGGATGATTCTGATAGTGATGGAGAGGAACAAGAATTTTGCAACTATGCCTTGATGGCCGATTCCAATGATGACACATCTCCATCAGACTCTCAGGTACCATCTCTCACTACTATAGACATGTCTGTTTCTGAGTATAAATGCATGATTGAACAACTATCTGTTGAAATGTTTAATATTCATACTAGTATGACTGCTGTTAATGAGGAGATTGCTAAACTGTCTACTAGAAATGAAATGTTAATAAAAAAAGAATTAGGAACTTGAGCTAACTGCTATGCAAGTAGAAAACCTTAAGAAAGAAGTTGAATATTTGCAGAATAAGGTTTTATGTGCTAGTCAAGTGGAAAAGGCTCTTAAGGATGAATTAGCTGAAAATGAATTTAAACTGAAAACGTTTAAGAAATCATCTGGTCTAGTGCAATCCTACTGTGAGAAAATTCAAGCAAAACCCAAGACTGCTATTGGACTTGATTATGGCACTCTTAACCAGAGAAAAGGCTATGCTGTCATTGAAGATGACACTGCTGTTCAAGAGGAAGTCCCTCACATCTTGAAAAATACCGAGACTCCTATTTTTAAACATCCAACACTTGAAATTGATGAGGAAGCCTTACTCATCAAGCAAATGTTGAATGATGAGGATGAGGCACAGTCCAGTGAACAACAGGCATCCTCCAAGAGTAAGAGTGTCAAAGCCAAAGCCAAGGAGCCAGTAGGTAATAGACCTAAGATTGAAAAGTTTGTGAAATTCGTTTCAGCTGGAAATCATGAATCTGAAAAGAAAGTGACTAAGAAGAAACAGAACAGAAATGGCAAGTTAGGGATTAATAAAGATAACAACTATGTTTATAAGCCTAATGCCCCTAGGAAAACTTGTCAGAACTGTTTCAGTACCAATCATCTAACTCATGCATGCAAGAAACCTGTTGGTAGTGTGCCCAAACCTTTCTATGATTGTTCTGTGCCTCTAAGACATAGAGATGCACCATTTTGTGATAAATTTGACTGCATGCCATGCAATATGAATGTTATGACTAGTTGTTTCAATTTGAGAAGGCAATTCATTGATGGTTGTATCAGTCACAATTCTCACACACACTACACAAGGTCAAAGTCTTCAAGTCCTCCTAAAGCTAGGAAGGTACCTTTGTCACCTAAGTCTGAGACCTCAGGCTCTAAGACTTCTAACAGTGACAAGAAGACTAACACCAAGAAAGTTGATAAGCATGTTGTTTATGATAAAACCGTTTCTAAGTCACATGGACCCAAACTTGTTTGGGTACCAAAGGAGAAGTAATACCTTTGTGTTTGCAGGGCAAAGAAATGTTAGTGTAGGTGCCATAGAGGCAATACATCGTTTCTTAAATAAACCTTATGTCATTTGATTATTAAATAAATGTATTTATTATGACTCTAATTACTGCGATATTTGTTAGCATAATAAATGTCCTTAGAATAATGATACACATTATATAGTTTAAGATTATATAATATATCATATTCTTAAAGGTCCCTAGTCGAGTATTATTATACAGGACAATAATAATACAAAAATAGACTAGTATGTTTTTGACTGATAACCACATCACATTGGTTATAAGTATGGAGATACTAAAGTCAATACATAGGTACATGTAGGGGTACATGGTACTGGATAGACCCACCGTGAGATTCTTCATGTTAATTAAGTCATAAGAAAGACTCACAGTGATAATGGTGTAATGATCCTTTGACTTGAGATCATTATATTTCTATACGAGGATTAATATACTTTGACTACATTAAAAGTTACCTTTGACCGGGTAATGATAAAAGTGGACATCGGGTATATTATGAGTCGTATGAGAAATATGAATGATAGATAAAGGATTTAACCCTCCTATAATTAGGAGAGATATTATTGGCCTCTTGATTAAGTGAGACTATAAAATGCATGGCCGTGCTCAAATGATGATTTGTTTTAATAGTCTACTCATGGATCAAGTAAACCCGGATTAAATTATGAAGAGGATGACAATATACATGCCTCGAGTTTAATCTATAATATTTGGTTAAAGGGATTATATTACACGGGAACATTAATCACAAAAGGTTTATCGAATCACGATTTAATTATTATTTAATTGGGTAGCAATGATGTATTACTAGATACCACTCATTGTTTATAATTTTATTGGAGAATAAAATTATTGCCAAAATAAATAATAACCTACAGGGTCACACACATAGAACATTTTAAAGGAAGAATTAATTTAAATTATGAATTTAAATTAATTAATGATAAGTTGGATTTTATTATATTAATTAAGTGGGACTTAATTAAGCTATAATAAAATACACAGATATATGAGATATGATTTTAATAATTAAGTTTGACTTAATTATTATTTATTTGAATAATAGAATTAGATTTTATTATTTAAATAAATCATACATGGGCTAGGTTTTGGCTTGGGCTTTTTGCCTTATACTATCATATATATACATGATGATAGTAAAGGAAGATATAATCTTTTTGTACGTCAAAAAAAATTATACTGCAGCCGAAGGAAAAAAAATAACCTAACCCTAAAACTAGATCTCATATTTTCATTGGAGGCTAGTACCTCCCTTCCATTCAAGAATCGCTCTTGGAGTGTTCGTGTGGATACCGTAGAGGAGGCTGTTTGCACTAAATCACGCAAGCGTACGTGGTCACAAGTAATACAGATAGAAGTCAAGTTCGTTCCCACAGAGATCTGGTTATGGTTTCAATTCAGTTCATGCACCTATGCAACAATGTATGGTTATTAATCACTGTTAAGACAAATAACAAGATTTAGGTTTTAATTAACTAAAATTAACTAAGGAAGTAAATTAACAAACTAAGAATTAACTAACTAACAAGAATTTAAATCAAATTACTTCTGCAAGAGAAAACATGGAATCCTAATTTCATTAAATACTTCGCTTAGATCTGACGCCTTTAATCACTATATGCAATGGTTATGATATCTGATCGGACAACACGAAACAAGTACACGCTACCTGTCAGTATACGTATACCAAACTACCCATACATCCATAAAAGAGATAGAAGATGAATAGACACCTATTATGTTTAGACCCTATATGTCTATAGAATTTGAAAACATAACGGTTGAAGAACAAGTTATCCACATTGATCACATAGGGCAGCATAATATCTCTATTTACGCCACAAATCATGATGTTAAAACATCAACCTATCCTATGCTAGCATGGCAAGTTCTAAATCTCAAGATCCACTCTCGCTTCACAAGAGATTAACAAATTAGATGTTAGCTGCGCATCTAAATACATGAAACACAACCATACGAGGATATCACATATACATCACACACAGATATGTAAAGCAATCAAGATACTAAAGCTCCATAAATAAATCCGTTAGAATCCCATGACAACGATTAGTTCATAATCGAATCTCTCGTCATCATGGGATCTGATGAAACCATGATAAAAACAAAGTATGAAAAAATACAAATAAATCTAAGTAATTGATATGTAATGGTTCTACTCCTAATGATCTAAATTACAAGGGTTGGATGTGTTTATATAGGCTCTAAAAGTCTTGCCCAGCAAGAAAATACCAAAACAGAATTATAGTAGAATTTCTGCAAGATACGTTTCCTAAACTGATTCTGTTTTTAAGAAAAATTCGTGGCTGACTTTTCTTCAGTTTTTCTGGAACGTTCCAAACGTAATTTGACATCTGGACCACCTTATAATGATAGAGAATCTCGTTATCTTCGCGTGGACTGCTTACGGGCCTCAAACGGACTTCTAGAACTCAAGATATGGCCAAAATAGTGTAGACTGCGCAACCCTTCTCAGAAATCCGAATTTTAATCAATTAATTCTCCAAAAATAATAGAAGCATCCACCTTAGTCAACATTCTCGTAAATCTGCACAACTAAGCAAAACACATCAAAACTACCACAAACTTGAGTGCAAGACAATCAATTTAAGCCAATTTGGAATGATCCAAGTGGATATAAACTCCACTTATCAGAGGCTTCGAAGATGAGTGCTCAGTATTCGTGGGAGGCTTGCATCTCCATCATTGTTACGATTGTAAAGCTTCAAAAGGTAAACATATTCTTACTACCATGATTATTCCGTTTATTATACATGGATCCGGGCATGGTTTCGATCGATTTTATTACCGTTTTTCGCTGCGTATTTGCGATCGGAACCAACAATGGTATCAGAGCCAGGTTGTATAATAGGATAATCTGGTTATAAGCGATGTATACGATACATATAATCCTGCGATTTGTTTACCAGATTCGTTCATATTTGTCTGATTTTGGTTTACCAGTTTTACGTTATGTATTACTTCTGGTATACTCTGTCGCTTCTGTTTTATGCTTCTGTGTCATTCCTTTTATATGTTTACACGAGGCTGCGATAATACATGATTGTATATGATGTATCTGGTGTTCATGCATGCTGTGCGGACTGCTCTATACTTGCATGCTATCTGATTATTCTGGCTTCTCTGGATAAGAACTGCAAATTAATGTTCTAACCTATGGTTAAGTCTGTCGCTTCACTATGCCTTACCTGGGTTTTTATGCTGCTGTATGCATCTGATGGTCTGATATGTTTTCTATACACATGTGAGTCGTGTATATATTGCGTATGTGCGTTGTTTAGGCTTGTAAACATGGCTGTCGTTTTAATCTTCTGCCATCAAGTACGTCTGGGTTCTGGATTGTATGAGGTTACCATTCGTTGTATTAACATGATCTGATCATACTGTAATACAAGTACAAGCCGCAATATACATTAAAGGATGCAAATTTCGGAGCCAATACACAGTAGATATAAATACGCGTTCCTGAATCTGTTTATGCTGTCTAACAAAACAAACTGCTGTTTATATGATTACAAGATGAAATTCGTAACCTAAGCAACCAGTTGCAGATTATTAACTCGGGTAGATCAGTTCTTGCTAAGCCTTTATGTATAGTTCATATACATACATGTTTTGCGTATTCTACTATGCTAGGTTAAGACATTATGATGTCCAAGATTCTAATATATGATTGTTGTTAACCTGCAAATGGATTTGTTACTCTAACGTTTTGGAATCACGCAAGAACCACAGTAATAAGGACAGTGACGAACTAGCATGAACTGGGTATTTGCAGTAGGGTTTGTTCTATGGATACGCATGAAGAACATGCGTATCAGCTGATACGCATTCACAAGATGCGTATCCGCTAGTACGCATGTGCAAGATGCGTATCATGCTTGCCTTTACAGTTTACAGTTTTGTTTCTGCGTATGTTTTCTGTTTAGTATCCTAGCTAGGGTGAGCATGCTAGGTTAAATTTTATATGCGATATTGTTTAACCTGAAAATGCAGAATTTTATTAATTTGTAATTTTGATTACTATATTAATTTTAATTAAAGTATGTTAATTTTATTATTTATGATTTGATCATATTTAATTTATGTTGTATAAAATTATGATTATACAATGTGTGTTGCTTTTAATTGCTATGTGAGCATGATGCATGGTTATGGCCCCAAGACCTAGTTTTTAATTTATTTTATTAATTTTAATTTATGGTTTGTAATAATTAAATACGACTTGCATGTCGTTTTTCTTTTTGTAATTATTTTATCTCGAATGCAACTCGAGTTCTTTTGTAAAATGTTTCAAGAGGAGCTTGGAGGCAATCAAGGCAGCTTTGGAAGCGAAGCAAGAGATTTTGTAATAATTAGTTATTACCACCATAGATTGACCTTGATTTTTCCATTAGCTTGGAAAAATCGCATAGGATTGGGCCATAACCATAGCATATTATTTTATGTGATGCACTTTACATATGATGTATGTGTAGAGTAGCAAATGTATGCATGTTTTAATTAGATTAATGATGTATGCATGTATTAGATACGTCACCCATACCATGCTTGCCATGCTAAACAAGATAAAATCTGTAACGATTCGAGATTTTAAAATGAACAAACGATCATGAGATTTCTGTGTTTATGAAACACGAAATTAAATACGAATTTTCAATTATTTAGATATGGGAAGATTTTGTCAAAAATGGGTTTTACCTGTAAGGAAGTTGGGTATTAAGTGAGGCCACTTGTGACTCCTCCAACAACCTGGAAATCAAACTATTGATGAATATTGATTTGAAGTATTTAATTCAAGGAAAAATTGGGAATCTCTTTATGATGGGATCATGGTCGTTTTAATTCAAAACCCCTTAACAAAATATTAAGTTTTAATCGGATGCTTTCCAATGAATGAACACTCATTGAATCCTAGATCGATAAGGGGAATGACTGCCAGTGGCAGGGGACTCCTGTCTATCGTGGTGAGATGTGACGAATATAAGCGGTTATATTCGACCGTTGTATCATTGGGTCTAACTTAACCGAGTCGTCATAATAAGGTGAAAATAAACGGTTATATTCAAATATTATGAACTTAGAAGCATAGAGTTTGGTTCAAACTCTATTAGATAGACAAGAACAATTGTTGTTCACCAAACTATCCAAGAATTATATATGATATAATTGACAACTGTTGTCTACCTAAATAATCATGTTTTAAGGACTACCAGTGGTTGACTTAGGATATGACGAAATATGGATCTTGGCTCACTAGAAAGATTTATGGGATATTCTTTCCGATTTAATAGTAAGGGCTATTAATTTGATAAAAATAGTGGGAGATATATTATGAATATATCATAATCATTTGAACATAATAATAATAACTCAGACAATCTAATGTTTATTTTGTGCTTTTAACATCGTAGATACTGAATAATGACAAACAACACAAACTCTCTATCCGTTCGATCAATCCTTGAGAAGGATAGATTGAAGGAGGATCTGAAGAAGAAGAAGGCTCAACAAGCTTCTACTTCAGGAATATATGTTATAGAAGTCAATCTGTCTACTTCTACATCTTGGGTATTGGATACTGGATGTGCTTCTCACATTTGTATAAATGTGCAGGAACTGCAGAGAAGTAGGACTTTGGCTAAGGGAGAAGTGGACCTATGAGTAGGCAATGGAGCAAGGGTTGCTGCTTTAGCCGTAGGAACTTATTATTTATCTTTGCCCTCTGGGCTTGTTTTAGAACTTGAAGACTGTTTTTACGTGCCTGCGATTCGCAGAAACATCATTTCTGTTTCTTGTTTGGACAAGAAAGGTTTTTCGTTTATAATAAAGATCAATAGTTGCTCTTTTGCTTTAAATGATTTAACCTATGGTGTTGCGCGTTTATTTAATGGTTTATATGTTCTTGATTTAGATAATCCTGTCTGTAACATAGAAAACAAACGACTTAAAGTTAATGACTCAAATCAAACATACCTCTGGCATTGTCGTCTAGGCCATATAAATGAGAAACGCATATCCAAATTACATAAGGATGGATACTTGGATAAGTTTGATTTTGAATCATACGAAAAATGTGAATCTTGTTTGCTTGGTAAGATGACTAAAGCCCCTTTTACTGGTAAGGGTCAAAGGGCCACTGAACGTTTGGAGCTAATACATAGTGATGTATGTGGCCCAATGCGTGTGATGGCTAGAGGAGGCTACTACTACTTCATAACATTTACTGATGACTTCAGTAGATATGGATATGTATATCTTATGAAGAACAAATCCGATTCTTTTGAAAAATTCAAAGAATACAAGGCTGAAGTAGAGAAACAAATAGGCGGAGGTGCAAGTATTAAAATCTTACGATCCGATCGTGGGGTGAATAC
Source organism: Kitagawia praeruptora (assembly GCA_037693485.1). Lineage (NCBI taxonomy): Eukaryota > Viridiplantae > Streptophyta > Magnoliopsida > Apiales > Apiaceae > Kitagawia > Kitagawia praeruptora. The sequence continues at coordinate 154,430,067 of CM075344.1, read as the reverse complement.
TTAAGCACCGAATTTAAAGAGTATTTAAAGGAGTGTGGTATTGTATCACAACTCACTCTGCCAGGTACACCTCAATGGAATGGAGTTTCAGAGGGGAGAAATCGTACCCTGTTGGACATGGTACGATCGATGATGAGTCATGCAGATCTTCCAATAAGTTTCTGGGGTTATGCTCTAGAAACAGCGGCTTTCACACTTAACCGTGTTCCAACCAAGAGGTTCAAAAGACTCCATATGAGATATGGGAAGAGAAACGGTCAAGCATGAACTTTATGAAAGTTTGGGGATGCAAGGCGTTTGTAAAACGTCAAGTATCTAACAAGCTTGGACCTAAATCCGAAGAGTGCAATTTTGTGGGATACCCTAAAGAAACAAAGGCGTATTATTTTTATAGTCCTTCTGAGCAGAAAGTGTTCATTGCTCGAGATGCTGTCTTCATGGAAAAGGATTTTGTTTCCAAAAGAGATAGTGGGAGAACTATAGATCTCGATGAAGATCGAGAACCACAAAATAGCATTGTACCTGAGGTGGAACAAGAGCAGAATAATGATAATGCTCAAGAAACACAGGTTGTTCGTAGATCTGGTAGAATTCGCCATGAGCCAGAGAGATATGGATTTCTTTTGACTCAATGTGGGGATTTGATGCTCATAGATGATGATGAGCCTCTCACATATCAAGATGCTATGAACAGTCCAGACTCTAAGAGATGGCTTGAAGCCATGAAATCCGAGATGGATTCCATGTACGAAAACCAAGTTTGGGATTTGGTTGATCCACCTGAAGGGGTAAAACCCGTAGGGTGCTAGTGGGTTTTCAAGAAGAAAACTGACATGGAAGGAAATGTTCAGACCTATAAAGCAAGACTGGCTGCGAATGGGTTCAAACAAATTCATGGTATTGACTATGATGAAACCTTCTCACCAGTTGCTATGGTCAAGTCCATACGGATTTTACTTGCAATTGCAGCATTCCATGATTGCGAAATCTGGCAAATGGATGTCAAAACAGCTTTCCTTAATGGGAGCCTTGAAGAGGATGTGTACATGACACAACCTGAAGGTTTTGTCGATCCAAGGAATGTTGGCAAGGTATGTAAATTACGTCGATCCATTTATGGATTGAAGCAAGCCTCTAGGAGATGGAATACTCGTTTTGATGAAACAGTCAAGGAGTATGGCTTTATTCAAAACGAGGATGAACCTTGTGTTTACAAGAAGGTTAGTGGGAGCCATGTGGCATTCATAGTACTGTATGTTGATGACATACTACTAATGGGGAATGACATACCTTCTCTAAAGGCTGTTAAGACTTGGTTAGGGAGCAATTTCTCTATGAAAGACTTAGGAGAGGCAACCTACATTCTAGGAATGAGGATCTATATATAGAGATAGATCTAAAAGGATGATCGGTCTAAGTCAGAGTACATACATTGATAAGGTTTTGCATCGTTTTGGTATGCAAAATGCTAAAAGGGGATATGTCCCTGTGTCTCAAGGGATAACGATTTCTAAAGACCAGTGTCCGAAATCATTAGATGAGAAGGACGACATGAATAAAGTTCCATATGCATCAGCAATTGGATCTATCATGTATGCAATGGTATGTACTCGCCCCGATGTTTCGTATGCCTTGAGCATGACGAGCAGATACCAGTCTAATCCAGGTGAAGGTCACTGGACGACAGTCAAGAATATTCTAAAGTACCTGAAAAGGACTAAAGATTCATTCTTGGTGTATGGAGGAGAGGAGAAACTGGTTGTAAAAGGTTACACCGATGCAAGTTTCCAAACAGGGGATAATACTGTATCATAGTCTGGTTTTGTGTTTTGTCTAAATGGAGGTGCTGTAAGCTGGAAGAGTTCAAAGCAAGAAAAAGTAGCCGATTCTACAGTGGAGGCTGAGTACATTGCAGCTTGTGAAGTGGCTAAGGAGGCTGTTTGGATTCGAAAATTCATTTCTGATTTGGAAGTGGTTCCATCGATTGCAGATCCCATTGATCTATACTGCGATAATAATGGGGCCATCGCACAGGCGAGAGAGCCTAGATCGCACTCCCGATCCAAACATATACTCAGAAGATATCACCTCATACGAGAGATTAATGAAAGGGGTGAAATACATATATGTAAAGTGCATACAAATGATAACATTGCAGATCCACTGACCAAAGGCTTGTCGCAGCAGAAGCACGACGGTCACACTAGTTCCATGGGTATTAGATACATGGGTGATTGGCTCTAGTGCAAGTGGGAGATTGTTAGTGTAGGTGCCCTAGAGGCAATACATTGTTTCTTAAATAAACCTTATGTCATTTGATTATTAAATAAATGGATTTATTATGACTCTAATTACTGCGATATTTATTAGCATAATAAATGTCCTTAGAATAATGATACACATTATATAGTTTAAGATTATATAATATATCATATTCTTAAAGGTCCCTAGTCGAGTATTATTATACAGGACAATAATAATACATAAATAGACTAGTATGTTTTTGACTGATAACCACATCTCATTGGTTATAAGTATGGAGATACTAAAGTCAATACATAGTAGGGATGGGCGTCGGGGCACTTCGGGGCCGGGGAGTGCTATCCCCGCCCCCATCCCCGAATTCAAACCCGATCCCCGTCCCCGGCCCGATCCCCGTCGGGGACTATTTTCCATTCCCCGTCCCCGGCCCAAACGGGTAACGGGGATCCCCGCGGGGAATCGGGGAATTTTATTTAAAATAAAAAATAATATTAAATAATTTGAAACATTAACAAGTGAGCTCAAATGCACTAAATTAAGATAAAAAAATATTACTTAAAGAAATAATTATAAATAATATGGAAATGAAGTTATTTAACTATTAGAAAGACAAACATATAAAATTCAAATATCATTTTGTTTCCAATATGAAGTATTGGAAATTCGTTTATATTAATATATGATTATTAATATATATATATATATATATATATATATATATATATATATATATATATATATGTCTGTATTAAAGTGTGGTGAAATCGAATCGGGATTGGAAATAGGGTCGGGTAGAGAAAATCGGGGCGGAGGTCGGGGATCGGGCCGGGGACACATAAAAACCCGGCCCCGGCCCGCTCCCCGATTTTTTTTTAAAGTTTTCCCCGCTCCCTAAAAAATCCCCGAATCCCCGCCCCGTTCGATGCGGGGATCGGATCGGGATCGGGCGGGCCGGGATGAATGCCCATCCCTAATACATAGGTACATGTAGGGGTACATGGTACTGGACAGACCCACCGTGAGATTCTTCATGTTAATTAAGTCATAAGAAAGACTCACAGTGATAATGGTGTAATGATCCTTTGGCTTGAGATCATTATATTTCTATACGAGGATTAATATACTTTGACTACATTAAAAGTTACCTTTGACCGGGTAATGATAAAAGTGGACATCGGGTATATTATGAGTCGTATGAGAAATATGAATGATAGATAAAGGATTTAACCCTCCTATAATTAGGAGAGATATTATTGGCCTCTTGATTAAGTGAGACTATAAAATGCATGGCCGTGCTCAAATGATGATTTGTTTTAATAGTCTACTCATGGATCAAGTAAACCCGGATTAAATTATGAAGAGGATGACAATATACATGCCTCGAGTTTAATCTATAATATTTGGTTAATGGGATTATATTACACGGGAACATTAATCACAAAAGGTTTATCGAATCACGATTTAATTATTATTTAATTGGGTATCAATGATGTATTACTAGATACCGCTCATTGTTTATAATTTTATTGGAGAATAAAATTATTGCCAAAATAAATAATAACCTACAGGGTCACACACATAGAACATTTTAAAGGAAGAATTAATTTAAATTATGAATTTAAATTAATTAATGATAAGTTGGATTTTATTATATTAATTAAGTGGGACTTAATTAAGCTATAATAAAATACAAAGATATATGAGATATGATTTTAATAATTAAGTTTGACTTAATTATTATTTATTTGAATAATAGAATTAGATTTTATTATTTAAATAAATCATACATGGGCTAGGTTTTGGCTTGGGCTTTTTGCCTTATACTATCATATATATACATGATGATAGTAAAGGAAGATATAATCTTTTTGTACGGCAAAAAAAATTATACTGCAGCCGAAGGAAAAAAAAAAACCTAACCCTAAAACTAGATCTCATATTTTCATTGGAGGCTAGTACCTCCCTTCCATTCAAGAATCGCTCTTGGAGTGTTCGTGTGGATACCGTAGAGGAGTGCTCAGTATTCGTGGGAGGCTTGCATCTCCATCATTGTTACGATTGTAAAGCTTCAAACGGTAAACATATTCTTACTACCATGATTATTCCGTTTATTATACATGGATCCGGGCATGGTTTCGATCGATTTTATTACTGTTTTTCGCTGCGTATTTGCGATCGGAACCAACAAGAAAGTGAAAAGAAAGTCATGTGGATTTTGGACAGTGGATGCTCAAATCATATGACTGGTGATATGGCCCTGCTATCACATTATGAGGAGAAGGCTGGCCCAATGGTTGCTTTTGGAGATGACAGCATGGGTAACACATTGGGATATGGCAAATTGAAAGTTGGTAATGTCATCATTGAAGATGTAGCACTAGTCAAGGAAGTCAAGCATAATCTGCTAAGTGTTGGTCAGTTTACTGATAGGGGATTCAAAGTGGATTTTGACAAAGATGAATGTTTGATCACCCACAAGAAGACTGGTGATTTTGCTCTATCTGGAGTAAGGAAAGGAAGCCTGTTTGTAGCCAATATGGACTCTGCAAACAAGGACAAAATTTGTTGTCAAATTAGTACATTATTTGCTACAAATTAGGCTGCTCAATTGAATATTGCTTCAGTTTGAGGCTTCAAATTGGGGCTTCTTCAAATTAGGGCTTTTTCAGATTAGGGGTTCATTGTTTTTTTTTTGCTAAATGGGGTTCATTGTTATGAGTTTAATTGATTCAATTTTTGCACTTAAACTTTCACTAATTGTGGTTTATTTTCGATTTCAGGCCTTCTCCAGTACATCACAACTCGGCAGATAAAATTAACAAAATGGACTCGATCAACAGAGAAATTAACGACGAAGCTAAAAGGGAAAGGGACTGTGTTTGAATCGGTTTTGCAGAGAAGAAAACATGGAGTAGGGGGTCTGTGTATCCTATGTTAGAAATGATTGATGAGAACAGTGTTTGGAAGCTATAGTGACAAAACAGAGTTTAGCTGGAAGCAGTCAGAGTTTAGTTAAACACTGACTGGAAGCGCAACAGAGATTGTTAAACTCTGTAGCGGTATTGTCTGAAGAGTCAACAGTGTTTGAAGTTTGATTCAAGATAAATATGGAAGCAATATCTTTGAAGATTGGAAAGCTGTCAAAGAGATTGAGTTGACTTAGAAGACTTGAAGCAATCGTGATTGATATCAATTGTATAGCTTAATTATAGGAGAATCAATTACTGATTGTACGAAGCTGTATGTTCTATAAATACAGTTAGGTTAACCCTAGAAGGGTAATCGAACATTGAGAAATTCATTGATTGTAACCTAAGCAGCTCTCTGTGATATTTTACATCACTGAGAGAGGAATTGTTAATTCCAAATAGTTTTTAAGTATTAAACAGTGTGTTCTTGTTAAGTTACTCATACAGTATTTGATTACTTATTGTGTATTCGACCTAACAAGTGGTATCAGAGCCAATCTGTTACTTTATTACAGTTAAAGATCCAAACACAATAGTAATCAATGGCAGAGATACCTCCACCATCTGAGAAAGCTCCTACTACTGTTAGTAGGTATGAAACTATAAGGGTTCCTATACTTAAGCCATCAGAGTATGCAATCTGGAAGGTAAAGATGACCATGTTTCTGGAAGCCACAGATCCAGAATATCTTGATAGAATTAATGAAGGTCCTCACAAACCTACAAAATTATCTGCTGCTGCTGCTGGTGAGGAATCAAAGGTCATTCCAAAAGAAAAGAAAGATCTAACTGCTGAGGATCTTTCATCCATTGCAAAGGATGCAAAAGTGAGACATTTACTTCACAGTGTATTAGACAATGTTATGTCTAATAAAGTGATTAACTGCACAACTGCAAAGGAAATATGGGATGCACTTGAGGTTAGGTGTCAAGGAACTCCTGCAATCAAGAAAAACAGAAGAAACATACTCACTCAGGAGTATGAGCACTTTGAGGCAAAGTCTGAAGAAACCATGACAGAAACATTTGACAGATTCTGTAAACTGCTCAATGATTTGTCATTGGTTAATAAAGAGTATGATTTAGAAGACTCAAATCTCAAGTTCCTTCTTTCTCTACCTGAAAAGTGGGATGTGAAAACAACCACTATAAGAGATAATTATGAACTTGGTGAAACAGAGATTGATGAAATCTATAGACTGCTCAAAACCCATGAATTGGAATTGGAGCAGAGAAACAAGAGATCTAGTAGAAAGTCAAAGTCTGTTGCACTTAAGGTTGAGGAGAAACCATCAAAGAAGGAAGCATCAAGGAAAAAGGCAAAAGGAAAAGCTTTAGTCATACACTCAGAAAGTGAGTCATCAAACTCTGATGTTGACTCAAACACAGATGGAACATCTGATTCTGAAGATGATGAAGAGATGATGCAAATGGCTGCATTGATGGTGAAGACCTTCAAGAAGATGGGATACAAGAACTTCAAGAAGGGAAAGAGATTCTCCAAGGACTATTCAAAGTCTGACAAGAAGAATTTCAAGAAATCTGAGGGAAAGGACTTCAAATCTGGTAAGAAAGATAAGTCTGAAATTCAATGCTACAAGTGTAAGGAGATGGGTCACTATGCTCCTGAGTGCAAGAAGGGTAAAACTGAGAAGGCACTCTACACCAAAGGCAGAGATTGGGCAGACACTTCAGATTCAGATGAGGAAGTCAACTATGCACTCATGGCTACTACTCAAAATGAAGATGATGATCTCAAGGTACCCCCAACTACCTATGCATATAACACTGATAATATAACTGAATTAAGAATTTATCTTAAAGCATTGCATATCAGTTATAGGGATCAGACTTTAGAAAATGAGAGGATAAAAAGTGAGTGCTCTCAACTCAAAGATAGAAACAAAATTGTTGAGGAAAAGCTTGAAAACATGAATAAAATTCAGAAAGAGAGAGATGATGCAGTGTTTATTGAACAGGAGTTGCTAGGTAAATATAAGCAACTAGAATCTGAATTGGAGGATACTAAACACATCATTAAAACTTGGACACACTCTGGTAAAGATACTCAAGAAGTGTTTTAGTCAGATACAGTAGGTCTAGGTTACTCTGAGGGAGATGAACTTAGATTTGAAAATTTGGTAAAAGTTAGACCACATCGTTCATCTGAAGGTAATGTCATGGGAACAGGTGGACCTAAGACTGAAGCACAGAAAAAGGCTGTTAAAGAGTCATATGCTAAGACTTTTGTTAAAGAGGCTAACATTGGTTTAATGACATATAAACAACTCAAGCATAAGCTTAAGGAGATAAAATATGTCAACAAACAGAGATTGCCTAAGAAAAACAAAAATGGAAAGGTAGGCATAACATCAGGAATTAAGCCAATGCTTGCTTCATTAGCTCCTAGAAAAACATGCTTTAATTGTGGTAGCACTAATCATCTTGCTAATTTCTGCAGTAAGAATAAGAACATTAATTCTTTACCCTCTAAAACTGCAGTAAAGAGTGATTATGTGAGAACTAGACCACAGACTTTATACAAACACTGTGGAAGTACTTGGCATTCTATTTACACTTGCAGAGATTATCATGCTATTTACTACAATTACTATGAACCCAAACCAAATTTGAAATGGGTTAAAGTAAACTCTGCAAATGTAAACTCTAAAAAAGTTAGCTTAAACTCTGATAATGTGTATTCCGCTGCAAAAGCTAACAGAATTAAGAAAGCCAAAGGATCCAAGCAAGTCTGGATCCTTAAAACTAACAATCAGTGATTGTTTGTGATTGCAGGGCACCAGGGTGAGTACCCTAGTCGTGGACAGTGGATGTTCAGGACACATGACTGGAAATAAAGCCCTGCTATCAGAGTATGAGGAGAAGGCTGGCCCAAAAGTTTCCTATGGAGATGGCAACATAGGACATACTCTGGGATATGGCAACATTAATCTTGGAAATGTCATCATCACAAATGTAGCTCTTGTTCCAGGACTCAAGCATGATCTGCTATCTGTGAGTCAAATCTGTGACAGAGGATATCATGTGGATTTTCAGCCTGAATATTGTCAAGTGATCAGTAAATCTACAGGGAAAGTTGCTCTAGTTGGAAACAGACACAATAATATCTATGAAATTAAATTGTCAACAAACACTGATGGCAAAGCAGTGTGTCTGTCTACAAGAATGTCCAGTGAAGAGAGTTGGAAATGGCACAAGAAACTCTCTCATTTGAACCTGAACAACATCAATGAGCTAATCAAGAGTGATCTTGTAAGAGGTCTACCAAGGTCTTTGTTGAATGTAGAAGGCCTGTGTGATTCTTGTCAAAAAGCCAAACAGAGAAAAGCCTCCTTCAAAAGCAAATCTGAGTCTTCAATTGTTGATCCTTATCATCTCCTACATGTTGATCTTTTTGGTCCAGTGAATGTGATGTCTCTTGGAAAGAAGAAATATGCTCTAGTCATTGTTGATGAATATACCAGGTACACATGGGTATATTTTCTTGCAAAGAAGGATGAAACTACATTAACACTGACAGAACATATATTACAACTGGACAAAGGGTCAGAGAATCAAGTGAAGATAATCAGAAGTGACAATGGAACTGAATTCAGGAATTCATCAATGGAAGAATTTTGCAAGAGTAAAGGAATCAAACAAGAGTTTTCTGCACCTGGCACTCCACAACAAAATGGTGTAGTGGAGAGGAAGAATAGAACCTTGATAGAAGCTGCCAGAACCATGCTAGATGAAGCAAAATTGCCAACATATTTCTGGGCAGAAGCAGTTCAAACTGCTTGTTTTACTCAAAATGCAACACTGATCAACAAGCATGGTAAAACACCATATGAAATGGTGAAGAAGAAAAAGCCAAATCTAAAATATTTTCATATTTTTGGATGCAAATGCTTTGTGTTGAAGACTCATCCTGAACAGTTGACCAAATTTGATCTAAAGGCAGATGAAGGAATTTTTGTTGGCTATCCACTGTCAACTAAGGCATTCAGAGTTTATAATCTGAGAACCAGAGTGATCATGGAATCAATTCATGTGTCATTTGATGACAAGAAAATAACTGGACTTGAAGATGTCAATGAACATGATCTACTCCACTTTGAAAATGAAGATTTATTCTCTGAAAAAGTAAACTCTGATCAGACTGATCTGACAAACTCTGTTGATATAAACTCTGAACCTCTACTGGTAAATACTGAAGAATCTCTTCAATCAGAAACAAGGGAAGAACCAGTTGAGGGGGAGCATGAAGAATCACATCAAAGTGATAATTCAAACTCTGAAAGTGACTCAGTTGATAATTCTGAATCAAACTCTGTTGATTCAAACTCTGTTGATAATTATGAGAAGTCACATTCAGGGGGAGCATCAGAAAATGAAGAGAGGCACCAAGAAAATCAGGAGAACATGGATCAAGGGGGAGGATCACATTATGACAGAAGCAATCTGCCTTCTGCAAGAAAATGGACTAAATCTCACACACCTGATTTAATTATTGGTGATCCTGATGCAAAAGTAAGGACAAGAAGTGCAACAACAAATGAATGTCTGTTTCATGCATTCTTGTCACAATCTGAGCCAAAGAAAGTAGAAGAAGCTCTTAAAGATGCTGACTGGATAACAGCAATGCAAGAAGAGCTAAATGAATTTGAAAGAAATGAAGTGTGGACACTTGTACCAAGGCCCAAGAATAGATCCATTGTTGGTACTAAATGGGTTTTCAGAAATAAAACTGATAGTGAGGGTGTTATCACAAGAAACAAAGCAAGACTGGTTGCAAAAGGCTATTCACAACAGGAAGGAATAGACTATGATGAAACATTTGCTCCAGTGGCTAGATTGGAGGCAATCAGAATTTTTCTAGCATATGCCTCTCATAAGAAATTCAAAGTGTTTCAGATGGATGTAAAAAGTGCATTTTTTAATGGAAAACTTGAAGAAGAAGTGTTTGTGGAACAACCACCAGGCTTTGTAGATCCAAAATATCCAGACTATGTCTACAGGTTAGACAAGGCACTCTATGGACTTAAGCAGGCACTAGGGCATGGTATGAAACCCTTGCCAAATTTTTACTAGAAAGTGGGTTTCACAGAGGTACTATTGACAAAACTCTGTTTTACTTTCAATCTGGTAGTGATTTGCTTTTAGTTCAGATATATGTGGATGACATCATTTTTGGATCTACTAATGATAAACTCTGTAAGAAGTTTGCCAAACTCATGCAGTCAAGATATCAAATGAGTATGATGGGAGAGCTTAGTTATTTTCTAGGCCTACAGGTGAAGCAAACAGATGATGGAATTTTCATTAATCAAGCAAAATATACCAGAAATCTTCTCAAGAAATTTGGCATGCTTGACTGTTCATCTGCAACAACTCCCATGGCAACTGCAACAAAATTGGACAAAGATGCAGGGTCATCAGTAGATATGACAAGTTACAGAGGAATGATTGGTTCTCTACTCTATTTAACAGCTAGCAGACCTGATATCATGTATGCAACTTGTTTGTGTGCAAGGTTCCAGGCAGATCCAAGAGAACCACATTTAACAACAGTAAAGAGGATTTTTAAGTACCTCAAGGGCACTATGACTTTGGGGCTGTGGTATCCAAGAGAATCAGAGTTTAAACTACTTGGTTATTCAGATGCAGACTTTACAGGCTGTAAGATAGACAGAAAAAGCACAAGTGGAAGTTGTCAATTTCTAGGTGACAGACTTGTTTCCTGGTACAGCAAGAAACAGAAGTCAATATCTACATCTACAGCTGAAGCAGAGTATATTGCTGCTGGTAGCTGCTGTGCACAGATTTTATGGATGAAGAATCAACTACTGGATTATGGATTAAGGTATACCAAGATACCTATTCACTGTGATAATCAAAGTGCTATTGCAATGACAGGTAATCCAGTACAACATTCAATGACAAAGCACATCAGCATAAGGTATCACTTCATCAGAGAGCATGTAGAGGAAGGAAACATTGAGCTTCATTTTGTGTCTACAGAACAACAACTTGCAGATATCTTCACCAAGCCATTGAGTGAAGCTACATTTACAAGACTGGTCAATGAACTAGGGATGGTCTCTATTTTTGACTAGAGATGTTGGTTAGACTCAAAAACTCATTGCTCATGCTATACAAATTGTTAAGTGCTATGTGAACCTTAGTATTAAACTCTGTTATGCATGCTTATGTTTAAATCTTGTTAAACTCTGTTAGCATGTCTGTCTGTTAGACACTGTTAATATGTTGGATACACTCAGTGAATTCAGAATTGATTTTTGTCTGAATGAAAACACCAATGAAGAAAAATGTATGAAGCATGATTCTCAGTAATTAAATCATGATTCTTTCTGAGTCACTGTAATCTAATCAGACTTTGTGCAGTAAATCAACACAGCATGATACTGTTTCATATTTATAGCATCTCTTAGTTTATTCAGTCCTAAACTCTGAGTATATGAATATTTTGTGCATTGCCTCTCATAAAATAATTTTGGTTATTGATGAACTCTAAACTCTGATAAGTGACATTCTATTTCCAGAGTATGGTTCCTGATGATTCCTTGTTTGTACTTGTGAAAACCATAAAACTTGAGATGTGTCATTGATTAGTTTGGTGAGTTCAGATTCATGTCTACACCCTGTGAAAGTTTGAGCCAAATCAGTGATTGATACATTCTATATCAATCAGTATTTATTGTTGTGTGATATTCATCAGGAAGCATGTTTCTCTAGAACTTGTATTAGACCATCTTGAGACTACATGATATGTGTGTGCATGAAAATGATAAAGGCAATAGGATTTACCATTCCTTCAAACACTGTTCAAAATTCTTTTGAACACTGTTCAAACACTGTAAAAACACTGTTCATAAATACCATCCTTAGTAAACCCCTTTGAGCCTAATTAACTGCTCATTTTTCTTATACTCTGAAGTATTAAGAGCAGTTATATTCTTTTGAAAAAAAAATCAAGCAGATGAGTGTTTCTCAAGAAAAGTAAAGTTTACTCAGTATATATGCTAAATAAATAAAAAAAATAAAAATAAAAATAAAAATAAAATAAAATAAAATAAAAAAAATATATAAAAAAAGGGGCATATATACTGATCTTGTACAAATATGTACTATCATACTATCATTGTGACTGAACATTTTGGTCTATTAAGATGTTGAGTTTGAATTCACTCATGAATAAAACATCTTTTTCATCTGTTTGATCTTACTCCATTACTCCATTACAACCCTGAATAAAGACCTTTTGATTTGTGCATACATGTACTCAAAGTAGTGTAGAATTGGTGGACATTCAAGCATATGGTAGATTCTGCTATTTCTGATTGAATGTGAGTGTAAACACTTCACCTAAACACTTGTGTGCTTAGAGAGTTTGTGAGTTTATCAAATTCATGACTGTTATTCACTGAATGATGCTCTGATTTCTATCTCTTGATCTTTTTGTCTTCAAAGACTGTGTGCTTACTTGGATAATCATGGAACATCAAAGGGAATGGAAGTTTTCAGATTTCTGTATTACAGTAACTACAGAGTTTAGCATTCATCAAAACAATCAGTGTTTAATATGAGAGTTTGTGCATTCAGTGTTTATTGATTTTTGTTATGGATTTTATGAAATATTAGATGCTTTAAAAATTGATATTAGTAAACTCTGCTTCACACACACTCATATTCACATCTGTGCAATTTTTGAAAGGGTTGTTAGTGATAAAGAAGGAAAATTGATAAACACTGTTGAGTTGTGTTAAGTACTCTAAGGTACAGTTTCATTGAGATGATTTGACTATTTTGGAATAATTGGGGTAGTTGACAACTGTTAATTAGTGTAAATATGTTAAAGTGTCGTGAAGATAGGAATGACATCGGTAATTATTAAGTGATCCATTGGTTGTTTGACATGTGTCCCATGATAGTGTCCCACTCACACATTACTCTACAGTCAGTTGAGCGCTTTTATTGAATAAACGATTGAGTTTTAGTTTTACTCTAATCGTTTTTGTTCTCTCACTTCACATCTATTCATATTCACCCACTGACAGTTACTTGCATACTCATTCACTTTCAAAATTCTCATTCATTCTCACTCACATTTTGATAAACACTTACAGTGCATACACATCTTTTCTCTAAATATCTTCATATCATATCTTCTAATGGCAACCAAAGCGTTTGATGCAGCAGGGTTAGTTTTTCTTCCTAGCAACTATGCAGCACCACTGGAGAATGCAAATGCTCCAGAGGCGTTTCATCTGTTTCAAAATTTCTTGAAAGACTCTGAAATAGGGAAGGCGTTAACTACACCACCAATACTCTCTGCTTCACAAATCGCTACCTTTTGGACAAACTCTGTGTATGATGATGGAGAAGAGTCTGGCACTCCAACAATCACTTTCACTCATGATGAATCAGAGTATATTATTACTCCAACTACGGTTAGGGATGCTCTGGATTTTGAGACACACACTTCTTACAGTGTTGTTGGTCATGATCGTTTGAGGACAATGTTGCAGCAAATTGGCTGTGCAGGAGATTTGAATAAGATTGGATCTTTGAGAAGGCCACTTTTGAGAAAGGAATGGAGTTTCTTTTTCGACTGTATTACAAGGGCTTTTGGAAAGAAGACAACAAACTGGGATGCACTTCCTCTTGACACTCTCCAAATTGGTCATGCTCTACTATATGGAGGTAATTTCGATTTTGGTAGATTAGTGCTAATGAATCTGGGAGAGCGTTTGTCTGAGCCTACTTCTGTTTATTTTGCTCGTTTTTGTCAAATGCTATTTACTGCTTGTGTGCCTAACATTCCAATTGATGAAGCTGATGTGATTCAGCCTTTTCAAGTAGCTAAAAGAATGTTTTCTGATTTGACAAACAAAGATGTTACTAAACAGCACATACCTGATATGTTTATGCCACTAGCCTTACAGAACTATGTAAACCAACCTCAAGATTCTCAATCACCACAACATATGCCTGAACCATTAGACACCATAAATTCTGAACCAACACCCACAACACCCACAACCACTGTACCTACTACATCTCATCAATCACAACCAGAACCAATAAACTCTCCAAAAATAAACTCTGAAACCTTAAACACTGAAACCTTAAACTCTGAGCCAGCATCTACTGAAAATCCCAAATCCAAACCAAAAAGAAAGAAACACACTGCCCAAAACACTAAACACTCAAAGGCTAAACAGACATTACCTGGAGCTGTTTATACTAGAAGGAAGAAACAAAAGGCAAACAGACCTTCACTTTCACCACCAAGAGAGAGTTCAAGTGAAGATGAAGAGGAGATTGTAGTGCCTCAAGTCAAGAAGAGAAGATTAATTCTTTCAGAGTCTGATGATGAGAATATTATTAAAGCTCCAGAGGTGGTTTCACAACAAACACCTACTGTTGAGGTTGCAGAGAATGTTGTTATACCTGCAGAGGTTGAAATGCCTGCAGAGGATATTGTGGCTGTCAATGTTGAAATACCTGCAGAGGTTGAAATGCCTGCAGAGGATACTGTCAATGTTGAAGTACCTACAGAGGATAACATGCCTGTAGAAGAGGATTACAGAGATGGTTTTTCACCAATGGATGATATTCTTGACTCATTTGAACCATTCTCTGATCCTATCTCACCTGTTGATCATGTTGAAACTCATGGTGTAGCTGATGAGTCTGCAGTTAATGTTCCTGAAGCTGCAGCATCACATACAGAACTGATATCTAATGCTTCTCCAATTACAGACAAAGGTGATGAAGTTGATCAGGCAACTAAGATAATTTCTGAATCTATGCCTGTTGAAGATACAAATATAAACTCTGTTGCAGAGCCTGTGCAACATGAGGACACTGTTGAAAAGATTGCAGAAGTTGTTGCAGAAACTGTGGCTGACACAGCTCAGCACAGTGATTCTTTAAAAGATAGTCAAGCTAAAGATGCAAGTGCTGAAGATGAATCTGACAGCAGTGCAAACTCTGATTCTTTTCTGAGTGCACCAGCACAGAATGAAAATAAACATACACCTTTTGATCAGCCTTGTCCATCTCATGCAATTGAAGAAGAGCATCTTGCTAAATATGCTGCTGATTGGTATAAACAAGACTGTATTTTTCCAAAAGGGAGAGCAGCTGATTTTGTTAAGCAGACTGCAAAGCAAATTTCAAATCCAGAGATTTTATCCTGTTTAAAGGCAACTGTGGTACAAGTCAAAACTCTGGATGGAAATTTTGCTGAAACAAAACAAGAAATTGCTTCCTTGAAGACTGAGATTCAGTCAAGAGAAATGAAGATGGAAAGAGAGTCCAAAATCAAAGCTGCACAGCTGTCTAAAGTTCAAGATACTCTCTTTGCCAGGCTAGGAAAGGTTGAAGAAAATCAAACTGCTCTGTTTTCTAAAGTTGATTCTATTGCTAACTCTTTGGAGCTCATCACATCTATACTCATTCCTGATGATGTCAAAAAGGGGGAGAGAGTTGCTAAGTCTAAATGCAAAGTTTCTCAAACTCTGTCTCAAAAGGATGATGCTGGAGATGGAGGGGCAAGTGATAAGAGTAAGGTTTTAAACTCTGATACACTAACTCTGAGATCTGGCAAATCTCTTAAGTCACAGTCTGTTGGAATAAACACTGAAACTCAAGGTACTTCAAAAACCAAGAGTTTGGAATTAAAATCAAATCCAAAGACTGATGAGGAGTTAACTGTTAAGCTTTTTATGGAAGAGAATGCAGAAGGAGTTACCTTAGAAGATGCTAAAGCTGAAGAGAAAAGTCTACAAGAAAAGCATTTGAAGATTTTAAAGTCTGATAAGTTGAAGAAGAGAGAGAAAGTGGTTAAAACTGCAAAGCCTGTTCTTAAAGGCATTGAAATCAAAGAGAAGTTAACTGGCATTCAAGAAGAAGAAGAAGAAGAAGAAGAAGAAGATAAAGAAAAGTTGATCAGAAAGTCTTCTCTTGATGCTAAATTGAAGTTAAAAGGGTTAATGAATGAGGAGAACAAGGGCAAAATGATTGTTACAACCTCTGTTGCCACACAAGTTGTACAGACACAAAGTAAACTCTTACCTGGTTTTTCAAGGCCAAAGATTCCAGTGCAAGAAGAAACAGGAGTGACTGGTGGATATCAACATAATGTTGCATGTTCAGGAAAGCCACCAGGCAGGAATACTTCTGGCTTAGGTTCAAAAAGAGATTTGAGATTTAGTAACAGTCCAAGAGATCCCTCTGCACTTATATCTCTTGGTTCTGGTATTACTCAAGAAAATCTAGACAAGTTGGAGTCAGTTCAGCTAGTTCGTCAAAGGAGCTTAGACATTCACTTTCTGTTATACTTTATGACAGATGGGTCAGTGTATAGAGTGAATGAAGAAGCAATCAAGCTAAAATTATTTGAGGAACTTCAGTATGTCTTGCATATCTTCAGAGTCAGAAATCGTCGAACACAGCTTGTTGCTAATTCTATAAGGGGGTATATGCAAAAAGCTAAAGTGGTTACAGGATCAAAGTCTGCTGAAAGATATATTCCTAAGTACAGAGATTGGAATGGCAATCTGATAGAGATGGAGAAAGGAACTTCGAAGCTGAAGACTGATCTTGGAATTACTGTTCTGGATTTCAATGTAAAGTCTGAAGAAGTGAAGTACATCAGGTTGGGAAATGAAATGAGAAGAAACAAGATCTATGATCTCAGAGCTGCTATTTTTCAAACTGATGAAAATGATCCAGATTTAAGAGAGATCAAGGAAGCTATGGAGATTGAACTTGAACATGCTGAGAGAAGATTGTTGATTGATTATCTCAGAACAGCTCCAGATCTTGAGGAAGTTAGGTAGACAAAAGTTGTAAGTTTGTTAAGTAAAAGTTTAAACTCTGTTTGTATATTAAACACTGTAAACTTTGTAATTGTTTTGACATCATCATTTATTGTAAACTTGTACATTCTTGCTAATGGACAAGTTGGGGGAGATTGTTAGAAATGATTGATGAGAACAGTGTTTGGAAGCTATAGTGACAAAACAGAGTTTAGCTGGAAGCAGTCAGAGTTTAGTTAAACACTGACTGGAAGCGCAACAGAGATTGTTAAACTCTGTAGCGGTATTGTCTGAAGAGTCAACAGTGTTTGAAGTTTGATTCAAGATAAATATGGAAGCAATATCTTTGAAGATTGGAAAGCTGTCAAAGATATTGAGTTGACTTAGAAGACTTGAAGCAATCGTGATTGATATCAATTGTATAGCTTAATTATAGGAGAATCAATTACTGATTGTACGAAGCTGTATGTTCTATAAATACAGTTAGGTTAACCCTAGAAGGGTAATCGAACATTGAGAAATTCATTGATTGTAACCTAAGCAGCTCTCTGTGATATTTTACATCACTGAGAGAGGAATTGTTAATTCCAAATAGTTTTTAAGTATTAAATAGTGTGTTCTTGTTAAGTTACTCATACAGTATTTGATTACTTATTGTGTATTCGACCTAACATCCTAATCGAAAAAAAAAGTTTAGCGATTGTGATTGATCGAGAAGAAATGGGGAAATGCTTTGAGTTTGGGAAATGAAGAAAATAACACGTACTGGGTTCCATTTTGATTAGGAGGAAACAAAAACAGGGGAGACTACGAATTAAACAAATAAAAGAGCACGACCAATTGTAAAAACTGATTTTTTTTATTACATTAAAACATAATAAAGCATAAAAACTAGATCTATAATTAAAATTATGAAACCCACAATAAAATTGAGATTTAAAGTGGCAAAATTATAATTAACTACTAAGAACAAGAAATTTATAAAAATCGTTACTTTCAACCCAGGCCAAGTGGTTAGCATTTCGCTACTTTGTCCACTAATCGGATTTACGAAAATAACGAAGCAAGGCAACATAAAAGAGAGTGTAAGGAAAGAAATTAAAGGAAATGAAAATTTGCATTAATTAAAAGAGGAGTGTTTAAAAAATTTAGAACTACAAAACAAGAAATGAAATATACCATAAAACTACACTAAAATCTAGGTTCCAAGTACAAGGGGGTGAGGGGGTATTTATAGGACAAGGATTAGGGTTGAGGGGTGTGTCGGGTAAATCTCCACCATACACCTTTTAATGTGGTGGAGAAATCCTAGCCATCCAACTATTTCCTTCCTCCTTAAGCTTTGTTGAGTGGATCTTGGCCATACACTTATTATTTATTTTTTTGACGAAGACCATACACTTATTTAATGTGTTGGGATGATCTCCACCTTCCACATGTCTTCAAAGATTCCTTTTCCTTCAAGCTCCTAATTCTTTATCCTTTTTTCATTTAAGTCCTTTTTCTTCCTTTTTTTCCCTTCCTTGCACTTTATTACTTTATTTTGCCATTTCTTTAATATTTATTCACGAATTTCCTGAAATGCAACAAAATAATTTTTTAAAATACGAGTTCAAAAAAAAATAGGTAATAAAAATATGCAAAGATATGCACTTATCAGTACCTGTTTCTTGGTACACAAATCGATAAACTTTCGATCATACGATATTTTAGATATTTATTAAATTTTATTTAATATTACAATTATGTTTTTATATTGATATTATTTTTATAATTTTTTAAATTTTAATTTAATATAATTTAATATACTCATATTTACAGATTATACTTATGTTTCTTTATTATAAATGTTCACACTAAATCAAGCAAGCGTACGCGGTCAAAAGTAATATAAGATAAAGTTAAGTTCGTTCCCACAAAGACAGGTGTAAAACAGATTATGCACCTATGCAAATGTATGATTTCTATTCACTCCTAAGGCAAGTATCAAATTTGAGTTTTAGTTATCTAAATTATCTAAGAAGCAATTTAACAAGGTTAAGATCTAATTAACTAACGTGGCTTAAAACTAATTTACTTATGAGAGAATAAACATGGGATCCTAAATTCATTAAATACTTCGGTTAGAGTTGATGCCTTTAATCAAAGTATGTGATGGTTACGATAATTGATCGGACAACACGAAACAAGTATAGGCTAACTGTCAGTATACAAATACCAAACTACTCAAACATCCACAAAAGAGATAAAAATTGGGTAGACACCAATTATGTTTAGACCCTATATGTCTATAAGATTTGAAAACATAACGGTTTAAGAACAAGTTATCCATTGAGATCACATAGGGCAGCGTAAGATGGTTAAAATTACACTACGAATCATGATGTCAAAACATTCATAAACCTATGCTAGCATGGCAAGTTCTAAATCTCAATATCCACTGTCGCTTCAATAGAGATTAATAATACAATTCAGATGTTAGCTACGCATCCAAAAAGAATAAGCACAACCATACTAGGGAATCAATAATTCATCACACACAAATCTTTAAAGCAATCAAACTACTAAACTCCGTAAATAAATCCGTTAGAATCACATGACAACGATTAGTTCATAATCGAACAGCTCGTCATCATGGGATCTAATGATAACATGATAATAAACAAGATCTGAATAAAAACAATAGTGCTAGAGTAATAGAGTTTAGAAAACAAATCCAAAAAACAAAGATCCAAAGTATATGTAAGAACCCAAAATTTTGGTAGAATTAAAACTTTTCCTATTATGATGAAGTGCATCAATGAATAGTGAGTTTGAGGATTAAGAAAATTTTTCATGCCACCTATGTACGAGACGTAGTGTGGATATTCCGAAGTTATACTAGTAATCTACGGAGTAAATAAGTGTATGTAAATGCGATCGGAATTCAGAAATTCCAAATTCTATTTTCGTGTAATATTTGACCGAGCAGTGAATTATATATCAGTAATATCAAGAAATGAGATATTTAATTTGAGGAATTGAGGAGTTAATATTTTGGAATTTTATTATAAGTGATTTGAGAATTTGGAACGAAAACCACTGAGGAAGTGAAACAAACGCTCTAGAAACCGCTGAAACTTTACAACGAGATTAAGCGATCAAGCGAGCGAATCATGAATTGAGAATAGTAAATATTAGAAGTCCAAGGAAGGATATATTATGAGAGGAAAATGGAATTGAGAATAAAATCCTAGAGTTAAAGGAAATGAGAACAATTGAGAAACCGCGAGAATTTTTCTGAGATAAAGAGAAATAAACAAGGGATGTTGGAATTAATATTAGTTCGAGGTATTGTGCTATATTAGAGCAATAATATGCAACGTATAAGTTGTAACGTATTTATTTTATTCAAGAAACGACAAGGAAATCAAAGCGATGGAAAAGAAAACAAAACAAAAGGACTTAAGTGCAAGAAACAAGAGACAAGGACTTGGTTGCAATTAGCAAAGGACTTGGTTGCAATTTAAGTGGATAAGAAATCTAGAGGAGCCAATGAGAGGTTGCCACCTAGCAAGGATGAGATGCATCCAACCAAAAATAGATATATATCAAGTGTATGGCATTATTAGAACATAAAACAAGAACAAAATAATTCTACCCAGCAGAACACCCTCTCAGTAAAATGGGCCTAGAGACTTCATTACTCAATGAAATTTTTTGTTCTTTATATGGTTAGAAAGCTGTGAAGACGCTCTACAACTTTCATTCAGGAGCCTCGACCAGAAAACGAGTGCAAGGGCTTCGTTTTGGCTGATCTTTGGGGCATGTTTTTCCAATCAGGAAACTCACTTCCATGTTCTTGATTTCTTTGGTGAGATTGAAGATGGTGAGCATAGAGTAAGGCTTCCCCAAGGTTAACCAAGCTTGTTTGAGATTGTAAGAACATCAAGAAGGTATAAAAACCCTAACCCTCTTGGTTATGTAGTATTTATAATGTTTGGTAGTAGATCCATGTATTTGTGAGCTAATCTTGGTTGTATAAGTATTGGATGACATGGATCTTGAGTTTTGATGTTGAGATTGTGACTTTTATGATTATGGATAATATATATATCTCCATGAGTGTTATGAACCATGAACTAAGTGTATTAAGTGTTGGTTGTGTTGTGGAATTGTGAAAAATGGTTAATCTAAGTAGTATGTGCTTGCTGAGATTTTCCAGGAGCATTGACCTGTCTTGTAACACGGTTTTGAACCCCCAAATGTTGTCCCCTGATGTCCTACCATATATTGATGGAAAGATAATTGAATGTAGTTTCTGGAAATGTAAGGTTCATGACTAGGTGATGTATAGATTTTTAGTTATGGCCGGAGAAGTGGATTGTGTTTCTGGATTCCTGACTGCAGTAAGTGACCCCCTTGTGAACCTTGTTTAAACCCCTAAAAATTTATGTGGGATCATGGAAAAATTTGAGAAGCTAGGAAATGCAGTGGTGAAGGCTACCCAAAAAGAATCTGATTAAAACTCGAATTTTCCAATTTTATAAAAATGTTAGAGCGAGGTGTGCGCAAGTGAAAAACCACTTAGGGGATTAGTTTAAAGTAGTTTTAAGGATATTCACTTGAGTTTCGAGTCCGAGGAATAGATTTGAGTCGAATGGGTAACAAAAGTGATAATGTGACGACATGGTCATATGAGAGGGTTAGTGGTCACAAGTGGAGTCGTTAAGTTGGTCTTACGATTTTTAAAACCTTATGATTAAGTAGCGTTGTTAAGGTACTAACGTACAAATATTGATTATGTATAGATTTCCATTCCACTTCGCGAGCCGACCACCCCAACCTCACCAAGGCAAGTTTTCCATCCCTAAGTATTTAATTTCAAAAGATTATATTCTTGATTTTATCTATGCAAGTTTACTTTTCAAAACTTATATATAAGGATTTTCACTGTTGTGTTTATAGCTTCCAAACGTATTATATGCTTATGCTTTACAAGTTATGTTGAAGTTTGAGATATATGCATATGTGTTTGTACACCCTTGAACTTAGAATGAAAGTGTTTTCTTCGGACAACGACTCTAGCAATAGAGGTCGTAGCGGTCCAAATATACTATTGACCGGGGAGCGGTATATTGTTGTATCGTGATTAAATCGCGAAAACCCGAAGAGTCATTCGGGAAGTATCGTATACTTAAGTCTTTATTATTTTTACGTTGTTAAAAGTACTCAAAAATATCTATCTTGGATTAAAAGCTTATTTTAATTAAATAATTATTTTATTAATTATTTATATTAAATCTCAAAATATTATTTATTAGTTATTGTTCATAATTTTAAAGACAAAACTAATCCAAGATGCCTTTAGCGTTTTCAAACTCGAACACTTTCGAACCCAAAACATTTTCGAAAACCCCCGGTCAGGTTTTGCTTCTTGTACGTTTTTCAAGAATTATCGGTCGACTGAGGTCGAACTTCAACTACTCGAATTTTCTATCAAAATGATTTTTGAAAAGAAAAGAAAAAGGGGACTCTGGCAGGTGTGGGAATCGTTGACGAACGATTCCCGGGATGTGTAAGCGGCCGTGAGCCAGGCGGTCCATCAATTATTATTCCGGCCCAGGTGTTGCCGAAGGATGATTACGGATGTAGTTTTCATCGAGGGTGATTACGGATGTAGTTTTCACCCAAGGGTAGTTACGGATGTAGTTTCTATCCTTCTACTAGTAGAGAAGACCCGCGGATTGTTGGACTTGGTTGTGGCGACTGATCATCGTCAATCCTTGTCAGGTTTTTATGTTTTCTTCCAGTCCCATCCTCCACTTTGGAAAAATACTCAAACACTGCTTCTTGGGCCTAAGTGCCAAGTTGCCGATAGTGTAGTTTTTGATAAGAAAAGTATTGACATCGTGCAGTATCTAGAACTGCAAGATTTCCTATAAAGATTGGCACGTGTTAGTGCACTCTTGCAATTATTTCAAAGAATGAAATGTTTTTGAATGAGAAACCTTCTAAGCTAATGGAAGGAAAGAGGTTTTGCAATAATGTATTCCCTGTACAGTATGTTAACCGTAGAGTGTTTTGCCGAAAATGATATACTAATATGTATATATTTTCAAACCTGAGATATATTGAAATGGGAACCTTATAAAGGACTCATATGTTATTCTTAAAGCTCCTTAGCGAGTATAAATGTTTTATTCAAACTCGGACATATATATTGTCGAATTATGTTTTGAAATCTGAGATATATATACCCATACAGTTGGGAACGTTTTCGAAATAAAGCACATTATTATTTTTCAAAATGGCGAACTTGTTGAGCATTATGTAGCTCATTCTTGCTTTATAAAAACTTTTCAGAAAGAGAAGAATTTGGTCAGTTAACTCCGCACCAGCAGAAGAGGAGTAGAAGATTTACCCCGAGATGATTTAGTTCCAGATAAATACTACAGAGTAAGTCTGATAGGTTTTCAACTGTAATAGTAAGACTCGTCTTCAAGTGTAGTTGTATAAGTGGAAGTGCGTAAGATTCCGGATTGTACAGATGAATTGTAATATTTAGTGTTACTTTTGATTATCGTTTTTGAGGCTCTAACTTGTATGTACGTAAGATTGAGGTCTGGATTGATGTATTGTTGAGTTGTAAAGTTAATACAGGTAGGATATGGTTGGATGGTGATGTGACGACCTGAATCTCTGACCTCGGATTTGGGGGCGTCACAGAAATGGTATCAGAGAGATAAGTTACAGTACTCAGAAACGAGAGTGTTGAGAGTTAAGTCTAAGTAGGGGAATGACATAAGAGATCGTAGTAAACTTATGATTGGACTACCGGAAGAGGTACCGGTGAGTAGAATGGACTGGAGTGTTACTGAAGGTATTATACTAGGGTCGATGGAATCCCTAGAGACCTACAGAATGATGAATAGAGATTTGAGAGTCGTACATGACCTATCATAGGTAATGATATAGGAAGCAGAGCGAAATCTCGAGAGCAACTGAGGTAGAGGCGATATTGCCAATATGATCGGATGACTAGGCTGGCATAAATTTTGTGGCCCATATTCCTCCACAGTTTAGGAGGCGGCATTTTAAGAATCAAGAAGTTTGGACTTCCCTACATAATTAGGAGTACTTAGTACTTGGATTAATGAAAGTCTTTTACTTTGGTTATAAGATCCGATTTTCGATAAGTAACGGGTTTCCCTGAAGGTCGGTCACTATGTTGTTGTGGATTCCATTACCCTTGATGGCGAATTTTACATGTGTTATACGAGAATGTTATCATAAGACGAGCGTGCTAGATAATCCCATGCATGATTCGGATGCTAGAGCATGGTAGTTCAACTTAGAGAACAAACAAGCAGAATTAACAAAGCGACTCTAGTGAAGTTGAATATGGTTGCAACGAGCGATACAGTGATCTCAGAGTCTACCAAAGGAAGAGACCAGTGAGTCTATACTGGAATTCTTTGATAGAAATTTTAGCAGAGACTACGCATATATACTTGTAAACCTATATATTGCTGGTAACGTATGTTCACGTGCACACACACTGCCACTGAACCTATGGACTGCATTGAGATCCCTGAGAGATCTCTTTGATCTGTTCCCAGGGGGAACTGGCCACTTGTGATTCATGTCGGAAGGCATGAAGTAGGACCCTATGGACTTAGCAGGTGTCCCCGGAATGATGTGAAGCTTGGCCTTCAAGATAAAGCACGGGAATGACAGATATATTGTGAAACCTTAACTCGATAAATGACTTTAAGATGATGATTGAGAGACGCACTAGTTGGTGTCTTGAATTACGAACACGAAGAGATGGAGTTACCCTCATAGTGGTGATAGTGAGATGCACGAATGGTTATTAACTTATTTTGGTAACTACCGGCTGGTGCACTACTTCATTTTAAACTGTTCACTAACCATGTTACCTCGATTAGTTTATATCAGGTAATCCTTCTAGCTTTCTACTTCAAACTTGTGGAATAACCACAGTGATATACTTTCTCTAAACCGGGACTCATCCAAAGTATCTTATTTGATCCCCGAGTATTCTATTTGAAGTTTATAATTATTTCGTTCTGCTCAGGACTATTTACACTTCCTTTCAATTATCCAAGGAATGTTCAACAATTGTTTCCTTAATTAATCAACGAATATTCCTAAACGAATATTGATATTTGACTACTTCTTTCATACTTGCACTCTTCAGTCGAGCCCATAAATATTTATCAACTTGTTGAGAACAGGAATGATATAACATCCAGACATCCTTCATGAATTCTTTTCTTCTATTCAAGATGAGATTGTACATCGTACATTGAAATCATAGTAAGGATATCATTTTGATATTGGTATTCTGAATTTAATTCTACTGTAGGATCTGATAAAGCATGTGTACGGAGGCACCCTTGGGTGGACCGTTTCACTGGTAGGTAATATTTGATGAGAGGTTATCGATTGTTCCGATACCTAGAACATTCTCTTCAGATTTTATAGTTTTCTTTTTCAAACTTAATAACTTCTTATTTCTATTCGTTGTCCGAGTAGCCTAAAGTTTCTTCAGTGGCTACGATGTTGAAATTCTGTTCTAGCCAATTGAAACTGGTTAGTCGATATGTCAATATGAATGACTAGTGGATTGTTCTAACTAGTCAAAATTGTAATGTTGTGAAGAACACCTAGCTAATTGTCCTAGCTAGTGGTGATGTCTCAAACAAGTGAACTAGCAAATTTTGTCTAGCTAGTTGCTAGTGTTTCTTGAAAAGGACTAGTTATTGTTTCACTGGTCCAACTCCCAATTTAATTCATTCAGCAATTCCTCAATGCATTTTGCATGTGGTAAAGTATGATAATGAAAGTTTTGACGAATAACTTGATTGAGACCTAGTGAGGTCGCCCACTCAACTTGAATTCTACCCATCTTCGTATCAGACTTTATGTCACTTGAATATTCTGTTCTTTCATTCATATAATGAAGATTCATTTGAAACCATAGATTACTTGAATGATAAACTGCTTCATTTTTATTGTCATAGAGTAGAATTGCTTTCGATCGGTTGACCTTTATCAATGGGACTTTTCAGATCCTCTATTTTTCAAGAGGAAAAGTATTCACCAGATGTAAGAATCGTATAAAGACCGCCTTTATGACTTTTGTATCCAACAATCATTGCCCTCGTGCAACATTCTCTATGATATCACATTACAAAATTATCAGGACATGAAGGAATAAACCTTGTTGTATTCTTTCTGTCCATCCTTACATCTCCGAAAATTGAGACTCCTAGTATTTGGAACCATCAACATTCTTGGAACATCCAATGTGGAATTCTTATTGAAATTATCTATTGGACCTTGTTATTTTGAAACCATTCCTTTCAAAAGTCATTACTCTAAGGTGAACGGGAGGTACAATTGTGAACCGTTGCACCAATATGAGATCAAAAACCAAATGTTGTAATTGTGCAGCCAGAGCGTGATGCCGTGTAATTATTTAAAGTAGGAATAACATGTCGGGGCATAATACAAGACCTTTAATATTAGTGTGAGGAAAGTTATAGGAAATGATGAGGTGGTTGGGAGTACGTTCCTACCAACCGTTGTCAGGATGTTATAGTAATGAATTCTGGAGTTACCAAGCCTTTTCCTGATCCAAGAAATTCAAATCGATTGCGATGTAAGACATATCCTTAGAGGAAACTAACATGGAAGTGAGATGGACAAGAAAGGAAAAAATATCGTGGCAAGAATGTGAAGCTTTACTTAGCTAAAAGGGATTGATGCACATAGCGAGACATAAAGTTTAAAAGGCCCCTAACAGCAAATGGATGCATGGATATATCCCAATGATCCTTCGAGATTACCACCTAATCAAGTTTATTGGGAATCGCAGCAGCATACTGGCCTCAGGCTGATTGGTGCCAGTTGTGAAAGAGGACGAGCGTATGACATCTTACATATACCATCGAGAATCGATACCCCTAACCGGAGATGTAGGAATTGTTGACCGGTTAAAACACGTAGTAGTTTTTCAAAGATAAGGTTGAAAAGCGGGTTTCACCAACTCAAGATCGACCTTTGTACTGTGCCAAAATTGGCATTTCACACTAATATAAACGTTATAAAATTATGGTAGTATCGTTTGAGTGGATTAATGAGTCAGAAGCCTTTATTGATTAATGAACAAAGTTTTGGAATGAAATGAGATATTAGCAACAACCTCGTTGTTAGCTATACTTGATGATAAAAAGAGGACTTTGAGAGTCACGATGATGCATCTTTCAAGAGTTTAAGAGGTGTGCTGATGCAGTAGAAAGGGGATGATAGCCTATACTTCTAAACAACATAAAGGTTACGGGATGTGATATACTAACCATGAGTCGGGGATTAGTCATGATAGCATTCACGCATAAAACGGAGACGTTAATCTTATAAGAAAAGTGTGAATTTTTTTTTTTTTTCACAAGTGCCTTAAGTATATCTTCATATTAGAACTAAACATAAGAAAGAGAAGGTGATGAAAGGGAGCAGGGAGTATAATGGAGAAATTTGTTATGACCCAAGAAAGGCCAGTGTGGTGGCCGATACTTATAGAAGGGATTATTCGAAATTGGAATTCAGTCAGTATTGACCAAGAAAATAGAGTATATACAATAAAGAATAATGTTAGAGGAAATGACTAAATTATGGGGAAGGACAAAGATGTATAGAGAATTAAGAGAATGTTTGGCAGACAGGTATGAAGAATGGCATTGGCAAACTATTAAGTACAAACGCGACATGTCGAAAGCAGAATGATAGAGATCTAGTGGATTAATTCCGCCTGTAGAAAATCTTGAACGTGGACAGAATTATAATGAATTTCATAAGTAGGTCGCCGAAGACCGAGCCAAGAGATGGCCCTAGTTGATTTATAATTGTTGAACCAAGTGATTTACCTATGAAAGACTTTCCATTTAGAAGATTATCGATTTATATACGGAAAAGATTGTGGTGCAGTATAAAACTTCTGCAGCGATTACGTCAGATAAAGACTTAAGATTAAACTACGAATATTGAAGGTGCTTCCAAGTATATTTAACGAAGAGATTGAGCGTATGTACTAATTTGATCTGTGGCTGACGGACAGGGAAGAAGAATTGTCCAGACGTTCGAATTTATAATTAGTGTCGTGCCTTAGATTTCACGGGGCAGTCGAGAATAAAAACTTATCCATGAAACGAATGTTGTTATCACGATCAGCACCATGCGGACGTAAGGACGTCTCTTGTAAAGCGTACTACGAAAGAAGAAGTTTCGCTTTTCTTGCGTTACGAAGAAGTCAATGAACGAGGGATATAGTAGCTGAACTGGTTCGACGTATACCGAAGACTATATAGTATCCATAGCAAATGGTAACGACCGACGGGAGGCAACACATGCGTGCTAATCAAGCCAAGGAAAATGAGGAATACCGTGCGTATTAACGTTGTCTCAGATTATATAACACGACCACAAAGTATTCACGGCCCAACGATACAAGGACTCAACACGGATACTATGAACAAGGTAGAAGAGTAACGTATAAGTAGTGGGATAGAAATTTTCATTCATAGAACAACCGATGAGGAATACAGGTCGAGGAGAGCATGCGTTGAGAAGCAACATTAAAGCGTTGGTGAGACTGCAATAGCCCTAATTTTCATGAATATTCGAACCTGGATGAAAATTAATTTTATGGGTGGATGAGAAATTTTTGCAATCACGATATGTACGAATTATTAAATGAAAATTTCGAATTGATATTACGCCTTTACGGTGCAGACGAGTGTATGTAAAAGTCATTAGTTTTTACGAAACCCATTATTTCGAATGGTCAAATTTTATGAGATATCAAAGGAGTATGAGGTGGGAGACTTTGTGATGCTAAAGGTATCCCCCTGAAAAGGATTGATGCGGTTTGGTAAGAAAGGGAAGCTAAGTCTGAGGTTTATTGGACCTTTTTTAGATTTTGAGGCGTATTGGGAAGTTAGCCTGCGAGTTAGCCTTGCCCCAAGCTTGCAGCAAATTCATAATGTGTTTCATATGTCTACGACCCTACCACACCGACTATCAGCATGTGATAGAGTACAACCAAGTGGACCTACGACCCGACTTGACCTATGTGGAGCAACCCGTGGAAATCATGGATAGAGAAGAACAAGTGCTGAGGAACAAGGTTTTCAAACTAATAAGGAATTGTGAGAAAATCAAGATGTGGAAGAATCCACCTGGAAGTTGAAAGAGTGAAACAAAGAAGGAGTAACCCCAGTGATTCCTAAACTGATTCCGGGACGGAATCCTTTTAAGGAGGGGAGACTGTAAGAACCCAAAATTTTGGTAGAATTAAAACTTTTCCTATTATGATGAAGTGCATCAATGAATAGTGAGTTTGAGGATTAAGAAAATTTTTCATGCCACCTATGTACGAGACGTAGTGTGGATATTCCGAAGTTATACTAGTAATCTACGGAGTAAATAAGTGTATGTAAATGTGATCGGAATTCAGAAATTCCAAATTCTATTTTCGTGTAATATTTGACCGAGCAGTGAATTATATATCAGTAATATCAAGAAATGAGATATTTAATTTGAGGAATTGAGGAGTTAATATTTTGGAATTTTATTATAAGTGATTTGAGAATTTGGAACGAAAACCACTGAGGAAGTGAAACAAACGCTCTAGAAACCGCTGAAACTTTACAACGAGATTAAGCGATCAAGCGAGCGAATCATGAATTGAGAATAGTAAATATTAGAAGTCCAAGGAAGGATATATTATGAGAGGAAAATGGAATTAAGAATAAAATCCTAGAGTTAAAGGAAATGAGAACAATTGAGAAACCGCGAGAATTTTTCTGAGATAAAGAGAAATAAACAAGGGATGTTGGAATTAATATTAGTTCGAGGTATTGTGCTATATTAGAGCAATAATATGCAACGTATAAGTTGTAACGTATTTATTTTATTCAAGAAACGACAAGGAAATCAAAGCGATGGAAAAGAAAACAAAACAAAAGGACTTAAGTGCAAGAAACAAGAGACAAGGACTTGGTTGCAATTAGCAAAGGACTTGGTTGCAATTTAAGTGGATAAGAAATCTAGAGGAGCCAATGAGAGGTTGCCACCTAGCAAGGATGAGATGCATCCAACCAAAAATAGATATATATCAAGTGTATGGCATTATTAGAACATAAAACAAGAACAAAATAATTCTACCCAGCAGAACACCCTCTCAGTAAAATGGGCCTAGAGACTTCATTACTCAATGAAATTTTTTGTTCTTTATATGGTTAGAAATCTGTGAAGACGCTCTACAACTTTCATTCAGGAGCCTCGACCAGAAAACGAGTGCAAGGGCTTCGTTTTGGCTGATCTTTGGGGCATGTTTTTCCAATCAGGAAACTCACTTCCATGTTCTTGATTTCTTTGGTGAGATTGAAGATGGTGAGCATAGAGTAAGGCTTCCCCAAGGTTAACCAAGCTTGTTTGAGATTGTAAGAACATCAAGAAGGTATAAAAACCCTAACCCTCTTGGTTATGTAGTATTTATAATGTTTGGTAGTAGATCCATGTATTTGTGAGCTAATCTTGGTTGTATAAGTATTGGATGACATGGATCTTGAGTTTTGATGTTGAGATTGTGACTTTTATGATTATGGATAATATATATATCTCCATGAGTGTTATGAACCATGAACTAAGTGTATTAAGTGTTGGTTGTGTTGTGGAATTGTGAAAAATGGTTAATCTAAGTAGTATGTGCTTGCTGAGATTTTCCAGGAGCATTGACCTGTCTTGTAACACGGTTTTGAACCCCCAAATGTTGTCCCCTGATGTCCTACCATATATTGATGGAAAGATAATTGAATGTAGTTTCTGGAAATGTAAGGTTCATGACTAGGTGATGTATAGATTTTTAGTTATGGCCGGAGAAGTGGATTGTGTTTCTGGATTCCTGACTGCAGTAAGTGACCCCCTTGTGAACCTTGTTTAAACCCCTAAAAATTTATGTGGGATCATGGAAAAATTTGAGAAGCTAGGAAATGCAGTGGTGAAGGCTACCCAAAAAGAATCTGATTAAAACTCGAATTTTCCAATTTTATAAAAATGTTAGAGCGAGGTGTGCGCAAGTGAAAAACCACTTAGGGGATTAGTTTAAAGTAGTTTTAAGGATATTCACTTGAGTTTCGAGTCCGAGGAATAGATTTGAGTCGAATGGGTAACAAAAGTGATAATGTGACGACATGGTCATATGAGAGGGTTAGTGGTCACAAGTGGAGTCGTTAAGTTGGTCTTACGATTTTTAAAACCTTATGATTAAGTAGCGTTGTTAAGGTACTAACGTACAAATATTGATTATGTATAGATTTCCATTCCACTTCGCGAGCCGACCACCCCAACCTCACCAAGGCAAGTTTTCCATCCCTAAGTATTTAATTTCAAAAGATTATATTCTTGATTTTATCTATGCAAGTTTACTTTTCAAAACTTATATATAAGGATTTTCACTGTTGTGTTTATAGCTTCCAAACGTATTATATGCTTATGCTTTACAAGTTATGTTGAAGTTTGAGATATATGCATATGTGTTTGTACACCCTTGAACTTAGAATGAAAGTGTTTTCTTCGGACAACGACTCTAGCAATAGAGGTCGTAGCGGTCCAAATATACTATTGACCGGGGAGCGGTATATTGTTGTATCGTGATTAAATCGCGAAAACCCGAAGAGTCATTCGGGAAGTATCGTATACTTAAGTCTTTATTATTTTTACGTTGTTAAAAGTACTCAAAAATATCTATCTTGGATTAAAAGCTTATTTTAATTAAATAATTATTTTATTAATTATTTATATTAAATCTCAAAATATTATTTATTAGTTATTGTTCATAATTTTAAAGACAAAACTAATCCAAGATGCCTTTAGCGTTTTCAAACTCGAACACTTTCGAACCCAAAACATTTTCGAAAACCCCCGGTCAGGTTTTGCTTCTTGTACGTTTTTCAAGAATTATCGGTCGACTGAGGTCGAACTTCAACTACTCGAATTTTCTATCAAAATGATTTTTTAAAAGAAAAGAAAAAGGGGACTCTGGCAGGTGTGGGAATCGTTGACGAACGATTCCCGGGATGTGTAAGCGGCCGTGAGCCAGGCGGTCCATCAATTATTATTCCGGCCCAGGTGTTGCCGAAGGATGATTACGGATGTAGTTTTCATCGAGGGTGATTACGGATGTAGTTTTCACCCAAGGGTAGTTACGGATGTAGTTTCTATCCTTCTACTAGTAGAGAAGACCCGCGGATTGTTGGACTTGGTTGTGGCGACTGATCATCGTCAATCCTTGTCAGGTTTTTATGTTTTCTTCCAGTCCCATCCTCCACTTTGGAAAAATACTCAAACACTGCTTCTTGGGCCTAAGTGCCAAGTTGCCGATAGTGTAGTTTTTGATAAGAAAAGTATTGACATCGTGCAGTATCTAGAACTGCAAGATTTCCTATAAAGATTGGCACGTGTTAGTGCACTCTTGCAATTATTTCAAAGAATGAAATGTTTTTGAATGAGAAACCTTCTAAGCTAATGGAAAGAAAGAGGTTTTGCAATAATGTATTCCCTGTACAGTATGTTAACCGTAGAGTGTTTTGCCGAAAATGATATACTAATATGTATATATTTTCAAACCTGAGATATATTGAAATGGGAACCTTATAAAGGACTCATATGTTATTCTTAAAGCTCCTTAGCGAGTATAAATGTTTTATTCAAACTCGGACATATATATTGTCGAATTATGTTTTGAAATCTGAGATATATATACCCATACAGTTGGGAACGTTTTCGAAATAAAGCACATTATTATTTTTCAAAATGGCGAACTTGTTGAGCATTATGTAGCTCATTCTTGCTTTATAAAAACTTTTCAGAAAGAGAAGAATTTGGTCAGTTAACTCCGCACCAGCAGAAGAGGAGTAGAAGATTTACCCCGAGATGATTTAGTTCCAGATAAATACTACAGAGTAAGTCTGATAGGTTTTCAACTGTAATAGTAAGACTCGTCTTCAAGTGTAGTTGTATAAGTGGAAGTGCGTAAGATTCCGGATTGTACAGATGAATTGTAATATTTAGTGTTACTTTTGATTATCGTTTCTGAGGCTCTAACTTGTATGTACGTAAGATTGAGGTCTGGATTGATGTATTGTTGAGTTGTAAAGTTAATACAGGTAGGATATGGTTGGATGGTGATGTGACGACCTGAATCTCTGACCTCGGATTTGGGGGCGTCACAGTATAGCCTAATTAGAAGAAAACAGAAGATGTAGATCTAGATCTCCGTAGATGTCACGTTCTCCGGGAATCCTTCTCCAACTTGACTCTCCCGACTCTCTCTCATAAAAATCGTCCTCTTCTGTTGATAACGTGTGTTTATATAGCCCCTCGTGCCTTGGCCGTCAAGAAATATCAAAAATTTACTTAAAACAGGATTTTTTTGGCAGACGGCACAGCGCGTGCGCGCTCTTCACTGCACGGGATGCCACATCATGCAACGTCACTGCCACGTTAGCATTGACTAACGTCCGTTAGTCAAATTCGAACGGAAGGATGCGAATCAGAAAAGTTAAAAGTTTAGGGATCGCAATGTTGGAAAAAATAGTTCAGGGACCTAGACAATAAAAGGCATATAATTCAAGGACCTTTGAATTAGTTATCCCCAATTTTTTTTTCTAATAATCTATTTATACTACATTATAGTAGCCGAAACATTGAAATTTGGTCATCAGTTCATCGATCGGTACGATACTTTGTCTTTTTACTTTATTACCCTTAGTTATTCATTACTTAATTTCCTATATTATGGTACATATTTATTTTATAGATACGGGCAATTCCATTTTATAAAACAAAATAATGATATTATAATTTTTAATATCTAACCAATTATCTTTTTTAGCTAAAACACCATATTTTTTCTAATTATTCTAAATAAAACCTCTTTTTTCCCAAAAATATCATGGGTCATTCTATTAAATGAAATAAACTAATAATATTGTTATTAATAATAACTAACTGATTATCTTTTCAGCAAAAACGTAATATCTTTTCTATATTTTCTAACTAAAATATATCTTTTTCTAAAAATATCATGGCCAATATATATATAAATTTATACTATTAAACTAAAGTCAAAATATTGAAAGTTTGTCGGTTTGGTTTTCGATACGGCTATCCTAATTATTAAAAAAAATAATAGCATAAATAATTAATGGTAATTAGCCGATTGCTTTTTTTCACAGTTATTTTTAGTTGGACATATTACCTTTCATAAATACCTAAAAACATCAATCGTACCATATCTTCCAATCATTAATATTTCTTTTCTAATTAAAACGCTACCTTTTTGATTTAAAACTAATCTTACAATCATTAATATATACCCGAATATATCACACTATATTTTTCAATTATTAATAAAACATATTAAAAATCCGTATACGTTGTTTATAATAATAAAACATTAGTATAATCCGTAAACGTGAGTATATTAAATTACATTAAATTAAAATTAAAAATGTATTAAAAATAATGATTATATCCTTTTATATAATAAGCGTAAGATAGATCTTAACCATAATTTTGGTCTCTTAATTTAGGTCACTTTACCGTCAAAATAATCATCAATAATAATAAAATAGACGATCAAGATTATAATATATTAAAAAAATTATAATCTAAAAAGGCTATAATTAAAAAAGGTTGTATTAGAGTTGAATTTCAAAAAAAAATTATAATTTGAAAATGATATAATTGAAAAGGGTTGTATTAGAATTTAATTTTATTTATTTTTTATTAATATCAAAAATAGTTTATATTTTTGGGCTCTATCTCGAGATCTAGAAATCTGATTTGGATGATTTTATAGCCTACACGAAGCTCATAAAATTATCTTTAATTTAGTGATGATTAAAAATTATTATCCAAATGGAACTACTCAGAATCTCAATATAAAATTTAGTTACGAATTTTTATATTAATTCTATTCAGTGTAGAAGACATACATTGATAATCCCATTCAATGTATAAAACCTATTTACATATGATTTAAATTATTGACATTCACTTTTTTTGTATTTCAATATAAATACACTTTTTAGTTTACATGTTAAAATATAAAACATTTTTTATGCTAGATCTAACGTTTTTCATCTATTTATTTTAAGATCTAACGATTCTTATTTACTTTGTCGTACTAAGGACCGATTATCGACTATCGGCTACCAAAATTTTGGACAAAATCCATGTTACACTATTATTAAATATGTAATTGGTTGTTAGTGCAACTATCTTATAATAATAAGGTTATTTTGATAATCAAAACGAAATATAAGTAGATTTTCTAAGTCGAATAAAATTTTCAACTTATAAATTAACAACTTCTCTCTTTTGTTTCTTGTTAGTTTTAATTAGAAAATTATTGTAAATCATCTTGGTAGTTTTAATACCACAGGTTCATAGCTGATCCTTCTCTCCCCGAACATATCCTTCTCTATCCTTCGGATTCTGTCATGGGTATGGGGATCGTCTTCTTCCGATTCGGAGGTATAAACCACCTTCGATCGGGATCGCCTAGAATACGATTCGGAGTCCCATGACTCGTCTTCATCGTCTCTTACCCTCTTCTACCTTCGGGTTTCAGGTTCTAGATCTTCGGCCTCTAGGGCCTCTCGTAGCGCTTTTTCCTGGAGTTCAATTTCTTCCCTTTGGAGCTTTAGGGCCTGCAGTCTTAGCCGGTTGGCCTCCCTCTTCTTAGCCAACTTCTCTGCATCCTTACTGCTCCTTTCTTTCTCCTTCTCGATCTGTTTTTCTTTGGCCTTCTACTCCTCCCTCCATTTTATCAACATTTGTTTCTGTTCCTCAGGGGTCGGTATGGGCCCCTCTTCTTCGAAGTTCAGCAACCTCAGAGTCACGGGAGGAGTGCGACCGCCTTCGCCTAGGGTAAGGTTATCAGTTTCAGGAGTTTCTTCATTCATCATAGCTTCTAGTAGGTCTCTCTTAAACACAAATGTATCTCTACGTTTCCCACAGACGGTGCCAAATGTTGGAACCAGTTTTTGTTGGGTCAATCCTTCGGTCGGACCTATAAATGAAGA
Source organism: Kitagawia praeruptora (assembly GCA_037693485.1). Lineage (NCBI taxonomy): Eukaryota > Viridiplantae > Streptophyta > Magnoliopsida > Apiales > Apiaceae > Kitagawia > Kitagawia praeruptora. The sequence continues at coordinate 154,393,827 of CM075344.1, read as the reverse complement.
AGAATGCGAGGGTGGTGCCAAATGTTGTACTCTAACCTGACCAATGGTCTTTATTCTCTGTTCCCTCAATCGGCGGTTAACTAGGAGGTGGAGTGGGTACGTGACCCACGTCTTCGGAAGTCTACAACTGAAAGAACCGTTGCTGACAGATGGGCTGGCACATTTTGGGCTTCCGTCCAGGGCCAACCCCATCTTCGACCTTCGAAAATTGGGCCTTCGGTTAAGCCCACTACGAAGATGGGCCTCCAACAGGGAGATAAAAACCATATATGGAAGAAGTTAAACAGGAGAGAGAAGAAGGTACGTCATTTATATTAATGAAGGCAGTGGAGTGATTCAAATATGGAGTGATTCAAATATGTATGCTAGCTAGCTGTGCATATAAAATGCAGCGAATAAATACTCAATGCGTGATGTGGGTATTTGGTTAATTGTAAGAGCTAATATTTCTTGGAAAAGCGAGCTGAAGACACTCCTATATGAGATGGCGCGTCCACTCGGGACAAGCTCCTTTTGTCATGCACTCTTTCCTTTTCATTCCATCTCCATATTTTATGCTTCCGCACCAAGATGATACGCTGAATTATTTTATTAGGGCGAGTTAAATGTTAAAGGGGTGATGCAGCATGCATGTTAATGGAATCATGGTGAATAAATTGTGCATAAGGAAAGTGAATTAATGGTGGTGGCTATTAAATACAGGACCTGCAGATTATTAAAGGAAGAGAAAGATGAAACATGCATGCATGTATATACGTACAGTACGTGGATGGTGATAAATTAAGAGGAGTAAAAGTAGTGGATCCTACATGCACAATAATCAATGATAAATTGTGGTTGTAATTGTACTCTCTCCGTCCCAACGATTTGTTATCGTTTACTTTTAACACGGAGACCAAGAATTAAAATTAAAATAAGTGAAGTAGTGAGTGTAATAGTGATTTTATTGTTAAAATAAGTGAAGTAGTGGGTGTAATAATGTAAAGTATTGTTAAAATAAGTGAAGTAGTGGGTGTAATAGTGTTAAAACTTACTATTTTAGGAAACGTAAAGAATTGGTTGGGACATCTCAAAAAGGAAAGTGTAAACAATTGGTTGGGACAGAGAAATTATTAATTAGTAGTGATTAATGATGGTAGTAATTACATATGGAGTAAACAAATGATGCCTCCCAAATTATTTGTTGTGAAATATTGTTGGTGGGTCCCACAGGTAATAGAAAGAGTGGACACCAAGTGAATGATACATGGAGTATTTAGTGTACAAGGGTGAATTTTTAAGAAGAATGTGGGCCAAAGGAAAAAAGAGTTACTACTTCCTCCGTCCTATCCATTTCTTTACACTTTCCTTTTTGGGACGTCCCATCCATTTCTTTACATTCCTAGTAAGTTTTAACATTATTACACCCACCACTTCACTTATTTTAACAATACTTTACACTATTACACCCACTACTTCACTTATTTTAACAATAAAATCACTATTACACCCACTACTTCACTTATTTTAACAATAAAATCACTATTCACTTATTTTAATCTTAATTCTTGGTCTCCGTGTTAAAAGCAAATGTAAAGAATTCGAGCGGACGGAGGGTGTATTATTTTTGGATAGGTGTCTTGGTGAAGACAATAATACATGTTGCCAAGCCGTGAATAAGCATGAGGAGTTTCTACTAAAGAATTTTTTTTTATGAAGTGATGGGATAACATGCATATGGTAAAAACAAGAGTAATTTTGAGTTGAAGATCTGCAGCATGTGAGACTGCTGATAAATGGGCCTTCACTTAAATAAATTATTAAGAGAGAAGCGATAAGGAGATTTTGTCTGCGTAAACGAAAGTATGGTTGAGAACATGTTGCACTGAAGGGCATGCCCTCAATTTACATTTGAAGTTCCTTAGTATGGCAGAAAAAGAAATAGTAGAGACTGGTACATGCAAGATGGACACTTTTTAATTTTATTGAGAAAAAGAAGCTTAAGGAGTGAAGCTGTTTACAAATTAAAATGGGTAAATGTTTCTAATGCTAAGGAGTTGGTGAGTTAAATGGAATGCAACTAAAGGTGGGTCACTGAAATAATAGGGGCAGACGGGCGTGACTTGTATTATTAAAAAATAAAAGAGAAAGCTTGCATGTTGCATAGAAGTAGGAAAGCAATGAGGCAAGTTAAAGGTAGAAAGCTTGCTGGGAAAGATTGTTGAGAGTCAAATGATCATTGAGGAAATAATTCTAAATACAAGAAAGCCCTAATGGGATCCTTGAATGAGAAACGCCCACTTAGAGCGTGCCTAAAGAAGAAGTGGGTGTTTGGGGTATCTTAAGAACAGTAGCTTATGGCTTAAAAGCATAAATGTCATATAAGTGGTAAGTAGAGCAGAACTTATAAGTCAGTAGAGTGTTTGGTAAATTAGAACTTATAAATCAGTAGAGTGTTTGGTAAATCGGAACTTATAAGTTAACTTTTTTTTTTTTATTATTTTCAAAATATTTGTTTTTTAATATATATCAATGGATGTCAATGGATAGATCTTGATGAGTAGAGTAATTTGATATATACATATCAATTTTCTAATGAACGAATCAAAAGATATATGATTTTGAAAATTTGAAGGATATTATATTGGCTTAATGACCTTTTGGCCATTCAAGTTTGAACAGTTATGCCCATAAAGCCCTAAAGTTTAGAAGCGTTCCTTTTCGCCCCTCCAACTTAAAAAATGTACCTTTTAGCCACAAACCGTCGTCTTTGGCCTTTAAAAGGCGATGGTTTTGTGTCAAAAAAATGATGGTAAAGTGGCTAAAAGGTACATTTTTGAAGTTGAAGGGGCGAAAAGGAACGCTTCTAAACTTTAGGGCTTTATGGGAATAACTGTGCAAACTTGAAGGGCCAAAAGATAATTAAGCCTATTATATATTGCGTGTATCGAGAAATAAGAATAAGCTGAAAGTTGAATGTTAGGATTTCTAACATTCAACTTATCAACATATAAGTCATAAGTTGAGCTAATAAGTTGGGTAGGCAAACACCCCCCATTAGCTCTTATGGGCTTATAAGCCATAAGTCACCCTTTTTAAGAGTAAACAAACAGCCCCGAAATATTTTGGGATGAAATACTTGATTTTCGGTGTTATAGGAGATATGAAAGACATGAGATAGTCGTCAAAATATTGTTTTAAAGATTATACTTTGTCACAAAACAATCCCTGTATGAGGTGAATACTTCTACATGATATTCATGGAGTAAAGGAGTAGAGGATGCGCCCTTTGTATAACTTTTTGAAAGAGGCATGAGGACGCACCCTGTAATGAAAGTGCTTGAAATAGCAATATAGTGGAACGCGGATTCATGAAGTAAAAGGACTTGACAAAAAATTTGGGATTTCTAGAAAGCTTAAATTCCATATTTTGTTTTCAACTTCATATGAAATTGGGGGTAGTTGTTATAGCCAAAATTCGGTTCGGGTATTCCAAGACGGATTCGGGTCGATAACGGGTCCAATTTGGGGAATTCCAAGTTAAGTTAGAGTTTTGGCAAGATGAAGAGAAGTTAGGCCGCACCCTCTCCTTCCCTACAAGGAGGGCGCGCCCTCAGTGATATGATGAAGATTTCTACTCAAGTTGGTTTTCCAAGAGTTGTTGAAGAATTCCCTCCTGTCATATCTCAGGAGGGGGATATCCGTCGTAGAAGGTCTCCAGGGGTTTGCCTGAATTTAAGGACCCTTCTTAAACATATAGGGCGCGCCCTAAGGTGGAAAGATGGGGACTTCTGGTGTGTGCTTTGGAGCTCCGTTCCTGTATTCAATGTGCGCGTTCTCATTGGGGAACTTCGGAGTAATCCTGCACTTTGCACCCAAAAGCTCTGGATCACTTGTCCTGCTATATGGTGGGTGCTTCTTGTTGTGACCAAAATCTTGCATGGGTTAGATTTAGGCCCACTAGAGGATTAGGGTCTAGACCCATGAAGAAAATAAGTGATTTGGCAGGCTTCCGAGGTCCCATGGCAGCCTTAGGGGTTACCATATGCAGAGCAGTGAACGAATATGAAGGTTTAGGGTCCCAGGGGCAGCCCCTTGAGGATAGCCTACAATCCATAGCAGCCATCAGATAGGGCTTCCGGAGTAGCTTCCATATTTGGGTCACCGAAGGGGCTACCGGAGCCAGGCTACCGGGCGGTACCCCCAGCTCCCGTCGGAAGCCTGATTAGGCCGCCGATTTGGATAAGGCAGGCCTCCTATTTTCTAGGAGCACATCTTTATAGTTGATTTACACTTCTAAACAGATATATATATTCAGTTGTTAGAGGATATATGTCATATATACTTGATTAAATCACATAAAATCATGATAAATGCAAGGGATAATCATCCTACATTGCCATAACAGCTTGGTAACCTGGAAATACACATCATACACGATCATTATCAGAAATAACAGTCATTATCCCATTGGAGAGAGGATAACTCATCATAAACAATCGAACATATCATTTCAAGAACTACATACGGGCTTGATCTCCTATAAATAGGAGTATGTAGGCAGTTTACAGGATTTCTTAGACACTTTGACACCTTGAGTAATATAGAGCACGTATACTCTTGTGTGACACATCATTATTAGGGTTCCATGCAGGCCAACATTCGGTCCTTGAGCTTTAATTCCCGTAGATTCAGTCTGATCATTCCGAGGAATCACATCCCGTGTTCTTCGGTAACCCCTAGCTGCGAACCTTTCCGGGTGGCTAGTCATAAATCTGTAGCTGTGAGCCTTTCTGGGCAGTTAGACGATTCCGTATTTATTGGCGCTATTCCAGCAAAGGCCTCCTTGTAGTTGTGCTAAATTCCTCCCACAACACTTCTCATTCGGGGGACAAGGATGCGTTCTGCACGGGGTAAACCACGGTTATACCTGCATCCTTGAAATCAAGAAATAGCTGGTAGCGGAAAGGACTAGTCCTCGACGGGGGAAGTTTCCTTATCCGTGAAGTCTTGAGATCTTGGATGACATTTGGGTCTTTGTGGTTAGGCCTCATAGTAGAACATTCCGGAAGCTGGACCGACAATCCAAGCCCATTTGGGTTTCTTGCTCTCCAAGAACTACGTATGGATTGATCCCCTATAAATATCGGGGTACGTAGGCCGATTGGGGGTTGGAAGTTGAGAGCTCTGAGGCAGCCACCACTAACCCTTATCAATCTCAGCCACCAATTACATACAACCACCACGCACCACCACTTTTTCCGGTAAAGAACCACCGCTGTAGATCTTGTTTTCGGCGACGTACCTCGATATTTGTTGTTCCCAAATTCATCCGTCAAAAAATTGGCGCTAGAAGGAGGGGAGCCAATCAAGATCTTCATCTTAGGAGGAAAAGATGTCTCACAATCAAGGTGGAGGTTCTCATGGAAAAGATGGTTATGATTCTGACGATAGCTTGGGGGTAACCAAGCTCGTCACGAAGCTTATGTTCCAGAGGAGATCTCTGCTCTTCCACACCACCATGGAATTCCGGCCACCGGCGGACAAACACATGTCCTTATCAGTAACGCGGAGTTAATGGAGCAGTTGTATCGTATGGGAACTACCATAAATAACTTCAGGGCAAGATTGGATTCTGTGAAGCAAGAATAAGGAAATAAGAGAAAATGTCGGAGTATTTCACAAAATCACCGTCGAACAGTAAAAGCTCTTTAGGTTGAAGAAAGCTCCTGAAGAGGTGAAGAAGTGCAGGTTGCCAGATGTTCAAGAGAGGGTGTGACCTCATCCTCACCGCTCTGGGTGCACCACTAGGGAAATTCAACGGGATGAAGAAAGGATGTTCCAGGAAGGAGGCGCAATTATCGGGATCTCGTCCTAACTATCAGGATGCGCCCTCAAGGTAACACTTAACTTGTTTTGTCGTGATTTCCACTATTTATTTCTTCAACTTTTGCAGGAAGACTATTGTGAAGGAGAGAATCCCCAGGAATTCTCAGGGCGCGCCCTGAGGGTGGTAGTCGAGGCTTAGATGATTTCCAACTTCTAAGGGAATTCGATGGTTGAACTCATCCACATCTCCAGAACGCCTCCTTCAGGTAATATTTAAGGTTTCTATTGATTGAGTTGTTGCAGGTGGGACATCTACTTCAGAAAAGATCTCAAGAATTTGTCGAGCGCAACATTCCAATTTATGAGGATGCTCCTTCAAAATGTTAGATATTCCCGAGAGGCATCTCCCTCTGAGGGCGTAACATTCCAATTTTTGGTCCGTATAAACATCGATTTCATTGTTCTTAAGCATGTATATCTTTATCAATGCATATGTGCTTCCTAAATTTGTAGTTTAGCAATAAACCTACAAGCACACATGTACCAAAAGCTTTAACTTCTACGAATTGAAAAAAAGAGGGAAGTGCTATGTAGTAGACTAATATAATCAAAGTATCTACTTATCTTTAGTTTGAGCCTTGCAGTTAATGCCAATTGATAAAGTAATATTAATAACCTAAGGAAAAGATATATAAGACAACTTGAACATCTTAGTAGTTAATCAGTTCACACAGGAGATGGCAGTACAACGATTGATGGAATTCAGAACAAAATATTACTACATCTGGGCCACAACATAAGGCATGTACCGCCTTCATTGTTTTATGGAACTGTGGACTACGGAAAACATTAGTAGCAGTCCCGGCTGCCAGTCCCCCTTGTATTTGGAATTCTTGCTACCATAAATGAACTACAAAGCCTTTCCGTTTTGAAGAGGAAATAACCTATAGAAATGGAATCTGATACATTCTGTACAAAAAGAAAAGACTAGAAAGCCAAAATTTTAACATACAAAACAGAAAGCATAATATTGGATAATATGTTGTTAAATATTCAGAGAGAACTAATACTATGTATTATTTTTCAAATAAATAAACAAAGTTAACACTTAGTTTACCATATCCACTGAATGTGGACAATACTTTCGGGACAAATTAATTATGAAATGTGGCTATTATACACAGGGACGGGGGAGTAATATTTTAAAATTTTTGTAAATAGTATTGTATATGGTGATATATAATATACTGCATTAAGCTACTGGAACTAGGACAATTATTAAATTACCGAAACATTATTTCTAGCATATCTCCAGATTACGAATTCTATCAGATCTGGGTGGCCTAAGATCCTAGCCAAACTGTGAACATCCAGCTTATAACATAGATAGGAGCTGCAACCTGGATTTTAAATTTTACAGAAACATGTAGCACCCATTTAATCATGGGCTTTCTGAGAAATTGCTAGTAAAAAACACAAAGGAACTTTGAGTAACTGAATATATCACCGGGCAGTGAGAATATACTTGTGTAATTTGTTTCAGTAATCATGCATATTAGTGACTTCTGATCAAATGCTTTAGGTACTAGGAGCTGGTTATATCACCTAAAGTAAAAGTATTTGAAACACATCACCTTATTCGAATCCTTAGTCGACATAATATGTTGTTAAAATTAGTTTAGTTACATAAGTTTTATAAATGGTAAAAAAGACAATAATTTATCAATTATAACAATGTTCCCATTCCTCTCTGTTATTTCTTATAGAGTTATAGTTCACTTCATGTTGGGTATATTACACTATAACAACAATGAGGCAGTGATATATATTAAAACAAGAACAAGCATACAACCAATTACCAAAACAAATCAAGAAGGCAAAACAAAGTATAATCAGTAACTGTAATTAACAAGAGTAACAAGAAAGACTTATCTCCCACACAGCAGCTATAGCAAGTACTGATAAGAGAAAGAGCAGCTGAGTCACCAAGCCATTCGAGAAGACTTGGCTGTTCTTGAAGAGAATATTGCCCCACTTACGTTGTGATTGGGTTGTAGCAATATCGCTTCCAGGATAAAACAGCAACAGAACAAAGGGTTCACAAATACACCAGTGATCAACAGCGACCAACACCTCAGTTCGCCTGAGAATTATGTATCTAACTGTATGTATTAAGGGAGAACAAAGAGTAATCGCCAACAAGGGTTTTTTTCCTTAACGTATCTGTTAGGTCGAATACACAATATGTAATCAAGTATTGTATGAGTAATTAACAAGAACACAAGTTTTAACACTTAAAAACTGTTTGGAATTAACAATTCCTCTCTCAGTGATGTAAAATATCACAAAGAGCTGCTTAGGTTACAATCAATGAATTTCTCAATGTTCGATACCCTTCTAGGGTTAACCTAACTGTATTTATAAAACATACAGCTTCGTACAATCAGTAATTGATTCTCCTATAATTAAGCTATACAATTGATATCAATCACGATTGCTACACGTCTTCTAAGTCAACTCAATCTCTTTGATAGCTATCCAATCTTCAAAGATATTGCTTCCATATTTATCTTGTATCAATCTTCAAACACTGTTGACTCTCAGACGCTTCCGCTACAGAGTTTAACAATCTCTGTTGCGCTTCCAGTCAGTGTTTAACTAAACTCTGACTGCTTCCAGTTAAACTCTGTTTTGTCACCTTAGCTTCCAAACACTGTTCTCATCAATCATTTCTAACAATCTCCCCCAACTTGTTCATTAGCAAGAATGTACAAGTTTACAGTAAATGATGATGTCAAAACAAATACAAAGTCTACAGTGTTTAACAAACAGAGTTTAAGCTTTTACTTAACAAATTCTACAGAAAATAAGAAAATTCTTACAGACTTCAACTTCTAATCTCTTGAAGATCTGGCATTATCCTGAGATAGTCTATAAGCAATCTTCTTTGAGCATTTTCAAGCTCTATCTGCATGGCTTCCTTGATTTCTCTCAACTGAGGATCATTCTCATCAGTCTGATAGATAGCAGCTCTAAGATCGTAGATTTTGTTTTTCCTCATTTCATTTCCCAACCTGATATATTTCACTTCCTCAGACTTCACATTAAAATCCAGAACAGTAATTCCAAGATCTGTCTTCAGCTTTGTAGTCCCCTTCTCCATTTCTATCAGATTGCCATTCCAATCTCTGTACTTAGGAACATACTTACTGTTGAATTTCATACTTTTTCTTGCAAGATTTTGAATCATCTTTTGTCTGAGTACATTTGCAACTGACTGAGCTCTTTGATTTCTTACTCTGAAAAGATACAGAACATATTCTAGTTCTTCCCAGTATTTTAAATCAATATCCTTCTCATCAACCTTAAACACTGTTCCATCAGCCATGAAATATAGCAGAAAATCCTTCTCTAAACTCTTCTGATAAACAAGCTGTACTGACTCCAGTCTGTCTAAACTCTCTTGAGTGACACCACGACCTGGAACAGCCAGTGAAGAAGGATCTCTGGGACCAACATATTGTCTTTTGTCTCTGTGTGAGCCTATGCCTCCTTTGTTGTATCCGATTTTACCAGATAAGGCTCTACCATCAGTGAAATCCATTGGAACTGTAGCTGGAGCTGTAGCTGCTAGACTTGAATCATGAAGAACGCCTTTTCCAAACTTTGATTTCAACTGAGAAGACAATAGTGGTGTGGTCACAACTTGTGCAGCAACAGAGGTTGTGTCTTCATTCTTCTGTACAACATGTGTATCAACAGAGGTTGTAACAACATTCTTCAACTTTTGCTTAGCTTCTGCATCTGTTGGTTTTCTGGATACTTGCACCATTTGATTAGTACCAACTTGTTCTTTGAATTGAATACCTTTAAGAACAGGCTTTGCAGCTTTAACAACTTTCACACTTTTCTTCAACTTATCAGACTTTAAAGCTTTTAAATGCTTTTCTTACAGACTCTTTTCTTCAGCTTTAGCATCTTCTAGAGTAACTCCTTCTGCATTTTCTTCCATGAAGAGCTTAACAGCTAACTCTTCATCAGTCTTTGGATTAGATATTAATTCCAAACTCTTGGTCTTTGAAGTACCTTGAGTTTCAGTGTTTATTCCAACAGACTGTGACTTAAGAGATTTGCCAGATCTCAGAGTTAGTGACTCAGAGTTTAAAACCTCAGAGTTTAAAGCCTTATCACTTGCTCCTCCACCTCCAGCATCATCCTTTTTTAGCAGAGTTTGAGAAACTTTGCATTTTGACTTAGCAACTCTCTCCCCCTTTTTGACATCATCAGGAATGAGTATAGATGTAATGAGCTCCAAGGAGTTAGCAATTGAATCAACCTTCTCAAACAAGGCAGCCTGATTCTCTTCAACCTTCCCTAACCTGGCAAAGAGAGTATCTTGAACTTTAAAAAGCTGTGTAGCTTTGATTTTTGACTCTCTTTCCATTTTCATTTCTCTAGTCTGTATCTCAGTTTTCAAAGAAGCAATTTGTTGTTTTGTGTCAGCAAAATTTCCATCCAGAGTTTTGACTTGTACCACAGTTGCCTTTAAGCATGATAAAATCTCTGGATTTGAAATTTGACTAGCAGTCTGCTTAATGAAATCAGCTGCTCTCCCTTTTGGAAAAATACAGTCTTCTTTATACCAGTTAGCAGCAGATTTAGCAAGATGCTCTTCTTCAATTGCATGAGATGGACAAGGCTGATCAAAAGATGTATGTTTGTTATCAGTCTGTGCTGGTGCACTCAGAAAAGAATCAGAGTTTGCACTGTTTTCAGCTTCATCTTCAACACTTGCATCATTAGCTTGAGCATCTTGTAAAGAACCACTGTGCTGAGCTTTGTCAGCCACAGTTTCTGCAACAACTTCTTCAATCTTTTCAATATTCTCCTCATGTTGCACAGGCTCTGCAACAGAGTTTGGATTTGTAGCTTCAACTGGCATAGATTGAGAGTTATCCTTAGTTGCTTGTTCAACTTCATCACCTTTGTCAGGAATTTGATAAGCATCAGATATCAGCTCTGTGTGTGATGCTACAGTTTCAGGAAGAATAACTGCAGGCTGATCAGCTACACCAGTAGCTTCAGTGTGAACAACAGGTGAGATAGGATCAAGGATTGGTTGAAATGAGTCAAGAACATCATTCATTGGTGAAAAACCATCTCTGTGATCCTCTTCTACAGGAATGTTAACCTCTGCAAGCATAGCATTTGCAATCACAGTATCCTCTGCAGGTATTTCAACCTCTGCAGGTATAACAGTCTCTGCAGGTATATCATTCACTGCAACCTCAACAGTAGGTGTTTGCTGTGAAACCACCTCTGGAGCTTCAAGAACTTGCTCATCATCAGATTATGAAAGAATTAATCTCCTTCTCTTGACTTGAGGCACTGCAGTCACCTCTTCTTCTTCACTAGAGCTCTCCTTAGTTGGTGAAAGTGAAGGTCTGTTTGCCTTTTGTTTCTTTCTTCTGGTATAAACAGCTCCAGGTAATGTCTGTTTAGCCTTTGAGTGTTTAGTGTTCTGTGCAGTGTGTATTTTCCTTTTTGGTTTGGATTTGGGTTGATCAGTAGGTACTGGCTCAGAGTTTATGAATTCAGAGTTTATTTGTTCAGAGTTTATGTGTTCAGGTTGTGGTTGATGAGTGGATGTTGGCTCAGGTGTTGGTATAGGATGAGAATGTATGGTGTCTAATGGTTCAGGCATTTGTTGTGGTTCAGGTTGTGGTGATGATTGTGTAGATTAAGAATCTTGAGGTTGGTTGACATAGTTTTGTAAGGCTAGTGGCATAAACATGTCAGGTATTTGCTGTTTAGTAACATCTTTATTTGTCAAATCAGAAAACATCCTTTTAGCAACTTGAAAAGGCTGAATGACATCAGCTTCAGCAATTGTAAGATTAGGCACACAAGCATTGAATAGCATTTGACAAAATCGAGAAAAATAAATAGATGTAGGCTCAGACAAACGCTCTCCCAAATTCATTAGAACTAGTCTACCAAAATCAAAGTTACCTCCATACAGTAGAGCATGACCAATTTGGAGAGTGTCAAGAGGAAGTGCATCCCAATTTGTTGTCTTCTTTCCAAAATCCCTTGTAATGCAATCGAAAAAGAAACTCCATTCCTTTCGCAAAAGTGGCCTTCTAAGAGATCCCAGCTTATTCAAATTTCCTGAACAACCAATTTGCTGCAACATTGTTCGCAAGCGGTCGTGACCAACAACACTGTAAGAAGTGTGAGTCTCAAAATCCAAAGCATCCCTAACCGTAGTTGGAGTAATGATATACTCTGATTCATCATGAGTGAAAGTAATTGTTGGAGTACCAGACTCTTCTCCATCATCATACACAGAGTTTGTCCAAAAAGTAGCAATTTGTGAAGCAGAGAGTGTTGGTGGTGCAGTTAAATCCTTCCCAATTTCGGAATCTTTCAAGAAATTTTGAAACAAATGAAACGCCTCTGGAGCGTTTGCATTCTCCAGTGGTGCTGCATAATTGCTAGGAAGAAAAACTAACCCTGCTGCATCAAAAGCTTTGGTTGCCATTAGTGAGAGATGATACGAAAATATTCAGAGAAAAGATGTGTATGATAAGTGTTTATTAAAATGTGAAAGAGAGTGAACAAAAGTTTTGAAAGTGTTTGAGTATGCAAGTAACTATGCGTGGGTGAATATGAATCGATGTGAAGTGAGAAAACAAAAGCGATTAGAGAAAAAAACTCAATCGTTTATGTATTGTAAGCACGCAACTGATTTTAGAGTAATGTGAGAGTGGGACACAATAATGGGACACGTGTCAAACAACCAATGGATCACTTAATAATTACTGCTGTCATTCCTATAATCACGACACTATGACATATTTACACTAATTAACAGTTGTCAACTACCCCAATTACTCCAAAATAATCAAATTATCTCAATGAAACTTTACCTTAGAGTACTTAACACAAATCAACAGTGTTTGTCAATTTTCCAACTTTATCACTAAAACCCTTTCAAAAATTGCACAGTTGTGAATATGAATGTGTGTGAAGCAGAGTTTACCAAAATCAATTTTTAGAGCATCTAATATTTCATAAAATCCATAACAAAAAAAATCAATAAACACTGAATGCACAAACTCTCATAGTAAACACTGATTGTTTGATGAATGCTAAACTCTGTAGTTACTGTAGTACAGAGATCTGAATACTTCTATTCCCTTTGATGTTCATGATTATCCAAGTAAGCACACAGTCTTTGAAGACAAAAAGATCAAGAGATAGAAATCAGAGCATCATTCAGTGAGTAACAGTCATGAACTTGATAATCTTACAAACTCTCAAAGCACACAAGTGTTTAGGTGAAGTGTTTACACTCACATTCAATCAGTAAAAGCAGATACTACCATATGCTTGAATGTCCACCAAATCTACACTACTTTGAGTACATATATGCACAAATCAAAAGGACTTTATTCAGGGTTGTAATGTAGTAAGATCAAACAGATGAGAAGAGATGTTTTAATCATGAGTGAATTTCAAGCTGAACATTTTAATAGACCAAAGTGTTCAGTCACACTGTTAGTACATATTTGTACAAGATGATCAGTATATATGCCCTTTTTTTTTCTTTTTTATTATTATTATTATTTTTTTTAACATATATACTGAGTAAACTTTTCTTTTCTTGAGAAACACTCACCTGCTTGCATTTGATTTTTCAAAAGAATATAACTGCTCTTAATACTACAGAGTTAAAGAAAAATGAGCAGTTAATTAGGCTCAAAGGGGTTTACTAAGGGTGGAATTTATGAACAGTGTTTGAACAGTGTTCAAAAGAATTTTGAACAGTGTTTGAAGACATGGTAAATCCTATTGCCTTTATCATTTTCATGCAAACACATATCATGTAGTCTAAAAATGGTTTAATACAAGTTCTAGAGAACCATACTTCCTGATGAACATCACACAACAATAAAAACTGATTGATAGAGAATGTATCAATCACTGATTTGGCTCAAAATCTCACAGGGTGCAGACATGAATCTGAACTCACCAAACTAATCAATGACACATCTCAAGTTTTATAGTTTTTACAAGTACAAACAAGGAATCATCAAGAACCATGAATTACCTTTGGAAACAGAATGTCACTTATCAGAGTTTAGAGTTCATCAATATCAGAAATTATTTATGAGTGGCAATGCACACAATATTCATAAACTCAGAGTTTAGGACTGAATAAACTAAGAGATGCTATAAATATGAAACAGTATCATGCTGTGTTGATTTACTGCACAAAATCTGATTAGATTACAGTGACTCAGAAAGAATCATGATTTAATTACTGAGAATCATGCTTCATACATTTTTCTTCATTGGTGTTTTCATTCAGACAATAATCAATTCTGAATTCACAGAGTGTATCCAACATGTTAACAGTGTTTAGCAGACAGACATGCTGACAGAGTTTAACAAAGTTTAAACATAAGCATGCATAACAGAGTTTAATACTAAGGTTCACATAGCACTTAACAATTTGCAGAAACATGAGCAATATATTTTAAAAGTAAGATCTTGAGTCTAACCAACATCTCTAGTCAAAACTAGAGACCATTCCTAGTTCATTGACCAGTCTTGTAAATGTAGCTTCACTCAATGGCTTGGTGAAGACATCTGCAAGTTGTTGTTCTGTAGACACAAAGTGAAGCTCAATGTTTCCTTCCTCTACATGCTCTCTGATAAAGTGATACCTTATGCTGATGTGCTTTGTCATGGAGTGTTGTACTGGATTACCTGTCATTGCAATAGCACTTTGATTATCACAGTAAATAGGTATCTTGGTATACCTCAATCCATAATCCAGCAGTTGATTCTTCATCCATAGAATCTGTGCACAGCAGCTACCAGCAGCAATATACTCTGCTTCAGCTGTAGATGTAGATATTGACTTCTGTTTCTTGCTGTACCAGGAAACAAGTCTGTCACCCAGAAATTGACAACTTCCACTGGTGCTTTTTCTGTCAATCTTACATCCTACAAAGTCTGCATCAGAGTAGCCAAGAAGCTTAAAGTCTGATTCTCTGGGATACCACAGCCCTAGAGTTATAGTGCCCTTGAGATACTTAAAAATCCTCTTTACTGTTGTTAAATGTGGTTCTCTTGGATCTGCCTGAAATCTTGCACACAAACAAGTGGCATACATGATATCAGGTCTACTAGCTGTTAAATAGAGTAGAGAACCAATCATTCCTCTGTAACTTGTCATATCTACTGATGACCCTGCATCTTTGTCCAATTTTGTTGCAGTTGCCATGGGAGTTGTTGCAGATGAACAGTCAAGCATGCCAAATTTCTTGAGAAGATTTCTGGTATATTTTGCTTGATTGATAAAAATTCCATCATCTGTTTGCTTCACCTGTAAGCCTAGAAAATAGCTTAGCTCTCCCATCATACTCATTTGATATCTTGACTGCATGAGCTTGGCAAACTTCTTACAGAGTTTATCATTAGTAGATCCAAAAATGAAGTCATCAACATATATCTGAACTAAGAGCAAGTCACTACCAGATTGAAAGTAAAACAGAGTTTTGTCAATAGTACCTCTGTGAAACCCACTTTCTAGTAGAAATTTAGCAAGAGTTTCATACCATGCCCTTGGTGCCTGCTTAAGTCCATAGAGTGCCTTGTCTAACCTGTAGACATGGTCTGGATATTTTGGATCAACAAAACCTGGTGGTTGTTCCACAAACACTTCTTCTTCAAGTTTTCCATTTAAAAATGCACTTTTCACATCCATCTGAAACACTTTGAATTTCTTATGAGAGGCATATGCTAGAAAAATTCTGATTGCCTCCAATCTTGCAACTGGAGCAAATGTTTCATCATAGTCTATTCCTTCCTGCTGTGAATAGCCTTTTGCAACCAGTCTTGCTTTGTTCCTTGTGATAACACCCTCACTGTCAGTTTTATTTCTGAAAACCCATTTAGTACCAACAATGGATCTGTTCTTGGGCCTTGGTACAAGGGTCCACACTTCATTTCTTTCAAATTCATTTAGCTCTTCTTGCATTGCTGTTATCCAGTCAGCATCTTTAAGAGCTTCTTCTACTTTCTTTGGCTCAGATTGTGACAAGAATGCATGAAACAGACATTCATTTGTTGTTGCACTTCTTGTCCTTACTTTTGCATCTGGATCACCAATAATCAAATCAGGTGTATGTGACTTAGTCCATTTTCTTGCAGAAGGCAAATTACTTCTGTCATCATGTGATCCTCCCCCTTGATCCATGCTCTCCTGATTTTCTTGGTGCCTTTCTTCATTTTCTGATGCTCCCCCTGAATGTGACTGCTCAGAATTATCAATAGAGTTTGAATCAACAGAGTTTGATTCAGACTTATCAACTGAGTCACTATCAGTATTTGAATTATCACTTTGATGTGATTCTTCATGCTCCCCCTCAACTGGTTCTTCCCTTGCTTCTGATTGAAGAGTCTCTTCAGTATTTACCAGTAGAGGTTCAGAGTTTAGCTCAACAGAGTTAAACAGATCAGTCTGATCAGAGTTTACTTTTTCAGAGAATAAATCTTCATTTTCAAAGTGCAGTTGATCATGTTCATTGACATCTTCAAGTCCAGTTATTTTCTTGTCATCAAATGACACATGAATTGATTCCATGATCACTTTGGTTCTCAGATTATAAACTCTGAATGCCTTAGTTGACAGTGGATAGCCAACAAAAATTCCTTCATCTGCCTTTAGATCAAATTTGGTCAACTGCTCATGATGAGTCTTCAATACAAAGCACTTGCATCCAAAAATATGAAAATATTTTAGATTTGGCTTCTTCTTTTTCACCATTTCATATGGAGTTTTACCATGCTTGTTGATCAGTGTTGCATTTTGAGTAAAACAAGCAGTTTGAACTGCTTCTGCCCAGAAATATGTTGGCAGCTTTGCTTCATCTAGCATGGTTCTTGCAGCTTCTATCAAGGTTCTGTTCTTCCTCTCCACTACACCATTTTGTTGTGGAGTGCCAGGTGCAGAAAACTCTTGTTTGATTCCTTTACTCTTGCAAACTTCTTCCATTGATGAATTCCTGAATTCAGTTCCAATGTCACTTCTGATAATCTTCACTTGATTCTCTGACCCTTTGTCCAGTTGTATTATATGTTCTGTCAGTGTTAATGCAGTTTCATCCTTCTTTGCAAGAAAATATACCCATGTATATCTGGTATATTCATCAACAATGACTAGAGCATATTTCTTCTTTCCAAGAGACATAACATTCACTGGTCCAAAAAGATCAACATGTAGGAGATGATAAGGATCAACAATTGAAGACTCAGATTTGCTTTTAAAGGAGGCTTTTCTCTGTTTGGCCTTTTGACAAGAATCACACAGGCCTTCTACATTCAACAAAGACTTTGGTAGACCTCTTACAAGATCATTCTTTATTAGCTCATTGATGTTGTTCAGATTCAAATGAGAGAGTTTCTTGTGCCACTTCCAACTCTCTTCACTGGACATTCTTGTTGACAGACACACTGCTTTGCCATCAGTGTTTGTTGACAATTTTACTTCATAGATGTTATTGTGTCTGTTTCCAACTTGAGCAACTTTCCCTGTAGATTTACTGATGACTTGACAATATTCAGGCTGAAAATCTACATGATATCCTCTATCACAGATTTGACTCACAGATAGCAGATCATGCTTGAGTCCTGGAACCAGAGCTACATTTGTGATGATGACACTCCCAAGATTAATATTGCCATATCCCAGAGTATGTCCTATGTTGCCATCTCCATAGGAAACTTTTGGGCCAGCCTTCTCCACATACTCTGAAAGCAGGGCTTTATTTCCAGTCATGTGTCCTGAACAACCACTGTCCATGACTAGGGTACTGACCCTGGTGCCCTGCAATCACAAACAATCACTGATTGTTAGTTTTAAGGATCCAGACTTGCTTGGATCCTTTGGCTTTCTTGATTCTGTTAGCTTTTGCAGCAGAATTCACATTATCAGAGTTTAAGCTAACTTTTTCAGAGTTTACATTTGCAGAGTTTACTTTAACCCATTTCAAATTTGGCTTGGGTTCATAGTAATTATAGTAAATAGCATGATAATCTCTGCAAGTGTAAATTGAATGCCACGTACTTCCACAGTGTTTACATAAAGTCTGTGGTCTAGTTTTCACATAATCATTCTTTAATGCAGTTTTAGAGGGCAAAGAATTAATGTTCTTATTCTTACTGCACAAACTAGCAAGATGATTAGTGCTACCACAATTAAAGCATGTTTTTCTAGGAGCTAATGTAGCAAGCATTGGCTTAACTCCTGATGTTATGCCTACCTTTCCATTTTTGTTTTTCCTAGGCATTCTCTGTTTGTTGACAGATTTTATCTCTTTAAGCTTATGCTTGAGTTGTTTATCTGTCATTAAACCAATGTTAACCTCTTTAACAAAAGTCTTAGCATATGATTCTTTAACAGCCTTTTTCTCAGCTTCAGTCTTAGGTCCTCCTGTTCCCATAACATTACCTTCAGATGAACGATGTGGTCTAACTTTTACCAAATTTTCAAATCTAAGTTCATCTCCTTCAGAGTAACCTAGACCTACTGTATCTGACTGAAACACTTCTTGAGTGTCTTTACCAGAGTGTGTCCAAGTTTTAATAATGTGTTTAGTATCCTCCAATTCAGATTCTAGTTGCTTATATTTACCTAGCAACTCCTGTTCAATAAACACAGCATCATCTCTTTCTTTCTGAACTTTATTCATGTTTTCAAGCTGTTCCTCAACAAGTTTGTTTCTATCTTTGAGTTGAGAACACTCATTCTTTATCCTCTCATTTTCTAAAGTCTGATCCCTATAACTGATATGTAATGCTTTAAGATAAATTCTCAATTCAGTTATATTATCAGTATTATAAGCATAGGTAGTTGGGGGTACCTTTAGATCATCATCTTCATTCTGAGTAGTAGCCATGAGAGCATAGTTGACTTCCTCATCAAAATCTGAAGTGTCTGCCCAATCTCTGCCTTTTGTGTAGAGTGCCTTTTCAGTTTTACCCTTTTTGCACTCAGGAGCATAGTGACCCATCTCCTTACACTTGTAGCATTGAATCTCAGACTTGTCTTTCTTTCCTGATTTGGTATCCCTTCTATCAGAATTTCTGAAACTCTTCCTGTCAGAGTTTAAATCTTTCTTAGAAAATCTGTTTCCCTTCTTAAAGTTCCTGAAACCCATCTTCTTAAAAGTTTTTACCATCAAGACAGCCATTTGCTTCAACTCTTCTTCATCATCCTCAGAATCAGATAATGCATCAGTGTTTGAGTCATCATCAGAGTTTGATGACTCACTTTCAGACTTTATTACTAAAGCTTTTCCCTTAGCTTTCTTCCTTGATGCTTCCTTTTTTAATGGTTTCTCCTCAACCTTAAGAGCAATAGATTTTGACTTTCTACTTGATCTTTTGTTTCTCTGCTCCAATTCCAATTCATAGGTTTTGAGCAGTCCATATATTTCATCAATCTCTGTTTCAGCAAGTTCATAGTTATCTCTTATAGTGGTTGTTTTCACATCCCACTTTTCAGGTAGGGAAAGAAAAAACTTGAGATTTGAGTCTTCTAAATCATACTCTTTGTTAACCAATGACAAATCATTGAGCAGTTTACAGAATCTGTCAAATGTTTCTGTCATGGTTTCTTCAGACTTTGCCTCAAAATGCTCATACTCCTGAGTGAGTATGTTTCTTCTATTTTTCTTGATTGCAGGAGTTCCTTGACACCTAACCTCAAGTGCATCCCATATTTCCTTTACAGTAGTGCAATTAATCACTTTATTAGACATAACATTGTCTAAAGCACTGTGAAGTAAATGCCTTACTTTTGCATCCTTTGCAATAGATGAAAGATCCTCAGCAGTTAGATATTTCTTTTCTTTTGGAATCACCTTTGATTCCTCACCAGCAGAAGCAGATAACTTTGTAGGTTTGTGAGGACCTTCATAAATTCTATCAAGATATTCTGGATCTGTAGCCTCCAGAAACATGGTCATCTTCACCTTCCAAATTGCATACTCTGATGGCCTAAGTATTGGAACCCTAATCGTTTTATACCTACTAACAGTAGTAGGGGCTTTCTCAGAACTAGATGGAGGAGGTATCTCTGCCATTGATTACTATTGTGTTTGGATCTTAAACTGTAATAAAGTAACAGATTGGCTCTGATACCACTTGTTAGGTCGAATACACAATATGTAATCAAGTATTGTATGAGTAATTAACAAGAACACAAGTTTTAACACTTAAAAACTGTTTAGAATTAACAATTCCTCTCTCAGTGATGTAAAATATCACAAAGAGCTGCTTAGGTTACAATCAATGAATTTCTCAATGTTCGATACCCTTCTAGGGTTAACCTAACTGTATTTATAAAACATACAGCTTCGTACAATCAGTAATTGATTCTCCTATAATTAAGCTATACAATTGATATCAATCACGATTGCTACACGTCTTCTAAGTCAACTCAATCTCTTTGATAGCTATCCAATCTTCAAAGATATTGCTTCCATATTTATCTTGTATCAATCTTCAAACACTGTTGACTCTCAGACGCTTCCGTTACAGAGTTTAACAATCTCTGTTGCGCTTCCAGTCAGTGTTTAACTAAACTCTAACTGCTTCCAGTTAAACTCTGTTTTGTCACCTTAGCTTCCAAACACTGTTCTCATCAATCATTTCTAACAGTATCTACCTCAACGTTATCTCTTCGATATATATAATACCCAAAAATAAAACGTAAGAGATATGCCTTAAAAGGAAAGTAAATATTCTGATTTAGTTGCATTAACTGCATCAGGATTTATTTCAGTTACAGAAGCATCAGGATTTGGTCATCAGTAGCATCAGGATTTGGTGTCCATCAGGATCAGGATTCAGTGCTCGTCAGGAACTGATATCCATCAGGATTTAGCCCATCAGTATCTGATGTCTGACCAAGTCCATCAGGATTTACTCCAAGTACTAATCCAAATTTCCATCAGGATTTAATCCAATACTGATCCAAATTTCCAGTACTGTTGTAACAAATAAATCTGAAACCTATTAAAATAAATCAATATTCCAGGTAATAAAATTCCTCGCCTAGGTCGTCTCGCGTACGTGAGATGCCGAGACATTCGCCCAAATCGCCCTTCGACTCGACCCGAGTCGTGTCGTGACGTGGCGAGGCGGGCGGCGGCGGCGCGTGTGTGTGTGTGTGCGCGCGAGGCTCACACTACAACCATGCACACCCATATGCCTTAGTAGTTATACACTACACTTGCACATGGAGCTATATAAAGCCACCAACCTCTCATTACCAATTCTATGTGGGACTCAAGTTATTTCAACTAACTAACCCACATAACCCATTTCAAGCAAGCAACTTCAACTCAATTTATTTATGGATTCCACTAAGAAAATGTCTTAGATCCAAACATGAAAGTTTAAGTCCTCATTACAAGGAACAACCTCCACTTGTTAGTTTCCGGAAATTACATCAATAACATATTATAAATATGTCTCAAACTTTCCATTTTCTAACAATCCCCCACGAATCCATACAAAAATACATATCTATCCTCATCATGACTTGTTTTTCAGAGTAGGTACCCTTCCAGGTTTGAACCCTCCTAAGTCCTCTACTTCGATGGCTACCGGATTCAGATGGAATATTTCACCTTGAATCTTTATCTGTTTGGTGTAACCACAATCCATAGACGACGACAAGTCAAAGGCTATGGTGCTAATCTACGGATTTGAGACGTTAATGGTCCTGTCTCGATCCTGTTCGTCGAATGCTTCAAGGAATAACCCTTTCCTCTAATTGCGACCACACAATTACATTCACTTAGCTGGGCATCTCCAGAGATGTACTGCTAGCATCTCGTCATATGACTTGACCCCATTCAGAGTTCAAATAACTCTTGTTATTTTGGCAGTGACAGTACCTTTTAGGTTTACAGGGGATAGACTACAGATACGTGAGTATCAATCTATGTAGTTAAAGGTACAACCAACTCACCCTTACAACTTGTTATTACCACATTGAATACACTTTCGAGGGATCTCCTCTCATGTGTATTGGGTTCCCGCTGTAGATGAATCATTATGGGCTATCAGTCCCATCCCCAACCTAGACTTAAGGACTACAGCATGCTCAAGCCCTTTAGTCAAAAGATCAGCTAGGTTTTCTTGAGTTCCAATAAACTCAACACCTATAATCCTATCAGACATTAGACCCCTTATAGACTTCAGTCTAACTTGGATATGTCTCTTTGTTTTCACATTATACTTCTTGCTATTAAGTTTATCGATAGTTGTACGGCTATCACAATAAACAGCAAAAGTAGGAAGTGGTCGACTTACTACAGGTAACATTGACATAAGTCCATGTAACCATTCAGCCTCAGTCCCCGTGGCATCTAATGCACACAACTTAGCCTCAAAAGTAGACCGAGTTATAACAGTCTGTCTAGAAGACTTCAAGGACACTGCTCCACCCGCAAGGGTAAACAGATATGTTAACTCGAATAACTTGTAGAAGGGGGGGGGTTGAATACAAGTTATATAATCGTGTCTGATTTTTGCTTGATTAGATGAACAAGAATAAACGAATGAATCAAACTCTGTTTGTATTAATAAGATCAAATACAAACTCTACCAAAGGTGTACAATACCTTTAGTAGCTGCTGACAATACAAATCTCTCTCTCTGTTTGTACTCTCGTATACTCACGATTACAAACCTTATGAACTCGCTTTACAATGATATAGAGAGAGTATTTATAATGCTACCTATCAACTACTAACAGAAAGATATAATCTATACATGACAATATTCTGCCTTCTAGTCGATAGTTTCCATCAATAGAAAACTCTTTCCTTCATAATATCTTCTTGCTTGTTCATCAAACAACGATCCTGTTTTATAGCACTTGCCAGTTTCTGTAGCATCCATAATGACATCATCAGTAACAAGACTGATATCAGGATTGCATCAGTATCTGATCATCATCAGGATTTGCTCTTTGTTCCTGACATGTAGTCTCCGATACACTGTTCATTCCTGACTAAACTGTACAGATAACTGTCTTACACATAAATCCTATATATAGTGCTAAATCCTTTATAAGATCAGGATTACAAGAAGTATAATGCGTAAATTCTATTCTTAACATCACAACTTATGAATTATTCCTAACAATCTCCCCCTATTTATGGTTTAAAATCTAAAGCATAAATCTAAGTTGTGGATGTCAAAACATATAATAATACAACCAGAATAGAATTTATGAATGTAGAATTATGAAGTTAAGTACCTCCTTCCCAGATGTAGACGTTTATCTAGTACTTAGAAGAAAGAATTTTAACTATTAATGCTGCTCTTCCTTTACCACTTCCTAGCTGAGATTCACCACTGTCACTCCTGGTTCTTCTTTTTACTTCCCTTTGTCTGCTCTTTATCTCCCCCAGTCTGGTGGTGTTGTTGTTGTTGTGTTTGAAGTCTTTGAATTGTCTTTATCTCCCCCTTTTTGACATCAGCAACATTAATTCCAAGAGATTCAGAAACAGAACAAATGATATTCATCAGAACTGCTTGATTTTCCATAATTGTGACTTGGTTATCTTCAAGTGATTGAAGTCTTGTTTGAAAAGCAATTTGAGAATTCTGAATATCTTTCAAAACATCAGAATGAACTTCAATGTTGGAAGTGCTTCTAGTATCTTCAGAATCAGAATCAGAAAGAACTGTATCTTCAAGTCTTGTAGAAGAAGTTGCTTGAGTTGTATGATATTCAAGTAATAAAACCTGATTAGAAGTATCAACATCTTCATCTTTCTGATCTGTAACTGAAACATGATCATCATCTCCTTCACCAGTATTCTGTGTACTAACATCTTCAAATCCTGACTCCTCCTTAGAGTGATCAGAGACTGTAGATGTCTCAATTCTAGCTGATATTGGAAGTACATACAAAGGAACACTAGGATCATTAGGAACTTCATCTGGTACATATGTATCAAGAGATTGCTTTATCCTGGCACCTCTTCTGTTAATGATTCCTGCAAGCCTCTCCTTTTTCTTCTAAGCTTTAACTTCTGGCTTTGCATTGTGATGTGCTAGGTCATTCTTCTGATACATTTTGATGAATGAATAAGTACCAGCATCCATACCCAAATTTTCAGACCAAGATTCAGGAAAAACCTGATCCCAAAAATCAAATGATGGTTTCCTAATTTTCTCTCCCTCACTATGGAGTTGATCATCCATACCCTCATTCTCACTTTGACTTACTAAAGTCAACACTCTTTCTACCTCACCTTTTGCCTGGTCAGGAGCCAGCCTCTCTGTTTGTGGATCTAAGTCCATCTTTTCAAGTGTATCACTCAAATTTGGATAAGTGCTCTCATGACCTACAGAAAAATAGGGGCTAGAAGGAGTTTTTATACCTGAACTCACATGGAGAGAGGGTTCCTCATATGGCATGTGGCTTGAGGTTTTCTCCAAGGAGTGAGCTGCTATAGTCTCTGAACCCTTACAATCATCTTCTTTCCTTCCAGAGACTACAGGCTCCAGTATACCACTTTCAGGTTCTTTACTAGACTCTGATGTCTTCAGTAATACTTCATTAGACACCATAGTTAGTACATCACCGTCTTTAAGTGTTGTTTGCTGAGACACACCCTCAAGGTGGATAGACTCTGACCGAACAAAATTTGTTTGATCTTCAGAAAAATCAACCAAAGTCATTCCTCCCATATCATAGGGTATCTCACTTGCATTCTCAGTCATCACAGAAGTCCTTTAAACATCAGCTATCACAGCTCCTGAGTCATCCAACCTCTGACTAGATGGTTCTTGTGTTATAGTGACTGTGATCTGATCTTTCCTACTATTCACCACTAGTGCAATAGTATCTTCTGTTGACTGCTTCTCTCTATCTACTTCCTCCCGTTGTTCACCTTGAGCTAAAGCATCTTCAATAATGACATCCTTGTCAAATAAATATGCATGAAGTGATTGAAGTGCAACATGCTTCGAGAGTCCAAATTTCTTGACTAATTGTCTTCTGACAGATACATAGAAATACATCTTCATTAAGTCAAGTCTTTGATGTAGAAGTCCATATTCATCTGGAAATAAAAGTTTTGGTACTCTTTCAACCAAAAAATCTAGAACAGGCCTTGACAACTTCACTTTAAGAGAGATTAGTCCCATAGCCAGTCTGTATGATAATGTAGTTTCCCATGAAGAATCAATATCCAGATCTCTCTTGTCAAATACTGACATAGATGTAGCTTGATGTGTAGAAACCTGCATAATGTTAGTTGGACTAGACTCTGTGTGTGTAGGCGACAATTGAATCTTTCTCCTTGTTCTCCTGGTATAGTGAGCAAAAGATTTATCCTGAGAAGACTCAAGAGGTGTAGACACAGAAGTGATCTTGGGATGAGATCTTTGTTCAATAGACACAGTCTTTTGAGAGACAGTATCCAGTAACTGTTTTCCCTTTTTAAGAACTACAGCCTTTTGGGAGACTGCAGCCTGGCTGTGGCTAGGTTTTTCATCTCTATTTGCTAACAAAGAAAGTTGAATTGCAGCCTTCAATTCTGCTCTCTCAGCAAGAGTTAAATCATCATCATCTTCACTAGAATTACTACTACTTGACACAACAAATCTTCTCTTCCTTACAACTGATGTCTTTTGAGAAACACCAGAGGTTGGTTTCTTTGAAACAATAGGCTGTGGATCAAAATTTGGTTCTTGAATTGTTTCAAAGACTATAATGTTTTGGGCTACTTGGGTAGACACAGGTGGGTTCTCCTCCAATTGAGATTCCTGAGCCATTTCACCACAAAAGAAAGAAGAATTGTAGAAAGTAGGAAGATGAGTTTTAAGAATTACCTGAAAATGATGTGGATAGTGAATTGCAGGTATTTCATCTAGATTCTTTTCATTGTCCTTCTTTGTAATGTCAGAGAAAATTCTCTTTTGCTGTTCATAAGAAGAAACACAATGTTCCCTACCAAATCTAGCTTCAACATCAGGAATAAAATGGTTAATAAACATTTGCATAAATCTATGATAATAAACCATTTTCCTGTTTTGATCTCTTAACCCAAGTTTAATACTCATCTGACTTAAGATAATGTGACCAATGTTAATTACTCTGTCATAAAGCAAACTATAAGCAATATGTGATGTAACAGAAGTAATTTGCTGAAAAGAACTACATTTACCAGTAAAACATTTAGCAATTTGATCAAAGTAAAAAGACCATTCCTTTCTAAGAAAAGACCTATTCAACTGGCTCATGTTGTCCAGAGGTCCACTATAACCTAATTCAGACAACATAGTTCTTACATTATCATCAGATGGTACATTCTCATAAATCAAACTAACAGGTAAGTGAAGTACTGAATTAACAACAGATTCAGTAATATCAAATGAGTCTTGTCCTAAATGTAGAACAATCTTACCTGATTGACTCTGAGTAGAATCAATTACCTCAGCATTCTCCCAAGCTTGTGTAACAGCTGCTTGATTAATTTGTGAAGATGCTGTCAATGCATAACTTAATGGTCCATTTGCCAGAAAGTCCATGATTGGATGAAAATCAGATGAAACTCCTTCCTTGTTGGTGATAGCTGCTACATGATTGTTTGTCATAAAATCGAAGTCACCAAACTTGAAGGCTACTGATTTAGGTAATCTTATTTGAGCTGCCATTTTTGATCTGAAAAGAACTTGAAAAATTCTTGAAATGGATTAGTGATTTTGAAAACTCAAGAGTGTTTTTGCTTTAGAGAATGTAAAATTAGAGAAAGCAATTACACGATTAGAGTGTCAAAACAAATATATTTCACAAATCTTTCAGACCACTATCCCACGTTGACACGTAGATTGACATGTGTCAGTCCCTGAAAAGTGCGGTTACCCACGATTTTTGGAAAATAAAATCCAAAATTGATTTTCATGAAATAAATCAGGGTATAAATAATCAATACTGATCAGTTCCTTTTCCTGTTGACCTATCATCAAAATAATCACAATGTGATTTAAAAATATAATTTTCAAATCCTGATGGTCACACATGAAATCCTGATCAATATCATCCTGATTCCAGAGACTTAATATGGAGTTTCCACGTGGCATTTTTCTTTTATCTAAAAAAGAAATAAACAATTAATCTGAACAAAAATCAATTGGTTAGATATATTCAATATTTCTTGAAAACAAGAAATACAGTCACACACAATAATTAGCATCTGACTTCATTAAAACTTCCAAGTGACTGTTCAGCTTCTCACGTCTTTCTTTAAAAGAAACAGACGCTTTATGCCATTCTCCATAAACCTTTCAATTTCTTTTCTTCTCAACAATGCTTCTCAAACCAAAATTTCCTTCAAACCCATTCTTTAGATCTTTCATGGTCGATGAACATCCTGTTCTTGATCATCTCTTTGAAAAGACAACTTTTCTCATCGAACTAATCATGAATGGATTGGTTTTCGATAATATCCAGAGGTTTTTCCTAGAACATCCATCTGTTGGATACAATCTTCCCTTAACCTCCTCAAAACTTGAGGATGAAGAATTTGGCCGAGAGTCTGAGGTTGATCTTGATGGAGATGCTATTCATTTAAGTTAGCTGCTCTCATTCAAGTCGCCCAGACAAGGAATCCAAGAGTAGACGAGGCTATTCAATCCCTTGATGGATTTCTTGAGATGCTCCTTGTCCTGTACCTCAGAATTCATATCAATAGACAAGTATAGAATTATCAGTAGAAATTAGACAAAAAGATGTTGTATTTCATTTCCATATATGTAATGATTTCAATTAATGAAAATACAATTTCTTGTTATCTACTTGTCTTTTGATTACTGAATGATGTATAAATTATCAGTATGCAAATATTAAAACTTGCTGGTATAGACTTAACACATCACAGAATTAGATTACTACACAAAGTAAACGTCAGGATCTGAAACAATTTTCATAATCCTGATACTGACACAATACTGATGACGTTAGCATCCTGATAACAAATCTAATCCTGATGATTATTAACAAGTCTATCATACTGAAATTTATCAAGGCAAAGTGTTATAGCTAAAGCATTTAACAATCAAATATAGATCCTGACAAGAATATCAAGTCTATAAGCTAAAAACAACATACCTTGCTACATTTGCAGATGTTAAAGATCTAAAAATTTAACATTCCTAACTCACTTACTAATCTACTGAATGTAGTCTCATCAAGTGGTTTAGTTAGAATATCTGCAAGCTGTTTGTCAGAAGGAACAAAATGAAGTTCCACAATACCATTCTCAATATGTTCTCTAATAAAATGACACCTGACATCAATGTGCTTAGTCCTTGAATGTTGAACTGGATTTTCTGCAATTTTAATAGCACTAGTATTATCACAAAACATAGGAATATTACTAAGTGTCATACCATAATCCATCAACTGATTTCTTATCCAAAGGAGCTGTGCACAACAACTGCCTGCTGCTATGTACTCAGCTTCTGCAGTTGAGGTTGAGACAGATTGTTGCTTCTTGCTTGCCCAAGAAATCAATCTGTTTCCCAAAAATTGACATGTACCTGTAGTGCTTTTCCTGTCTATCTTACACCCTGCATAATCAGAGTCTGAATAGCCAATTAGAAAGAAATCAGATTCTCTACGATACCACAAACCAAGATTTGGAGTTCCTTTGAGATATCTAAAAATTCTCTTCACAACAATTAAATGAGATTCCTTAAGATCACTTTGGAATCTAGCACATAAACCGGTAGAAAACATTATATCTAGCCTACTTGCAGTTAGATACAACAATGAACCTATCATGCCTCTATAACTAGTATTATCCACACTCTTTCCCTTAGGATCAGAGTCTAGTTTAGTGGCTGTTGCCATGGGTGTTTTTGCAACTGCACAGTCTTGAAAGTCAAACCTTCTTAAAAGATCTTTGATATACTTTGACTGATTAATGAAAATACCAGTCTCAGTCTGTTTGACCTGCAAGCCTAAGAAATAATTTAATTCATCCATCATGCCCATCTGATACTTAGACTGCATAAGCTTGCTAAACTTAGCACACAACTTTTCATTAGTAGAACCAAAAATAATATCATCAACATAAACTTGAACTAAAAGCAATTCACCTTTTATTTTTCTAAAGAATAGAGTTTTGTCAATTGTACCTCTTGTGAAGCCATTTTCAAGAAGAAATTTAGACAAAGTCTCATACCATGCTCTTGGTGCCTGCTTTAGTCCATAGAGTGCCTTGTCAAGTTTGTAGACATGATTTGGAAACTTTGGATCAACAAATCCAGGTGGCTGTTCCACATACACTTCCTCATCAAGTTTGCCATTTAGAAAAGCACTCTTTACATCCATCTGGTATACCTTGAATTTTGAATGAGCTGCAAATGCAAGAAACATTCTGATTGCTTCTAATCTTGCTACAGGTGCAAAGGTCTCATCATAATCAATGCCTTCTTCCTGAGAATAACCCTTGGCCACCAGTCTTGCTTTGTTTCTTACAATCATACCAGATTCATCTAGCTTGTTTCTGAAAACCCATCTTGCACCAACAATAGATCTATCTTTAGGTCTTGGTACCAGTTTCCAGACTTTGTTTCTCTCAAACTCATTCAACTCCTCCTGCATTGCAATTACCCAATCAGGATCCTGTAAGGCTTCTTCAACCTTCTTAGGTTCATTCTTTGAGAGAAAGCAACTATACAAGCATTCATTTTGAATTGATCTTCTAGTTCGAACACCACTATTTGGATCACCAATTATCAAATTTTCAGTATGATCCTTTGTCCATTTTCTAACAGGTGGTAGATTAACTCTGCTAGTCTCTCCCCCTAAGTTAGTGATATCTCTTGTAGAAGAATTCTCTCTACCTTCAAAAACTCTCCTTTGATCAATAGAATCATTAGATTCCATATTGCTGCTAGTTACTGATATTTCCTCAGTAGACTCTGAAAGATCAGTTCTTGATGGAGTAGACTCTGAAACGTCAATTCCTGATGGGATAGACTCTGAAAGGCTAGTCTGCTCCTGATCATCTCTGTGTTCTCTTTGATTTATTTGCTCCCTCTCAACAGTAGCATTCCTTTGAGAAGCAATAGAAATTCCTTCTGGAGAACCTTCATCATCACTGGAGAGTATCTCAGAATTCTTCAGATTTTCAAATTCCAATTTGTCATGGCTTTCATCAGTTTGCAGAATTCCAAATTTCTTATCATCAAATGCAACATGAATTGATTCCATAACAATGTGAGTTCTGAGATTATAAACTTTGAAGGCCTTAGATGCTGAATATCCTAGAAAAATTGCTTCATTCGATTTGGCTTCAAATTTTCCAAGTTGTTCTGGATGAACTTTTAGGACATAGCATTTGCATCCAAAGATGTGAAAGTATTTCACACTTGGTTTCTTTCCTTTGATCATCTCATAGGGAGTTTTTCCATGACCATTTACCAAGGTACAGTTTTGAGTGAAACATGCAGTGTTAATAGCTTCTGCCCAAAAGTAGGTTGGAAGCTTTGCATCTGCAAGCATGGTTCTTGCTGCCTCTATGAGAGTCATGTTCTTTCTTTCCACTACACCATTCTGCTGAGGTGTACCAGGTGCAGAAAACTGTTGAGTGATTCCTTTGTCTGCACAAAACCCCTCCATTGTAGAATTCTTGAATTCTGTACCATTGTCACTTCTAAGTACTTTGACTTTGTACTCAGAGTTATTATGAATATTCTTGATAAGTTCAATGATTTGCTGAGGAGCTTCATCCTTCTTGTGTAGAAAGAACACCCATGTGAACCTTGTGAAATCATCCACTATTACTAGAGCATATCTTTTCTTGCTGATAGACATAATGTTTACTGGACCAAACAGATCAAGATGTAGCATGTGAAATGGTTCAGTAATTGAATTTTCAGTTTTGCTCTTGAAAGTGGTTCTTCTTTGCTTTCCAAGCTGAGATGCATCACAAAGTCCATCTTGCACAAAATTTGCCTGAGGTAGGCCTCTCACCAGATTGTGCTTAACAAGTTGATTAAGCTTCTTGAAATTAAGATGTGAGAGCTTCTTGTGCCAATTCCAGCTTTCATCACTTGTTGCTTTGCTGTAGAGACATCTAACAATTCCTTTTGATGTATCTCTTAAGCTGGCTTCATATATGTTACCATGTCTTTGACCAGTTAGAACAATGTCTCCATTCTGCATATTCAAGATTTTGCATCCTTCTCTGTCAAAGATTGATTTGTAACCTTTATCACCCAGTTGACTTATGCTTAAAAGAGTATGTTTCAAGCCTTCAACCAGTGCTACATTTTCTATGATGACATTCCCCAAAACAATTGAGCCATATCCCAGAGTTTCTCCTTTGTTGCCATCTCCAAAAGATATTACTGGGCCAGCTTTCCTCTCAAACTTTGTAAGCAGGGACTTCTTTCCAGTCATATGTCCAGAGCATCCACTGTCCAAGATAATTGAATGCTTCTTTCCTGTGCCCTGCAAACAAAAAGTAACTAGTTAGAATTTTTTAGGACCCAACTTTGATTGGATCCTTTCTTACTAGATTTAGAAACGACAGGCTTTGAAGATTTTGCTTTTATTTTACCTGTTGTAGAGTCAACTTTAGACTCTAATTTTACAAACTGTTTGTGACTAGGAGTTTCAGATTTCAAGGAATAATAGTCATAATACAGTTCATGATATTCTCTACACATGTAAATGGAATGAAGTAAACTACCACAATGATAACAAGTTTTTTATGGTTGGTATTGAATTTTCTGAGTCTTGGGGAATCTGGAATCAGTTTTCCAAGAAGGTTTTTGATTGCAGTCTAGGGCCAAATGATTATGATTTCCACACTTATAGCATTTTTTCCTAGGTGCATCAGGTACATTCTTGTAATTATTCTCTTTGTTAATACCTTCTTTTCCATTCCTATTTCTTTTGATCTTGCTAGACTCTGAAAGACAATCCAATCTCTGTTTCAACTGAGACTTAGACAGAAACCCTATGTTTACATTCTTAGGTTTCTCTAACACTTTCTCATCTGAATTACCATTGTTAATCCTTTTGTGTACAACAGGGGTACCTTTTGAATCAACAAATTTAACATGATTAGGTTCAGAAACAATTTTCTTACCTTCAGATTTAGATGTGTTAGCTTCTATTTTACTATCATCATTGACAATAGCTACTTTTACTTCTTGTCTAGCCTTATCAAAACCTAAACCATTAACCTTACCATGAATTCCATTTTCGATGATTTCTTGTGTCTTTTTACCAGAAATGTTAATGGTCTTAAACACATCTCTCTCTTCCTCTAGTTCTTTTCTGACATAGTCATAAGCCTCAAGAATAACACTATAATCATGCTTAGCTTTATCAGAACTTAACTTGTATTCTTCCATTTGAATTAATTCAGATTCAAGAAAATTATTTCTATCAACTAATTTATCATTCTTAACCTTAAGTTCATCTTTTTCACAAGTAAGAATTCTAAAATTAGTCATAAGATTCTTAAACTCAGCATGGATAGATCTAATTTCATCAGAATTTAAGCTATCAAATGAATCAAGAGAGTGAAGTGATACCTTAACAGAGGATGGAGAAGTTTTCTTTGGAGATCCAGGTTTGTCTGAACTATTTGCCATCAATGCAATTTTGTCATAATCCAATTCATCTTCAGAATCACTGGAATCAGCCCAATCCTTCTGTGTGACCATAAGTGCATTACCCTTTCCTGAATTCCTAGGCTTCTTACACTCACTAGCAAAGTGTCCAAGCTCGCTGCAGTTAAAGCACTTGATCTTGGCCTTATCAAGCTTGACAATTGTACTTTTGCCATTGTCACTCTTCTTCTCCTCCTTCTTTTGAAAAGGTCCTTTGCTAAATCTTCTCCTGTTAAATATGCCTTTCTTGAAAGCTTTAGCAAACATAGCAAAGAGTTCCTGTATCTCAGATTCAGAATCATTGTTGTCAGAGTCCATATCAGTAGTCTCTGACTCAGAACTTTCTTTGCTTTTCTTCTTCCTTGAATTCTTTACAGCAATCTCTTCATGCTGTTCTTCAGGAAGCTTCTTTACTTCAGATTGAGCAGTAAGTGCAATAGTCTTCATCTTTCCTTCACTCCTGCTCTTCTTCTGCTGCTTGTCAAGTTCATAAGCTCTCAATTTTCCATATACTACCTCTAATGAAATTTCATCCAGATCATTAGCTTCCTCAATCGCAGATATCTTCTCATTGTAGAAATCAGGCAAAGCTTTCATGAACTTTGTATTCATATCCTCCAAGTCATAATATTTACCATGCATGGACATCTCATTGATGAGTTTTGTAAACCTATCAAAGGTATCAGTAAGTGACTCACCAGACTTGGATTCAAAGTACTCATACTGTTGTATAAGTAATGTCCTCATATTCTTCCTGACAGGCTTAGTTCCTTCACAGTGAACCTTAAGATTATCCCATATATCCTTAGCAGTTTTACAAGAGAGAACATAGTTAGTGAGAACAGAATCAAGACTGTTGAATAATATGTTTCTCACTTTAGCATCTTTAAGAACATTCTCCTTGTCCTTATCTGACCATTCAGATTTTGGCTTCTCTGCTGTATGTTCTGGAACAACCACACCATCAACAGTTGCTTGTCCAACGACCTTTGTTGGAACAAAAGGTCCATCTCTGATTCTGTCAAGATAATCAGGATCTGTTGCTTCCAGATGATGCAACATCTTTACTTCCCATAGAGTATATTCGTTTCTCTTGAGCATATGAATTTTAGTATTCCCATCCTTGTAACCAGACATGATTGCAGATCTTTATGATTATTCGAAATCAACCTGCTCTGATACCAATTGTTAACTCGAATAACTTGTAGAAGGGGGGGTTGAATACAAGTTATATAATCGTGTCTGATTTTTGCTTGATTAGATGAACAAGAATAAACGAATGAATCAAACTCTGTTTGTATTAATAAGATCAAATACAAACTCTACCA
The DNA here is from genome assembly GCA_037693485.1 of Kitagawia praeruptora. Lineage (NCBI taxonomy): Eukaryota > Viridiplantae > Streptophyta > Magnoliopsida > Apiales > Apiaceae > Kitagawia > Kitagawia praeruptora. The sequence goes on along the minus strand of CM075344.1, from coordinate 154,359,946 downwards.
AAGGTGTACAATACCTTTAGCAGCTGCTGACAATACAAATCTCTCTCTCTGTTTGTACTCTCGTATACTCACGATTACAAACCTTATGAACTCGCTTTACAATGATATAGAGAGAGTATTTATAATGCTACCTATCAACTACTAACAGAAAGATATAATCTATACATGACAATGTTCTGCCTTCTAGTCGATAGTTTCCATCAATAGAAAACTCTTTCCTTCATAATATCTTCTTGCTTGTTCATCAAACAACGATCCTGTTTTATAGCACTTGCCAGTTTCTGTAGCATCCATAATGACATCATCAGTAACAAGACTGATATCAGGATTGCATCAGTATCTGATCATCATCAGGATTTGCTCTTTGTTCCTGACATGTAGTCTCCGATACACTGTTCATTCCTGACTAAACTGTACAGATAACTGTCTTACACATAAATCCTATATATAGTGCTAAATCCTTTATAAGATCAGGATTACAAGAAGTATAATGCGTAAATTCTATTCTTAACATCACAACTTATGAATTATTCCTAACAAGATATCCAGTCACTCCATTGGAACCAGACTTCTTAGCTATCCAACTTGCATCACTATATCCCTCTAGCACTCCAGGAAACCTCCTGTAGTGCAAACCAAGATATATGGTGCCTTTTAGATATCTAAGTACTCTATCAAGAGCATCCCAATGAGTCTTGTTTGGACAGCTTGTATATCTTGCTAACTTAGACACTAAATATGAAATATCTGGCCTAGTACCATTAGCAAGATACTGCAAACTCCCAATAATCTGAGAGTACCTTAACTGAGACACTGGAATTCCTGAACTATTCTTGTTCGCACTTATTCACGCAAGAGAACGTGGTCAACAAGTAATATAGAGTAAATAGGATTCGTTCCCACAGAGACTCAAATTGTTCGTTATGTTCACTTATGCACCAGCTAATGATTTACACTCACTGCTAAGACAATCACAATTTTGGTTTGATTTAACTAATGATTGATTACCAACTAAGCCAATTACGAGAAAATAACTTACTTTAACCTTATAATAAATAAACATGGGATTTCAACTTCAATTACTACTTCATCTAGAATCTTATGCCCTTTAGCCTAGCATGTGACCGAGTTGATTACTGATTAGATGCACTAAACTGATACATACCAACTTTCGTTGTGCATATACCATCCTACTGATCATCCACAATTGATAGAAGTCAAGTAGTCACCAAATATGTGTAGTCCCTATATGTCTATAGCAATTGAACACATACCGGTTGAAAATCAAGCACCCATTAAACCACATAGTCGATGCAAGACGGTTAGAATCACATCACAAATTAATACATGTTCTTCACATGCAAAAACCTATGCTAGCATGAATTGTTCTAAACCCTAGATCCACTTTCGCATTCACTAGGATTAAACAAACAATTACAAGTGTTCGCGACGCACTTATAACGAATAAGCATAAACATACTAGGCAATCAATACATTCAATCACACACCAAGGCATAATTAACACTCAATAACTAGAATCCATAGCAAAATCCATTAAAACCCCATGATAACGAATTAGCCCATAATTGACCTAATTGTCATCATGGGTTCTTTGGAAAACATAATTCTAAAATCAACAAGTAAAAATAAAGAAGAAGAATAAGGTTTAGAATTAAATCCCCACAATAGAAGAATACAAAGGTTTCAAGAATAATCCTTGCTTGTCACTAGCTTGGAAGAATTCCTTCTCCTCTTCTCTCTTCTGAATAAAACTAGGTTATATGTAACGTATGTATATGTCATGATTACAAAGGTAGGACGTTGATATATAAAAAACGTTTCCTCCCTCTTGCCCAATAAAATATTTAATATTCTATTACAATTAGAATTTAATTAAGGTGCTAAAACCTGCCCGGAATATAATTAGAACTCGAAAAGGGCAAAACAGGAATTTCCCAGCCATGCTTCACAAAGTCTGCACGCGCGAATTAATTCAGTACTTTACTTGCACGTGATTCCTATTCCAGGTTGTAGAAAATCTCTCAAGCTTCGCGTGGGCAGTAAGATCGCTAAAAACGGACTTACAGAACTCCAGATATGGCCAAAACAGTATAAGCTCCGCAGCCTTCCCAGAAAATCCGAATTTAAATCAATTAATTCCCAAAAAATTGTAGAAGCATCCACCTTAATCAACATTCTCGTAAACCTGCACAACTAAGCAAAACACATCAAAACTACAAGAAACTTGAGTCCAAGACAATCAATTTAAGCCGATTTAGAATGTTCCAAGTAGATATAAAATCCACTTATCACACCCCCAAACTTAAACCGATGCTTGTCCTCAAGCATTAACAATTACAACTAACTAACTAGTACCACTTCCGTAGGTGATCACGGTTGCATTTGGCATATGCAACAAGCCCTTTAAACCCCTAGGCAGCCCTAGTGGACGAGTAAGGTCTCGTGAGGGCCTATAGCGAATGTACCCACAAAATCCATTTAACCTAATGCAATGCAATGCATGAATGCAACTAATATGAAAATGCAAGATCCCCTTCAAACTCACCAAAACCAACTAACAAGCAAATATCTCAATGAATGTAACAAATCCAAGCAGAGCTCGACTAAATCCCCGTATACTAACAAATACATGAACAAAAACGTGCGTGTGTGCGATGCTCATCAGAAATACCCCCAGAACTAGGTCAAAAATCATACATGATTTCCGTCAAGACAATCACAGGTTTATAACTAGAATAGACTGTAGACACTCCATAGCCTAGGAACACCTCCACCCTTATCCAAGGTAGACAGAAACTCATGCTTTATTACTATACTACGACACTACATATACAATAAGCATGCTTATTTAACCGTGCAATGAATGAGACCCCAAAAGGCTTATACAATAATACCCATGTAGCGAGTGTTGGGTCAGTGGATCCCAGACTATAAAGCCTTAGGTCACTAGGACTAAGTCCCCTCAGACTTAATTACTCGAGTATTAAAGAGCTCACTCTGGTTAATTTTGCATATGAACAAATAATACTTGACTCTTTTTTTCCTTTTCTCTTTTTTTCTTTTTCTTCTTTTTTTTTTCTTTTTTTTTCTGCAATCTGGAATGAGCCTTTCTCATTTCCAACCCTAGACTACTCATATAAATATGACCTGGCTACTAGCCATTTGACGCCTAGCCATTATTGACAAATATGAACTAGCATGAAAATTCCTAGTTTCCCCCAAACTTAGACTTTAATGTTCCTACGCTATAAAGGGAATAACGAAAATTCTAAATATAAACAAGTGATTAAATCTCAAAACATCCCACAGGCATGACCCTAACCTAGCCCAAAAGCACCCCAATGAGACTGTGTAATAAATTTTGTTCCCGTAACATGCAAGTCAATTTCATAGAAACTATAAATCAGCCCTCTACTCATCATCATCACACCCAAATCAACATCCACCTATCAATCAGAATCAGCTCGTCCTAAGGGATCATGAAATATGCATGCCATGAAAATGCAACTAAATGAAAACTCACATGGTATACGAAAATAAAATGTCCTATATGAAACAAACGTAGATAATACGAACATAACAATCATGCATGAACTATCACTATTATGCAAACATGATATCCTATATGAACAAATAATACAACAATATATATACAACTACTAATCCCTCAAATTACCCCCAAACTTAAAATATTCAATGCCCTCATTGAATGGAAAGTAATACAAGGGAAAGTAGAAAACATACCTACTCGTCCTCCTCTTCGGAGGAATCATAATCTGGCGGTGGATACTGCGTACGAGCTCCATAGACTGGCCACTTCGCCTGAATACCTGCATCTGTCAAAGCTGTAGCCATATCTTGAGCATACTCCCTGTTACAAGCATGTATAGCATCCATCCGCCTATACAAACGCCTAAAGTGGGCCTCCAAAACTCTTGGTACTTCCGAACCCTGTGGCTGAGCGCCCGCTCCATTACCACTAGCATCAACATCATCAACAATATAACCAAGCCCCCTCGGATCTGGAACCCCACCTTGCCAGTCAGGCATTCGATCAATAGACACATCAGTAATGGAAGGCAAAGGTGACTGCAACTCCTCATCCGCACCCCAGATAACACCACTTTCCTTACATAAACCAGCTATAACAGAAGCATGGGCATCGATGATAGCGTATGAGACTTTAAAAACCGTATAATATTCTGATGAACAATATAGGCTACATCAATGTACTTCCCCTATAGAATGCCCCACAAAAGAATCAATCTATCAACTGTGACCTCACCTATATGAGAAGTAGGCATAATATTCGCACAAAGGAATGCATACCATGCACGTGCAAATTTATTCATAGCAGAAGACAGAAAATTAACTGGCGCATTGGTTCCCACTTTATACTTCCAAACCGTACCAGGAACACATAATTCACGAACAATTGCCTCCAAATCCACATCCTTACTAGTCTTCCTTGCCCAATCTTCAGCCCCCACAAGCTTCGGTGGTTGTCCCAAAATTTTACGAATAGCCTCAACATTATACTCCACCTGTTTACCTCGAACCACGCACACCTCATCCGGCTCACCCTTAGCATTAGCATAAAACTCCCTAACAACATTCACCGGAACTGGAGCAGGTGCCTTACAAATCTCTCCCCAACGTAACTCACTAATCACATCAACCAACCCATAATGACGAGTTGGTAAAAACCCCCTTTCTTTCGCCACCGACTTAGACAACAACCTATTATACTCAACCTCCGCATCCGGAGAAGAAAATCTCTCCACCCTAATAGCACCACCCCTCATTCGCTTAGGCGCCATAATAATCAAAACCCCACTCAACAATAGCACCACCAAAAACCACCAAGAAAAAAAAATCCCACCAAAAACCACCAAACCAAGTCACACCAAAAATACCCACGTAACAAGAATAATACAAAAACCCCAATATACAAGAACACAAATTCGTAATAAAAAAATAGAGAAAAGAATTCCCACTACGAATCAAAGAGGTGAACTTGTACTAATTTTCCCCCAAACTTGAATTTTTAAGAGATGTAGAGGAGAAAGATAATGAATTGGGTGTGTATGTATGGGTATATATAGGCCATGGAGTGATAGGATGAATATAAGAATTTTAATGTGAAAAGGAAAAACTTTGGGTGGAATTTGGAATTTGATATGGGATAGAAAAAATATTTAATGGATAAAAGGAAAAGATTTAGAAAAGAAATAGGAATTGGAATTTTTTTAGGAGAGATGAGGGGTTTTTGGAATTAAAATAGGAAAAGATTTAGGGAGGAGATGGGGTTATAAAAAGAATTGGGGTGAGAAAAGAATTTATTTTTTATATATATAAACACAACTCTCGGCAACAGAAGCAGTGAACAAGGGGCAAAAAAATTTTTTCAACCATTCTGTACCACGCGCCAGTTGCGTGAGTGGGCAGCAATTTGCTGTTATTCCAGAAACGCATATGCAACTTGCGCCACAGGGCCGCAAGTTGCTTCCCTTCCAGTAACGCAGACGCTAATTGCGTCTTAGGCCCGCAACTTGCCTCCATAGAAGTAACGCAGGCGCTAGCTGCGTTACTGACCTGCAATTTGCCCAAAAATTCGTTTTTTTCTGATTTTTTTTTTTTTTTTTTTTTTTTTTTTTAGAAGAACACAACACTCAAAATTTTTTTCCTTTTTCTTTTCCTATACTAATACATGGGTTGCCTCCCACGAAGCGCCTTTCTTTAACGTCTTTAGCTAGACTTGGCCACGATTTTCCTCTTGAAAAATTTTCTGCACCGCATCTCTATAAGGCCATTTAATGATCTTTTCTGGAGCGACATCTTCAACGACAAGCTTTACCCGTATTCGCTCCTCACAAGATCTCTTAACAACATTCTCCCGCCTACCTGAAAAGTTAGCAGCAATAACAATAGCAAGCAAAGGATTTGAATTACAAGAAACATACCCCAGGTGAACTAGCAATGTTTTGAGCTCGAGTTCGGGAGCTCCTTCAATTGATGGCTTAAGGCGCACCTGAGAATTCCAGAGATCTTCCACTCCAAGCAACTTATGTGGAATACGTAACCCTATCAACCAAGGCACTGTAATCCTCAGTTGGCCATGCTTTGCCTTCTCCTTCTCCGTGTCATACTTTTTACTCTGCCCTGCATCAACCAATTTCAAGCTAAAACACTCATCATCCTCCGCCGTCAAATTCATGGCTAGAGTTTGCTTCTGAAGCCTCTGTGGATATGGAGGAGGAAAATCGATTTGGATGATCTCTGTAGTCTTCTCCGGAGTAGATTTGTCAACAGGAGTGATACGCTTTTCCTCTTCGGCCTCCAGCTGGTCGAAGTCAGATTGCAACGAAGCGGCATTCAACAACTGAACATGCTCTTCTAATTCATCATCTTCCACACTGAGACACTGTTCATCCTTCGAAGGAATTAGCATAGCCGCTTGAGCCTTGGAATTTTCTTGATCTTGGGCTGATTCTTCAAAATTTTCAGATTGCAAAGGAAGTGGTTGCGGTTGATTATTCAGAATTGAATTTTCTGATTGGTTTGCCTCCGACTCTGCTTCCTTATCAGCTTCATGTTTTGCTTCTTCCCCATCTTTGCCCTCAGACTCTCCTTCCTGAACTTCGATCATGGTCTCACCCGTGGCTAAGAAAGGCCAGTCAAGACTGATAGTAAGGTTCTTGTCCTCCTCCTCTACATCTAGGCCTTCTGTGTCACTTGCAATTTGATTCAATGTTTGTAATGCATTTGCAATTTGACCAATCTGATCTCCTATTCTCTGGAAAGACAATGCATTGCTTTTAGCCATCAACCTCAATTCTTCTAATTCAGCTTCTTCGGTCGACTGTTGGATAGACCAAGTCTGAAATTGCTGCTGCTGAAATTCAGGAGGTTGAAAGTGTTGATGCACGGGGGCATACTGATGCTGAAATTGTTGCCCCTGTTGCTGCTGAATTCCCCATGGATTGTATGGCTCATCTTCAAACTGCTGATTTTGGAGCGGGTAGAATGGATATTGAGATTGCTCCATACCACTCTGATTGTAGTCCCAGCTGAAATTTGGCCGGTTTCTGTTATACTCACATTGATGAGTGTAATGTCCACCTGCACACAGTTCACAAACAATTACGAATTCCTGCTCCCAATAATCCATCAAATAAAAAGAAAAAAAACGTCCGAGTCAGTGAATTTAACCCAAATTGATGACAAGATCATAAACTAAACAAACAATGAACCGAGTCCCCGGCAGCGGCGCCAAAAAACTTGTTCGCACTTATTCACGCAAGAGAACGTGGTCAACAAGTAATATAGAGTAAATAGGATTCGTTCCCACAGAGACTCAAATTGTTCGTTATGTTCACTTATGCACCAGCTAATGATTTACACTCACTGCTAAGACAATCACAATTTTGGTTTGATTTAACTAATGATTGATTACCAACTAAGCCAATTACGAGAAAATAACTTACTTTAACCTTATAATAAATAAACATGGGATTTCAACTTCAATTACTACTTCATCTAGAATCTTATGCCCTTTAGCCTAGCATGTGACCGAGTTGATTACTGATTAGATGCACTAAACTGATACATACCAACTTTCGTTGTGCATATACCATCCTACTGATCATCCACAATTGATAGAAGTCAAGTAGTCACCAAATATGTGTAGTCCCTATATGTCTATAGCAATTGAACACATACCGGTTGAAAATCAAGCACCCATTAAACCACATAGTCGATGCAAGACGGTTAGAATCACATCACAAATTAATACATGTTCTTCACATGCAAAAACCTATGCTAGCATGAATTGTTCTAAACCCTAGATCCACTTTCGCATTCACTAGGATTAAACAAACAATTACAAGTGTTCGCGACGCACTTATAACGAATAAGCATAAACATACTAGGCAATCAATACATTCAATCACACACCAAGGCATAATTAACACTCAATAACTAGAATCCATAGCAAAATCCATTAAAACCCCATGATAACGAATTAGCCCATAATTGACCTAATTGTCATCATGGGTTCTTTGGAAAACATAATTCTAAAATCAACAAGTAAAAATAAAGAAGAAGAATAAGGTTTAGAATTAAATCCCCACAATAGAAGAATACAAAGGTTTCAAGAATAATCCTTGCTTGTCACTAGCTTGGAAGAATTCCTTCTCCTCTTCTCTCTTCTGAATAAAACTAGGTTATATGTAACGTATGTATATGTCATGATTACAAAGGTAGGACGTTGATATATAAAAAACGTTTCCTCCCTCTTGCCCAATAAAATATTTAATATTCTATTACAATTAGAATTTAATTAAGGTGCTAAAACCTGCCCGGAATATAATTAGAACTCGAAAAGGGCAAAACAGGAATTTCCCAGCCATGCTTCACAAAGTCTGCACGCGCGAATTAATTCAGTACTTTACTTGCACGTGATTCCTATTCCAGGTTGTATAAAATCTCTCAAGCTTCGCGTGGGCAGTAAGATCGCTAAAAACGGACTTACAGAACTCCAGATATGGCCAAAACAGTATAAGCTGCGCAGCCTTCCCAGAAAATCCGAATTTAAATCAATTAATTCCCAAAAAATTGTAGAAGCATCCACCTTAATCAACATTCTCGTAAACCTGCACAACTAAGCAAAACACATCAAAACTACAAGAAACTTGAGTCCAAGACAATCAATTTAAGCCGATTTAGAATGTTCCAAGTAGATATAAAATCCACTTATCAATTCTTGACAAGGGCAACCTTAGGATCATACGGAGTACTAGCGATTCTACAATTTGAATAACCATACTTCTCAAGTATAGATTTCTCTTTATAATGAGATTGTGACAACGTTATTCCATCAGTTGACTGAGTCAACTTGATACCAAGAATCACACTAGCCTCTCCCAAATCCTTCATATCAAAGTGCCTTTTCAAGAAACTTTTAGTCTCGTTAATAATCTCAATATTGGTTCCAAACAACAAAATATCATCCACATACAGGCACACAATAATACAATCATTTCCTTTAACCATGTAATAGACACACTTGTCACTTTCATTAACTACAAATTCTGATTCTAAAACAGTTTCATCAAACTTTTTATGCCGGTCTCTTGGAGCTTGTTTTAAGCCATATATAGACTTGATTAACTTACACACTTTCCTTTCATTACCAGAGGCAACAAATCCTTCAGGCTGATCCATATAAATCTCTTCTTCAAGTTCACCATGAAGAAAAGTTGTCTTAATATCCATCTAATGGATGATAAGACCATGTACAGAAGCCAATGCTATAAGCATTCGGATTGTTGTCATTCTAGCAACTGGAGAGTATGTATCAAAGTAATCAATTCCCTCTTTCTGCTTAAAACCTTTAGCTACTAGCCTAGCCTTATACTTATCTATTGAGCCATCAGGGTTCATCTTCCTTTTGAAGACCCATTTAAATCCTATAGTAGAACACCCAGGAGGTAGATCAACCAACTCCCATGTTCCATTAGAAACAATAGAGTCAATCTCACTCTTTACAGCACCTTTCCAGTACCTAGATTCTGAAGAATCCATTGCCTGTCTGAAAGTTAAAGGTTCATCCTCGACATTATAAGTTATGAAATCACTTCCAAAGTCCTTGACTACCTTAACATGCTTACTCATTCTAGGTTCCTCTACTTCATCAGGAGTAGAGCTACTACCAGGATCTGCCCCCACATTTGTCATTCTTCCACATGATCAGGAATGGACCTCGATGTGTGAGTGGGATCATCATCAGGATTACCCTGAGGTATACCAGTCTTCATAGGGAACACATTTTCAAAGAATGTTGTATCACGAAATTCAACTATAGTGTTAGCCACTATTCCGTCTATGTAAAAATCTCATAGCCGTAGTGGTTTCAATATAGCCCAGAAAGATACAATCAACAGTTTTTGGCCCTAGTTTCTTTCTCTTGTGTTCAGGGACAAGTACCTTAGCAAGGCACCCCCACACACGAAGATACTTTAGACTAGTCCTTTTCTCTGTCCATAATTCATGAGGTGTCTTGTCCATATGTTTCAGAGGAACTCTGTTCAGAATATGGCAAGCTGTATTCAGAGCCTCCCCCACATGTACTTAGGCAACCCTGAATTAATCAACATACTATTGATCATATCTTTAAAAGTTCTGTTCTTTCGTTTTGCCACCCCATTAGACTCAGGTGTGTATGGTGGAGTTACCTCATGAACTATACCATTGCTCTTGCAAAATTCATTAAACGAGTTACTCGTATACTCACCACCTCTATCTGATCTCAAACGTTTAAGTACTTTACCAGTTTGTGTTTCAGCTTCAGTTTTGAACATAATGAATTTATCTAGTGCTTCATCTTTATGTTTAAGCAAATAAACATAACAATATCTACTACAGTCATCTATAAAAGTAATGAAATACCTATTATGTTCCTTAGTCAAAACACCACCAAATTCACATATGTCAGTGTGCACTAAATCTAACACATTCGAATCCCTAACTACATTGTGAAAGGGTTTCCTAGTTTTTTTAGCTGTCACACATACTTGACACTTAGATTTCTTATCAATGGCATATTTTGGAATCAACTCTAAATTCATCATATTCTTTAGAGCACCAAAATTTAAATGACCAAGACGTGCGTGCCACAAATTAGATAATTCAACACAATTAACAGAAGGAGCAACATTATTATTAATAAAACTGCCCAAAACAGGCTCAACATTTATTAAAAATAATCCATCCGACAAGTAACCTTTGCCAAAAAATACACCAGTATTTGTAATAACTACTTTATTACATTTCAAAGAAACTTTAAAACCATTCTTAACTAAACAACTTCCACTTATTATATTTCTACGAATGTCAGGAACATGATGCACTCTAGTGAGGGATAGAACACGCCCATAAGCGAACTTCAGGTCCACGTTTCCTATTCCAAGTACTTGAGCTGCACTAGCATTCCCCATCGTCACCGTCATTCCATGAGTCTGTTGATAAGATACAAATAGAGTAATATCAGTACAAATATGTTCATTAGCTCCAGTATCAATCAACCATTCATGAGACGAATAAGTGGAAAGAAGTACAGGGTTGTAGGTCACATACCCGTTGTCAGTTTCAGAAGCAATAGCCTCACCAACAACCATGTTAACCATAGGCCCACCAGTGGTTCCAAGCACAGTGTTAGCTTGTGCTACCACATCAGGTTTCTTAGCTTTCTTAACAGGATAGTCCTTGCTCCAATGACAAACCTGTCCACAAGACCAACATGGTTTGTTTGTCTTTGGTTTCTTAGCCTTGTTCTTGTCCTTAGACTTAGTGTTTTTCTTCTTAGTGACAGACTTTCTTTTCTGTCCTACAGTCACTACATTCACCTTCGAACTCCCAGCATGTTCAGTAGGCATCACATGTCCTTGCTTGGACTTGTGTTGCTCCTGCACAGAGATGTCCAACATCAGGTTTGTCCAAGTGATCTCTCCTTTCTGTCTTTTCAGGGAGAGTGCAAACTCTTCCCAAGACTTAGGGAGCTTTTCAATCACAGACATAACCTGAAACTTTTCAGGAAGATCCATACCAGACTCCTTCAAAGCATGAACCAACATCTCAAAGTCATGCACCTGCTCAGTAATGGATTTAGTATCCACCAGTTTGAAATCAAGGAACCTAGCTACAGAATACTTTTCCAGACCTTGTGAGTCAGTATTATGTGTCTGGTCCAGCTTCTTCCATAAGAGCTTAGCAATGTAGGAGTCAGATGAATAAATATCAAACAGAGTGTTCGCTAAAGCTGCCAGAATTGCAACCCTAGCCACCCCATCCTTCTCCTCCCACATGGCATAAGCCTTAACAGATTCAGCTTTTTCCTTATCCACAACTGGTTTCTCATACTGTACCACCGGCCATAGACCCTTTACCGTTAACCACAGTTTCATCTTTTTCTGCCAACGAGAAAAACCAACACCCCCACCGAATTTATCAGGCATTCCTGATAAATCGATAGGCTGTGGGAAACGGTACGTGGTCCAGTCGATGGTAGGTGCAGTAACACCAGACCCAGAGCCAACAGGAGATTCAGTTTCGTTAACCATCTTTTTAATTAGCAATATATAACACAAATATTCTCTTCAAGATTGTTGGGTATATTACACTATAACAACAATGAGGCAGTGATATATATTAAAACAAGAACAGGCATAAAACCAATTAATAAAACAAATCAAGAAGGCAAAACAAAGTATAATCAGTAACTGTAATTAACAAGAATAACAAGAATGACTTATCTCCCACATAGCAGCTATAGCAAGTACTGATAAGAGAAAGAGCAGCTGAGTCACCAAACCCTTCGAGAAGACTTGGCTGTTCTTGAAGAGAATATTGCCCCACTTACGTTGTGATTGGGTTGCAGCAATATCGCTTCCAAGATAAAACAGCAATAGAACAAAGGGTTCACAAATACACCAATGATCAACAGCGACCAACACCTCAGTTCGCCTGAGTATTATGTATCTAACTGTATGTATTAAGGGAGAAAAGAGAGTAATCGCCAACAAGGGTTTTTTTCCTTAACGTATCTACCTCAACGTTATCTCTTCGATATATATAATACCCAAAAATAAAACGTAAGAGATATGCCTTAAAAGGAAAGTAAATATTCTGATTTAATTGCATTAACTAGCCCATCAGTATCTGATGTCTGACCAAGTCCATCAGGATTTACTCCAAGTACTGATCCAAATTTCCAGTACTGTTGTAACAAATAATCTAAAACCTGTTAAAATAAATCAATATTCCAGGTAATAAAATTTCTCGCCCAGGCCGCCTCGTGATAAGTGGATTTTATATCCACTTGGAACGCTTTGTATCGGCTTAAATTGATCGCTTGACCTCAAGTTGGTGGTGTTTTTGATGTGTTTTAGTGAGTTTATGCAAGAAATAAACCTAGAGGAAGGAAAAGAATTTCAATGTGATTATAAGGTGGATTGTGAGGTCAAGAATGAAAGTACGTCAAGTTGCGAGAGAGCCGAAAGAAACGGAATGAAAATCGGAGTTAAAACGAAGAAAATAGAGCAAAATCAGCAAAATCAGCGAAAATCAGCGGTGAACAGAGCATGGGCGCGCTGCGGGGCGTGAACAGTAGCTGCGGCGAGGGCGCGTAAATCAGCCAGAATTTCTGATTTTTGTTTGGGCCATATCTTGAGTTCTACAAGTCCGTTTGAGGCCCGTAAGCAGTTCACGCGAAGCTAACGAGATTCTCTATCATTCTAAAGTGGTTCAGAGGTCCAATTACGTCTGGAACGGCCCAGAAATACTGAAGAAAAGTCAGCTACGAATTTTCCTTAAAAACAGAATCAGTTTAGGAAACGTATTTTGCAGAAATTCTATTATAACTTTGTTTTGTTAGTTTCTTGCTGGAAAAGACTTCTAGGGCCTATATAAACACATCCTACCATTGTAATTTGTATAACAATTACATATCAATTACTTAGGTTTATTTGTATTTTTTTCATACTTTGTTTTTATCATGGTTTCATCAGATCCCATGATGACGAGAGGTTCGATTATGAACTAATCGTTGTCATGGGATTCTAATGAATTTATTTTTGGAACTTTAGTATCTTGATGCTTTACAGATCTGTGTGTGATGTATATTTGATATTCTCGTATGGTTGTACTTTATGAATTTAGATGTGTAGCTAACATCTAATTTGTTAATCTCTTGTGAAGCGAGAGTGGATCTTGAGATTTAGAACTTGCCATGCTAGCATAGGATAGGTTGATGTTTTAACATCATGATTTGTGGCGTAAATAGATATATTATGCTGCCATGTGTGATCAATTTGGATAACTTGTTCTTCAACCGTTATGTTTTCAAATTCTATAGAGATATAGGGTCTAAGCATAATTGGTGTCTATTCATCTTCTATCTCTTTTGTGGATGTATGTTTAGTTTGGTATTCGTATACTGAGAAGTAGCGTATACTTGTTTCGTGCTGTCCGATCAGATATCATAACCATTGCATATAGTGATTAAAGGCGTCAGATCTAAGCAAAGTATTTAATGAAGTTAGGATCCCATGTTTGCTCTTGCAGAAGTAATTTGATTTAAATTCTTGTTAGTTAGTTAATTCTTAGTTTGTTAATTTACTTCCTTAGTTAATTTTAGTTAATTAAAACCCAAATCTTGTTATTTGTCTTAGCAGTGAATAATAATCATACATTGTTGCATAGGTAAAAAACTGAATTAAAACCATAACCAGATCTCTGTGAGAACGAACTCAACTTATTCATATATTACTTGTGACCACGTACGCTTGCGTGATTAGTGCAAACAAGTTTTTGGCGCCGTTGCCGGGGATCATCGGTGTTTTATTTTTGGTTTATGTGCTTGTCAATAGTGGTCGTTAGAGTTCACTGACTCGGATTAGTTACTTATCTATTCTTGTGTAGTCCGTTGGTGTTTCAGGTGCTTGTAGAAGGCGTTGACATTGCAGATGGATTTTCTAACTTATGGTGGAGTTCAGCAGGTGGTTAGTGTTTGTGAGCTATGTGCGGGCGCACATGAGGCGTATCAGTGCTGGAGCAACCAGGGTGGTATTCAACAATCTCAGCAGCCTTATCAGCAGTATCAAGGTCTACAATATGGAGCACAGCCTTACAATCACCAGAATTTTCAGCAGCAGTATGCCCCGTGGCAATCACAACCTCTGGGTTTTCAGCAACAACAATCTTATGCTGGTTCTGGGACATCCATGCCTCAGCAATGTGAGCAATGTTTGGGCTTTCATGAGACCTCACAATATTGTTACTACGAAGGAGTTGATCCATATGTCACTTATGAGGAGCAACCATATTTTCAATACCATCCTCAGCAATACCAGCAAGATGTTCCAAATATGTCATATTTCTTTGGTAATGAAGAGTTTCAACATCAACAACCTACTCCTACTTTTCAGTCAGATAAGGTTGATGTTATGAAGGAGATTAGGACGCTTATAAAGAGTAATGAGGAAGGTATCAAATCTTTGGAGATACTAGTTGCTCAAGCTGTGAGAGCCTTGGAACAAGAGAAACAGCAAGTCATACCAGAAGCAATACCAGCAAATAACGGTGACTTGGAGCAAGGTACTGCTTGCATAATTGAGGAAGACAAATTCCAAGAGGAGGCGTTCGCAAGCCATGTGAGGAATTTGATCATGCTAGTATGGTGGATGATTTGGAAGGGGCACTATTTGAGACAGACACTGCTGAGCTACAGAAATTTCAAGAATTGGTATGTGCGTACCAAGAGGCTGAAGAACATGGGAAAGATGCAGGTCTTCTACTTGTTTAAGAGTATAAAGATGGAGGTAGCGCATTAGAGCCAATGGAGGAAGTTCTCTTTGAGGAACCAAAGGCTTCAGCAACTTACATTTACCCTCCTCCATTATATTCAAGCGAAGCCCGTGAATGTGTGTTGTTCTACAAATTGACAGATTTTGGGTCAACAGATGAAGGCATTGGAATAGGACATAGTTGTTACACGAATAGGCCAAACGAGGAGAAGGGGCAGAAAGTGTGCCGCCATGATGACGATGAAGTATCGCGAAGAGATGATCAGGCAAACTATTATCATCCTTAATGGAGGCTTGGAAGTAACGTCAAGCTATTGACGTTAAAGAAGCGCTTGGTGGGAGGCAACCCGCATTAGTATAGGAAGAAAAAAAAAATGAGTGTTGTTTTTCCAAAAAAAAAAAATGAACAGTTCGCGCAGGCAACACACCTGACACGCAGGCTGCGCCTGCGTTACTGCATTAGCCGCTGTCTGCCCCTCTATAACACAGGCTACGCCTACGTTACACACCTTCTACCCAGAATTTTTTTTATTTTTCCCCGAAAATTGTTGTTTTGCAACATAAAAACACACCCAAACCTATTCTAACTCTTATTCTATCAATCCCAAATTCCTATATCTATCCTACATCAAATCCAAACCTCTTAAATCTCTCCTACACTCTAAATTTTTAAATCTCATATATCCATCATCTTATATATATACCCACCTATACATACAAATCCAATTCCTCTTCTACTTCTTTAAATCTCTAAAAATTCAATTCTAAAGAGGAATTAATTGCAAGATCACCTCTTCGATTCGTATTGGGTAAATATTTTTCTCTAATCTTATTTTTATTACGAATTTTTGTTCTTGTAAATTGGGATTTTGTATTATTCTTGGAATTTGGGCTATTTTTGGTGTGATATTGCTTGGAAATTATTGGTTGAGCTTCTTGTGAGTTAGGTATTGATTCTTATGGCTCCTAAGCGTGGGAGAGGTGATGCTAGTGTTGTGAAATTTTCGTCTCCGACGGCGGAGGTTGAATTTATTCGGTTGTTGTTGAGGCCAATTGCTACAGAAAGGGGATTTTTGCCGAACAAGCATGTTGAGTTGCGATGGGGAAGGTTATGTAAGGCGCTTTGTAGGTTTGTTTTCTGTTATCCCTTGTATTTACTTCCATTCAATGCGGACATTGAATATTTTAAGTTTGGGGGTGGTTTGGGGGATTAGTAGTTGTTGTATTATTTGTTCATGTAGGATTTCATGCTTTGCATATTAATAGTAGTAAATTATGCATTTATGTTCGTGTTATCTACGTTTGTTTCATATAGGACATTCTGTTTTTCTGTTCGTATATCATGTGAGTCCATAGTTCATAATAGTTTGCATTTGCACCCATGCTTGATAGGAATTTTGTGTTGTTGACGCTTTTGATTGAGAAGTGATATGCTTTGTTCTTGTGCACACACATACACTAGTAAGTTAAAGCTAGTAGACTTATTGAATGTTGTAAGTGATTAGAAGGACATGAATATGTGCAAGATGATTTAGTTTGCATGCTTTGGATACAAGTAGGTGCATTAGAGAGATTTTTTGCTTGGGATTGAGTATGTTTTTCCACCAAGTGAGCTTTTGAGCCTTATTGCATATTTGTTGCAATTTATTCGTTTGCTTGAGTGTCCACAGATTGTTTGCATTGCTAGCAGCTGTTTGAGGTCTTTTTGAAACGCCTGACATTATTTGACGATTAAAATGATAAAGGCATTTAGGATTAACCACATATTTTCCCATATTACCACACCATATTTACATGATCAATTAGTTAACCCGTTGAGCTTAATCCTATTTTTCGGTGACATACCACATTACTTGCCTAGACCTTTTTCTTGTATTGGCCTTACATTAATTTGAACCCACATTGTCAAAGGCTAGTAGAGTGCTTAAGGGAGTAATAAGGTGTGCAAGGAGGGGTTTATTATTGGTCTTACTTTTGGGGGAAATATTGAAAATTGGGTTTGTTTATTTGTAGTCGGCACGTGTAATAAAATTGTTGGATCATTATTATTGTTTATATTATTGTTTGTGTTATATTTAGCTCTCGAGAAAAAAAAAGAAAAAAAAAAAGAAAAAAAGAAAAAAAGAAAAGAAAAAAAAGATGAAAAAAATATATTATGAGAGCATATTTGTGTTTGTGGTGATCCTACTTTAGTCGACTAGTCGAGTGTTTTGTTGGAAGAAAAATAATAAATTATGTGGGGGAAATATGGTGTTGTGTGTGATTCATTATGGTACTTACTAGCTTTTGACACTTCACCTGTTTTGGCTTATTTGACATACCTTGTCCCTAGCCCCGTTACAACCCAAATAAAGACCTTTTGATTATCATCATTGATGTATGTTGTGTTAAGAGTTAGATTGATACCAAATGTCAAGCATGCTTATGATTTTGTTGGAATTGAGTGATACACTTACCCTTGTTCTTGAGTGAATATTCTTTTGTGAGTGGATTGTGAGTGTTTGCTTGTTTTTACGTATGAGATCCCGAGTTTTGTATCAAGGATGTACTCTTGTAGGCTTAGCATATGTACTAACTTATTCTTACATTTGACATGGACTTGTGAGAACTTATGCATGTTCATTGAGTAGACTATGTGAATACTTGCACTTTCGACACCAAGACATTGCGTATTTACTTTGATTCTTAAGTTGATATGGCATGAGAGGATTTGAAGGTATGGTAGGATATTAGTACTAGATTAATTACATTTTTCATTTAGTTGCATTCATGCATTGCATTGCATTGGATTTTGTGGGTACATTCACTATAGGCCCTCACGAGACCTTACTCGTCCACTAGGGCTGTCTAGGGGTTTAAAAGACTTGTTGCATATGCCAAATGCAATCGTGATCACCTACGGAAGTGGTACTAGTTAGTTGTATAAAGTTATATGTGTTTATGCTTGAGGACAAGCATCGGTTTAAGTTTGGGGGTGTCATAAGTGGATTTTATATCCACTTGGAACGCTTTGTATCGGCTTAAATTGATCGTTTGACCTCAAGTTGGTGGTGTATTTGATGTGTTTTTAGTGAGTTTGTGCAGGAAATAAACCTAGAGGAAGGAAAAGCATTTCAATGTGATTATAAGGTGGATTGTGAGGTCAAGAATGAAAGTACGTCAAGTTGCGAGAGTGCCGGAAGAAACGGAATGAAAATCGGAGTTAAAACGAAGAAAATAGAGCAAAATCAGCAAAATCAGCGGTGAACAGTAGCATGGGCGCGCTGCGGCGCGTGAACAGTAGCTGCGGCGTGGGCGCGTAAATCAGCCAGAATTTCTGATTTTTGTTTGGGCCATAGCTTGAGTTCTACAAGTTCGTTTGAGGCCCGTAAGCAGTCCACGCGAAGCTAACGAGATTCTCTATCATTCTAAAGTGGTTCAGAGGTCCAATTACGTCTGGAACGGCCCAGAAATATTGAAGAAAAGTCAGCTACGAATTTTCCTTAAAAACAGAATCAGTTTAGGAAACGTATTTTGCAGAAATTCTATTATAACTCTGTTTTGGTAGTTTCTTGCTGGAAAAGACTTCTAGGGCCTATATAAACACATCCTACCATTGTAATTTGTATGACAATTACATATCAATTACTTAGGTTTATTTGTATTTTTTTCATACTTTGTTTTTATCATGGTTTCATCAGATCCCATGATGACGGGAGGTTCGATTATGAACTAATCGTTGTTATGGGATTCTAACGGATTTATTTATGGATCTTTAGTATCTTGATGCTTTACAGATCTGTGTGTGATGTATATTTGATATCCTCGTATGGTTGTACTTTATGAATTTAGATGCATAGCTAACATCTAATTTGTTAATCTCTTGTGAAGCGAGAGTGGATCTTGAGATTTAGAACTTGCCATGCTAGCATAGGGTAGGTTGATGTTTTAACATCATGATTTATGGCGTAAATAGAGATATTATGCTGCCCTGTGTGATCAATGTGGATAACTTGTTCTTCAACCGTTATGTTTTCAAATTCTGTAGAGATATAGGGTCTAAGCATAATTGGTGTCAAGTATTTAATGAAGTTAGGATCCCATGTTTGCTCTTGGAGAAGTAATTTGATTTAAATTCTTGTTAGTTAGTTAATTCTTAGTTTGTTAATTTACTTCCTTAGTTAATTTTAGTTAATTAAAACCCAAATCTTGTTATTTGTCTTAGCAGTGAATAATAATCATACATTGTTCCATAGGTACAAAACTGAATTAAAACCATAACCAGATCTCTGTGGGAACGAACTCGACTTATTCATATATTACTTGTGACCACGTACGCTTGCGTGATTAGTGCAAACAAGTTTTTGGCGCCGCTGCCGGGGATCATCGGTGTTTTATTTTTGGTTTATGTGCTTGTCAATAGTGGTCATTAGAGTTCACTGACTCGGATTAGTTACTTATCTATTCTTGTGTAGTCCGTTGGTGTTTCAGGTGCTTGTAGAAGGCGTTGACGTTGCAGATGCATTTTCTAACTTATGGTGGAGTTCAGCAAGTGGTTAGTGTTTGTGAGCTATGTGCGGGCGCACATGAGGCGTATCAGTGCTGGAGCAACCAGGGTGGTATTCAACAATCTCAGCAGCCTTATCAGCAGTATCAAGGTCTACAATATGGAGCACAGCCTTACAATCACCAGAATTTTCAGCAGCAGTATGCCCCGTGGCAATCACAACCTCCGGGTTTTCAGCAACAACAATCTTATGCTGGTTCTGGGACATCCATGCCTTAGCAATGTGAGCAATGTTTGGGCTTTCATGAGACCTCACAATATTGTTACTACGAAGGAGTTGATCCATATGTCACTTATGAGGAGCAACCATATTTTCAATACCATCCTCAACAATACCAGCAAGATGTTCCAAATATTTCATATTTCTTTGGTAATGAAGAGTTTCAACATCAACAACCTACTCCTACTTTTCAGTCAGATGAGGTTGATGTTATGAAGGAGATTAGGACGCTTATAAAGAGTAATGAGGAAGGTATCAAATCTTTGGAGATACTAGTTGCTCAAGCTGTGAGAGCCTTGGAACAAGAGAAACAGCAAGTCATACCAGAAGCAATACCAGCAAATAACGGTGACTTGGAGCAAGGTATTGCTTGCATAATTGAGGAAGACAAATTCCAAGAGGAGGCATTCGCAAGCCATGTGAGGAATTTGATCATGCTAGTATGGTGGATGATTTGGAAGGGGCACTATTTGAGACAGACACTGCTGAGCTACAGAAATTTCAAGAATTGGTATGTGCGTACCAAGAGGCTGAAGAACATGGGAAAGATGCAGGTCCTCTACTTGTCTAAGAGTATAAAGATGGAGGTAGCGCATTAGAGCCAATGGAGGAAGTTCTCTTTGAGAAACCAAAGGCTTCAGCAACTTACATTTACCCTCCTCCATTATATTCAAGCGAAGCCCGTGAATGTGTGTTGTTCTACAAATTGACAGATTTTGGGTCAACAGATGAAGGCATTGGAATAGGACATAGTTGTTACACGAATAGGCCAAATGAGGAGAATGGGCAGAAAGTTTGTCGCCATGATGACGATGAAGTATCGCGAAGAAATGATCAGGCAAACTATTATCATCCTTAATAGAGGCTTGGAAGTAACGTCAAACTATTGACGTTAAAGAAGCGCTTGGTGGGAGGCAACCCGCATTAGTATAGGAAGAAAAAAAAATTGAGTGTTGTTTTTCCAAAAAAAAAAAATGAACAGTTCGCGCAGGCAGCACACCTGACACCAGGCTGCGCCTGCGTTACTACATTAGCCGCTGTCTGCCCCTCTATAACACAGGCTGCGCCTGCGTTACTGCAATTCGCGCGGGCTGCGCCCCTGTAACGCAGGTTGCGCCTGCGTTACACACCTTCTGCCCTGAATTTTTTTTATTTTTCCCCGAAAATTGTTGTTTTGCAACATAAAAACACACCCAAACCTATTCTAACTCTTATTCCATCAATCCCAAATTCCTATATCTATCCTACATCAAATCCAAACCTCTTAAATCTCTCCTACACTCTAAATTTTTAAATCTCATCTATCCATCATCTTGTATATATACCCACCTATACATACAAATCCAATTCCTCTTCTACTTCTTTAAATCTCTAAAAATTCAATTCTAAAGAGGAATTAATTGCAAGATCACCTCTTCGATTCGTATTGGGTAAATCTTTTTCTCTAATCTTATTTTTATTACGAATTTGTGTTCTTGTAAATTGGGATTTTGTATTATTCTTGGAATTTGGGCTATTTTTGGTGTGATATTGCTTGGAAATTATTGGTTGAGCTTCTTGTGAGTTAGGTATTGATTCTTATGGCTCCTAAGCGTGGGAGAAGTGATGCTAGTGTTGTGAAATTTTCGTCTCCGACGGCGGAGGTTGAATTTATTCGGTTGTTGTTGAGGCCAATTGCTACAGAAAGGGGATTTTTGCCGAACAAGCATGTTGAGTTGCGATGGGGAAGGTTATGTAAGGCGCTTTGTAGGTTTGTTTTCTGTTATCCCTTGTATTTACTTCCATTCAATGCGCACATTGAATATTTTAAGTTTGGGGGTGGTTTGGGGGATTAGTAGTTGTTGTATTATTTGTTCATGTAGGATTTCATGCTTTGCATATTAGTAGTAAATTATGCATTTATGTTCGTGTTATCTACGTTTGTTTCATATAGGACATTCTGTTTTTCTGTTCGTATATCATGTGAGTCCATAGTTCATAATAGTTTGCATTTGCACCCATGCTTGACAGGAATTTTGTGTTGTTGACGCTTTTGATTGAGAAGTGATATGCTTTGTTCTTGTGCACACACATACACTAGTAAGTTAAAGCTAGTAGACTTATTGAATGTTGTAAGTGATTAGAAGGACATGAATATGTGCAAGATGATTTAGTTTGCATGCTTTGGATACAAGTAGGTGCATTAGAGAGATTTTTTGCTTGGGATTGAGTATGTTTTTCCACCAAGTGAGCTTTTGAGCCTTATTGCATATTTGTTGCAATTTATTCGTTTGCTTGAGTGTCCACAGATTGTTTGCATTGCTAGCAGTTGTTTGAGGTCTTTCTTGGAACGCCTGACATTATTTGACGATTAAAATGATAAAGGCATTTAGGATTAACCACATATTTTCCCATATTACCACACCATATTTACATGATCAATTAGTTAACCCGTTGAGCTTAATCCAATTTTTCGGTGACATACCACATTACTTGCCTAGACCTTTTTCTTGTATTGGCCTTACATTAATTTGAACCCACATTGTCAAAGGCTAGTAGAGTGCTTAAGGGAGTAATAAGGTGTGCAAGGAGGGGTTTATTGTTGGTCTTACTTTTGGGGGAAATATTGAAAATTGGGTTTGTTTATTTGTAGTCGGCACGTGTAATAAAATTGTGGGATCATTGTTATTGTTTATATTATTGTTTGTGTTATATTTAGCTCTCGAGAAAAAAAAAGAAAAAAAAAAGGAAAAAAAGAAGAAAAAAATATATTATGAGAGCATATTTGTGTTTGTGGTGATCCTACTTTAGTCAACTAGTCGAGTGTTTTGTTGGAAGAAAAATAATAAATTATGTGGGGGGAAATAGGGTGTTGTGTGTGATTCATTATTGTACTTACTAGCTTTTGACACTTCACCTGTTTTGGCTTATTTGACATACCTGTCCCTAGCCCCGTTACAACCCAAATAAAGACCTTTTGATTATCGTCATTGATGTATGTTGTGTTAAGAGTTAGATTGATACCAAATGTCAAGCATGCTTATGATTTTGTTGGAATTGAGTGATACACTTACCCTTGTTCTTGAGTGAATATTCTTTTGTGAGTGGATTGTGAGTGTTTGCTTGTTTTTGCGTATGAGATCCCGAGTTTTGTCTCAAAGATGTACTCTTGTAGGCTTAGCATGTGTACTAACTTATTCTTACATTTGACATGGACTTGTGAGAACTTATGCATGTTCATTGAGTAGACTATGTGAATACTTGCACTTTCGACAGTAAGACATTGAGTATTTACTTTGATTCTTAGGTTGATATGGCATAAGAGGATTTGAAGGTATGGTAGGATATTAGTACTAGATTAATTGCATTTTTCATTTAGTTGCATTCATGCATTGCATTGCATTGGATTTTGTGGGTACATTCACTATAGGCCCTCACGAGACCTTACTCGTCCACTAGGGCTGCCTAGGGGTTTAAAAGGCTTGTTGTATATGCCAAAGGCAATCGTGATCACCTACGGAAGTGGTACTAGTTAGTTGTATAAAGTTATATGTGTTTGTACTTGAGGACAAGCATCGGTTTAAGTTTGGGGGTGTGATAAGTGGATTTTATATCCACTTGGAATGCTTTGTATCGGCTTAAATTGATCGCTTGACCTCAAGTTGGTGGTGTTTTTGATGTGTTTTTAGTGAGTTTGTGCAGGAAATAAACCTAGAGAAAGGAAAAGCATTTCAATGTGATTATAAGGTGGATTGTGAGGTCAAGAATGAAAGTACGTCAAGTTGCGAGAGAGCCGGAAGAAACAGAATGAAAATCGGGGTCAAAACGAAGAAAATAGAGCAAAATCAGCCAAAATCAGCGGTGAACAGTAGCATGGGCGCGCTGCGGCGCGTGAACAGTAGCTGCGGCGCGGGCGCGTAAATCAGCCAGAATTTCTGATTTTTGTTTGGGCCATATCTTCCTGACTTTGAGCTTCTTTCCCTACTATGGTTTCAGTTTCGCATTCAGAGTCCGAGGAGGCATACCAGTCGGTTGAGGAGGAGTCAAAAAAGGCAAATCTGGGAACAATATATCGCTTGAGTGGTTCGTATTTGATGCTGGGGTTGTAGCGGAAAAGCTTCTCATTTTTTGTTCCAGCAAGGAATTTGTCTTGACTAGCTTGAGCTTCTTCCTCTTCTTCTGTTTCGGTTTCAGTTCCAGATTGAGAGGTGCAAGGCCAACCATAATCATTTACTTTGATTTTAAAATGATTGGGAGTAATGATTTGATTCTGAACGGTTGCATCAGAATATCTTTTATTCCTAGCTTCAACTTCTTCCGGGGTATCGTCAGAGTCTGAGGGCGGAGAGGCGAAGGAGTCTGGGGAGTCTACATATTCGAACTGTTTGAGTAGTTCGTAATTGACGTGAGGGTGGTCTGGAAAGGGCTTTTCCTTTCTGGCTTCAGCAAGAATTTTGTCTTTACGAGTTTAAGCTTCTTCTACTGTCATGATTTCAGGCTCAATTTCAGAATCTGAGGAGGCAGAGGAGTCTGACCAGTCCGTAGCGGAGTCATCACAGTAGGCAAACCTGGGTACAGTACATTGTCTAAGTGATTCGTACTTAATGGTGGGGTCGTAACACCAATTTTGTTCCTTTTTGATTTGAGCAAGGGTTTTTCCTGTTGAATAGGGTATGTGTTTGTCTTCTGTTTGAGTAGAACCTGAAAGAAAAGGACGAATTAATTGACAATAAAAAATATGAATGAAGTTATCAGATCAACAATATATAATCAGATTAGTCACAAATCAACCTACATCCAACTATTGCAACGTTATCACTTAAACTGTCAATGTAAATGTACATATAGTGGCACCACAAGTTTACTTAGACACTATTTCTTAAATTAGTTAAGATTATGCACAGCTTGTTTTGTGAAAAGATATGAAAAATATTCAAAGTAGAACTTGTGAAGCACTTATATACAGAGGCGGATCTAGGGGCAGGGACCCAACTCCGCCCCTGGACCCCCACTCCGCCGGCAACCACAGACAAAACTCCATTGTACATAATTGACCGAATGGAATTGATTGGTTCGTGACAAGCCTACTTCCCTTTCCCAGTTCCCTATCATGATCAAGGCTTCCCTTCTATAAACTTCAAATTTAATATATATACTCCCTCCGTCCCACTTATTTTGTCCTCATTTGACTTTCTTGGTCAAATTGATAAAATTTGACATTAAATATTTTGACCTTAAATAATAATTTAATTATTTATGCTTTCATAAATTTAAAAGCTAGATATTTTAAAACGATAAGTGTATTGTGATCGTAATTTTTATAAAAATTATAATTATCATATAATACAAGTAATTCTCGTTACAAAATTTGTCAAATTGACCAAAATTTGGTCTAAGTGACAAAATAAATGCGACGGAGGGAGTATTTATATTATATATATACATATATATATATAAGGTTCTATGGGGAACCCCTATTATCGGGGAACTCGGGGAACTACATAATTATCAACATTTTTGTAATGTTAGTATGTCCTGTAACATGTTTTCTACTATATCATTCAACATATGTTCTCTAATTTGTTTTTTTTATGTTCTACACTATGTTCTGTACTATTAAAGTATGTTCTGTAAAATGACAGTAGTACTGAACATAGTGTATATATTTAAGAACATAATAAAAACAAATTAGGAAACACAGGTTGAATGATAGAGTAGAGAACATGTTACAGGTCTAACATTAAATCACGGACACGTCTATAATGTCGGTCTAAAAAACTTATCAGCAAAAACCCTAATGCACGTGATACTTATATATACGTGTTGTGTTTGGTTTTACATTCTTCTTCATCTTTCATTTTGTTATTATATAATTTAAAATTGTCTTATATCCTATATTTTGATTTTGAATATTTTGTCTTTTACTCTTTAGAGTTTTTTTTGTATACAATATTTTTTATGTTATGTAAATACAAAATATATTTATTTTATTCAGTTAACAATATTTCTATTATAAACAAATTTAAAATACAGAACAAATTGTTCTCCCTAAATTTACAACACTACACAGAACATAATTTTAAATATAGAAAATAGTTTTTAATTTGACTAAATGAATAATTGTGAAGTTAATGAAAAAAATTAGTGTGTGTGATGTATTTTGAAAATACGGAACATAATTTTTAAATAAAACATAAATTTTACATAACATAATTTTTAAATACATAACATAATTTTTAAAATTGATTAAAATGAATAATTTTCATGTTGATGTAAATATTAGAATGTGTGATATATTTTTGGTGTGTGTTGTATTTTCCATATCGAACACATTTTACAGCACTATATAGAACATAATTTTAAATACAGAAAATTGTTTTTAATTTGACTAAATGAATAATTATCAATTTAATGAAAAATATTAGAGTGTGTGATGTATTTTTTAAATACAAAACATAATTTTTGAATACAAAACATTAATTTTACATAACATAATTTTTAAATACACAACATAATTTTTAATTTGATTAAAATGAATAAATTTCAAGTTGATGTAAATATTAGAATGTGTGATATATTTTTGGTGTGTGCTGTATTTTCTATACCGATTACATTTTATAGAATATATGTTCTATTTATATTGGGATATATAAGAATAAAATAACAATGTTTATTTTTTGGTCTGATATTTTTTATGATTAATTTATATTTAAGAATTTATACTTATGTGTCATAATTTATAATGTGTTATGTATTTTTTGTTAAAAAATAATTACAAACTATAGAATTATATGCTAACTCCTCTTATCATTTTTTTTCACATATAACATCTAAAATGATGATTTTACTGTTTAAGTTGAAATTAGAAAAAAATGATATTATCAATTTTACAAAAACTTTTATATGTTCTGCATTAAAAATTGTTATATTCACTATGTTAACTTTAAAAAAGTATCTTTAATATTTTGTTAATTGATTTTTTTTATGAAAAGAATGTAGAAAAAGAAAACAAGATGTCACTAAACACAGCAAGTATCACGTGCATTAGGGTTTTTGCTGATTAGTTTTTTAAACCGACGTTATACACGTGTTGTCTTGTAGTTGAGTTCCTCAGTTGCTCAATAAAAAGAGTTCCTAAATGAACCAGGCCTATATATATATATATATTGATGGGCCTCAGATACCCTGAGGTTATAACAAAATACATACAAGAATAAGGCTATTATTGTAAATAAAGGAGGTAGTGTTATTTTATTACAAAATTGTCACCTATCATTTATATTGAAAATCCACCTATATATTGGTTAATTTAGGAACTAAAAAATTTGAGTATAAAATTTAATAAATTTTTTAATTTTGTAAATATTAAAATACTAATTCAAATAAATATGTTACCTAAATAAAATTAAATATGTTTAAGTATCTATAAACACGTTTAAATTGAAGAACACAACAAAAAATAATAAAAAAATAATTAAGAAAAATGCAACACACATAAAAAAGACATTTAAAACATTGTTTCAATATATAAAACAAAATAAAAAGTACAAAAAATTAAAAAGATAAATACAAAATAAATAAAAAAAATTAAAATTACCGAACACAAGAAAGTTATAAAACACGAAAATACAAAACATAATAATATAAAAAACATAAAGTTAGTATATAAAAAACAAAAATTGGAAACAACAAATACAAGTAAAATTACAGAACATAAGAAATTTACAAAAAACTATAATACATAGCATAAAAAACATACATAACAAAATTAATATACTATAAAAGTGAATATCCAAAACAAAAATAAAAAACACAAAAAAGGTTAACATACAAAATATAAATAATAATTATAGAACACAATAAATTTATAGAACATAATAAATCTATATGAGTTGAATTAATACAATTCAATGTTATTTTTGTTGTTTCTTTTACTCTGAACGTATAACATTAGAAAATATAGGATAATTTTTTTTAAAAAAAATACAGTACAATATAATACAGGACCAAATTTTAAATATAAAATACAGGACAAAACTTTAAAATAATATAGAACATAAAAAAAACATAAAAGTTCTGTATTTACTATTTATGTTTTGAAAAAATATAAATGATAAATTGTAAAATAAAAAAGCACAGTCAGAACACAAAAAAATACAGAACATACAAAAAAACATAGAGGTCCTGTATTAGTTACTAAGTTTTATACTTAAACTGTTATGTTAAAATAAGAATAATAGAAATGAAATGACAGTTACACTAACACAAACAGACGTTTTAACGTGTCTACTAGTTCCTAGGTTACTCATTTAAAGCAGTTACTCATACAGAACCTATATATATAGGTCTTACTCAAATATCTATATAGGGTCTTACTCAAATAGAAACCACTTTTAAACTAGAAACTTAAAACTAAATAAAAAAAAATTCTTAAATCGCGTCGAAATATAGCACATATGGTATGCAAATTGATCGTTGGGAGATGAAGAAAAATACAGTGAAGTCGGATTTTAAAAAAAATGCACCGATTGACGGGAAAAATCAAATTAAAAATAAAGGAAATTAGGTGGGATTATGTATGTGAGGGTGCATTGAATTTGTGTGTGGTGTCCCTAGCGGGGCCATTGGATTAGATTAATCTAAGGTTTTATATTAGTTTCTAGTTTTTATTTTAATTTTAGTTTTTATTTGATCACTAGCCTATATATATATATATATATATGGAAATCAATCAGGAGCCCCCGGGGGATATACCCCTGTCCTCCATGAAACATGGAGGGCGTCCTCCATGTTTCATGGAGGGCGTATTTTTGTGAAAATTAAATTAAAAATAGAAAAATAAGATAAAATTCGAATTAAAATTCATAAAAATTCAAATATTAATACTCATTTATTCTGTGATTAATTTTACATTAGATTCACTAATTTTCTATTTTTTGAGATTTTTACATTAAATTCACTAATTTAGAGTACTGGTCAAATCGATAGTTGACTACCACTTTTACCATCCAATTTAATTTTTATTTTTTGAAAATTTGGGAATATCACTAACTTAGATATATCTTGACATCCGTACGGTTGTATCTTCGAGAAGTATTTTTTCAAAAATAATAACAATAATCCGTGACAAAGCACTAGTTACAAGTACTAGTTATAATAGTAGCGATCTACAAAGATCCCCAACCAAATTAATTTTTTATTTTTTGAAAATTTGGGAATATCACTAACTTAGATATATATTGACATCCATACGGTTGGATCTTCGAGAAGTATTTTTTAAAAAATAATAACAAGAATCCGTGACAAAGCACTGGTTACAAGTACTAGTTATAATAGTAGCGATCTACTAAGATCCCCAACCAAATTAATTTTTTATTTTTTGAAAATTTGGGAATATCACTAACTTAGATATATCTTGACATCCGTACGGTTGGATCTTCGAGAAGTATTTTTTAAAAAATAATAACAAGAATCCGTGACAAAGCACTGGTTACAAGTACTAGTTATAATAGTAGCGATCTACTAAGATCCCCAACCAAATTAATATTTTATTTTTTGAAAATTTGGGAATATCACTAACTTAGATATATCTTGACATCCGTACGGTTGGATCTTCGAGAAGTATTTTTTAAAAAATAATAACAACAATCCGTGACAAAGCACTGGTTACAAGTACTAGTTATAATAGTAGCGATCTACTAAGATCCCCAACCAAATTAATTTTTTATTTTTCGAAAATTTGGGAATATCACTAACTTAGATATATCTTGACATCCGTACGGTTGGATCTTCGAGAAGTATTTTTTCAAAAATAATAACAACAATCCGTGACAAAGCACTGGTTACAAGTACTAGTTATAATAGTAGCGATCTACTAAGATCCCCAACCAAATTAATTTTTTATTTTTTGAAAATTTGGGAATATCACTAACTTAGATATATATTGACATCCGTACGGTTGGATCTTCGAGAAGTATTTTTTAAAAAATAATAACAACAATCCGTGACAAAGCACTGGTTACAAGTACTAGTTATAATAGTAGCGATCTACTAAGATCCCCAACCAAATTAATTTTTTATTTTTTGAAAATTTGGGAATATCACTAACTTAGATATATCTTGACATCCGTACGGTTGGATCTTCGAGAAGTATTTTTTAAAAAATAATAACAAGAATCCGTGACAAAGCACTGGTTACAAGTACTAGTTATAATAGTAGCGATCTACTAAGATCCCCAACCAAATTAATATTTTATTTTTTGAAAATTTGGGAATATCACTAACTTAGATATATCTTGACATCCGTACGGTTGGATCTTCGAGAAGTATTTTTTAAAAAATAATAACAACAATCCGTGACAAAGCACTGGTTACAAGTACTAGTTATAATAGTAGCGATCTACTAAGATCCCCAACCAAATTAATTTTTTATTTTTCGAAAATTTGGGAATATCACTAACTTAGATATATCTTGACATCCGTACGGTTGGATCTTCGAGAAGTATTTTTTAAAAAATAATAACAACAATCCGTGACAAAGCACTGGTTACAAGTACTAGTTATAATAGTAGCGATCTACTAAGATCCCCAACCAAATTAATTTTTTATTTTTTGAAAATTTGGGAATATCACTAACTTAGATATATATTGACATCCGTACGGTTGGATCTTCGAGAAGTATTTTTTAAAAAATAATAACAACAATCCGTGACAAAGCACTGGTTACAAGTACTAGTTATAATAGTAGCGATCTACTAAGATCCCCAACCAAATTAATTTTTTATTTTTTGAAAATTTGGGAATATCACTAACTTAGATATATCTTGACATCCGTACTGTTGGATCTTTGAGAAGTATTTTTTAAAAAATAATAACAACAATCCGTGACAAAGCACTGGTTACAAGTACTAGTTATAATTGTAGCGATCTACTAAGATCCCCAACCAAATTAATTTTTTATTTTTTGAAAATTTGGGAATATCACTAACTTAGATATATCTTGACATCCGTACGGTTGGATCTTCGAGAAGTATTTTTTAAAAAATAATAACAAGAATCCGTGACAAAGCACTGGTTACAAGTACTAGTTATAATAGTAGCGATCTACTAAGATCCCCAACCAAATTAATTTTTTATTTTTTGAAAATTTGGGAATATCACTAACTTAGATATATCTTGACATCCGTACGGTTGGATCTTCGAGAAGTATTTTTTAAAAAATAATAACAACAATCCGTGACAAAGCACTGGTTACAAGTACTAGTTATAATAGTAGCGATCTACAAAGATCCCCAACCAAATTAATTTTTTATTTTTTGAAAATTTGGAAATATCACTAACTTAGATATATCATGACATCCGTACGGTTGGATCTTCGAGAAGTATTTTTTAAAAAATAATAACAACAATCCGTGACAAAGCACTGGTTACAAGTACTAGTTATAATAGTAGCGATCTACTAAGATCCCCAAACAAATTAATTTTTTATTTTTTGAAAATTTGGGAATATCACTAACTTAGATATATCTTGACATCCGTACGGTTGGATCTTCGAGAAGTATTTTTTAAAAAATAATAACAAGAATCCGTGACAAAGCACTGGTTACAAGTACTAGTTATAATAGTAGCGATCTACTAAGATCCCCAACCAAATTAATTTTTTATTTTTTGAAAATTTGGGAATATCACTAACTTAGATATATCTTGACATCCATACGGTTGGATCTTTGAGAAGTATTTTTTAAAAAATAGAAACAATAATCCGTGACAAAGCACTAGTTAGCCAAAAACTAGTGTATATAAAATATTTAATCAAGATCTAACGGTTCTGATTTTTTTGCTAAAAATCTAACGATAATTATTCATTGATTTTAAATTTTTAATAAACAATAAACGAATTTGATGAAAAAAAGTGTGTGCACACCCGCAATGAAACATTGTTGGCGTCGATAAAATTACATTTTTATCCTTAATCCATCCGCAATGAAACATTGAGGGTGTCTGCTACCCGATTCATACACGCTCAACTAGTGGTACTCACTAATTTTGGGATGAATGTCAACTCAATATCACTATTTTCCTATTTTCTTGATTTTTCAATAATTTTTAACTAGTTTGTGATATATAATATAAAATTAATTAAAAAGGAAGAAAATAGTAAATTTGAATTAAAAATTCATATACACTCAATTAGTGGTAGTCACTAATTTTAGAATGAATGTCAACTCAATATCACTATTTTTCTATTTTCTTTATTTTTTTAATAATTTTTATTTAGTTTGTGAAATATATTATGAAATTAATTAAAAATGAAGAAAAGTTTAAATTCGAATTGAAAATTCATACACGCTCAACTAGTGGTAGTCACTAATTTTAGAATGAATATCAACTCAATATCACTATTTTTCTATTTTCTTTATTTTTTAATATTTTTTATTTAGTTTGTGAAATATATTATTAAATTAATTAAAAATTAAGAAAAGTTTAAATTCGAATTGAAAATTCATACACGCTCAACTAGTGGTACTCACTAATTTTGGGATGAATGTCAACTCAATATCACTATTTTCCTATTTTCTTGATTTTTCAATAATTTTTAACTAGTTTGTGATATATAATATAAAATTAATTAAAAAGGAAGAAAACATTAAATTTGAATTAAAAATTCATACACACTCAGTTAGTGGTAGTCACTAATTTTCGGATGAATGTCTACTCAATATCACTATTTTTATATTTTCTTTAATTTTTAACAATTTTTATTTAGTTTGTGAAATATTTTATGAAATTAATTAAAAACGAAGAAAAGTTTAAATTCGAATTTAAAATTCATACACACTCAAATAATGGTGGTCACTAATTTTGGGATGAATGTCAAACTCAATATGATTATTTTTCTATTTTTAATTTAATTTTTACAAGTATACGCCCTCCATGTTTCAAGGAGGGCGTCCTCCATGTTTCATGGAGGACGCCCTCCATGAAACATGGAGGGCGGACGGGATCAGGGGGATATCCACCCGGGGCTGTGGAACGTGCCCCTATATATATATATATATATATATATATATATATATATATATATATATATATATATATATATATATATATATATATATATGGGCACGTTCCACAGCCCCCGGGGGATATCCCCCTGATCCCGTCCGCCCTCCATGTTTCATGGAGGGCGTCCTCCATGAAACATGGCGGACGCCCTCCATGAAACATGGAGGGCGTATACTTGTAAAAATTAAATTAAAAATAGAAAAATAATCATATTGAGTTTGACATTCATCCCAAAATTAGTGACCACCATTATTTGAGTGTGTATGAATTTTAAATTCGAATTTAAACTTTTCTTCGTTTTTAATTAATTTCATAATATATTTCACAAACTAAATAAAAATTATTAAAAATTAAAGAAAATATAAAAATAGTGATATTGAGTAGACATTCATCCGAAAATTAGTGACTACCACTAACTGAGTGTGTATGAATTTTTAATTCAAATTTAATGTTTTCTTCCTTTTTAATTAATTTTATATTATATATCACAAACTAGTTAAAAATTATTGAAAAATCAAGAAAATAGGAAAATAGTGATAGAGAGATATGGGAATGGCTGTCTCCGCAAAAGAAAATATATGTGGAGAGAGAGGGGGGAGATAGAGAGAGAGAGAGAGAGATGGGAATGGCTGTCTCCGCAAAAGAATCGCCAGAGAGAGAGATGTGTATAATTGGAAAATTAGGTTATGTTAGCAATTAGGGGTTTTGGTGTGTATAATCGGGTTTTGTGATTGTAGCGGGTTTAGTGGGTATAATCGGGTAGCAGACACCCTCAATGTTTCGTTGCTGACGGATTAAGGATAAAAATGTAATTTTATCGACGCCCACAATGTTTCATTGCGGGTGTGCACACACTTTTTTTCCTCAAATTCGTTTATTGTTTATTAAAAATTTAAAATAAATGAATAATTATCGTTAGATTTTTAGCAAAAAAATCAGAACCGTTAGATCTTGATTAAATATTTTATATACATTAGTTTTTAGCTAACTAGTGCTTTGTCAGGGATTGTTGTTTCTATTTTTTTAAAAATACTCATCGACGATCCAATCGTACGGATGTCAAAATATATCTAAGTTAGTGATATTCCCAAATTTCAAAAAACTAAAAAATTAATTTTGTTGGGGATCTTAGCAGATCACTACTATTCTAACTAGTACTTGTAATTAGTGTTTTGTCACGGATTGCTGTTATTATTTTTAAAAATACTTCTCGAAGATCCAACCGTACGGATGTCAAGATATATCTAAGTTAGTGATATTCCCAAATTTTCAAAAAATATAAAATTAATTTGGTTGGGGATCTTGGCAGATCACTGTTATTCTAACTAGTACTTGTAACTAGTGCTTTGTCACGGATTGTTGTTATTATTTTTTAAAAAATACTTCTCGAAGATCCAACCGTACGGATGTCAAGATATATCTAAGTAAGTTATATTTCAAAATTTTCAAAAAATAAAAAATTAAATTGGTTGGGGATCTTAGTAGATCACTACTATTATAACTAGTACTTGTAACTAGTGCTTTGTCACGGATTGTTGTTATTATTTTTTAAAAAATACTTCTCAAAGATCCAACCGTACGGATGTCAATATATATCTAAGTTAGTGATATTCCTAAATTTTTAAAAAATAAAAAATTAATTTGGTTGGGGATCTTAGTAGATCACTACTATTATAACTAGTACTTGTAACTAGTGCTTTGTCACGGATTGTTGTTATTATTTTTTAAAAAATACTTCTCGAAGATCTAACATTTCTAATTTCCCCCGCGAATTCAGGATACTTTGTATCCATTGACTTCCAACCCTGCCCATCAGCCGGATGCCTCAACTTGCCATCCTTCTTTTGTGCTAAAGCATGCCAGGTCATTGACTTCGAGAAATCAGAAGTCAAGAACATTCTTTGCAGCCTTGGCTTTAAAGGAAAATATCTCATCACTTTTGCTGGGATTTTAGTTTCGTTCGACAAATTTGTGTTTGCATTAGGTTTATTCTTATCTTCAACTACTTTCCATCTTGAGGTTCCACACTTTTTACAAATATCCAGGCCCTCATTTTCAGCCCAAAATAACATGCAGTCATTTGGACATGCATGTATCTTTTGGTAATCTAAACCTAATTCTTTAATCATACCTTTGGCTACATTAAAAGATGATGGGAGATTTACATTGGGAAAAACCTCCTTTATCAACTCAAGCAAATCGCTAAATGCCGACTCGCTAAATCCATGGATGCACTTTAGCTGGTAAAGCCTAACTATGAAACTTAGTCGAGTAAAATTTTTACACTCGGCTTATAAAGGCTGCCCACCCCCCTTAACTTTCCCAAAAAAATTCCTTGCATCATCATTCATTCCCTTTCTACCTCCATATTCAGTAGCATCATTACCCCCATATGCATCAGATTTCATCACCTCGAAATCATCCCCTAAACCCATACCTATATCAGTATCCATCTCATCTACAACGCTGTCTATCTTAAGGTTTGACACCTCGTAAATCCATTCAGCGGAATGGGCACAAGGGCCATTGCATATGAGATGCTCAATTATACCCTTGGCACCACTCCAGAATACGTTACTACATATTTTACAGGCGCACACCAACTCATTGCCTACGGCATATCTAGCGAATGCGTTCGTAACAAAATCTTCCACCCCCTTCCTATATTTATCACTATATTTCGGAAGTGATATCCATTTCTCTCCTTCAAGATCCATTCTCTACATAATTGATTTCAAACAAAAAACACAATACATCAAAAAAGAACATACCTAAGAAATCTCAGTAAATTCTCACTCTCTACTGAACAAAGCACTAATTTTAACCAATTCCACATGTATTTTGACCCCTAAAAAAATAAGTCTATCGGCATATGTTTACATCTGACTAAAAGAGTACAGAGGGTGAGTGGACAATTCTCGACAATATAAAATTAGTTCTACCATTAAACCAAGCTCATAAACACCAAAGATTATAAGCATACTCTGTACTCAATAAGCATTATCTAGTATAAATTACTCTGCTGGTAACAAATTACCTCATCAAACAGCTAAATCAGAAATTATAAGCACATAAAACTGACAAAGGATGCAACATACAAAAATTGACATAAAATCATGTCAAATTAACAAACAATTATAAGCATATAAAACTGACAAATCAGAAATTATAAGCATATAAACTGAAAGGATGCAACATACAAAAATTGAACCAAAATCATGTCAAATTAACAAACAATTACCAAAAAGTTAACATATAAAAACTGAATGGTGTTAATTAACATATAAAGAAGACGTACTAGCTCACATACACAAATTGAACAAATAATCAACATATAATACTAGTTTTAATCGCACAAAAATTATGAACATATAAAATTAAACAATTAAACCAAAGATTTTCACATGCATACACATATATCCATGTATAATCTTACATAATCAAAAAAATATGGGTAATTTACCTTGAATTAAAATTCTAATTGAATCTCCACAGTCCACTCCAACTTTTCTAGCTCTAATCGATTTGGGGTTTTGCGGTTTTGCGGTTTGAATTAGGGGCTTGTGAGAGGTGTAAGAGATTAGTGAGAGAGATGAGTGAGAGAGATGAGAGAGGGAGAGATGGTCGAGAGAGGTGAGGTCGAGAGTGAGGTCGAGAGAGATGAGTGAGATCTGAGAGAGTGAGGGAGAGAGGTCTGAGAGATTAGTGAGAGAGATGAGAGAGGGAGACATGGTCGAGAGAGGAGAGGTCGAGAGTGAGGTCGAGAGAGAGATCTGAGAGACTGAGAGAGAGAGATGAAAGAGTGAGGTTTCGTTATTTTGTGTAATAAAACATTATTACAAAGTTTTGTGTAATAGGAGTAATAGTTTTGGCACCAAAAAATTTTGGCAAGACCCGGGAACAAAAATTTAGAAATCCCGCTCATAATTTCGGTAAAGTTGACCCAAAGTGTTGCAATATTGTATCTGTATTGTAACGCTTTTTAAAAAGTGTTGCAATTGTTATAAAAATTCAAAATTATCATTTTGCTTGCAACACTTTTGGTATTTCTTGCAACATTTTAAAAAATATTGCAATAGACTACCAAGTTTTGTGTCTATTGTAACACTTTGTGTAACACTTATACATATCGGTGTTGCAATAGGCCATATTTGGTGTAGTGGTAGATCACTACTATTATAACTAGTACTTGTAACTAGTGCTTTTGTCACGGATTGTTGTTATTATTTTTTAAAAAATACTTTTCGAAGATCCAACCGTACGGATGTCAATATATATCTAAGTTAGTGATATTCCCAAATTTTCAAAAAAATAAAAATTTAATTTGGTTGGGGATCTTAGTAGATCACTACTATTATAACTAGTACTTGTAACTAGTGCTTTGTCACGGATTGTTGTTATTATTTTTTAAAAAATACTTCTCGAAGATCCAACCGTACGGATGTCAAGATATATCTAAGTTAGTGATATTCCAAAATTTTCAAAAAATAAAAAATTAATTTGGTTGGGGATCTTAGTAGATCACTACTATTAAAACTAGTACTTGTAACTAGTGCTTTGTCACGGATTGTTGTTATTATTTTTTTAAAAATACTTCTCGAAGATCCAACCGTACGGATGTCAATATATATCTAAGTTAGTGATATTCCCAAATTTTTAAAAAATAAAAAATTAATTTGGTTCGGGATATTAGTAGATCACTACTATTATAACTAGTACTTGTAACTAGTGCTTTGTCACGGATTGTTGTTATTATTTTTTAAAAAATACTTCTCGAAGATTCAACCGTACGGATGTCAATATATATCTAAGTTAGTGATATTCCCAAATTTTCAAAAAATAAAAAATTAATTTGGTTGGGGATCTTAGTAGATCACTATATACTATTATAACTAGTACTTGTAACTAGTGCTTTGTCACGGATTGTTGTTATTATTTTTTAAAAAATACTTCTCGAAGATCCAACCGTACGGATGTCAATATATATCTAAGTTAGTGATATTCCCAAATTTTCAAAAAATAAAAATTAAATTGGATGGTAAAAGTGGTAGTCAACTATCGATTTGACTAGTACTGCATACTTCTGCTTTGTCCCGGATTGTTGTTTCTATTTTTTAAAAAATACTGATCAACGATCCAACCGCACATATGTCAATATATGTCTAATTCAGTGATATTCCCAAGTTTTTTAAAAATAATAAGTTTATTTGGATGGTAAAAGTGGTAGTCAACTATCGATTTGACCAGTACTCCTAACTAGTGCTTTGTCCCGGATTGTTGGTTCTATTTTTTAAAAAATACTTATCGACGATACAACTGCACATATGTCAATATATGTCTAATTTAGTGATATTCCCAAGTTTTTAAAAAATAATAAGTTTATTTGGATGGTAAAAGTGGTAGTCAACTATCGATTTGACCAGTACTCCTAACTAGTGCTTTGTCCCGGATTGTTGTTTCTATTTTTTAAAAACTTCTTATCGACGATACAACCGCACGTATGTCAATATATGTCTAGTTTATTGATATTCCCAAGTTTTTGAAAAATAATAAGTTTATTTGGATGGTAAAAGTGGTTGTCAACTATCGATTTGACCAGTACTCTAAATTAGTGAATCTAATGTAAAAATCTCAAAAAATAGAAAATTAGTGAATCAAATGTAAAATTAATCACAGAATTAATGAGTATTAATATTTGAATTTTTATGAATTTTAATTCGAATTCTATCTTATTTTTCTATTTTTAATTTAATTTTCACAAGAATACGCCCTCCATGTTAATGGAGGACGCCCTCCATGAAACATGGAGGACGCCCGCCATGTTTCATGGAGGACAGGAGGATATCCCCCGGGGGCTCCTGATTGATTTTCATATATATATATATATATATATATATATATATATATATATATATATATATATAGCATGCGTAAAAACATAACAAAATTAGACATCAGGTGCATATATAAAAATAAGATCCTTTGATGATTTCTTAATAGTAAATTAGAAACTTTTGGAGAATCTGAAGGGGGGTAAACCGAAAAGTGAAATCTTAAACAAGAGAACTGATTCAAATGGCTTGTTACATGTATAAGATTAATAAATATAATGGGTTGGACTCCATAGCAAACACCTTATATAACAAACAACAAAGAACACCTTATATCTAATAGATTCATTGCCCCTGGCGGGGCCACCCAATACAAAAAGTTCTTAACTAGTGCTTTGGTATTGCAATAGACTACCAAGTTTTGTGTCTATTGTAACACTTTGTGTAACACTTATACATATCGGTGTTGCAATAGGCCATATTTGGTGTAGTGGTAGATCACTACTATTATAACTAGTACTTGTAACTAGTGCTTTTGTCACGGATTGTTGTTTTTATTTTTTAAAAAATACTTTTCGAAAATCCAACCGTACGGATGTCAATATATATCTAAGTTAGTGATATTCCCAAATTTTCAAAAAAATAAAAATTTAATTTGGTTGGGGATCTTAGTAGATCACTACTATTATAACTAGTACTTGTAACTAGTGCTTTGTCACGGATTGTTGTTATTATTTTTTAAAAAATACTTCTCAAAGATCCAACCGTACGGATGTCAAGATATATCTAAGTTAGTGATATTCCAAAATTTTCAAAAAATAAAAAATTAATTTGGTTGGGGATCTTAGTAGATCACTACTATTAAAACTAGTACTTGTAACTAGTGCTTTGTCACGGATTGTTGTTATTATTTTTTTAAAAATACTTCTCGAAGATCCAACCGTACGGATGTCAATATATATCTATGTTAGTGATATTCCCAAATTTTTAAAAAATAAAAAATTAATTTGGTTCGGGATCTTAGTAGATCACTACTATTATAACTAGTACTTGTAACTAGTGCTTTGTCACGGATTGTTGTTATTATT
This sequence comes from Kitagawia praeruptora, assembly GCA_037693485.1. Taxonomy (NCBI): domain Eukaryota; kingdom Viridiplantae; phylum Streptophyta; class Magnoliopsida; order Apiales; family Apiaceae; genus Kitagawia; species Kitagawia praeruptora. Next base: position 154,319,834 of record CM075344.1, on the reverse strand, counting down.
TTTTAAAAAATACTTCTCGAAGATTCAACCGTACGGATGTCAATATATATCTAAGTTAGTGATATTCCCAAATTTTCAAAAAATAAAAAATTAATTTGGTTGGGGATCTTAGTAGATCACTATATACTATTATAACTAGTACTTGTAACTAGTGCTTTGTCACGGATTGTTGTTATTATTTTTTAAAAAATACTTCTCGAAGATCCAACCGTACGGATGTCAATATATATCTAACCTAGTGATATTCCCAAATTTTCAAAAAATAAAAATTAAATTGGATAGTAAAAGTGGTGGTCAACTATCGATTTGACTAGTACTGCATACTTCTGCTTTGTCCCGGATTGTTGTTTCTATTTTTTAAAAAATACTTATCAACGATCCAACCGCACATATGTCAATATATGTCTAATTCAGTGATATTCCCAAGTTTTTTAAAAATAATAAGTTTATTTGGATGGTAAAAGTGGTAGTCAACTATCGATTTGACCAGTACTCCTAACTAGTGCTTTGTCCCGGATTGTTGGTTCTATTTTTTAAAAAATACTTATCGACGATACAACTGCACATATGTCAATATATGTCTAATTTAGTGATATTCCCAAGTTTTTAAAAAATAATAAGTTTATTTGGATGGTAAAAGTGGTAGTCAACTATCGATTTGACCAGTACTCCTAACTAGTGCTTTGTCCCGGATTGTTGTTTCTATTTTTTAAAAAATTCTTATCGACGATACAACCGCACGTATGTCAATATATGTCTAGTTCATTGATATTCCCAAGTTTTTGAAAAATAATAAGTTTATTTGGATGGTAAAAGTGGTTGTCAACTATCGATTTGACCAGTACTCTAAATTAGTGAATCTAATGTAAAAATCTCAAAAAATAGAAAATTAGTGAATCAAATGTAAAATTAATCACAGAATTAATGAGTATTAATATTTGAATTTTTATGAATTTTAATTCGAATTCTATCTTATTTTTCTATTTTTAATTTAATTTTCACAAGAATACGCCCTCCATGTTAATGGAGGACGCCCTCCATGAAACATGGAGGACGCCCGCCATGTTTCATGGAGGACAGGAGGATATCCCCCGGGGGCTCCTGATTGATTTTCATATATATATATATATATATATATATATATATATATATATATATATATATATATATATATATATAGCATGCGTAAAAACATAACAAAATTAGACATCAGGTGCATATATAAAAATAAGATCCTTTGATGATTTCTTAATAGTAAATTAGAAACTTTTGGAGAATCTGAAGGGGGGTAAACCGAAAAGTGAAATCTTAAACAAGAGAACTGATTCAAATGGCTTGTTACATGTATAAGATTAATAAATATAATGGGTTGGACTCCATAGCAAACACCTTATATAACAAACAACAAAGAACACCTTATATCTAATAGATTCATTGCCCCTGGCGGGGCCACCCAATACAAAAAGTTCTTAACTAGTGCTTTGGTATTGCAATAGACTACCAAGTTTTGTGTCTATTGTAACACTTTGTGTAACACTTATACATATCGGTGTTGCAATAGGCCATATTTGGTGTAGTGGTAGATCACTACTATTATAACTAGTACTTGTAACTAGTGCTTTTGTCACGGATTGTTGTTTTTATTTTTTAAAAAATACTTTTCGAAAATCCAACCGTACGGATGTCAATATATATCTAAGTTAGTGATATTCCCAAATTTTCAAAAAAATAAAAATTTAATTTGGTTGGGGATCTTAGTAGATCACTACTATTATAACTAGTACTTGTAACTAGTGCTTTGTCACGGATTGTTGTTATTATTTTTTAAAAAATACTTCTCAAAGATCCAACCGTACGGATGTCAAGATATATCTAAGTTAGTGATATTCCAAAATTTTCAAAAAATAAAAAATTAATTTGGTTGGGGATCTTAGTAGATCACTACTATTAAAACTAGTACTTGTAACTAGTGCTTTGTCACGGATTGTTGTTATTATTTTTTTAAAAATACTTCTCGAAGATCCAACCGTACGGATGTCAATATATATCTATGTTAGTGATATTCCCAAATTTTTAAAAAATAAAAAATTAATTTGGTTCGGGATCTTAGTAGATCACTACTATTATAACTAGTACTTGTAACTAGTGCTTTGTCACGGATTGTTGTTATTATTTTTTAAAAAATACTTCTCGAAGATTCAACCGTACGGATGTCAATATATATCTAAGTTAGTGATATTCCCAAATTTTCAAAAAATAAAAAATTAATTTGGTTGGGGATCTTAGTAGATCACTATATACTATTATAACTAGTACTTGTAACTAGTGCTTTGTCACGGATTGTTGTTATTATTTTTTTAAAAATACTTCTCGAAGATCCAACCGTACGGATGTCAATATATATCTAACCTAGTGATATTCCCAAATTTTCAAAAAATAAAAATTAAATTGGATAGTAAAAGTGGTGGTCAACTATCGATTTGACTAGTACTGCATACTTCTGCTTTGTCCCGGATTGTTGTTTCTATTTTTTAAAAAATACTTATCAACGATCCAACCGCACATATGTCAATATATGTCTAATTCAGTGATATTCCCAAGTTTTTTAAAAATAATAAGTTTATTTGGATGGTAAAAGTGGTAGTCAACTATCGATTTGACCAGTACTCCTAACTAGTGCTTTGTCCCGGATTGTTGGTTCTATTTTTTAAAAAATACTTATCGACGATACAACTGCACATATGTCAATATATGTCTAATTTAGTGATATTCCCAAGTTTTTAAAAAATAATAAGTTTATTTGGATGGTAAAAGTGGTAGTCAACTATCGATTTGACCAGTACTCCTAACTAGTGCTTTGTCCCGGATTGTTGTTTCTATTTTTTAAAAAATTCTTATCGACGATACAACCGCACGTATGTCAATATATGTCTAGTTCATTGATATTCCCAAGTTTTTGAAAAATAATAAGTTTATTTGGATGGTAAAAGTGGTTGTCAACTATCGATTTGACCAGTACTCTAAATTAGTGAATCTAATGTAAAAATCTCAAAAAATAGAAAATTAGTGAATCAAATGTAAAATTAATCACAGAATTAATGAGTATTAATATTTGAATTTTTATGAATTTTAATTCGAATTCTATCTTATTTTTCTATTTTTAATTTAATTTTCACAAGAATACGCCCTCCATGTTAATGGAGGACGCCCTCCATGAAACATGGAGGACGCCCGCCATGTTTCATGGAGGACAGGAGGATATCCCCCGGGGGCTCCTGATTGATTTTCATATATATATATATATATATATATATATATATATATATATATATATATATATATATATATATATATATATATAGCATGCGTAAAAACATAACAAAATTAGACATCAGGTGCATATATAAAAATAAGATCCTTTGATGATTTCTTAATAGTAAATTAGAAACTTTTGGAGGATCTGAAGGGGGGTAAACCGAAAAGTGAAATCTTAAACAAGAGAACTGATTCAAATGGCTTGTTACATGTATAAGATTAATAAATATAATGGGTTGGACTCCATAGCAAACACCTTATATAACAAACAACAAAGAACACCTTATATCTAATAGATTCATTGCCCCTGGCGGGGCCACCCAATACAAAAAGTTCTTATTTTTTTAGGCTCTATCCATCCAGCAAAAAAACAATTGAAAATTTACTGTTCATCGATGACGTCATCAGTGACATCATCGATGAACAGTAAATTTTCAATTTTTTTTTTGCTGGATGGTTTTTTGCTGGATGGATAGAGCCTAAAAAAATAAGAACTTTTTGTATTGGGTGCCCCTGACGGGGCCAATGGATCTATTGGAATAAATGATTTTATAGTGTTCTTTATTGTTTGTTATATAAGAGTGTTCTGTATGGAGCAAAGGCCTAAATATATATATATATATATATATATATATATATATATATATATATATATATATATATATATATATATATTTATAATTGAGATATTACATAGACGGCGTGAAGAGTTATCTAGTGGCGACCGACACCATTCCGATATATCATCTTGAAGGTCCACCGGTGATGCAGCTCGCCGTACTGTTATAACGTTGGGTAGAACCAGTGTTCTAACTTCTAAAAATCGGGTGAGGCGGCCGCCTAGGCGGTAAACGGGAGTAAAACGCCCCGAGGCGGGCCGAGGCGGGAAATTAAACGTTTTTTTAGAAAATCGGTCCGAGGCGGGCTGAGGCGGTCCGAGGCGGGCAATAATAAAAATTGCTGAAAAAGTAAAAAATTGACAAAAAAATGGCAAAAATCGTTGAAAAAGTCAAAAATTGACAAAAATATTTGGGAAATTGATATCTACTTGGTTAAGAACTTAAGATTGTTTTTATTCGGGCAATAAAAAATTGATATATGATATTTTTTGTAATTATAATATTATATAAATATAAATATTAAAAATAATATTTAAATACAACCGATTAATGCTCTGATTAATCTGTCCGATTAATCCCCGCCTACCCGATTAATCCCTAGACGGTACCTCAACCGCCTAGCTCCGCCTAGCGATTTCTGGAATACTGGGTAGAACATTGCATGTCCTGATTAGTGTCCTGGTTCCTAACAAAAAAAAAAAATGCCACAAGTCTTATTTAAAGAAAGGCAACTTATAATAAACCAATGAGCTACGAAATGCACAAACATCTGAGGTAATTCGATTAAGAAATACAACTAAAACTTGCACATACATTATAGGGCTAAACCAGAAAATTTAGACAGACGAAGGATTTTCAAATTCTCCTTACTTTTCAAAATAGTAGTCCACTTTAGAAAATATTTGTTTCAGTTTAATTGTCCAGTTCTACTTCCAATGTATTATTTTAAATAAGTTTCCAAGAGTATCCTTTAGTTTGTCGAATTATTTCACGTACTATTATCCAATTCAATCAATGCAATAAATATGGGTACATATCAAATTTTCTTATTAATGTTAGATTTTATTACTATGTGTGATTTTTCCAAACTGTCTATTTTGAGAGACGGAGGGAGTAAACTAATACTTCACATAAAAAGCGCACAACCAATCATCCAAGTGGGATTCGATTTTTTTTTTTTTTTTAAAAGCAAGAGTTCTGAAATGCAAAGCAAATCTACAAAATGCCTACCCAATACAATCCCCCTATTGTGCAATTGAGTGTTATTTGAGAAGCATTGAAAGACAACAAGAAGCTCTAAATTGAACATGGACTGGACTAATTATCTTATGGACTGGACTGTTACTAGTATGGGCTTGTGAGCCCAATCTGTTGAACGTGTTAACCATAACAAAGAAATCACAAATTTTGAGGATAATCGGAAAAGAAAAACGCAAAGATATGGGAATTTAGAGTAGACATACTCAGGAGATACATGGAGAGCTTGCTTCTTTGCTTAAGAATTAGCTGATGCCCCTACCAGAAAAACCCTCAATACCGATACGTGAATTTAGGTATGTGACTGTGAGTATAAGTAGTAGATATTTTATACCCGGGTCCAATTACGATTTCGACCGTGTTCAAGACCAGGTCTTGCGGGCCCAGATACTCAAAGTACCAGCCCCACAGTTTTGTTCACACATTTATTGAAGTTTCCAAATCTTTTGTTATATTTAACTTCTTTATGATCGAATTTTGACCAAATATTATATATATATATATATAATATAAATAAAAATTATGATAAAAATTATATCATTAGAAAGTAAATTTAATCTAGTTTAAGACGTATTTTTCAGATTTTCTAAATTATTAAAGTATAATACGTAAATGTTGGTCAAAATCCGATCAACTTGACCACCACAAAAAAGTCAATGAGAAAGTATTTATTATTCACAGGCGCGTCCTTGTGCTTGGACTTGTTCTTCAATGCTGCTCAATGCACATGACCTCCAAGGTGCGCCTCATTAGAGCATCTCCAATCAGCCCACATCTGTTAGCTATATCCTATCTGTCAAGCCCATTTACCTATTTAGATAGCAATCCAGCAGCTCCAACGCAAGTCTGTAACTAACAATATTTTTACATAACACCATCTCCTTATCTATATTTGTCAAAGCTACACAGATCTGTAAGCCGTTCCACCTCATCTCCCTCCATTGCCAATACTCCCTCCCGCCACTCTTTCTTGATCAAATTGCAATACCCTAAATACAAATAACTTCAAGTTATGGTGTTTTTCTTGTGTTATTTGGCTTGATATCTTTTGTTAGATTTCATATATTGTCTTGATTGATTGATTATTTGATATTAGAGTTGATACAAGATAGAAGATTGAGATCAAGCTGTCTGTTTTGGTGAACTCGTTTCCCATCAGTTACAACTGGAATACGAAAGGAAAACACCATAATAACAACAAGCACCATAGCTCTAAGGTTCAATTGATGTCACCACCATGGATCTGCCATAGATGCTCTACAAGATCACTTTGCAATTGAACATGTACTTGTTTATCTCGAATTTGTTGATGTACTTGTAAAAAATCTCTAATATTACTTGTTTATCTCGAATTTGTTGATGTACTTGAACATGTACTTGTTGCTGTTTGGAATATAGTCGTTGGCAATATAACCGTTGGAATTTGAAAATCTGAAAACAATAATAAAATACTGTTTTTGAAATATAGCTAATCATTATAGGTAACCCCATTGGAGTACAACACCTTACAGGTTCAACAAATTATACATAACCATTATTTTATACTATTTTAGCTAACCATTTTAGCTAGTGCCATTGGAGATGCTCTTAGAACAACATCTCAACAGATCCAGCTAAATTTCTTCAAGTCTATATAAGCTGGTCCTTTGATTAATTAATTTTCATGAACTTCCTCTTGCAGGCAGGGGCGTCTCTTCCATTAGGCCAGTAAAGTAATTGATTTAGGCCTCCAAATTTTATCTGGCCTCCAAATTCTATTTTTAAAATATTAGTTATTAATTAACATCAATAAAATTATTGTAATTGTTATTCTATTAATAGAAAAATACTTATTTATTAAAATGTATTATAAAAATATAATTAAAAATTATACATATAAAATAAAAAATAAATTTGACATAAAAATTAATAATTTTTATTTTAGAAAAACAACAATTTTAATTTATTTTTTATAAAAGCCCTCAAATTTTTATCTTGCTTTAGGCCTCTCTAAGGCTAGAGCTGCCCCTGCTTGCAGGTGTGCTTGTACTCGTTGATAGGCTAGAAAATAGCCCAGGCCCAATTAGGCCCAACCTCAGGTCCAAAAATAACAAACAATCCAACTTACGAGAATGAGAGCAATCCAGCCCCAGCCAGCGGACCCCGGGCCCGGAGCCCCGACCCCGGATTAATGGACCTCAGAGTGATGACACCTGGGACACATGGCAGCCCAGCTCGGCCGATATCCCCACACGTGGCGCTGACCAGCATTAAAGTCCAAACGACAACATGTGCCAAATCATGTACTCAACAACACTGCCACACTCCAGTCAACGGTCCCCACAAATAAGGACACGTGTCCTACATCCCGGGAATTCAGCATCTTGTCCCCCGGATCCGACGGCTAGGAGTAAAGGTAACAGACCCCTAAATCCTAACCCTAGGGCTATAAATACCCCTAGAGTGTAGGGTTTAAGGGTTGGACATTACTACGCACCTACACACATTTATTACTATTGTGATACTCTACTTGATTATTATCTTCCAAAGCCAACTCTCATTCTCACGCCGGAGGCACCTCGGGGCCAAACCCCCCCTCCGGTGTTGTTTTGCAGACACCCCACTTCAGCTATACCACTTCCGAGGCAGGAGTTGGCGAGGAAGTACCCGATCAAGTTTCAGAGTTATCATTGGCGCTAGAAGGAGGGGCGAACCTCCGAACCCAAACCAAACAGCCGAACCCAGCTAACCCGAATCTACCAGCGACCATGCCTCGACCAAGCAAATCCACCCAACTCCCAGCCAACAGCGCCCCGAGAGAAGAGCCCCTGGTTCCGATCCCGGAGCAGATCCCGCAAAACCAGGTCCCAGTCCAGGAGAGGCTCGGGATCAGTCCGAATGATGCCCGGGTCACGGTTGAAGTGAACCGGTACAAGTATACAGACGTACCCCTTGACTCTGCCCAAATGGAGAATTTAACCCTGGAGGAACTCGCTGAAGCAATCCGAGCTTACCGAAATCGCCCCCATCCGGAACCTGAGCCCGAACAAGCTGAGAACTCCGGAGGATCATCCAACTCCCACCACTCTCGAGCCTCGGTCTTCGCTCGTCTCGGGGACCAGGGCAAAAGAAACGAAAGGGACCATCCTGTCCAGAGTAAAGTCAGAGACGATGAGGCTGACGAGCTAAAACGGATGGAAAGACTTCGGGAAAGAATAAGGCAGGAAGAACAGGATAAGTTGGAACTTAGAGTCCAAAAGAGGCTCCAAGAGGAGGAAAGAATAAGAAAGTCTAAATCCAAAAGAACCCGGAGAGAATCAAGCCCGGTGATGGTCTCGGATGATGAAGAACATCCGAATAACCTGGTACAGATGATCCATGAGTTACAAAGAAAAGTCAATAATGATTCCGGATTCGAAATCCAAGACACGCTCACCCCCTTCAGCCACTCCCTTGAAGCCATACCCCGGCAAAAGAACCTCAAACATTACAACTTCGACTCCTTTAATGGGTTAGAAGACCCAGAAGAACATCTCAACTACTTTGAACAAATAGCTATGATATATTTCTACAACGACCTAACCAAGTGTAGGTTCTTCGCTTCCACGCTGAAGGGGGCAGCCCAGAGGTGGTTTAGCCGAATCCCCTCCCGGAGCATACACAGCTGGAAGGAGTTCAGGGAGGCCTTCCTTCGGAGGTTTCGAGCCAACAAAACCCCGGAGTATCACATGTGCCACCTTGAAACAATCAGGCAAGATGACAACGAAACACTTTCAGCCTTTATGAAACGATTCCAAGAAGCCATAAACCAAGTCACGAACCTGGATGAAAGAGAAGCCTTAAGCATATTCCGGAAGAACCTAGACCCGGAGCGTAGCGAGCGCTATGTAATAGAATTGGTGAACAAAGAACCTCAAAGCCTGGCCGTGGCCTACTCCATGGCCGCCAAGTTCATCAAAGAAACTGATATCCTACATGCAATGAGAATGACCCGGAAAGGCACCTCCTCGGGGAGAAACAAAGATGATCGCTCTAGAAGCGACCACCAACCAGACAAGAAATTTAAGCCCAACAAACAGTATAACTACATCCCAAGTCATCAACTGACAGTCCCGGACAAGGACCACCCCTCCAGGGCCAAATCCGAAGCCAGGCCCCCGAGACCAGGGAGAGCCGAACCAAGGCCGGAACCAGAATGGCCACCTTTGAACCGGCCACGGGCCGATATACTAAAAGAGGTCCGGAACAAACCCTTCTTTTATCCTCCCAAGCCCTTGGTATCAGCCCCTGAGAATAGGCCCCGGGACAAACACTGCGACTATCACGCAACACACGGGCATGAGACAGAAAGCTGCGTCTCCCTTAAGTTCTTCATCGAGGACCAGGTCAAGAAAGGGAACATGGGCCAATACATAGCTCGGAAAACAGCAGAAAAAGAAGAAGGGCATGGAGCCCAAAAAACGAAGAACGTGGTACATGTAGTCTTGGGAGGCTCCACTTCCCCGCCAAGGAGTCCAGACTCCGGAGATGAGGTAATGATGATAGACTCGGCCCCGGAGCAAATCATATCATTTAGTAATGCTGACTTTGAAGGAGTAGATCCTAACCACAATGAGGCCCTAGTAGTGACCCTGGACATCGCCGAAAATGAGGTAAAGAGAATCCTTGTTGACAATGGCTCCTCCGCCAACATACTATTCAAGCATACCATGGACAGAATGCAACTCGGAAGCATCAGAATGAATGAGTGCTGGGAAGACCCACTGTACGGCTTCGGCCACAACTTGGTCCCCATCCAAGGAACCCTTTACTTGCCTGTCCAATTTGGCACCACCCCGAAGCAGGTAACCCACATGATCAAGTTCTATGTAATAAACAGTCCTTCTTCCTACAATGTGATCCTGGGGTGCCCAGCCCTGACCAAGCTCCGAGCCGTAACCTCGACCCCACACCTTAAAGTCAAATTTCTCACACCCTCCGGGGTCGGAGAGGTAAGAGGTGATACGGAAACAGCTAGTCGATGCTACGGCCAAGCCCTGGTCATGGCCGAAACAGATCCAGAGAACAAGCGCAAAGCCTCCGCTTATCATAAGAACCAAAACAGAAAGAAACACAGAAACTCAACTTATAAGAACCCCGGGAAGGAGGTTCAAATTATCGAAAACCTCGAGATCCCTACCCAAGAGGCAGAAACTTCCACAGCCCGGGGGTACCTGGCTTCAAACTCCCAGGCCCGGATCCAAAAATCATCCACGATGGAAAATCAAGCCAAGGTCGAGCCTGCAGTAGAAACTGAGACAGTTGAACTGATACCCGGAGACTCTGAAAGAAAAATCAAGATTGGGGCGGGGTTAGAGGTGGCCTTCAAAGAGGAATTAGTGTCTCTACTCCGGGAATATGCTGATGTATTCGCCTGGAGCCCGGTGGATATGCCCGGACTCCAAGAATCCTTGGCCATGCATAGCCTGGATGTTGACCCAAGGAGAAAACCGGTGAAACAAAAAAGAAGGAATGTTGCCCCGGAAAGACAAAGGGCCATAGACGAAGAGGTAGACAAACTCCTCAATGCAGATATAATTTGTGAGATCAAATATCCGGAGTGGCTAGCCAATGTGGTTCTAGTCAAGAAACCTAGCGGAAAATGGAGGATGTGTGTTGATTACACCGACCTCAATGATGCTTGTCCCAAGGATCCATACCCGTTACCCAACATAGACCAGCTCATCGACGCCACTTCGGGACATGTAATGTTAAGCTTCATGGATGCCTTCTCCGGATACAACCAGATCAAGATGAACCCTGCAGACATAGCCAAAACAGCCTTCATCACCCATAGGGCAGTGTATGCCTTCAAATTCATGCCCTTCGGGCTCCGAAACGCCGGGGCTACATATAAAAGAGCCATGGTTGAGGTCTTCCAGGACCAAATAGGACGGAATTTGGAATCCTATGTTGACGACATCATCGCCAAGTCCAAAACTGTTAAGGGACACGTCCCGGATCTAAGGGAATGCTTTGAAAATCTAAGGAAGAACCAAATGAAACTTAACCCGGAGAAGTGCACCTTCGGAGTGGCAGCAGGAAAATTCTTGGGCTTCATGATCAATCAGAGGGGAATTGAGGCCAACCCAGAAAAAATCAAGGCAATCCTAGACATGCAACCGCCCCGAACCCAGAAGGACATCCAAAAATTAGCCGGGTCATTGGCAGCCTTGCGAAGGTTTATCTCCAAACTAGCAAAAAAATGTTTGCCTTTCTTCAACTTGCTCAAGGGAGCAAGCAACAAAAAAGAAGTCGCGTGGGGTCCGGAATGCCAAGCCTCCCTAGACACAATCAAAGAATACCTCTCATCACCACCTCTGTTAACAAAGCCCGAGCCCGGAGAACCTTTGCTTCTCTACCTCTCCGCCGGACCGTTAGCCGTAGCAGCTGCTTTGGTCCGGGAAGAAGGTGGGACTCAGAAACCGGTATACTATGTGAGCCAAGTGCTGAAAGATGCAGAAACCAGATATCCCAATCTGGAGAAGTTTGCCTTTGCCTTAGTCACGGCTTCAAGAAAACTCAGACACTACTTCCAGGGTAGAGAAATCAAGGTTACAACAGATCAGCCACTAAGACGAATAATCCATAAGCCGGACGCATCAGGAAGATTGATAAATTGGGCAATCGAGTTAAGCCAATTTTACTTAACTTTTATACCCCGGACTGCCATCAAAGCACAGGCACTGGCCGACTTCATAGTAGAGTGCTCCTTCCCAGAACCACAACAACAGTCCATAGCAACTGAACTTGTGAAAACCCCGGACCAAAACCCAGAGTCATGGACACTTCACGTAGACGGATCCTCAACAGCAGAAAGGTCCGGGGCTGGTATCATCATGAAAAGCCCGGAAGGCTTCCAAATCAGACAAGCAATCACCTTCAAATTTCAAGCAACAAACAATCAAGCTGAATATGAGGCTCTCCTTGCCGGGCTAAGGTTGGCACGAACTCTGAAAATCCACAGTCTGAGCATCCATAGTGATTCCCAGATCGTGGTACGGCAAACCAAGGGCGAATATGTGGCCAAAGATCCCAAACTAGCCCAATACCAAGCACTTGTCAAAAGCTACTTAGCCATCATTCCGAAGTACCAAATCAACCAAGTCAACAGAGAAGAAAACTCCGAAGCTGATGAGTTATCCAAGCTAGTTCAGAACTCAGCCGAGCTAGACAGTTCGGTCTTTTTTGAAGAATTGGGAACCCCGACCATTAACCAAAAAGAGATAATGGAAATAGACGATACCCCGAATTGGATGACTCCTTTCATCCTATATCTGGATGAAGGGAAGTTGCCCGAAGACAAGAATGAAGCCAGAAGGCTGAAAAACAAGGCTTCGAAATATTTCATTGAAGATGACCAACTCTACCGCCGAACTTTCTCATCTCCAATACTCAAGTGTGTAGGTCCGGAGGAAGCCAACTACTGTTTGCAAGAGATTCATGAAGGGATTTGTGGAGACCACATGTCCGTAAAGGCCCTCGCATACAAAATCATAAGACAAGGCTACTACTGGCCAACAATCCACTCAGACGCAATAGAATTTGTAAAGAAATGCAGAAACTGCCAGCTGTTCAGCAATGTCCCAAGGCAAAGCCCAGTCCTGCCATCCTCAGTCTTGTCACCCATCCCCTTTGTTGTATGGGGAATTGATATAGTGGGACCCTTCCCCCGGGCTAAAGGCGATCTGAGATACCTCTTAGTTGCCATCGACTATATGACGAAGTGGGCCGAAGCAAAGGCAATGAGAACCATAAATCAACAAGACTGCATCAAGTTTATGGACAACATCTTAATGCGGTTCGGCGTACCCATGGTTTTAGTCTCAGATAATGGTCCTCAATTCATCGGCTCAGACTTCGAAAATTATCTGAAGGAAAGGGGAATCAAGCACAAGAAATCTTCAATAGCCTATCCCCAGGGCAACGGGCAAGTGGAAGTAACAAACAGAATTCTGCTAAGGGGAATTGAGAAAAGGCTGAAGGAAAGCAAGAACAAGTGGCCCGAAGAGCTACCGCATGTGTTGTGGGCATATAGAACTAGTCCAAGGTCCGGAACAGGGGAAACCCCGTTCAAACTAGCATATGGAACCGAAGCAATGTTGCCAAATGAAGTCGGTTCTCCTTCCCACAGAGCAATCAACTTTGATGAAATTGCAAATGAAGAAGGGCTACGAGCTAATCTGGAACTAGTTGATGAGGTCCGGGACAAAGCAGTTCAAAGAATGGAGAAATACAAAGAAAAAACAAGAGAATACTTCGGAAAGAAATCAAGGGTCAAAAACTTCCAAATCGGGGACCTAGTGCTCCGGGACACCGAGGCATCAGACCCCACTAACAAAGGAAAACTTATGCCTAAGTGGGAAGGTCCTTACAGAATCAAAGAAGTACTCCGTCCCGGAACCTATAAGCTCAGCCACATGGACAACACTGAGGTCCACAACACCTGGCACGGCCTCAGGCTAAGAAAGTACTACCAGTAAAGGAAGATAGCTCCAGCTCGTACATGGGCATTTTTTGAATTGTAATTGAAAATCATGTAATCATTTTATTATCAATGAAAAAGAGCTCTATTCCTCACCTGGTATTTCAATCCTACAATCAGTACCAAAATTCCTACCTGGAAAAGTTTTCATCCTTTCCAAGTGGGCCCAAGCCCTGGACCTTAGCAATGCTTCGGCCCGGGAAGCCATAGGCATCCAAAATTCCTACTTGGAAAAGTTTTCATCCTTTCCAAGTAGGCCAAAGCCCGGGACCTTAGCAATGCTTCGGCCCGGGAAGCCATAGGCATCCAAATTCCTACTTGGAAAAGTTTTCATCCTTTCCAAGTAGGACCAAGCCCGGGACCTTAGCAATGCTTCGGCCTAGGAAGCCATAGGCATCCAAAATTCCTACTTGGAAAAGTTTTCATCCTTTCCAAGTAGGCCCAGGACCTTAGCAATGCTTCGGCCCGGGAAGCCATAGGCATCCAAAATTCCTACTTGGAAAAGTTTTCATCCTTTCCAAGTAGGCCAAAGCCCGGGACCTTAGCAATGCTTCGGCCCGGGAAGCCATAGGCATCCAAATTCCTACTTGGAAAAGTTTTCATCCTTTCCAAGTAGGTACAAGCCCGGGACCTTAGCAATGCTTTGGCCCGAGGACAAACCACTACTCCCCAATCCGGGATACCCGAATTAAAGAGTGGGGGGCAATACAAATAGCAGCAAAGGAGCATGGCAAAACTTAAACTTGCGAATGAAAAACAGGGAAGATCCATAAACAAAGAAACGGGCCGGGCTGACCAACAGCCCGAAACACCCGATAGTTATAAAGTTACAGCAATACAACAGCAAAATTCAAAGTTATACAATGAGTTTTACAGAGGATTAAAAGATTACATGGGCATAGCTCGGATCCTAGACGCAGCCAGTCCGCAGAGGCACTCTTCTGGAAGAAATCATTCTTTAGGAGGAGGGGAGGAGTTGGGAGCTTTTTAAGGAGCAGGTTCGCCTTCACCCCGGGCCAACGCATCCTCGGCAGCGAGGTACTCTATGATGAAGTTCTCCCAGGTAGCAGTCTGGGGATCGGTCCTGATCATCTTTTCGGAGATCACCCAACAACGGTGGATCTTTTTCGAAGCCACGAGTGCCAGATCATCATCGTAGGCTTTCGACTCTCGAAACTCAGCAATTACCTGCTCCTCGGGCTTCTGGGCCTTCAGCTCATCCCGGAGCCTCTTCACCTCCGCCTTATAATCAGTCAGCTTAGCCTTGGCCGCGTCCCTCTCGTCAACGGCTTGCTTGATTCCACCCTTGAACTTCTCGATCCGGGCATCCGTTCGCTCCTTCAGCTCCTCAAGTTACTGCTTCAGATCAGCAATTTCTTTATCTTTCTCCGAGGCTGAGCTCAAAGCAACTTGGGCCTCCTTCAACTCCCTACATGCCTTAGTAGCAGCTCCAGCAACCCGGACCCCAAGCTGCGAAGGTAGAAACGAAAGTTAGAAAATCCAGAATCAATAAGCAAAGACAGAAAGAGACCGGGAAGCATATACCTGGCCGAAGACCCCCATCATCTCCTGCAGCAACTCGGTGGAGGTAGATTTGCTCATCTCTTCCCACTCCGATTTGCTGGGAAGGTCAGCTAGGAAGCCAATGAAATTCCTTTCCTCCGAAGACACGGGGGCCGGCTCATTAGGACGAAAGTTTTCCCTCTTCGGGCCACCAGTAGCCGAACCCTCCTACACAATCTCGCAGTCGGAGAGCATAGTCCCAAATAGCTCAGTCTGAGCTGAGGTCACCCTCGGCCTTTTCCTCGCTACCAGGACAGAATCTTCAACCCCGGTCTCCGGGTCCGCAAGCTCGGGGCGCGCCGCCCTATTCTGAGAAGCCCCCTCTTGATTGGCTTGGGAGCCGCTAGTATCCCCGGGAGCCTTGGTATTGTCACGAACGTGACCAATACCCCGGAGAGCAGCACCAAGAGCTTTGCTTGCTTTGCTCATCTGCACAATCCTTTCAAACTCCGGGCTGTATCCGGGAAGGCCTGAAATCATGAAAGTAAAACGTTAGTCCGGAGTAAAGGAAACATTAAGAGCAAAATTAAAAGCAAGATATAACCCGAACTTACATCCTATCCCAAAAAGATATTCATGACTCATAAGATCGTCCCGAGTCACTTGCCTCCCAAGACCTCGGCAGAAAGCGTGAACCCTGTCCATTGCCGCATCTTGAAGATCGAACACCTCAAAGTTCATGGCAATAGGCTCGTCCTTAAAGGTGGGCATGAACCGGATGTCAACGCCCCGGAGGAAGGCAAACTCCCCGTTCCAACCCTTTAAAGTGGGGAGCATAACAAGAGGCTTTGACGCCGAGGAGGGATACCCACATGCTTTACCCCGGAACCTAAACTCGTACATGGGTACGTTGTTGGAGTGCACCAATTGAAAGACATGGTGAAAAAGTTTAAAAGTGGGCAGCACCCCAGCTTTCTCACAACAACCAAGAAAATAAGAAATCCACTTCACCGCGTTCGGGGTCAACTGGGTGATAGGAATCCCATACTCGAACAAGCATAAAGATTTAACAAATTGGTGACACCTAGGCCCGTACCCCGACCTCAGATGTTCCAACCACACTCCAACCCAACCGCCCTCCGGTCTGTGATAAATCTTTTCACCGGGCTCCGGCCATCTCCAGTCTACATCATTATCCAAATGAAATGTGGCCTGGAAAATGGGATCCCAATCGACCGGCTCCTTTACATACTTACTTCGGAACGGACCAACGTCCATCCCGGAACCTGGCTAATCCCCGAACTTAGAATCCAGGAAAGCTTTATTATACTCCGCCATCACCGCCACATCGGGATTCTGGGAAAATTCTACGCTGAGATCCCAAAAGAAGTAGGCTTGGGGAATCACGGGGTCCTTCTTAACAAAATAATATTTACTATAACTCCAACTACCATCTGGCTCACTGAGGCTATACCCCGGGCCCATATCCTTGGTTGCGATATTAGTAAGTACGGGCAGGCTACTTTTCTTCTTCCCCATTATACACCACTCTACGTCTATCCAATTTATGCTACTATCTGAAGAGCTAACACTAGCAGAAGTACTGGGCTCAGAAAGAGGGGTTAGCACTCGGTTGGTAGTAACACGTCGCTTAACCATACAAGTACATTACCCCGGGCTACCCAACACAATAAGAAAATGATAATAAGGAGCTACAAAAGGGCGAACTACCTATAGGAGTACCAGAACCCCGAAAAAGAAAAATGGTAAAATTGACAAGAGTCCGGATAAAGAAGACTTACAAAGAGTAAAGAAGCCGAAACGGAGAAAGCAAGAAAAACTGAAGCGACGATAGCCCGGAGATCAAGTCCTCAGAGAAGCAGAATAACGGCAGCAAATCAGAAACTTGTAAAAGACAAAAGTGAGGAAGATGGCCACTATTTATAGGCAAACCCTGAACCTCAACCGCCAGAGACACGTGGCGGCCCAAAATTTCGGCCCACTATCTCCAAAACCCGGAGATAGTGGATGACAGCTATTTTCCAAAAAAAAAAAAAATTAATGCACATATGCAGAATATTTACATATGCAATATATATATTTACGAATATATATATATATGCATACACACCCAGCCTGCAAGCAACCCTTAGCCCCGGGCATATGTACCTCAGTGCACACCCCGGACCTGTGGCGCAATCAAAGCAAAATCTCAAGGCAACAAAGCTTCAAGTTACGATACCATCAGCCCCGGGATGCGTAACCCAGCACACACCCCGGTCCTGGGGGGTAGCCAAAGCAAAAAACTCTTCAAACAGGCAACAAATCCTAAGCTACTCCCTCATCCGGAGAATCCGCATAAGGGAGTGGGGGGCAAATGATAGGCTAGAAAATAGCCCAGGCCCAATTAGGCCCAACCTTAGGCCCAAAAATAACAAACAATCCAACTTACAAGAATGAGAGCAATCCAGCCCCAGCCAGCGGACCCCGGGCCCGGAGCCCCGACCCCGGATTAATAGACCTCAGAGTGATGACACCTGGGACACGTGGCAGCCCAGCTCTGCCGATATCCCCACACGTGGCGCTGACCAGCATTAAAGTCCAAACGACAACATGTGCCAAATCATGTACTCAACAACACTGCCACACTCCAGTCAACGGTCCCCACAAATAAGGACACGTGTCCTACATCCCGGGAATTCAGCATCTTGTCCCCCGGATCCGACGGCTAGGAGTAAAGGTAACAGACCCCTAAATCCTAACCCTAGGGCTATAAATACCCCTAGAGTGTAGGGTTTAAGGGTTGGACATTACTACACACCTACACACATTTATTACTATTGTGATACTCTACTGGATTATTATCTTCCAAAGCCAACTCTCATTCTCAGGCACCTCGGGGCCAAACCCCCCCTCCGGTGTTGTTTTGCAGACACCCCACTTCAGCTATACCACTTCCGAGGCAGGAGTTGGCGAGGAAGTACCCGATCAAGTTTCAGAGTTATCACTCGTCATTTTTAATAGCGGGATCCACACAAGCCTTTCATTTTAACTCAATATACTTCCTCACGCATTAAAAAGTGCTATTTTAATACGCATGAACCCTAGTCGCAATCTCAAACCCTCATTCTTTCCCCAACAACAGTGTTATTGGCTGTTCATTTGGTATATCAAGCAGCAGATTATATTTAATGTCATTGTTTATAAGTTGGTGAATTCTGAATGTAATTGATAAGTGGAAGTTAAGACCACCGTGCTACCAATTAGAGCAACTCCAAGAAGCTCTCTATATATGTTCTTAAATTAAAATTTGAGGAGATTGAACTGAAAACGATCTCCAACAGACTCCTAACTCATCTTCAAATGTTTAGGAGTTTCAAATGTTTTCTCAATTTTAAGATTGTCTCTCCTCTCCCTATCTCATTTTTTTTATTACAAACGGCCATTCTTTGTTTGCTTTTACACGAACATCGAGAAATCGTTTTTCATTATCTTCTTCAAAGATAACAATTCGGCTGAAAGCTGAAATTACGGGGTGAATGCCACCATAACTTCAAGTTATGGACTTCATTTTCTATTAATGCTGTCGTAACTTCAAGTCACGGTGCACTGCATATTTTTTTTTTTTAAATTGGCTTGTATGTGTATCATTTTAATCAAAATTCATCAATATTGATATAAATTAAAACTCGAATGTACCACCGTCTTAATGTTAATACTCACATCAATATATAAATAATAATATATCAATACTGAGATAATACTAAAAAATGAATAAGGAGTAAGTTTAGGAGGATTGTTGGAGAAAATGTTTCATTTTCTCTCCTAAATAGTTAAGAGGCAATTTAATAATATTATTTGTAGGGAGAATGCAAGGAGATTGTTGGAGTTGCTCTAAGGTGCAATATGCTGGCTAAATTTTCATGATATACCATGTAATACGCAGAATTTTTGGCACAAAAGGTCTCATTCTAAGTAATATGTCTAAATGCAAATGCCTTCAAACGTAAAATTTCAAAGAATTAAACTTTTTTGTATCTTACTTTTTATTGGGACTATCTGGTTCGCATATAATGCTGCGTGTTGCACTTTGATGAACTTATTGTTGTCTTGTACATGGTTGCTTTAACTTTTGCAGTCAAGCTTGGCTATCTTGTCACACTGTTGGAGATAATCTCAAACATTGATTTGAGGTTGTTATCACAATATTGTGTTTAGCAGTGTGATATCTGGTTTGATATGATCAGATTTTATTGCTTTGTTTGATTTGATTCAGTTTCCTTTCTGGTATAGGTCGTTGAAATAAGTTATGAGTGATTGAGCTCATTTAGGAAGTAATGTGTGTCAAGTCCTGTTTCATAGGACATTAGGTTTCTTATTTCTCTTATATATTGTAATCGATTCTCTGCAAAATAAGATAACACAGTTGATAGAACATCCTTTCTCTGTTTAATACTATATTTGGTATCAGAGCGAGGCAAAGAAGATCAGACAATTGTGTCAAAACACCAACGATGGAGGTGACGAAGAGCAAGGGAGGGTTAGGCTTAACCTACCCGATGCTTGCAAAAGGCAACTACACATCTTGGGCTCTCAAGATGAAAGTCTTTATGCAAGCACAAGGAGTCTGGAATACAGTGGAGCAAAGCGATCCAAAGGCAGTATTTGATGAGAAAACGGATAAGATAGCAATGGCTATGATCTACCAAGGCATACCTGAAGAGATATTGCTTTCAGTTGCAGAAAAGAAAACTGCTAAAGCCGTCTGGGAGGCAATACAGACGTTGTGCCAAGGAGCTGATCGAGTGAAACAAGCCAGAGTTCAAACGCTGAGGTCAGAATTTGAGTCACTGAACATGAAGGAGAACGAACGGATCGATGATTTCTACATGAAAATGAATGCGCTTGTAACAAACATACGAGCGTTAGGAGAGAAAATGGAAGAAGTCTACATTGTTAAGAAATTGCTGAGAGCAGTTCCTTCAAGATTCTTGTAGATCGCCTCAACCATGGAGCAGTTTGGGAATCTGGATAATATGTCGTTGGAAGAAGCAATAGGGTCTCTTAAGGCTCACGAAGAACGTATAAAGGGAAAGACTGAATCAAGTGAAAGCCAATTGATGCTGACAAAGGAAGAATGGACTAAACGTGAACGTGAAGGTGATGAAGAAAAGCTGTTATTCACACGTGAGGAATGGAAGAAACAAACAAACAATGCAAGTGGTTATTCAGGTAACAGGAGTCGAGGATTGCGTGATAAAAATGGAAGGATAAAGTGTTACAACTGCAATCTGTTTGGGCACATTGCTACAGAATGCAGAAAGCCTAAACGCAACAGAGAACAGAATCAAGAAATAAACATGGCCACGGTTGAAGATAATGAACCAGCTTTGTTAATGATTAAATCAGAGGTGGTACTGGACGAGACCAAAACAAAGTTTGCATTGCTGACAAAAGATGAGAAAGAAGCAAGTGAATCGAATCTGTGGTATCTCGACAATGGTGCGAGTAATCACATGACAGGCACAAAAACGAAGTTCAAAGAATTAGATGAAAGTGTGACTGGTCAGGTACGGTTTGGTGATGGATCCACTGTAACAATTAAAGGAAAGGGAACAATCATGATGATATGCAAAAATGGAGAAGAAAAGGCTTTGCATGATGTGTACTATATCCCGAATTTACGCAGCAATATTATCAGCTTAGGCCAATTATCTGAAGACGGGAACAAGGTGACACTCAGAGGGGAATTTCTGTGGATATACGACAAGCAAGAACGATTGCTTATGAAGGTGAAACGCTCTCCTAACAGGCTATATAAGATCATTATCGAAACAAGCAAGCAGATCTGTCTATTGTCAAAAATAGATGAAATCTCAAGGCTATGGCATACACGCCTTGGACATGTTAATTATCAAGCTATGTCTCTCATGACAAAACACAAAATGGTGCATGGAATGCCAACTATCATTCAACCCAAAATTGTCTGTGATGGCTGTCTAATGTCGAAACAAACAAGGAAGCAATTTCCAAGCAAGGCTAACTTCAGTGCTAAGAAAGTTCTCGAGTTGATACATGGCGACTTATGTGGCCCTATTTCACCAGAAACAGCATCAGGATACAGGTATATTTTCTTGCTTGTAGATGATTTCAGTCGATTCATGTGGGTTTACTTTCTTAAGACCAAGGATGAGGCACTTACATCATTCAAGAGCTTTCGAGCCTTAGTGGAAAGAAATTCAGAAACAAAAGTGAAGGTCTTCAGAACAGATCGAGGAGGTGAATTCACTTCAAAAGAATTCAAAAGTTATTGTGAAGGAGCAGGGATTGGAAGACATTACACTACACCATATACGCCTCAGCAAAATGGCGTTGTGGAACGTAGAAACAGAACAGTAGTAGAAATGACAAGGAGCTGCCTGAAAGAGATGAAATTGCCAGCTGAGTTCTGGGGAGAAGCTGTTAGAAATGCAGTATACATTTTAAACAGACTCCCTACAAGAGCCCTAACAAAGACAACTCCTTACGAAGCTTGGTCAGGGGAAAAGCCAGATATCAGTCATATTCGAGTTTTCGGATGTATAGCTCATATGAAGACAACTGGAAATCAACAAAAGCTTGATGACCGAAGTAAAAAGGTTGTCAATCTCGGAAGGGAGACAGGTACAAAGGGATATCGTCTGTATGATCCTGAAACTAATCGAATTCATGTAAGTCGAGATGTGGTCTTTGAAGAGACTAAGTCATGGCCTTGGCAGAAAAATGAAGAGATCAGTTACACGACAACATTACAATTTCCAGACCTGGAGATGCATGACACTGGAGATACGATGTCAACAAATACTGAGGATTCAAGTGAAAGCAGTGACAATGTGGAAGACAACAGCAACAATGAGAGCACAGAAGGTTCTCCATTCACTCAAACCTCAGCATCAAGATTCAACACACCACCTGCACAAAGTTCAGTTTCAAGACTAAGTAGTGGGGGTACTCCATCAACTCAGAATTCAATATCAAGTATCAACAGTGATAACTATGATGGTAGCACTGAGCCAAAGAAGTTCAAGTCACTTAGTCAAATATACGATGAAACTGAAGAAGTGGAGCTTGATGAGGAACTCTACTTAATGGGTGTCGATGAGCCTGTTAACTATAAACAGGTTGTGAAGGAAAATGAATGGAAAAATGCTATGAAGCAAGAACTGGAGTCAATTGAACAAAACAAAACATGGGAGCTGACAGTCTTGCCACCAGGGGAGAAGGTGATAGGACTGAAGTGGATTTTCAAGTTGAAAAGGGATGCAAATGGTAGAATTGTAAAGCATAAAGCTCGTCTTGTTGCAAAGGGTTATGTTCAAGAACAGGGTGTTGACTTTGATGAAGTGTTTGCGCCTGTGACACGCCTCGAAACAGTGAGACTTTTGTTGGCATTGGCAGCTAAGAACAACTGGGAAGTGCATCATCTTGATGTAAAAACAGCTTTTTTGAATGGGGATATAACTGAGGAGGTTTATGTGTCTCAACCAGAAGGATTTGAAAAAACGGGGCAAGAACATTTAGTATATAAACTTTCGAAGGCTTTATATGGTTTGAGACAAGCCCCACGTGCCTGGTATGCCAAACTTAATTCGTATTTGCTAAGTCTTGGTTTTATTCGTTGTCCCCATGAGCATGCAGTGTACACTAAACAAGAAAGAGGTGAGAACATGATAATTGCAGTGTATGTAGATGATTTACTTGTAACAGGGACTAGTGTTGCAATGATCGAAGATTTCAAAAGACAGATGAACCAGAAATTTGAAATGAGTAACTTGGGGAAGCTAAGTTACTACTTGGGCATTGAAGTGGAACAAGGAAATGGCTATATTGAGTTGAAGCAGGCTGGTTATGCACGGAAAATACTTGAAAAAGCAGGATTGTCAGATTGTAATCCTACTAAGTACCCAATGGATCCTAAGGAGCAACTAAGTCGAGATGAAGGAGGTATAGCTGTTGACTCGACTCAGTATAAAAGCATGGTTGGTGGCTTGCGATACCTGGTACACACTCGTCCAGATATTGCATTTTCAGTAGGAATCGTGAGCAGGTTTATGGAACGTCCTACCAAGTTACATCAAGATGCTATAAAAAGAATTATGAGATATGTGAAAGGAACAACTCAGTATGGAATAGTGTACTCTGCTAACAGTGGTAACAATGTGCTGAGTGGATTTTCAGATAGTGATTTGGCTGGACAGTTAGATGACAGAAAGAGTACTGGTGGGATGGTGTTCTACTTAAACGAAAGCATGATTACATGGGTTTCTCAGAAGCAGAAATGTGTTGCACTATCATCATGTGAAGCAGAATTCATGGCAGCCACAGCTGCAGCTTGTCAAGGGATATGGCTTCGAAATTTGTTGAGACAGTTAACAGCTAGAGACATTGGTCCAGTTATTCTCTGTATTGATAACAGGTCTGCAATCGACTTGGCTAAAAATCCAACTTTCCATGGTAGAAGCAAACATATCGACATACGATATCATTTTATCAGAGAGTGTGTGGAGCGAGGTGAAGTTATATTGAAACATGTCTGCAGTAATGAACAACGAGCTGATATCATGACCAAAGCTTTGGTGACAGCTAAGTTTGAGAAGATGAGAAATCTGCTGGGAGTTAAGGACTTGAGCAAATGAGTTTGAGATTACCGGGGAGAATGTTGGAGATAATCTCAAACATTGATTTGAGGTTGTTATCACAATATTGTGTTTAGCTGTGTGATATCTGGTTTGATATGATCAGATTTTATTGCTTTGTTTGATTTGATTCAGTTTCCTTTCTGGTATAGGTCGTTGAAATAAGTTATGAGTGATTGAGCTCATTTAGGAAGTAATGTGTGTCAAGTCATGTTTCATAGGACATTAGGTTTCTTATTTCTCCTATATATTGTAATCGATTCTCTGCAAAATAAGATAACACAGTTGATAGAACATCCTTTCTCTGTTTAATACTATACACACGATAGTTACATAGTTCAATAGTTGTGATACTTGCTTTCCACAGGTGTTTGATTAATGGTCATCAAAATGTGCAGCAATATTATCATCAGAAGATGCTCAACTTCACCAATTTACTGATTCTATAGCATCATAAGAAGGGGAATCCTAGCCAGAGACTAAAGAATGTGATTTACAGAGTATCAAAAATCTCCTACCCGATGACGATGATCTTTTTTCCAGGATTATTGTAAAGTCGAGATGTGGTACACGTCTGGATGGTTGTGTAGATGAAGAAGATCTGCTTTAAAGCGGAGGCAGCATGGAACTAGAACCAGCATGGAAATAGAACCAGATAATTGCGGAAACCATTGTCAACAGATATGCAGTTATACTAACGGAGTTCTTAGTAGCGGAGTGTATTCAAACGGTTCAATTTCCAGAACACACTCCTATGATGAACATTTACTAGGGTCTAGGACACTTATTGTAAGAAACATCAACAGTAGTATTGAAGATTCTGAATTGAGATCTCTTCTCGAGGTTCATGGTTCTTATGTCCTGAAGCTTAAGAATTAATTTCCGAGCCTCAAATTTTGTTTATATTAATATTGTTGCTCTGCAGAAATTTGGAGATATTTTTTCTCTGAACACAACTTGTTACTGAGGCTATGTCATCGTTTCTTATCACACTACTATTGCTATTGTTGTTTTGTTTCTTGAATTTAAAGAGAGAGAAAACAAGACATGGGTTGGTTTCTTTGCCCTGGAATATCAAAGAGAAAACCCAAAGGACAACAGATTATTAAAAATCATCAAGATCAGATCTCATCATCTTCAGGTCTTCTCTCTTTTCAAACATTTCTATTAACTATGCACTGTGTATACTTGACTAGTATGTTGCCCGCTACGCTTCGGCTTCATTATTTTTAATATTTTATTATTTTTGAGTCATTGTGCTATATTCAATACAAAATTGGAAATCAATTAAAAATTATACATCGTTGACTTTACAATTAAAATTTTCGTTGAGTCTTTAAAAAACTTAGAGCGACCTCGATATGGTATATTTTAATTAATCGAGATTATTAATGTATTGAGTATTAATTTATCGATATTTTACTATATGGAATTGAACATATACACATGTCGAAGTATTATACGAAAGGCACCATATGCTCAAATTATTTATATATGATCCAAAACTAAACAGAAAGGCACCATATCAAAAATTCAAGATTTTATTGGCTAATAGATAGTGCCATTGCAGATAGTGATAACTTCTTTGATTAGTACTTTTAAGAACTGTGTAATAGTTCTCACGAATGCTTCTGAGATATCTAATACTTAATCTTCAATAAAAGCCAGTACTCATAGCATTAGTAATCATACTTGCATAAATTGCATGTCCCGTAATATTAGAGTGAGTTGTTGTACACATAAGGGCATATGCAGGTTGAAACATAATGTCGCATTTGAAGATGGCGAAATACGATAGGATAGATTCTACATATAATGTTGGATACTAACAAATGCATACCCATAACACTCATGTCTGTTTTCAACTGAGACTGCAAGTCTTCAAACTCACTCTTTAATAAGTCTTCCATAGAGTTGAAAATGACTTCTAATAAAACGGACAACAACTTTGATTAATTTAATAAAATGCATTCAAGTTTAACACCACCGAGACATTGACGTGAGAATGTCAGCTACTTCAATTTTTGGTTGAGAAGTTGGACAAATGGTAGTTCGAACTTGAGGCCTGTTTCAATAATAAGAGATTTATTGTGAGTTCATTGAAAGTAGAAATAAGGAACATGTTCACTGTTATGCTAGAACACCAAGATTACTGAAATTACTCACTTGTGGTTCACTTTCACTGATTGGATATGGGTAGCTTTCTTGTGCGGCTGAATGGCAAGCTTCCAGTTTAAATCCTTCCATTACATCTGTAGCCACATAGTAATCTTGTTTTTTTTCAATGTTAGCTTCAGTAATGATGAGCTTCACAGTGCAGTCCTTGTTAGGTCGAATACACAATAAGCAATCAAATACTGTATGAGTAACTTAACAAGAACACACTGTTTAACAATTAAAAACTGTTTGGAATTAATAATTCCTCTCTCAGTGATGTAAAATATCACAGAGAGCTGCTTAGGTTACAATGGATGAATATCTCAATGTTCGACTACCCTTCTAGGGTTAACCTAACTGTATTTATAGAACATACAGCTTCGTACAATCAGTAACTGATACTCCTAAAATCAAGCTATACAATTGATATCAATCACGATTGCTCCAGTCTTCCAAGTCAACTCAATCTCTTTGACAGCTTTCCAATCTTCAAAGATATTGCTTCCATATTTATCAATCTTCAAACACTGTTGACTCTTCAGACAATACCGCTACAGAGTTTAACAAACTCTGTTTGCACTTCCAGTCAGTGTTTAATCAAACTCTGACTGCTTCCAGCTAAACTCTGTTTTCTGACTTTAGCTTCCAAACACTGTTTTCATCAATCATTTCTAACAATCTCCCCCAACTTGTCCATTAGCAAGAATGTACAAGTTTTACAGTAAATGATGATGTCAAAACAAATACAAAGTTTTACAGTGTTTAACATACAAACAGAGTTTAAGCTTTTACTTAACAAATTCTACAGAAAATAAGAAAATTCTTACAGACTTTAATTTCTAATCTCTTGAAGATCAGGCACTGTTCTGAGATAGTCTATAAGCAACCTTCTTTCAGCATTTTCAAGCTCTATCTGCATAGCTTCTTTGATTTCTCTCAACTGAGGATCATTCTCATCAGTTTGATAGATAGCAGCTCTAAGATCGTAGATTTTGTTTCTTCTCATCTCATTTCCCAGCCTGATGTATTTCACCTCTTCAGATTTTACATTGAAATCCAGAACAGTAATTCCAAGATCTGTTTTCAGCTTTGTAGTCCCCTTCTCCATTTCAATCAGATTGCCATTCCAATCTCTGTATTTAGGAACATACTTGCTGTTGAATTTCATTTGCCTTCTTGCAAGATTTTGAATCATTCTTTGTTGAAGTACATTTGCCACTGACTGAGCTCTTTGATTTCTAACTCTGAAAATATACAGGACATATTCAAGTTCTTCAGCATACTTTAATTCAATATCCTTTTCAGAGACTTTAAATACTGTTCCATCAGCCATGAAATATAACAAGAAATCCTTTTCTAGACTCTTTTGATGTACAAGATGTACTGACTCCAGTTTGTCTAAACTCTCTTGAGTGACACCACCTCCTGGAACAGACAGTGAAGAAGGATCTCTAGGACCAACATATTGTCTTTTATCTCTGTGTGAACCTATGCCTTCTTTGTTGTATCCAACTTTACCAGATAAAGCTCTACCATCAGAAAAATCCATTGGAATTGTAGCTTCTAGTCTTGGATCATGAGGAGCACCTCTTTTAAATGTTGATTTCAACTGAGAAGACAATAATGGTGTGGTCACAACTTGTGCAGCAACAGAGGTTGTGTTTTCATTCTTCTGTACAACATGTGTATCAACAGAGGTTGTAACTATACTTTTCAGTTTTTGCTTAGCTTCTGCATCTGTTGGTTTTCTGAATACTTGCATTCTTTGATCTGTACCAACAGGTTCTTTGATTTGAATACCTTTAAGAACAGGCTTTGCAGCTTTAGCAACTTTCACATTCTTCTTTCCTTTTTCAGACTTTAAAGCTTTCAGATGTTTTTCTTGTAAACTCTTCTCTTCAGCTTTAGCATCTTCTATGGTCACTCCTTCTGCATTCTCTTCCATGAAAAGCTTAACAGCTAACTCCTCATCAGTCTTTGGATTTGATGTTAATTCCAAACTCTTGGTCTTTGAGGTACCTTGAGTTTCAGTGTTTATTCCAACAGACTGTGATTTAAAAGATTTGCCAGATCTCAGAGTTTGCTTTTCAGAGTTTAAGACCTTGAGTTTGCTTTTCAGAGTTTAAGACCTTGCTTTTATCACTTGCCCCTCCATCTCCAGCATCATCCTTTTGAGTCAGAGTTTGAGAAACTTTGCATTTAAACTTAGTCACTCTCTCCCCCTTTTTGACATCATCAGGAATTAATATTGATGTAATGAGCTCTAAAGAGTTTGCAATTGAATCCACCTTAGCAGATAAAGCAGTCTGATTTTCTTCAACCTTTCCTAGCCTGGCAAAGAGAGTGTCTTGGACTTTAGACAGCTGAACAGCTTTTATTTTGGACTCTCTTTCCATCTTCAATTCTCTTGACTGAATCTCAGTCTTCAAGGAAGCAATTTCTTGTTTAGTTTCAGCAAAATTTCCTTCCAGAGTCTTGACTTGTACCACAGTTGCCTTTAAACAGGATAAGATTTCTGGATTTGAAATTTGCTTTGCAGTTTGCTTAACAAACTCAGATGCTCTCCCTTTTGGAAAAATGCAATCTTGTCTATACCAATTTTCAGCAGATTTAGCAAGATGCTCTGCTTCAACAGCATGTGATGGACAAGGCTGAGCAAAAGGTGTATGTTTACTATCTGTCTGTGCAGGTGCACTCACAAAAGAGTCAGAGTTTGCACTACTGTCAGATTCATCTTCAGCACTTGCATCTTTAGCTTGAGCATCCTTTAATGAACCACTGTGCTGAGCAATGTCAGCCACAGTTTCTGCAATAACTTCTGCAACCTTTTCAATAATGACCTCATGTTGCACAGGTTCTGCAACAGAGTTTACCTTTGTAGCTTCATCACCTTTGTCTTGAATTGGAGAAGTTACTAACTCTGTGTGTGATGCTATAGCTTCAACATGAACAACAGGTGAAACAGGATCAAGAATTGATTCAGGAACATCATGTACTGGTGACAAACCATCTCTTTGATCCTCTTCTACAGGCATTTTATCCTCTGTAGGTATTTCAACAGTAACATTATCCTCTGCAGACATTTCAACCTCTGCAGGTATTTGTACTTTGTCATCCACAATATTCTCTGCAGGCATGTCAACTGTTGCAGATACTTCAACATTCACTGTATCCTCAACAGTAGGTGTTTGCTGTGAAACCACCTCTGGAGCTTCAATAATATTCTCTGCATCTGAATCAGAAAGAATTAATCTCCTTTTCTTGATTGGCACAACAATCTCCTCTTCATCTTCACTTGAGCTTTCTTTTGGTGGTGAAAGTGAAGGTCTGTTTGCATGTTGCTTCATTCTTCTAGTATAAACAGCTCCAGATAATGTCTGTTTAGCCTTTGAATGTTTAGTGTTTTGGGCAGTGTGTTTCTTTCTCTTTGGCTTGGTTTTGGCTGGTTCAGTAGGTGCTGGCTCAGAGTGTAAGGTATCAGTGTTTAAAGCTTCAGTGTTTAATGGTTCAGTGTTTGAGGGATCAGTGTTTGAGGGTGGAGTGTTTAAAGTTTCTGGCTGTGGTTGTTGAGATGTAGTAGGTACAGTAGTTGTGGGTGTTGGAGGTGTTTGTTCAGAGTTTATGGTTTCTGGTGGTTCAGGCATTTGGTGTGGTGATTGAGGGTCTTGTGGTTGGTTCACATAGTTTTGTAAGGCTAAAGGCATAAACAACTCAGGTATTTGCTGTTTAGTGACATCTTTGTTTGTCAAATCAGTGAACATTCTCTTAGCAACTTGAAAAGGCTGAATTACATCAGCTTCATCAATTGGAATGTTAGGCACACATGCAGTAAATAGCAATTGACAAAAACGAGCAAAATAAACAGTAGTAGACTCAGATAATCGCTCTCCCAAGTTCATTAGTACTAGTCTACCAAAATCGAAGTTACCTCCATATAGTAGAGCATGACCAATTTGGAGAGTATCCAGAGGTAGTGCATCCCAGTTTGTTGTCTTCTTTCCAAAAGCCCTTGTTATACAATCGAAAAAGAAACTCCATTCTTTTCTCAAACTTGGCCGTCTCAAAGACCCTATCTTGTTCAAGTTTCCTGCACATCCAATTTGTTCCAACATTGTCCTCAATCTATCATGACCAACAACACTGTAAGAAGTGTGTGTCTCAAAGTCCAAAGCATCCCTGACAGTGGTTGGAGTAATGATATACTCTGATTCTTCATGAGTGAAAATGATTGTTGGAGTGCCAGCCTCTCCTCCATCATCATATTCAGAGTTTGTCCAGAAAGTAGCAATCTGTGAAGCAGATAATGTTGGTGGTGCAGTTAGAGCCGTCCCTATCTCAGAATCGTTCAAGAAGTTTTGGAACAAGTGAAACGCCTGTGGAGCATTTTCATTCTCCAATGGTGCTGCATAGTTACTAGGGAGAAAAACTAACCCTGCTGCATCAAATGCTTTAGTTGCCATTAGTAACAAGATACGAAGATATTCAGAGAAAAGATGTATATGCACTGTAAGTGTTTATCAAAAAGCGAAGGAGAGAATAAGAGAAGTGTGAAAATGAATAAGTATGTAAGTAACTGTGAGTGGGTGAATGTGAATCGATATGGAGTGAGAGACTAAAGACGATTAGAGTAAAATTAAAACTCAATCGTTTATTTAGTAAAAACGCGCAACTGTTGTAGAGTAGTGTGTGAGTGGAACACAATCATGGGACACGTGTCAAACAGCCAATGGATCACTTAATAATTACCGCTGTTATTCCTATAATCACGACACTTAGACACATTAACACTAATTAACAGTTGTCAACTACCCCAATTACTCCAAAATAGTCAAATCATCTCAATAAGACTTTACCTCAGAGTACTTAACACAACTCAACAGTGTTTATCAATTTTCCAACTTTAATCACTAAAATCCTTTCAAAAATTGCACAGTTGTGAATATGAGTGTGTGTGAAGCAGAGTTTTACTGAAATCAATTTTTAGAGCATCTAACATTTCATAAAATCCATAACAAACAGTTAATAAACACTGAATGCACAAACTCTCATATTAAACACTGATTGTTTGATGAATGCTAAACTCTGTAGTTACTGTTATACAGAAATCTGAAAACGTCTATTCCCTTTGATGTCCATGATTATCCAAGTAAGCACACAGTCTTTAAAGACAAAAAGATCAAGAGATAGAAATCAGAGTTTCATTCAGTGAATAACAGTCATGAACTGTATAACCTCACAAACTCTCAAAGCACACAAGTGTTTAGGTGATGTGTTTACACTCACATTCAATCAGAAATAGCAGAGTCTACCATATGCTTGAATGTCCACCAATTCTACACTACCTTGAGTACATGTATTCACAAATCAAAAGGACTTTATTCAGGGTTTAAATGGAGTAAGATCAAACAGATGAAAAGATATGTTTTATTCAAGAGTGACTTCAAGCTGAGCATCTTAAGAGAACAAAGTGTTCAGTCACAGTATATATTTGTACAAGATCAGTATATATGTTTTTTTTTTTTTTTTTTTTATTATTTTTTTTTTTTATTTAGCATATATACTGAATAAACTTTTCTTGAGAAACATTCATCTGTTTGAGAGAAGAAAAAAAATTTAACTGCTCTTAATACTTCAGAGTATAAGAAAAATGAGCAGTTAATAAGGCTCAAAGAGGTTTACTAAGGATGGAATTTATGAACAGTGTTTATACAGTGTTTGTACAATGTTCAAAAGAATTTCGAACAGTGTTTGAAAGAATGGTAAATCCTATTGCCTTTATCATTTTCATGCACACACATATCCTGTAGTCTCAAAATGGTTTAATACAAGTTCTAGAGAAACATACTACCTAATGAATATCACACAACAATAAATGCTGATTGATAGAAAATGTATCAATCACTGATTTGGCT
Source organism: Kitagawia praeruptora (assembly GCA_037693485.1). NCBI lineage: Eukaryota > Viridiplantae > Streptophyta > Magnoliopsida > Apiales > Apiaceae > Kitagawia > Kitagawia praeruptora. The sequence continues at coordinate 154,287,892 of CM075344.1, read as the reverse complement.
CAAACTCTCACAGGGTGTAAACATGAGTCTGAACTCACCAAACTAATCACTGACACATCTCAAGTTTTATGATTTTCACAAGTACAAACAAGAAATCATCATGAACCATACCTTTGGAAACAGAATGTCACTTATCAGAGTTTAGAGTTCATCAATAACCAAAATTATTTATGAGTGGCCATGCACACAATATTCATAGACTCAGAGTTTAGGACTAAATAAACTAAGAGATGCTATAAATATGAAACAGTATCATGCTGTGTTAATTTTCTGCACAAAGTCTGATTAGATAGCAGTGACTCAGAAAGAATCATGATTTAATTACTGTGAATCATGCTTCATACATATTTCTTCATTGGTATTTTCATTCAGACAATAATCAATTCTGAATTCACTGAGTGTATCTAACATGTTAACAGTATTTAACAGACAGACATGCTGACAGAGTTTAAAAAGATTTAAACATTAGCATGCAGAACAGAGTTTAATACTAAGGTTCACATAGCACTTAACAATTTGCAGAAACATGAGCAACATATTTTAGAAATAAGTTTTTGAGTCTAACCAACATCTCTAGTCAAAACTAGAGACCATTCCTAGTTCATTGACCAGTCTTGTAAATGTAGCTTCACTCAATGGCTTGGTGAAGATATCTGCAAGTTGTTGTTCTGTAGACACAAAGTGAAGCTCAATGTTGCCTTCCTCTACATGCTCTCTGATGAAGTGATACCTTATGCTGATGTGCTTTGTCATTGAATGTTGCACTGGATTACCTGTCATTGCAATAGCACTTTGATTATCACAGTAAATAGGTATCTTGGTATACCTTAATCCATAATCCAGCAGTTGATTCTTCATCCATAAAATCTGTGCACAACAGCTACCAGCAGCAATATACTCTGCTTCAGCTGTAGATGTAGATATTGACTTCTGTTTCTTGCTATACCAGGAAACAAGTCTGTCACCCAGAAATTGACAACTTCCACTGGTGCTTTTTCTGTCTATCTTACATCCAGCAAAGTCTGCATCAGAGTAACCAAGAAGTTTAAACTCTGATTCCCTTGGATACCACAGCCCCAAAGTCATAGTGCCCTTGAGGTACTTGAATATCCTCTTAACTGCTGTTAAATGTGGTTCTCTTGGATCAGCCTGGAACCTTGCACACAAACAAGTTGCATACATGATATCAGGTCTGCTAGCTGTCAAATAGAGCAAAGAACCAATCATTCCTCTGTAACTTGTCATATCTACTGATGACCCTGCATCTTTGTCCAATTTTGTTGCAGTTGCCATGGGAGTTGTTGCAGATGAACAGTCAAGCATACCAAATTTCTTGAGAAGATTTCTGGTATATTTTGCTTGATTTATAAAAATTCCATCATCTGTTTACTTCACCTGTAGGCCTAGAAAATAACTAAGCTCTCCCATCATACTCATTTGATATCTTGAATGCATGAGTTTGGCAAACTTCTTACAGAGTTTATCATTAGTAGACCCAAAAATAATATCATCCACATATATCTGAACTAAAAGCAAGTCATTACCATTTTGGAAGTAAAACAGAGTTTTGTCAATAGTACCTCTGTTAAATCCACTTTCTAGTAGAAATTTGGCAAGGGTTTCATACCATGCCCTTGGTGCCTGCTTAAGTCCATAGAGTGCCTTGTCTAACCTGTAGACATAATCTGGATATTTTGGATCTACAAACCCTGGTGGTTGTTCTACAAACACTTCTTCTTCAAGTTTTCCATTCAAAAATGCACTTTTCACATCCATCTGAAACACTTTGAATTTCATGTGGGAGGCATATGCTAGAAAAATTCTGATTGCCTCCAATCTAGCCACTGGTGTAAATGTTTCATCATAGTCTATTCCTTCCTGTTGTGAGTAGCCTTTTGCAACTAGTCTTGCCTTGTTCCTTGTGATAACACCCTCACTGTCAGTTTTATTCCTGAAAACCCATTTAGTACCAACAATGGATCTATTCTTGGGCCTTGGTACAAGTGTCCACACTTCATTTCTTTCAAATTCATTTAGCTCTTCTTGCATTGCTGTTATCCAGTCAGCATCTTTAAGAGCTTCTTCCACTTTCTTTGGCTCAGATTGTGACAAGAATGCATGAAATAAACATTCATTTGTTGTTGCACTTCTTGTCCTTACTTTTGCATCTGGATCACCAATAATCAAATCAGGTGTGTGAGATTTAGTCCATTTTCTTGCAGAAGGCAGATTGCTTCTGTCATCATGTGATCCTCCCCCTTGATCCATGCTCTCCTGATTTTCCTGGTGTCTTTCTTCATTTTCAGATGCTCCCCCTGAATGTGACTGCTCAGAATTTGAATGATCAGAGTTTGAATCAACAGTGTTTGATTCAGAGTTATCATTTGAGTCACTATCAGTGTTTGAATTTTCACTTTGATGTGATTCTTCATGCTCCCCCTCAACTGGTTCTTCCCTTGTTTCTGATTGAAGAGTTTCTTCAGTATTTACCAGTAGAGGTTCAGAGTTTAGATCAACAGAGTTTGACACATCAGTCTGATCAGAGTTTACTTTTTCAGAGAATAAATCTTCATTTTCAAAGTGCAATTGATCATGTTCATTGACATCTTCAAGTCCAGTTATTTTCTTGTCATCAAATGACACATGAATTGATTCCATGATCACTTTAGTTCTCAGATTATAAACTCTGAATGCCTTTGTTGACAGTGGATAGCCAACAAAAATACCTTCATCTGCCTTTAGGTCAAACTTGGTCAACTGTTCAGGATGAGTCTTCAACACAAAGCACTTGCATCCAAAAATATGAAAATATTTTAGATTTGGCTTTTTCTTCTTCACCATTTCATATGGTGTTTTACCATGCTTGTTGATCAGTGTTGCATTTTGAGTAAAACAAGCAGTTTGAACTGCTTCTGCCCAGAAATATGTTGGCAACTTTGCTTCATCTAGCATGGTTCTGGCAGCTTCTATCAAGGTTCTGTTCTTCCTCTCCACTACACCATTTTGTTGTGGAGTACCAGGTGCAGAAAACTCTTGTTTTATCCCTTTACTCTTGCAAAATTCTTCCATAGATGAATTCCTGAACTCAGTTCCATTGTCACTTCTGATTATCTTCACTTGATGCTCTGACCCTTTTTCCAGTTGAGTTACATGTTCTGTCAGTGTTAATGAAGTTTCATCCTTCTTTGCAAGAAAATATACCCATGTGAATCTGGTATATTCATCAACAATGACTAATGCATATCTCTTCTTTCCAAGAGACATCACATTCACTGGACCAAAAAGATCAACATGTAGTAGATGATAAGGGTCAACAATTGAAGACTCAGATTTGCTTTTGAAAGATGTTTTTCTCTGTTTGGCCTTTTGACAAGAATCACACAGTCCTTCTACATTCAACAAGGACTTTGGTAGACCTCTTACAAGATCATTCTTGATTAGCTCATTGATGTTGTTCAGGTTCAAATGAGAGAGTTTCTTGTGCCATTTCCAACTCTCTTCACTGGACATCCTTGTAGACAGACACACTGCTTTGCCATCAGTGTTTGTTGACAATTTGATTTCATAGATGTTATTGTGTCTGTTTCCAACTAGAGCAACCTTCCCTGTAGATTTACTGATCACTTGACAATATTCAGGCTGAAAATCTACATGATATCCTCTGTCACAGATTTGACTCACAGATAGCAAATCATGCTTGAGTCCTGGAACAAGAGCTACATTTGTGATGATGACATTTCCAAGATTAATATTGCCATATCCCAGTGTATGTCCTATGTTGCCATCTCCATAGGAAACTTCTGGGCCAGCCTTCTCCTCAAACTCTGATAGCAGGGCTTTATTTCCTGTCATGTGTCCTGAACATCCACTGTCCACGACTAGGGTACTAACCCTGGTGCCCTGCAATCACAACCAATCAATGATTATTAGTTTTAAGGATCCAGACTTGCTTGGATCCTTTGGCTTTCTTAATTCTGTTAGCTTTTGCAGCGGAATTCAAATTAACAGAGTTTAAGCTAACTTTTTCAGAGTTTACATTTGCAGAGTTTACTTTAACCCATTTCAAATTTGGCTTGGGTTCATAGTAATTATAGTAAATAGCATGATAATCTCTGCAAGTGTAAATAGAATGCCAAGTACTTCCACAGTGTTTGCATAAAGTCTGTGGTCTAGTTCTCACATAATCACTCTTTACTGCAGTTTTAGAGGGCAAAGAATTAATGTTCTTATTCTTATTGCAGAAACTAGCAAGATGATTAGTGCTACCACAATTATAGCATGTTTTTCTAGGAGCTAATGAAGCAAGCATTGGCTTAATTCCTGAAGTTATGCCTACTTTTCCATTTTTGTTTTTCTTAGGCAATCTCTGTTTGTTGACAGATTTTATCTCCTTAAGCTTATGCTTGAGTTGTTTATCTGTCATTAAACCAATGTTAGCCTCTTTAACAAAAGTTTTAGCATATGACTCCTTAACAGCCTTTTTCTGTGCTTCAGTCTTAGGTCCACCTGTTCCCATGACATTACCCTCAGATGAACAATGTGGTCTAACCTTTACCTGATTTTCAAATCTAAGTTCATCTCCTACAGAGTAACCTAGACCTACTGTATCTGACTGAAACACTTCTTGAGTGTCTTTACCAGAGTGTGTCCAAGTTTTAATGATGTGTTTAGTATCCTCCAATTCAGATTCTAGTTGCTTATACTTACCTAGCAACTCCTGTTCAATAAACACTGCATCATCTCTCTCTTTTTGAATTTTATTCATGTTCTCTAACTGTTCCTCAACAAGTTTATTTCTTTCTTTGAGTTGAGAACACTCAGACTTTATCCTCTCATTTTCTAAAGTCTGATCCCTATAGCTGATATGCAATGCTTTAAGATAAATTCTCAATTCAGTTATATTATCAGTATTATAAGCATAGGTAGTTGGAGGTACCTTGAGATCATCATTTTCAGTCTGAGTAGTAGCCATGAGAGCATAGTTGACTTCCTCATCTGAATCTGAAGTGTCTGCCCAATCTCTGCCTTTGGTGTAGAGTGCCTTTTCAGTTTTACCCTTCTTGCACTCTGGAGCATAGTGTCCCATCTCCTTACACTTGTAGCATTGAATCTCAGACTTATCTTTCTTTCCAGATTTGAAGTCCTTTCCCTCAGCTTTCTTGAAATTCTTCTTGTCAGACTTTGAGTAGTCCCTTGAGAATCTCTTTCCCTTCTTGAAGTTCTTGTAACCCATCTTCTTGAAGGTTTTTACCATCAATGCAGCCATTTGCATCATCTCTTCATCATCTTCAGAATCAGATGAACCATCTGTGTTTGAGTCAACATCAGTGTTTGATGACTCAATCTCTGAATGGATGACTAAGGCTTTCCCTTTTGCTTTTCTCCTTGAAGCCTCCTTCTTTGATGGTTTCTCCTCAGCCTTGAGTGCAACAGACTTTGACTTTCTACTTGATCTTTTGTTTCTCTGCTCCAATTCCAGTTCATGGGTTTTGAGCAGCCCATAAATTTCATCAATCTCTGTTTCACCAAGTTCATAATTATCTCTAATAGTGGTTGTTTTCACATCCCACTTTTCAGGTAGAGAAAGAAGAAACTTGAGATTTGAGTCTTCTAAATCATATTCTTTGTTAACCAATGACAAATCATTGAGCAGTTTACAGAATCTGTCAAATGTTTCTGTCATGGTTTCATCAGACTTTGCCTCAAAGTGCTCATACTCCTGAGTGAGTATGTTTCTTCTGTTTTTCTTGATTGCAGGAGTTCCTTGACACCTAACCTCAAGTGCATCCCATATTTCCTTTGCAGTTGTGCAATTAATCACTTTATTAGACATAACATTGCCTAATGCACTGTGAAGTAAATGTCTCACTTTTGCATCCTTTGCAATCGATGAAAGATCCTCAGCAGTTAGATCTTTCTTTTCCTTTGGAATGACCTTTGCCTCCTCACCAGCAGCAGCAGCAGATAATTTTGTTGGTTTGTGAGGACCTTCATATATTCTATCAAGGTATTCTGGATCTGTAGCCTCCAGAAACATGGTCATTTTCACCTTCCAAATTGCATACTCTGATGGCCTAAGTATAGGAACCCTGATTGTCTCATACCTACTAACAGTAGTAGGGGCTTTCTCATTTGGTGGAGGAATCTCTGCCATTGATTACTTTTGTGTTTGGATCTTTAACTGTAATAAAGTAACAGATTAGTCTCTGATACCACTTGTTAGGTCGAATACACAATAAGCAATCAAATACTGTATGAGTAACTTAACAAGAACACACTGTTTAACAATTAAAAACTGTTTGGAATTAATAATTCCTCTCTCAGTGATGTAAAATATCACAGAGAGCTGCTTAGGTTACAATGGATGAATATCTCAATGTTCGACTACCCTTCTAGGGTTAACCTAACTGTATTTATAGAACATACAGCTTCGTACAATCAGTAACTGATACTCCTAAAATCAAGCTATACAATTGATATCAATCACGATAGCTCCAGTCTTCCAAGTCAACTCAATCTCTTTGACAGCTTTCCAATCTTCAAAGATATTGCTTCCATATTTATCAATCTTCAAACACTGTTGACTCTTCAGACAATACCGCTACAGAGTTTAACAAACTCTGTTTGCGCTTCCAGTCAGTGTTTAATCAAACTCTGACTGCTTCCAGCTAAACTCTGTTTTCTGACTTTAGCTTCCAAACACTGTTTTCATCAATCATTTCTAACAGTCCTTGTTTTTTAAGGTTCACATAATATTAGGCCAAGCAGCAATAGTATGACCCTACACAACAAAATTATTATAATCATTAAGTAAGTAGATGTTATTACAAACAATTGCTGTGATGTAGGATAAAAATCACTACCGTGCTTTCATTTTTCATCTCGTTTTGCAATTCATACACAGTTTTCCCAATTAGAGTTCTAACTTCTCGATCCTCAAGCCTAATGTTTATTTCCCCAGTTTGATCTTCTCCTGTGAGGTCGACTTCAAAATTGAAATTGAACAATTTCAAAAACTGATGAGCTTTGCCACTGTATTACCCAAATAATCAGAAATATGAGCTGGTGATATACCTCATAGCTGCATAAGGCACCGTCCTAGTACATGCATTACACATGTAAACATTTTCAATTGTTACAGTTTTCTGGTAGCAGGAGGTGCATACAGGGTGACACCAGCTCTTTGTCTCACTTATCATTTTGATTTTGATCTGACAGATTACCTCAATCTAACAATAAAGAAAAAATTAGAAATTTGTACATCTAGGTCCTCTGTAAGATCACATATATGAAGTACTACCTCCCTGTGAGAGTGATCAAGAACTTTGATATCTTTTACATGATAAAGGAGTGCAGGTCCGTTCTTCTGTGATGAGAGGATTTTCTTAGTAAATCCTGGTTTAGAACACCTACAAAATACAAAGTATGTAAGAAAGCTGTAAATGTCATTCCTATATTAAAGATTTGCAATGTTCACACCTTTTTCTTAGTTGAGTCACACTGTGGTGGTTGCAGTTTAGATAGAAAGTAGTTGCTCCCACATTTCCAAGTATTACTTCATCTGTTAAGTAAAATATACAATGTCAGTTAGGGTTGTTAAATTATAGAGTAATTTACACTTTGCATCCCTCTGGTTTTAGCTTTTTGCACTTAAGGTTCAATAGTTTCACAATCAACACTTTGCATCCCTCTACTTTAGTACCTCGCAACATTTTCCATCCCCTGTGCTAATTTTCGTCAAAGTTGACCGTTAATGTTAGTCAAAATTGATATTTGCAGGGGTATTTTAGTCATTTACTTGAATAAATATTTTCTAAAAAGTAAAATAAAATCAGAAAACATAAAATTTTGTAAATTTTATATTTGTAAATTTAATACATTTACACATGTCATTAATAATATTTTTAAATAGATTCAATATAAGTAGTTCATTTTTTTCTAAAAGTATGATAATTTTAATTTATTATAATTGAATTTAAAATTTTTAAACCATAAAAAAATTATATTGAATCTATTTAAAAATATTATCAATGACATGTGTAAATGTGTTAAATTTAAAAATTTATGTTTTCTAATTTTATTTTACTTTTTAGAAAATATTTATTCAAGTAAATGACTAAAATACCCCTGAAAATATCGATGTTGACTAACATTAACGGTCAACTTTGATGGAAATTAGCACAGGGGATGGAAAATGTTGCGGGGTACTAAAGTAGAGGGATGCAAAGTGTTGATTCTGAAACTATTGAACCTTAAGTGCAAAAAGTTAAAACCAGAGGGATGCAAAGTGTAAATTACTCTAAATTATATAAACTATGAACATAAAATACATGGTTAATTATATAAACCACGACTGTAAGATTGCATACTAAATTTATCATGTCTGTTATTGTTTGTAAACCATAGTAGTTTTATGATATATTAAGATACCTCTCCACATTGTGACTCTAGCACAACCCAGAATTATAATCACTGGATGTTCCAACTCTTTCTTAAGTGTATCAACAAGCAATTCAGCAAATTCATCCCAAAGAGTCACACTCACACTTGTACTGAAAGAGGGGTGAAAATGCTATTAGACAACTATTTAGCAAACTGTATGTAATCAGTCTTTATTTATCATATTAATAATTTCAAGTACCAACCTCCCATCAGTAATCTGAAATTTGAACTGTGGCTGTATTCTCCCAAGCCTGTTTTTGACTTTACCAATACCCTCATACTCTTCCAAGACTCTGATCACATCTGTCAGCAAGGTTGAAAGTATCAATTTAAGTAGTAAAACAACTGCAGTAATCTGATTCAGTGAGAGTAATAGAGTTTATACCAGAAAGAAAGGTGTTTTGTTGTGATATAGGTTTTAGATCAGGAAGATCATAGAAATCAAACCAGTATCTTTCAATGTGGACTTTGTTTTCTTGTAATGCCTTCAAGATTGTGTCTTCGACAAATACAACTTGGATCTCTTTCCTCACAGGCCTGAATTTGTCTTCAATGTTGTAGTCTTTCACTGTGAAATTGTTAATTTGGAATATGCCTCCAACTGTAATATCCTTCTGTATTTCATCAGCAACCGCTCCAGGAACAAACGCATGAACTCTGTTACGCTATAATTATAGCCATGGGAGATGTTATACAGAGATAAAAGAAATAATACATATCAGTTACATTATCAGGTGTACTATACTTACTTGAGCATCCAGTAGCAACAGGTTAAACCCTTTGAAAAGTTCTCCTCGAGTTGAAACTCCTCTCCATAGATTCAAGATCCTAACCTGAACTTTCCAATCATATTTGCCTTTCTTCAAGTCTTTCAAATAGTCAAGTCTCTTGCTAGCCATAAGTAGGGTGAAAGAGTGTTTCTTTGTTATTTTACCTGGTTCCTATTGCCTACCTTGCATGCTATGAATTGTTCTGGAGCTATTATATTTATAGGCTGGAGAATACAACAGGTAATATCTTGGGTAGATGAAGAAATATAAAGACCACAATCAATTATGTAACCAAACAACTGTTCCTATGTAATTGAGCATTAAATATGAATCTGAATATATATTGATTAACTCTGTATAATATCCCACAGAGAATCCTTAAACATAGTAAAGATACATTACTTCAAAATATAGAGTTCAACAGTTCAGATAGAAAGTTTCCATTTTGGTGTCAAAATGAATGAGATCATCAAGACAACTTAAGCCAGAAGTAATTGTCTACATCAAACAAATTGCCATAAAGCATACAACCAATAATAAAGAGTTCCATTGAGATGCCAAAAGAGGTTGTAAAAGATTCTATCTTCATTGCTCCTACATATTAATATAGATGATATTACTTCAATATTGACACACCACATTTAGAACAGCAAATTCAAACCTGTAGAAAGATGAAATAACCACAATTACAATTCTTACAGAGACAAATTTATACAACTAACATTATGTGGTTTAAACGAATCTATGGATTTTAATTTTTTATATATTACCATTGTTTTAGTTGTCTTCTAAGTTTTGATCACTTTGCAAGAGGCACATTTTCATCCATTTTCACAGGAACATTATCTACCAAACTTCTTCCTCTAACCTTGTTTATTGACTTGACAGTAGGAGGACTATGCTTAGGATCATGAGTGGTAACATATTCCTAATAGAAACAATTAATTAGTTTGTATACAACAGATTGTTTAACAATGTTAATTCGCAGTTTAATAATTACCACTGAAATGCAGGGGTCTTTCCGATTAGGAATACTTGGCACTTGAAATGGACTATGATTACCATGACTTTCAAGTGGGTAATTCAGTTCAACAACCATATAAATGTTTTAGGTTTTTTTCAGGTTAGCCTCCTTTACTGCACGGGTCAATAGGTACTCCTTTTTCTCAAAAGATCTTAGCACTGGAGGAAAGGGTATATTTTCACCTACCTGCAAATAAAGATGTGTCGATCATTATTATATAATGTAACATGCTTAACTTCTGTAGGTCTTTTCATTTTCTTACAATCTAAAAAACTGTACATAACTCACTTCATTATCATCATTTTCCACATCAAAAGCATTCATTCCAAGTATACGCTGTATCTCATCATCAGGGAATATTAATGCTATAATTCCAGTACTATCATTGCACACAGTTGCAAGCCTAAATCTAAATAAAGCAAATTAAATTTTAAGTTGGTGAAAAAGAGCAACATATGAATAATTTTTATGCTAATGTTGATTTATACCTTTTGTCTGGATAGGGGATGTTTCTGATACTCCTATGGTTTTGATGATCACATTCAGCAAGCTATTTGCTTGTAGTTTGATATAAAACATTGTGTTATGGTTGTACTAACTTGGTTTTGCAGGGTATATTAAGTTTACAGAGATTATATAAACAGCAAGCCATTTGGTGTTACAACAGAGACAGTTTGGCAAGCCATTTGCACTGACAGACACAAACAGCAAGCCATTTGCAAACTGCCAGAAATCCTGAAGATATATATCAAGACAAATGCTCATGGATGTAATTCAGGAAATATATTATGAGGACTCTTTATTATATAATACGTACACAATATATTCTAGAGCTCAAATCTTTTCAAATATCCTTCTTTAAATTATTTTATAAAACTTATAGGAGTTTCCTTATTTAAAAGATTTCTTTCTACAAAATCTCCTATACGCGTTTTATATCTATACAAATCAGAAGGGTTATGTTTTCATCGATTTCTTTCTTCCAAACCCTCTGTCTAACGTTCACAAGAACGTTTGTAAAATCCCTAACCAATTGAACGTTGGAAATTGATTCTAATAGTTCGAATAAATTGGTGATTGATTTTCTGAACGTTGGTGTGAAGCTTTATAAACATGTTCTTGTGTTTATTCGTTTCTAACAATCCAGAGAAAATATTCAAACACAAAAAGAACACAAACAACTCAGTTTTCCATTGCTATATCTTTCGTTCTCTCGAGCTCTTAATATATATATACGTGCTATATCTTAGAGAGTTCATAGTTTGAGTTGTATTCATCTATTGATTGTATTGTTCGATTTGTAAGGTTTAGTTGTTGGACAAGTTGGCTTGGGAACTAGGGTTTGGTGATCGTTGCTAGAGAAGTATACTTAGGAAGTATAGCTTAGAGAGCAAGTTCAGAAACAGGAGTTCAGCACGCCATTTGTCAACAACTGGGATATAAGGGAGATATATTATTGTATCTTGTAATTGGTTTTATTTCAGTGATCAATAATATATTCTCTTACCAAGTTGGTAAGGGACCAGGACGTAGACCATAGGGGTTAGGGGTCGAACCTGGCTAAAAGTCTCTGTGTTCTTTATTTTCTGCTCTTTACTTACTGTTTGCATTTGGCTTACTGTTTCTGCACTTTATTGTACTTGTTATCTGTGCATTCAGCATACCATTTGTCTCTGCATAAAACGAAATCAGTAAGCTGTTTCTGGTAATTTTTAAAATCGGTTTTAGTTAAACATAGTTAGCCATTTACACCTATTCACCCCCCTCTAGGTGTGCATTTTCAGTTTCGTTTACATGTAGCACAATAATATCTTGTATCAACAATGGCAACCTCATTCCCACATGCAGTACAAGCATTGTCATACCAGTTATTATTCTGATCAACTCTCTTAACTGTAATATGGCATCTGACCCTTCTCTATTGTGCTTAACAATCACTAATCAGTTAGTAGCATACACAGACAAAGCAAGTAAAAATAAAAAGTAACACAATGACCATTTCAACATGGACCATAATACTTAGAGTAATACAAAGCACAAACCTCAGTAAAATTTGTACTCAGTTTCTTAATATCTGCAATAGTATAAATATCAGGAACTTTGTCATCAGCTGGAATTTCTATGGGCAGGTAGTATGGTTCAGGATCAGGAACACTATAAACAAAATTAGGAAACTGTTAGTATTATGTAAAGGCAACATTGAACACTATTTATTTCAGGTTATACCTATCCTTTAGTAGCTTTACATTGTAGTGGTCCACATTCAGATAGAACCTAGTAGCTGGATAGTTGTTCAAACAGGTCATACCTGCATATAAGGAACATAGCACCATCTAAGAAATATTGTAGATGACAATTCACTATTCACTATACCAAATACAAAATTTAACTTATTGAGTTTGTTGGCTGAGTACATCTACACATAAGAGGTATTCTCAGCTTCAACATTTTCGTACCTTCAAATTTATTAACTTTGGCACTTGCAATGATGACTACACTGTTTTCTCCTGTTGTCTTACTCAAAGCTTTTGCAAAATCTTGAGCCAATTCATTGAAGAATGTAACATTCAGAGAAGACCTATAATTTATAAGATCTCAATTTAATATAATGTTACTCAATAAATAGCATGGGTATATATAAAATAAAAGATACTTCTACAAACTTATTAGAAGAGCATGGAGAATGACAACTTTAGTCCAAAAATTGGGTACCTTCCATCAGTGATTCAAAATTTAATATGGCATCTGCTCTGGTCGTCTTTTGCATAGATCAAATTAGCATTCTGATCTCTAATTATGCCAACAACATCTAACAAAGAAACAAAATTATCATGGAATTAGTATAACATGAATTATCTTATTCAACAATATAAGTCTGAACAATATAACTTAACCTCCTATGTTATAGTCAATACGGTAGATTTACCTATCAAAAAACGGTTATCTGTTAGTAGTTATCAGCATCCTATAGTTCAAAGAGGTCAAAGGAAAAAGAGGGAATCTTGGTGATATTATCCTTTTCACATACCAAAGTGGTATTATTGGCAAAATAGATATGTTTATCAAATCTAACGGCTCTGCTCGCTTCATCGCCAGCATAAACTCGAACATGAAAGTTAGATAATGTGTAGATCTCTCCTTCCTTAAGATCTTTCATGAACAAATCTAAAATCTTGGCACTGACAAAAGCATGAATTCTACAGCTCTGCAGATTCAAAAATAAAACTTTAGTAGTACATTTGAGAACTGGGAATTAGAAATGTAAAGCTAAATAAAGTAATCTTACCGAATCATCAATGAATATAACATTTAAACCCCAGAATTCCTGAGTCTGCCTGTTGACTCCTTTCCATAGACTCTAAGCTCTAACACGTACTGTCCACTCCAATTTTCCAGTTTTGAGATTTTGAAGCTTATCATACATGTTGAAAGCCATTGCAAGTACACAGCTTCTACACTTTTGGAAATGAACAAAGACTCTAAAGTAAGTAAAGACATACAAATAGAGGAGGGGTTGGATGAGATGTTTGTCGTCATTAGTCACGTGAAGATTCAAGTAAGACCATCAAATAATGGTAGTCAACATTCTGACAGTATAAGAGAAGGCATCGATTAAAGTTATAAAACTGATCAGTCTTTTTTGTTCTCTAACAAATACTGACAACTGTCATGTCTCTCTCACATGTTGCATTCACATGTTGCTTAAGTATTTAACTGTTTTATGTTAGACAGCAAGGTTACGATAGGAAATATGTTTCATTGGAACATCAAAGGATGGTAAGTTCAAAATATACTATGTCTCTAGAGAAAGTTCAATAGGGGTATACTTTTGGGCTAAGCAAGGGGTATTTTCTTGGATTTAATTAAGAAATACATTATGAAGTGGGCTCTCAATCTGAAGTGGGCTAGATATGGTGCCAATTTTGGCCTCCTATTGTATAGTTGGATTTGTAAGTAAAGTTGGGTTTGTAGTTTTTAGTAGTTGGGTGAATAGGGTGAGTAAATGTGGCAATATCTTGAAAATTGATAGAGGGTTTAAAGTCAAAACCTTGGAATTACAAAATAAATTTATTGGTAAAGAATCAAAAAGACTAACCTTTCATATTTCTTCTCGCTTTTTTCCTTGGGGAGATGAAGAGTAATTAATGCTATTAGGAGGTTAAATACAGATGATTGATAAGCGTGTATTTAATAATAATATTGTCCCTATATTTAAGTTATTTTGCATTGATTTGGATTTTTATTTAATAAATTCTAATGTTTTATTGTAGATATCAAGGAATTATAATAAAGGAGGGCTTGGAGTTTAAATAGCAAGAGTTGGAAATTAATTTAATTAAAATTCAGATTTTATGGGTCGATGCGCAGTCTACACTGTTTGGGCCATATCTGGAGTTCCAGAAGTCCGTTTTAGGCAATTCAACAGCCCACAGAAAGCTTTTGAGAAGGGCTTCAATTTATAAGTGGTCTTGGTATCAGATTCCAACTACATCAGTCCAGAAACAGAGCCCAAAAGTCAGCTACGAATTTCCTCTTATTGGAATTTAATTTTTGTTGGGAAATCTCCTTGTAATTATATTAAATAATTAAAAATACTTTATTAGAGAATATTATTAGATACATCAGACCTAATTGAGAGAGAGACACATCGTACGAGAAAGAGAGGCACAGGAAAGAGAGAAAGAAGAAGCTTGAGACGGAGATTCAACCATTCGAGACGTTCAATTGGATTTGTTTTCATCTTTTTGTTCAGAATTCTCTCCTTTACTTTTACAATCATGTTTATGTGCTATCAATTCTTGTATGATTTTGAGATTTTCATTATGAACTAATTTAATATAGTTGGGATTTTTATGGAACCCTAGTATGGGATTTTTGGTGTTTTGTTAAAGAGTATTGTATGCAGTTCTACAGTTTACTCATTCAAGTGTTTTTCATGCTAATGTTGTATTTGACTTATTTTATCAAATATAATAAAAGAATTGATACATGAATAATGTATTTAGTAGATATATTCATCGTGTAATTATTGATTTATAAGTTACAATTTGTGTAATATTATGGAGTTACATACTTGATAAATGTGGGAGTTACATTTTTATGTAACGTCCATATTAATTATATATTAATGGTTATTAGGCGGTTACATATTTTGGGTGGAGGAATGGTATAGAATTTGCCTATATATAGTGGATTATTCCAAGAGAACTAAGCACTCATAAGAAAGGAAGAGCAGCTTGTTCAATTACTATTCCGGAACTCCAAAATTAGATTTTTCTTTTTATCCCTAGCTTCTCAAACACACACAAACATATTTTGTTCTCTATTTCTTTCATTGGTATCAGAGCTTAGGCTAATCTTAATTTTTTTCCCTTCTTTTTCCCAGATTTCTCTATTGCTTGTCACACCAATTTTCTAGTTAGCCGCTTCTGCACAAGTCGTTAATATACGGTGGTATTTGATCTTGTGCTGTGTTTATTTTCGTGATTTCCTGTTCAAGAGCTGTGAGTTTTTTCTTTTATAGTATGTTCTAGTTGCTGGTTGCCCACATGATTGATTTATCTTGTCTTTTTATTTTTGATTGTTAATTGTTAATTTTTTTTTAACTTGGAGTTGCACTATCTCTTTTACTTGTCTTTTGCCGCTTACATCAGATCACCGTACGAATTTGTTATTCTGGGTTTTTAATTGGATGAACGTTATTGTATGTTCTTTTAATTTCTCATATGTGGTTCTTAATTTTTTTTCGTGTTTATTCATTATCTAGTTTTCTAGCATGCCTTGTTTATAATTGTTGTATGCCTTGCCTATTTTCCTTGTTTATTAGATTTTTCTATGTGGGATTCGATTGTGAGATTATTTTCGTTACTATTATTAGGGTAGCATGTTTTGTTGTTCTCCCTTGGTAGATTTTTTGTAGGCTACATGTTTAAAGTCCTCATTTATATGTTTCTATTTTGTGTCCATTAGTATTATGATTATTTTTTTTTGTGCATAAACGATTAAGTGTTATTTAATTGCTATGTGATCGTGTTTGCTAGATTGATATTAGTTTATTTTAGTTATTGTATTTTGTATCAACTTGTTTTCATTGGGCTGATGTTTATATGTTTCCAATATTTTTTATTATTTTCTTGTGACCATGGATCTAAGTTACATCGACATGTGCTGCTTTTGCTTATAATTGTTTTATTTTTATATAGTATTGTGTTTCTTATATATGATCGAATTTTTTTAAGGAGATATTTAAAATGACAAGAAAACTGTTTGTGAGGCAAAATATTAAAAAGAGGATATGAATTGTTATAAGATAATCAGAAAATTTATCGATGAAAAAGACGATATTATAATGAAATTTTTTGTGATGCTCGAAATAGAGCGTGGGAAAATAAAAGATTTTTTTTTTGCTCAGAATAGAGAGCGTGGGAGTATTAAAATGTGATACATAGGAATATTTTTTTAATAGATGGAATTTTTTTTTTTTTTTTGTGTTTGTGGTAGTGCTTATGGTCACATTTTGGATATGTTAGGAATTTGATAAAATCATATGGGTTTATACTTTTCAAATATTGGGTTTTATGAATTAATTGGAGTGGGAGATATTATTATTGTACAAAGGTTCAGACACGCGATTTTAAAAAAAAATATCGAAGCATGTTATGAACTAGATCCTATTAAGAAAATGAAATTGGTCTAAATATTGATATTGAGAATTCCATCAAACTGTATAATTGGCATTCATGTAAATGATAGTGAATTTTTTTGTTCGTAGACATGGATACATATAAATGTGATACGTCGCATGAATTTGACTCATGGATGGAAGTCAAGAAAATGGAATCGTGTTCATTGGAAAAGGTTGAATGTGGGAGTTGTGTGATCTAATTGAAAATATTAAATCCATGGATTGTATGGATTTTTGAAAAAGAATATAAGGATGATAGGTTTGTTTATCAAATAAATGTACGAGTTATGCGACCTATCCGATAATAGAAATTCATTGTTTGTAAAAAAGAAAAAAAAGGAGGTTGTAGGTATGTTCAAAAATTTGAGATCTCCCTGTTTACAAAAGATTTTATGAAAGATCGAGAATGATCTGGCACTTGTGTCTGTATTTTGGAAAGTGGGAGCTTGATTAGTAATATTATCGGTGTATGTGGATAATATATTGTTTGCTGAAATTGATAAAGAACAAAACAAAGTTGGAACTTAGTAAGAAGTTGAGATTATATAAATGTGTGTGAAATTGGAGAATTTCAAAGAAATCAAATTTAAGGAAAATAATTTGAATATTGAATATGAGCCAGAAAAGGTATTCGAGTAAAATGTTTAATTGTTTTAGGATGCAGAATTGCAGTCCGGTGCCAACCCTATTGGTAATGGGAAAATGATTAATTCAGAAAGGTAACCACTGAATGTATTATGTGCAAGTAGTTAGAAGTTCGATATATTTTTTGTCATTTTTGGTTAGTTTTGTAAGTGGATTATGAAGCAATTTTGCTTGAGCCTAGTGAGAGGCTGTAAGGAGGATCATGATCATGTACTTGAAGAGTACGTTGTGTAACAAATTGGTGAATCAAGCAGACGTGCTTGGAGTTATTGTTTATTGAAATATAAGTATCGAAGGTGACACTGGGAATAAGAATTCAATTTCGGTATATTTATTTAATTTTGGTGGAGTTGAAAAAATAAGAAACTTAAATAAATGTGTTGGAAAGGGTAAAAGTGGCAACTTAGATTGATTGAAAGTGATGGTCACTAGAAGTATTTGGCAAAGACGTCAAATGGAAGATGTTGGTTTGATTGGATATCGTAGTGTGTAAGTTGTGCAAATTAAAAGCGCACTATGACCAATATGTTGAGTATTGAATATGATAAAAAAATACAGAGGGGGTGAATGGATTCTTGAACTTTTCTTCTTCGAGTCTATGTAGCAAGAGTGTTTGTGTGTGCAAGATTGAAGGTGCGGATAAAGAATAACACAAAACACAATATCACTTTAATCTAATGTATTATTAGATAAAGGTTGCTACAATCTGTGAATACAAATGATAGTATTCTCAGCTTCGTTTTTCTCAGAGAGATACAGCTTACAGTGTATGAAAAACTTGACTCACAAAGTTACTAAGTTAATTGACTAAGGAAGTGAGGCTGTATCCTTATAGAACATGGATACACCCTACTTACTACAAATAAAGTAGCTGAACAAATTACTTTCTAGTCTGTCTATCCTTTTTGAGTAAGTGTCCAAACGGTTACAGATTTGACTTTGCAAAGCCTGTTCAGATCCACTTCTTTAGCCCCTTGTCTCTTCTATATCTCTCCAAGCTTCCTTGTAGGCTTTCCAGAGCACGTTACAGATTGTGGTCCATAAAGTGCATTGGCTTGTTGCAGGTTTCTGACTTGTACAATTTCTTCAGTATTTTGTCTCCAAGAATGTATTCGAGAAGTGACTAAGTAGTTGATTCGAGAACTAGAATTGACTTGATCGATAACTCTGAGTTCTCGAACACTGTTATATTGACATATCGAATTACTTCTCGAATAGCTCTTTTCTTCAGGATTCCTTGAGTTGTCGAATAGAACACTTGACTTGTCGAATCCTTGAGATATCGAATAGCTTTCTGAGTCTTTGAGATATCGAATGGAACTTTGACTTGTTGACTCCTTGAGAACTCGAATACTACCTTGACTTGTTGACTTCCTGAGTTCTCGAATAGAGTACATAGACATATCGAATCTCTGAGATATCGAATGAGATATCGAACAGTGTATTCAGAGATATCGAATAGTGTCTTGAGATATCGAATCCCTGACTTCTCGAATGCTGGACTTCTCGAATAGACAAATATACTTCTCGAATTTGTACTTAGGCAAATTCTTCATTTCTTCAAATCCCAACTGTGATTATTTGACAGTCTTTATCTTCTTGCTTGAGGCATGAACCTTGGAACTTCTTTCAAGCATTATTCTCGACTCTATAAGTACAGTTACACAACTAGGATTTGATGCCTACTGCAAGTACAATACAAACAGAAACGCTACAACTAGAGGTTCCCTCAGTTAAGAGGTCATGTAAGTAATGCAAAGCATTACAAATAATTAGGCTTGTTATTAGATGTATACAGGCATGCCTCTGTAACTAACAATCTCCCCCAAATTGTGAGTGAGACCCTTAGTCACAAATTCATGTCTGATAACAAGCCTAACATACATAAAGATAAAACTTGAAAAGTACAGGTATGAAATTTGATTGAGCACATGAATGAAATCACAAGATGAATAATCTTACAGTATGATGAAATACTAGCCATTCTCATTTGATTCCATCTCCATTGCTTTGGCTTGTAGATCATCATATGCTTTCTGTTTTCTTTCTTTCTCATTTCTTGCATTATCATCCATGGCCTTTATGATCTCTGCCAAAGCATCCAATTCTTCAAGCATGATAGAGTCTTTGAAATCTTCAAGTACTGGTTTCAGAATATTGGCAGGATAATGACTGAGTAGGTTCATTCTTATATTGACATTATCTCCATTTCTCCTCCTATACTTCACCACGTAGGGATTGAATTGAACTCTACACAATCCTTTTGCCCTTAGCTTTTCTGCTTCAACTTCTAGCCTATCAATCTCCTTCTCCCTTTCTAGCCATTTATCAAAGCACCCCTTTCTTATCTTCTCAGCATAGTCTCTCTTCATCTTTACAAAATCAATCAACTCCAGCTTCCATACTTTCTCCACTTTGTCTTCAGAATCCAATAATGCAATGATTCTTTCTATTTCATATAGCTTGCCCCAATTTTGACACTGTCCTTGTTTGAATTTCTTCTCCCTTCCATCAGTATATTTAATCTCAAGGCAGTTATTCATAATGGCAGCATAGTAGATTCTTTAGGCTCTTAGATATTGCAATTGGTCTTCATCAAAGTCTTCATCTAATTGTTGGAGTTTTAAGCCTGGATAGATTGTCAGAGTCCTTGATTTGGATAGCTTTGGTTTCCTTGGAGCTGATACTCCTATGGTTTTGATGATCACATTCAGCAAGCTATTTGCTTGTAGTTTGATATAAAACATTGTGTTATGGTTGTACTAACTTGGTTTTGCAGGGTATATTAAGTTTACAGAGAATATATATACAGCAAGCCATTTGGTGTTACAACAGAGACAGTTTGGCAAGCCATCTGCACTGACGGACACAAACATCAAGCCATTTGCAAACTGCCAGAAATCCTGAAGACTTTTATCAAGACAAATTCTCATGGATGTAATTCAGGATATATATTGTGAGGACTATTTATTATATAATACGTACACAATATATTCTAGAGCTCAAATCTTTTCAAATATCTTTCTTTTAAATTATTTTATAAAACTTATAGGAGTTTCCTTATTTAAAAGATTTTCTTTCTTCAAAATCTCCTATACGCGTTTTATATACATACGAACAGAAGGGATATGGTTCTCATCGATTTCTTTCTTTCAAACCCTCTGTCTAACGTTCACAAGAACGTTTGTAAAATCTCTAACCAATTGAACGTTGGAAATTGATTCTAATCGTTCGAATAATTGGTGATTGATTTTCTGAACGTTGGTGTGATGCTTTATAAACCTTTGTCTTGTGTTCATTCGTTTCTAAGACTTCAGAGAAAATATTCAAGCACACAAGATTTCAAACAACTCGGTTTTTCATTGCTATATCTTTCATTCTCTCGAGCTCTTAATATATTCTTACGTGCTATATTCTAAAGAGTTCATAGTTTGAGTTGTATCCTTTATTGATTGTATTGTTCGATTTGTAAGGATTAGTTGTTGGACAGTTTGGCTAGGGAACTAGGGTTTGGTGAACGTTGCTAGAGAAGTATACTTGGGAAGTATAGCTTAGAGAGCAAGTTCAGAAACAGGAGTTCAGCACGCCATTTGTCAACAGCTGGGAATTAAGGGAGATATATTATTGTATCTTGTAATTGGTTTATTTCGTTGATCAATAATATATTCTCTTACCAAGTTGGTAAGGGACCAGGACGTAGACCATAGGGGTTAGGGGTCGAACCTGGCTAAAAGTCTCTGTGTTATTTATTTTCTGCTCTTTACTTACTGCTTGCATATAGCTTACTGTTTCTGCACTTTACTATACTGATTTTCTGTGCTTTCAGCATACCATTTATCTCTGTTTAAAACGTAATCAGTAAGCTGTTTCTGGTAATTCTTAAAATCAGTTTTAGTTATACATAGTTAGCCATTTACACCTATTCACCCCCCTCTAGGTGTGCATTTTCATTTGGTATCAGAGCGTTGGTATACTAATAATTCTGTAACAGGAAAGTATTCGATCATAATGGCTGAAAACTATCCCGAAGGAAAATCTGATTTTAGGCCTCCACTTCTTCATGGCACACACAACTACCACTGGTGGAAAAGCAGCATGGAAACTCACTTATCCAGAGATCCATTAGTTCTGAGAGTTGTGCAAAAAGGTCCATATGTCTTTCTTGACAAGGATGGCAAGCCAAAGGATGTTGATGATCTCACTCCGGATGAATTAATCAAAGTTGGCTACAATGGAAAGGCAAGGAGTTCTCTTATGAATGGTTTGAATCAGGCTGAGTATGATAAAGTATCTTCACTCAAATCAGCAAAAGAAATGTGGGATGCTTTGGAGACTTATCATGAAGGTTCGAAATCTCTAAAGAAGGTGAAACTTAGCAAGCTAATGAATGACTTTGGAAACTTCAAGCTTAATGAAGGTGAAACTATCAAGGATAGTCAAGCAAGATTTCAAGTTACTATTAATTCACTGAAGAGGCTTGGAAAATCTATACCACAAGATGAAATCAATATGAAGGTCTTAAGTGCAGTACCATTTATCTACGAAGCCAAAGTTACTGCCTTGGAATCCTCACCACTTATTGATACTATGGATCACTTGGCTGTATTTGCTGAGCTAGAGCAATTTGAAAGCAAGATAAATGGAAATCAGGTGGGAAGTTCAAGTGTTAAAGCTCCAACAGAAAAGATGAAGAATATGGCTCTCCATTCTAAAAACAGCAAGCCAATTGACTCTAATGATGAATCTGATTCAGATGAGGAACTTGCACTTATTTCAAAGAAGATCAAGAGGCTGATAGAAAAGAAGAATATGATGAAAAGGGAAAGAGGTGGCTACTACAACAACAAGAAAGGCTCAAAAGACTCTAAGGAGGAAACTTGTTTCGAATGTGGCAAGCCAGGTCATTATAAAAGGAACTGCTACAAACTGAAGTCAAAACAGCCTACTGTTTTCAAGGATAAGAAGAAATCAAAGGCTCTACTGACTTGGAGTGATGATGATTCAGATTCCAGTGATGACTCAAGTGAAGAAATGGTGAACTTAGCACTTGTTGGAATGGAAGATGAATCTGTTCTTGGAAATTCAGAAGGAGTGTATGCTGAAACTGATTCTGAAGAAGATCAGAGTGAGGTAAACTCTTTTAATGATTATATTTCTTCAGATGATACTTTGTTAGATTCACTAACCATGCAGGAACAAAATAGTGTTACAATTGAAGAACACATGGCACTAAAGGCTGAAATCAGCAAGCTGACTGATAAGAATGCCTATTTATCCAAAATGGTAAAAGATCTGTTGCCAAAAATGGAAGAATGGGATTCAACTTCATTCAGTAAAGCTACAGAGATCAAGGAACTAACTACTAAGAACAGACATTTAGAGGCTAATGTCAAGCTACTCGAAAAGAGAAACAAGACATTGACTGAAGAAATCAAAGAGCTAAGGTCTGATGTTAAAACTAAAGCTAAAGCATTGGAATCATACAAAATGAAGGAATCTAGCCAAGCCGAATCCTCAAAAACTGCTGAAAAGAGAGTTCAGCAAGCTGAACTCATCAAACAGCAAGCTGAAGTGATCACCATCCTAGAAACAGAAGTTAAAGATCTCAAGAAGGGTATGGAAACTTTTGTTCAAGGTGAAGACACTTTAAAGACAATGATGAAGAAGGCAAAGGTCCCCTTAGTCAGAGAAGGAGTTGGCATGAATCTCAACAAGAAAGATAAGGTGCTCAAATATGATGGAAGGAATGGCATTCCCTACAATTATGCTATGCCTTGGAAGACATGCAACAAATGTGGTGGAAAAGGACATCTGGAA
Organism: Kitagawia praeruptora; assembly: GCA_037693485.1. NCBI lineage: Eukaryota > Viridiplantae > Streptophyta > Magnoliopsida > Apiales > Apiaceae > Kitagawia > Kitagawia praeruptora. The sequence continues at coordinate 154,264,509 of CM075344.1, read as the reverse complement.
AAGAATTGTGTGGTTCAAGTATATCATAAGACGAAAACAGCTTACCAGAATGGACCAGACAGGAGACAAACAGCATACCAGAATACAAATAGCAGGAGACAAATAGCTTACCAACAGAATGATCAGTCCCCAAAAGTGGTCCAAATGTGGATCAAGAAATCTGATTTAAATGCTTTATATATTCTTGCTACTAACCAACCTGGACCCAAACCTATATGGGTACCAAAACATTGAGTTATTTTTGTTTGTTTTGTAGATGTGCCTTGCTGCTAAGGTCAAGTCAAAGCAATGGATCTTGGACAGTGGATGCACAAGACATATGTGTGGAGACAAATCTCAGTTTATGAATCTCAAAATGAAAAAGGGTGGAAGAGTAACAATTGGAAATAGCAAAACTCTTCAAATCCTTGGTACCGGTTCTATTGGTAATAGTAATATTTCTATTGATAAAGTTCAATATGTCAAAGGCCTTACTTATAATTTGCTTAGTGTCACTCAATTATTTGATAATGGACATCATGTTGAATTGGGCATTGATAAAGCTATTATTACTATTGGTACTAACAAAATCCCCCTAGTTGCTAGAAGGGAAGGAAATATATATGTATTAGACTTCAATTTGCAGGAAACAGCATGCTGTTTGGCTGCAATGGATAATGATCCATATATTTGGCATAGAAGATTGGGACATGCACACATGGATTTGCTCAGAAAGTTATCAAGCAAGAAACTAGTGAGAGGACTGCCCAAACTAAAGTATGTCAAAACAGAAGTATGTTCAGCTTGCCAATTGGGAAAACAGCTTCGAAGTACTCACAAATCAAAGAAAATGGTATCTACTTCTAAACCCTTAGAGCTTCTGCATTTGGACTTATTTGGTCCAGAAGCTTACAAGAGTATTGGAGGTAAACAATATGGTTTTGTGATTGTAGATGATTATTCTAGATTTACATGGGTATTATTTCTTCGTACTAAAGATTGTGCTTTTGATGAGTTTAAGAAGCTAATCAAATTACTTGAGAACAAGTTGAATACAAGACTTGTAGGTATAAGGAGTGATAGAGGAGGTGAATTTCTCAACAAAGACTTCGTTGATTATTGTGAAAAAAGAGGAATTACACATGAATTTTCTGCACCAAGGACTCCACAGCAAAACGGAGTGGTAGAAAGGAAGAACAGGTCACTACAAGAAATAGCAAGGACTCTTTTGCAAGAAAGCAAGCTGCCTAGAAGTTTTTGGGCAGAAGCAGTGAATACAGCGTGCTATTTGTTGAACAGAGTCATAATCAGGCCTATTTTGAACAAAACTCCTTATGAATTGTTGAGGAAAAAGAAGCCAAACATTAGTTACTTCAAAATCTTTGGCTCAAAGTGTTTTGTGCTCAAGACAATTGATAATGATGGTAAATTCGATGCTAAGTCTTATGAAGCTATTTTTCTTGGCTATTCTTTAACTAGTAGAGCATATAGAGTTTATAACTTAAATAAACATATAGTTGAAGAATCTATTGATGTTACTTTTCAAGAACCTAACAATGATCTGCCAAGAGACGAGGAAGAATTTGCAGGTGAAATTGATAATATACAACATCAAGCTACTGAAAATCAGCAAGCCAACAATTCTGCTGAAACTGGAAGTCAGCAAGCCAACAACACTACTGAGAATGGAAAACAGCAAGCTGGAAATGCAAATCAGCAAGCTGAAGTGGTCAGAATCACTTCACATGAAGAAATTGTTCAACATTCTCTACCAAAGGCTACAAGGACAGTAAAGAATCATCCTCCAGAACTTGTCATTGGAAATATCTCAGATGGAATCACAACAAGGAGAGGAAAAGCAAACTTTTGTGCTTATGCTGCCTTTTTAGCTCAAGAAGAACCCAAAAATATCAAGGAAGCACTAGAAGATGAAAATTGGATCATGGCAATGCAAGAGGAACTCAACCAATTCGAGAGATGTGATGTTTGGGAACTTGTAAAACCACCAGAAGATGCTTCTATCATAGGAACCAAATGGGTGTTCAAGAACAAAGTGGATGAATTTGGAACAGTTACTAGAAATAAGGCAAGGCTCGTGGCTCAAGGCTATAATCAACAAGAAGGAATTGATTTTGAAGAAACATATGCACCTGTAGCTCGTTTAGAATCAATCAGAATGCTTCTTGCTTATGCATGCTACAAGAAATTCAAGTTATATCAAATGGACGTAAAGAGTGCATTCCTAAATGGCGTGCTGGATGAGGAAGTCTATGTCAAACAGCCTCCTGGATTCGAACATGAGAAGTTTCATGACTATGTTTACAAGCTCAAGAAGGCATTATATGGTTTAAGACAGGCCCCTAGAGCATGGTATGAGAGGCTTAGTAAGTTTCTTCTCAAAAATGGATTTACTCGAGGTAATATCGATCCAACATTATTTACAAAGCAAAATGGTAAAGATATTCTTGTTGTACAAATATATGTGGATGATATTGTATTTGGTGCTACTAATGAATCTATGTGTGAGTGGTTTTCTAAGTGCATGTACAATGAATTTGACATGAGCATGATGGGGGAACTCAACTATTTCTTGGGTCTCCAAATCAAGCAAACCAATGATGGTATTTATGTGCATCAATCCAAGTATACAAAGAATCTGCTCAAAAGATTTGGTCTTGAAGATGTCAAAGCAAAAACAACTCCTATGACTCAAAACAGCAAGCTGTTTGCAGATGAAAATGGTAAGGATGTGGATGTCAAAAGGTATAGAGGTATGATTGGAAGTTTATTATATTTAACTGCCTCAAGACCTGATATCATGTATAGTGTTTGTGTTTGTGCAAGGTTTCAATCCAACCCTAAAGAGTCTCACTTAAATGCGATTAAAAGAATTTTTAAATATTTAAGTGGTAGTATCAATCTTGGTTTGTTCTATCCTATCACAAATACTTTTGATCTCGTGGGGTATAGTGATGCAGATTATGCAGGGTCTCAAACTGATAGAAAGAGTACAAGTGGTGTTTGTACATTCCTTGGACAAAGCTTGGTTTCATGGCAAAGCAAAAAGCAAGCTTCTGTGGCTCTATCAACGGCTGAAGGAGAATACCTAGCAGCTGGTAGCTGTTGCTCTCAAATTTTATGGATGATTCAGACTCTAAGGGATTTCAATATCAAGTGTGGCAAAATTCCAATATATTGTGACAACACGAGTGCTATCAATATCTCTAAGAATCCTGTGAATCACTCAAGAACGAAGCATATTGACGTTCGTCACCATTTCTTAAGAGATAATGCAGCAAAAGGGAAGATTGAGTTGGTATTTGTCTCAACTGAAGTTCAACTAGCAGATATCTTCACAAAGCCATTGGCTGAAGAAAGATTTGCAGCTATTCGAATGGAACTTGGCATGTGTACTGTGTAGTCAGCAAGCTGACAAGCACAGAATGGGTAACGTTGGCTTACCATTTGTATCTAAACTGTTTATATGCCATTACCATGATTTACAATTATTTCTCTATGCTTATTCCAGACCTGGACTAATGTTCTTTTTGTTCAATTTTTTGATGGATTAAGGGGGAGAAATTTAGGAGTATTTATTTGCTTGTTTGGTCAAGATATTCGATGTGGATATGATTAATTATGCTTGTTTATCTTGAATCTGTTTTATATCAAAATGTACTAATATGCAGGGATTTAGGGGGAGTTATTATTTCTCCTAAATATTGTGTAATCATCAAAAAGGGGGAGATTGATACTCCTATGGTTTTGATGATCACATTCAGCAAGCTATTTGCTTGTAGTTTGATATAAAACATTGTGTTATGGTTGTACTAACTTGGTTTTGCAGGGTATATTAAGTTTACAGAGAATATATATACAGCAAGCCATTTGGTGTTACAACAGAGACAGTTTGGCAAGCCATCTGCACTGACGGACACAAACAGCAAGCCATTTGCAAACTGCCAGAAATCCTGAAGACTTTTATCAAGACAAATTCTCATGGATGTAATTCAGGATATATATTGTGAGGACTATTTATTATATAATACGTACACAATATATTCTAGAGCTCAAATCTTTTCAAATATCTTTCTTTTAAATTATTTTATAAAACTTATAGGAGTTTCCTTATTTAAAAGATTTTCTTTCTTCAAAATCTCCTATACGCGTTTTATATACATACGAACAGAAGGGATATGGTTCTCATCGATTTCTTTCTTTCAAACCCTCTGTCTAACGTTCACAAGAACGTTTGTAAAATCTCTAACCAATTGAACGTTGGAAATTGATTCTAATCGTTCGAATAATTGGTGATTGATTTTCTGAACGTTGGTGTGATGCTTTATAAACCTTTGTCTTGTGTTCATTCGTTTCTAAGACTTCAGAGAAAATATTCAAGCACACAAGATTTCAAACAACTCGGTTTTTCATTGCTATATCTTTCATTCTCTCGAGCTCTTAATATATTCTTACGTGCTATATTCTAAAGAGTTCATAGTTTGAGTTGTATCCTTTATTGATTGTATTGTTCGATTTGTAAGGATTAGTTGTTGGACAGTTTGGCTAGGGAACTAGGGTTTGGTGAACGTTGCTAGAGAAGTATACTTGGGAAGTATAGCTTAGAGAGCAAGTTCAGAAACAGGAGTTCAGCACGCCATTTGTCAACAGCTGGGAATTAAGGGAGATATATTATTGTATCTTGTAATTGGTTTATTTCGTTGATCAATAATATATTCTCTTACCAAGTTGGTAAGGGACCAGGACGTAGACCATAGGGGTTAGGGGTCGAACCTGGCTAAAAGTCTCTGTGTTATTTATTTTCTGCTCTTTACTTACTGCTTGCATATAGCTTACTGTTTCTGCACTTTACTGTACTGATTTTCTGTGCTTTCAGCATACCATTTATCTCTGTTTAAAACGTAATCAGTAAGCTGTTTCTGGTAATTCTTAAAATCAGTTTTAGTTATACATAGTTAGCCATTTACACCTATTCACCCCCCTCTAGGTGTGCATTTTCAGGAGCTTGTTTGAATTTGATCCTTTTTACATGGTTTCCTGGCAGTAGCATGTGACCTTTGTTTGTAGACCATTGTAGTATTCCATTAGCAGTTTGCTTTTTGAAACACACAGATGGTTTCTTGACTTGAATCTTCTTCTCTTCTTGAGGTGGCAAAACAGTTGCAGAAGCCATAGATGAAGATTTTGCTAGGTCACTACTAACAGTATTCACCCTAGACTTAGAGTCTTATGTTGTGGTGAGGTTACTGTCAGCAATGCCTAAGGCTTGCTATTTTCCACTCTTCTTTTCATATACCTTTTCTCCACCCTTGTCATCATTCTGCTTTCTGCTTTTATCATCCCTTTTCTTCTTGTCATCACTGCCCTTATATCTCCCTTGATCTCCACCCCTGCTTCCACTTTTATCATGATCATCATTGTCTTGATTTGACTTTCCACCTTGAGCAATAGGCTTGATGTCTGATTGAGAGTTGATAAACTTCACCAGAATGTTAAGAGCCTCCTTTTCAAATTCAGATTTTCCACTCCTTGAATGTAGAACTCCAGCCAGAAACTTTATGGTGGACATGTTGTTTGCTTTTAGATGTTGGCCAAATGTGAAAGCAACAATGTCTTGATCCTTTTCATATAGAATACAATGAGGCTGAGGAACTACTTGAGGCAGTTGAGATTTCATGCACTTGGTGAGAATCTCTTTGAGCATATCATTGTCTGGTGAGTTATTCCTTTCTATCTTCTTGATGATTGTTCCAAGTTCAGAGCTAGACAAAATTTGAAAGGCTTCAATGTGGATGTGAAAAAGGTTCTTGGCAGTGTGAATTAAGATTTCTCTATCATTCTAAAGAATGATGGCATGGGGATTGGTTTGCACAATTTCTCTTCTCATTACAGTGACTAGAAACACATCTTGCACAAGAAGCTTGATGTAGTCAAAGTAATGGAAATTGGCTCTTTTCCTTAACTCTTGTAGATGCTTCAAAAAGGCTATGTCATGGTATAGTCTAGAGTTTTCAGTATCTTGACATACCCTTTGAGTAAGCACATTTCTGAATTCTGAAGGTTCAGATTGAAGGGATTGTTTAGCAATGTCAGGGATGTCAAATTCATACTCTGACTTCCCTTCAGTTTCAGGTGGCTTGGCAACTTCATCTACAACCACTTTCTTCAGCTTGTCATCCTTAGATGTAGATTTCTCAGACTGAGATGACTTAGCAGTTCTTGGTTGGCCACTATCATTGGTTGTTATGCCTTTGGTTTGAGATTTCTCCCCCTTAGTCTGAGGCTCCCCCTTAGATTTTGAGTTCCTTGTTATCCTCTTCTCCCCCTTAGGCTTGTTGTCAGGCACAGAGGCTGTAGTAGGAGCCTTTGGAGTTGAAAATTCTTCAAGTAGAGGGATACCCATGTGCTTCATCATGGCAGACAGCATAGATTGTTGATCCAGAAGAACATTAGCAGTAGTAGTGGCTTGAGTGTTCAATTGCTCAGTTAGATTTGTAACCTTGCCTGCCAGATGGGCATTGGATTCTTTGAGAGACACCACCTCCCTTTCATTTAATACCGAAGGATGCTCTTGCAGTTAGACAGAGTTTTGCCAGAAGTCAAACATCTGCACCACTAGGGATGGGCACTAAGTCACTTTCAACAATTGATAATCAGAATAAACATCATGGAAAACCGATGTCTATTCCTGATACCTTACAACAGTGGCTTACCTATGATGAGGGAGTTACCACTTTGATGGAATTCTCGCAAGTTTCATCACATGCTCAGAATCGGTCTGCTCATGCTGAGGCATTTGAAGAGATTCCTGATGAGCAAAGCGGTGACGAACAAGGTAATGAATCAGGTAATCTCTCTCTACATTCTACTCATTCCTCTTCCTATGTTTCTGATTCCCAGACCCAAGAGACTGCTAGCCCGCAGGATCTATCCCAGGGTGAGAGCTATATTTCTAATTCTTTGTCACCCATGTCACCGGAATCCAAACAGCCAGCACATATAGATGTAGGAAATGATGAGGAGAGTGACCCCGAAGAGCAGCCTCTTACTCGAAAGAAAGCCAAAATTTCTCATGCTGCTACTTCTAAACCTCAGTCAAACCCTAGCGTGTCACACGTAACCACTCCACCTCACGAGAATGGTTCACCCCTTGAACAATCTGCACATAGGGATTTTGATGATGATTATGTACCTCTTGAAGATACTGTTGCTTCAAGAGGACATGAAGCTTTAAAAGCTTCAGCCGTACCTTCACCGGTACGTACTGATGCTACAAAGAGGATCGGTTCTGATGTCGTACAAGAACACTTTGTAGCCTCTCAGCCTGAGATTCCAACTCAGGAACAAACAGCATTTGATCCCATAACTGCAAATTATATTGCTTATCCAGTTTCTGCAGGTACTGCTTCATATTTTGGATCAATTATTGAAGACATACACGAGCGTGAGACAGGGAGTGTGTGTGAGAGGTTAGGGAGAGAGGGACCTTCATTTTTAAGGCCCGAAACCGAGCGCCAAATACCAACAGAACGAGTATTAGAGCGAGGTCACCTAAACCAAACACCGTCCCTTAACATTGAAAATATTGATTCACGTATGACTTCTATGGAAAATCAAATGAAGCAGTTTGGGCAGACGATGGGGCAGTTAGGGATGAACATTGGAAACAATCAAAGGGCTCTTGACGACTACGCAGCACGAATGGCAAGTCAAGCTACAGCTTTTAATGATTTGACAAACAAGGTAAATGACTTGGGCCATGCTGCTGGTGTCTTGGGAAACACTCTGAATGACAGGATGGGAGCAATGGAGCTTACAATGGATACTCTGGCTGTGGAGCTCAGTAGAGTTATGTTCGCAATCAGAAGTTTTGTGCCCCCAGAGTGTTTCGCGCCGCAACAACCTCCCCCCGATGCTGGTACAGGTGGTGCTAGTGGAGCAGGACCCTATGGTTCTGGTTTTGAAGATTCTTACGTAGCTGGTGGATCTGGAGACCAGGGTGGAGTTCAGGATAACTCACCTAAGGGGGAGAGTATAAAGGAGACGAGACAGCAGGGAGTTCAAATCGAAGAAATTCCAGAACAAGCTGATCTTGTAAAAGAAATAGAAATTGAGCCGTCTATTGATGAAGAGGCTCTGAGAAGGAAAAAGGGTAAGGCCATAGCGATTGAGCAAGATGAGCCATTCGTTGACCTGAGTTATCAAGAAAAAGTACAGGTGGTACTTGACTCAGATTCCGATATGGAAGACGCACCTTTGAAACATGCTATAAAGAGATCATTGAAAGATCAAGGTGGAGGTGCTGGGATGTCTGTCGGAAGGCCTGAAGAAATTACTGTTGATGAGGAAACCCTTAAATCTCAACGGTTAGCCTTGGAACAAGCTGAGTTCTTTAAAATGAAGGCAATGCAAGATCGTGCTGCGTTTCAGGAAAAGAAAGCGGAGCTACAAGGGAAGCAGTACGATTATGAGCTTGCAAGGCTAGCTGATCCTCAAATTGATCTGGACAATAGAAGGTTAGGGCAGAAGTGGGATGACACAAGGAAGATATTGATGGGACCATGTACGAAAGGAGCTCATAACAAGGAGGCAGATGATCTGTTCTACAACCTAAATTTGCAGAATCCAATGGCTGCTGACTACATGAGTGCTTTAAAGAGATTAATTTCTAAAGTCAGGGTTGGATACAATGCAACGCAAAAGGAGTGGCAGGTTATCTTGTCTTTGACAGAAGGAGTCCCAATGTCTTTCATGTATGTGGATGACCAATTCATGACGAGAAGATCTGCATCAGAGTTGTTCTTGCTAGCAACAAAAATTCAATACTCTCATTCTGAGAATCTAAGCATTCTGTATAGGGATCAGTTAATGCAGCTAGCAGAGGACAAGGGTCCAGAATTCTCAGCATATCCAAATGTTGTCCGGATGGTGGTTGACAGTAAATTGAAGAGGGTGAGCTTGGAGGAAAAGGACTTAATGGAACTTTCAGTGGAATCTCTTAAAGCCGTCTGTAGACAAATGATGGGTAAGGGATTCGCTTCTGAGCTTAAAGATAAATCAGTGAAGATCATTGAAAGTGCCATATTCAAGAAGAGCAATGAGGTGTGGAAGTGTGATGTCATTGCTCCAAACCCTCTTGATAATGTGAAGATTGAACCAGAGCTAATAGAGAAGAAATGGAATTGATAGAGTATATTTTTATATATATATTAGATGATTTTATTCTCATATTTATTGTGTTTTGCATTGATTTGGATTTTTATTTAATAGATTTTATTGTTTTATTGTAGGAAATAAAGAATTCATAACTTGGAAGGATTTAGAGCAAAAAGAGCTATTTTGGAGATAAAATAGGAGAAAATTCGTATTATTGGGCTACACGGGTTGTTCTATACTGTTTTGGCCATATCTTGAGTTCCAGAAGTCAGAATTTGACGATCTTACTGTCCACGCGAAGCTTAGGGAATTATCTTTAATTCAGAGGTGGTCCAGTAAGCAAAATCCAACTGGAAGAGCCCAGAAACAGAGGAGAAAAAGAAGTGACGAATTTTACAAGAAAATCCTATTCAATTATGGATATCTTTTTGTAAATTGATTAGGATATTAAAAATACTTTTATTAGGAGATAGATATCAGATTTTATTAAGGGGTTTTATTATAAAAGGAAGAGAAAACGTGAGAGAGATAGACATATACAGACGTTTTTTACAAAAGCTAGGGTTTTGGTTTTCTCTCTTCATCTCTTCCTTTGTAAGCACTTGGTTTTAATTTGGATCTTCATTGTTCTTCGTTAATACAAAGTTTGAGGTATTCTTTATTCTCTTGTTTTATTATTATATGTTTTACATGGCTTCTTTCATTATTATTATTGCTTTTACTTCTAGAATGAGTGAGTAGTTTAATTCTAGGGTATTAAGGGAAGCCATGTTTGCACCATGATTTGGGTTTAATTTGATTAGTAGATTGATGGGTAAAGAGTAATTCTGATTGATATGTTCTAATTCTTAATTTGTGTAATTGCGCAATATCACGGATTAATCGATTGCAATAGGAGTAATAGATCGAGAGATTTTACTACTAGAGGCTTACATACAATTAGCAGAATTGAAGGTGAGTGTGAGAACATCATTAGATATTCTGAGAGTGTTAATGCTTGAGAAAGATTAACCGTTAATGCTTGAGAAAGATTAACCATTGCTTTAATTACTTAATCCCACTGAAAAGCTATACTTTTGTGATTTGTTTGGTGTAAACATGGTGAACCTGAATTGCCCTAGATCCCTTAATTAATAGATTTAAAACTTTGTTAAATTTGTTTTAGTAGTTAATAAAATTCTCAAACAATCGTTGTGACTAGAAACAATTGATAGCAATTGAATTGAAATTGAAACTGTCTCCTTGAGGATTCGACCCGTATTTGCTAATATCTACTACAATAGATACCGTGCGCTTGCGGTTAGACGTAATTTTACACATCAGGAATATTCTTCAAGCTATGAAGAATGTAGATGAAGCTCTGAATCTTCCTACTGGAGAACTGGAACAAGGAGAGATAAGGGAGGTAGTTGGTGTTCCAGGAAGAGACAGTGTATACTGGATACACTCATTTGTTGATAATACAGCTGATGCCTTAGTATTCATAGATGCAGACCAGAATCAAACATTCTTGCATATGAGTAGACAATGGCTGCTGCAGACTCAAGATGCTGCATTTCTGGAGAAAGTGTTATATGTGTTCAAATGGGAAGATGTGGAAGTTAAGTATGTGACAGAAAAGCAGAGACTCGTGAGTTACCTGTCTGATGTAGTAGTGGAAAAGAAGCGATTGGAGCAAGATGCGGCTAGTGTCCACAATACTAACCGTGTCAAGGGCTATCCCAAAATGATCTATTGTCAGTTTAAAGCTGATAAAACTCATAGGAAACCTCGGCTTATAATGAAGATATTTGAGGACATTCCAAAGATCAGGACTACTCAGGAGGTGGACAAACTCAGAAGGCTTTTCAAACATCCTTACCCAGAACCCAGGAACCCTCTAGAAATGGAAGCAGTAAGTTTGTTGAATGCTAGGTGGACGCAGCTTCATGATCCAGTATATAAGAAACAAAAGCAGCAGGAGGAGAAGCGCAGAAGGCAGAAAGAAGAAAAAGACCAAGCTGCTGAAGCTAGGAAAAGGAAACGGAATTAGGGTTAAAGGTCAGAGTGGTGTGAACTTGAAGTTGGAAAAACTTCATGTCTTTCGGTTGCTTTAACTCACTTGAGGAAAATTCATCTTAGAGTGAATCCAATAAGGTGATATAAGTTTGACTAAAAGATATGAAATAATCCAGGTGATAGGAATCATTCAAATGATCTTTAATTCGAGGTTCGAATTCTGTTTCTAGTTTAAGTTCTTTGTATTGTTTTCAAATACTTTTCAATTGTATATTTTTTCAAGACTGTAGTGTTAATTATCTTTTCTCGTCTCTTGTTTAGTTGAGTTATCCTTCATTAATTTGAATGTCATTGTTAGACAATCAAATTGGGGGAGATTGAAAGGCAGAGTGTATAAACTTGTAACACTATAACTAATGTAACTCAATTAAAAGAAAAGATACTTAACCAGAAGACAATCAAGAACAAGAAGTCACAAGAAATCAACATTATATGAAGACAAGGTAATTGATACAATTGAACATGTTAACTATGATCAAGCCAAGAAGAAATCATTGAGAGAAGTTCAAGTCAAAGTTGTTCAGGCCTCAGTGATTTGAGAAATCGAGAATCAAGATCATAACTATCAGTATCAATAAGACCAATTGATTTCAAGTGAACAAGAAGGAAAGCGAATATTGGAAAGCCAAGTTACTAAGTGAATATGGTAATTTATTCAAGAAGCAGAAACACTATCAAGACTAGTCACTTATGAACCAGACCAGTGCATCAAGTGTCAGGACATTGATAGCAAGTTTATGTCAGTAATAAAGATCCATGTTCAAGAGCTTGCTGAAGAATAAAGAAGACATGAAGATATCACAAGCTCAAGATGTGCATTGAAGTTTCAAGTTGAAGACCAGAATATTTTTTAAGTACTAAATGTTCTGGATGGCCAAGTAGAATATTTCTAAGTAGAAGTTCGACTTAGAAATTTCGAGATGGCTAAGTAGAAATTCTCAAGTAGAAGTTCTACTTAGAGTGCAGCTTCAACATGACACATGGCATCTTCTGATTGGCAGATTTCCAAGCTTTTAAGATAAGGCAAGATTTATGTGGACATCATTGGGCCACGTACATCTTAGTCTTTGAAGACTACAGGACATAGATTACATGTAGTATAAATAGAAGCACTTGTGTAATGTTTTAGTTAGTGAGCAATATTGAGAAAACACAAGAAAAAGAGAGAGAGTATATTCACAGAGCTTAGAATCATTCACCTCTCTCTGAACTTCTGTTATACTTTGTAATGAATGTTGTAGCAACCTTTTCAAGTTATATATAAAGAAATATATTCCTTGAATCTGCGTGTTCATTTATTGCATCGTATTTATTGCTACTCATATTCGAAAAGTTGTATTCACCCCCCCTCTACAACACATTTGGACCTAACAATTGGTATCAGAGCGGATGTTTAACATACAAAACATAGATCCTTGTGTTTGGTAGAAGAATCGTGAGTTTTCATTTTCTAGATCTACTTTTCATTTTTTTCGAAAAGTGTGCTTTAATTCGTTGGTAGTGAAAACTCATCCAGAAAAATTATTTAAATACTCCAGGTGTGATTATTTAGCTTGGGTGTATTTTAATTAATTTTTGTGAATTAATCTGGGTTCATTGATATTTGGTGTTCTTGAGTGTTCATCATCTGTTCTTATCAAAGAAGATAACCCAACAACTTTTTGATCTCCTTTTTCAAACAGATAAGATAGTCAAAAAGGTGTTTTTGTACTTTTGATTTGATAATTATTCCTTGGCCGAAAGTGTAACAAGACATACTCAGTGCCTAGCAAGTGGGTTAGTTGCTTTCGGTGTGTAAAGTATCAAAAGTCAAAAAGGTGTTAAAGTGATAATATTGTTTATTCAATATTAAAGAAATCTGCAGAAAATTTATTCTAAGGACAAAAAGTTCTACATAGAATTTCTACTTGAGATTTTCTACATAGAATTTCGACTTGGACAATTTCTACTTGGTGAATTTCGACTTGAGCAAAATTTCGACTTAGAGAAATTTCGACTTGGCAGAAGTTCTACATAGATATTCTACATAGCCTAGTCTTGGGTACTTAGAAACTTTTAGTGACCAGATTTGAAATGGCTCCTAAAAATTCTTTCAAGATCCCAATGTTCAACCGAGATCACTATGAAGAATGGGTTTTCAGAATGAGACTCTACTTAGAGACTATTAACCCTGAGTATCTGGAAGTCCTTGAAAAGGGTAAATTTGTTCCAATGAAAGCTATTCCTGAGCGTACGGAAGGAGAGGAGGTTATACCTGCTCGGTCTGAGCCTAAAAAGGCAGCGGACTTTACGGATGCTGACAAGGAGCAAATAGCTTATGATACTTCTGTAAGACAAACCTTGATGGAATCCCTTGATCATGAAATGTTCAACATAGTCAAAGGTTTGAATACAGCAAAGAAGATTTGGGACAAGATAGAAGTTGTCATGGAAGGATCTGCAGAGGTTAGAAGCAACAAGACACTTATACTCAAGATGGAGTATGACACCTTTAGAATACGAAAAGGAGAAAGCATAACAGATGTCTATCTAAGATTCAGTCAGTTGGTATTGGATTTGAATCTGAGAGGTGTAACTCTCCCCATGGTTGAGACCAATACGAGATATCTGAGGAACCAGCCAAAGAGCATTGAACATAGAGTCTACGCAATCAGAGAAACCAGAGATTTGCATACAACTTCTCTGGAAGAATATTATGGAATTCTAAAGACCTATGAGCTGGAAACACTTCAAGATCAAGCATGGGACAATGATTCAAAAGGAAAAGAAACTGCATCAGGATTAGTTGCTGATGAGGAAGAGTCTAAGAAGGCAATGGTTGCAGCAAAGCCTAAATCATCACTTGCACCACATCAAGTTGATAATGATGACGAGTGTGCATCTAACAGTGATGATGACTACTTCACCCAAGAAGAGCTGGACAACATGGACGATAGTGTCGTGGCATACATGGCAAGGAAGTTCAGCAACATGAGATTCAGAAAGAGCAACCGACCACAGAGAAATTCTTCATCTTATTATCGGGCTGCTAAGGGTGGTGGTAGTTCGTCAGGCTATCAAGGTAAAGGCAAGAATACCAGCTACAAATCTCCTTTGGATTTCAAAATGAAGTTCAAATGCTATAACTGTGGTGAACCTGGACATTTTGCCTCGGACTGCAAGAAGCCTAAACAGACTTATCCAAAAGAGACATTTGAAGCCCTCAAAAGCAAGTATGAATCGCTGGTGAAGGAAAGACATGGAAAAAGAGCTTTATTAGTAACAGAAGGAAGAGCTTGGGATGATTCAGATGAGGAAGATGTTACTCATGTAGCAAACTTTGCGCTCATGGCTGAGACATCAGAGGAACCAGAGGGCATTAAGCAAAAGAGAAATAAAGTTATATGGGTGCTAGACAGTGGAGCATCGAGGCATATGACTGGAAACAAGTCCCTGCTTACAGAGTTGGTTATGAAAGCTGGCCCTTATGTTACCTTTGGAGATGACAGCATAGGTGTGACAAAGGGATATGGCAAACTGAAAACTGGCAATGTCATCATTGAAGATATTTCCTATGTTGAGGGATTAAAGCATAATTTGTTGAGTATCAGTCAATTCTGTGACAAAGGTTACGAAATTGTCTTCAACAAGAAAGGTGTATCAATCACTCACATCAAGGAAGGCTCACTGGCTTTGAGAGGAGTTCGAAAGGCAGATCTTTTTGTTGCAGACATGGATTCAGCAAATCAGAATGAAGTCACCTGTTTCTACAGCAAAGCCTCGGATGATGAAAGCTGGTTATGGCACAAAAAGCTATCTCACTTAAACTTCAAAACGATGAATGCTCTCGCGAGGCGAGAATTGGTGAGAGATCTACCTCAAATGGAGTTCGCTCCGAAAGGACTCTGTGAAGCTTGTGAAATGGGAAAGTCGAAACGAGCATCGCATAAAAGCAAAGAAATTTCTAGTATTACTGAGCCTCTGCAACTTCTTCATATGGATTTGTTCGGCCCAGTGAATGTCCTATCTTTGTCTAGGAAAAGATATGCATTGGTAATCGTGGATGACTTCTCCAAGTATACATGGGTATTGTTCGCAATGACGAAAGACGAAGTACCTTTCCTAATCATTGATCACATCACTCAAATTGAGAATGTTTCAACACTTACTGTGAAGACGATTAGATCAGACAATGGCACTGAATTCAAAAACGCAGTGCTAAATGACTTCTGTGTATCTAAGGGAATACGTCGTCAGTATTCAGCCCCGAGAACTCCACAACAAAATGGAGTAGTTGAAAGGAAGAATAGAACATTGGTTGAAGCAGCAAGAACTTTGTTGTATGATTCGAAACTTCCTCTGTATTTCTGGGCAGAAGCAGTGAGTACCGTGTGTTACACTCAAAATCGATCCTTGATCATAAAAGATAAAGAAAAGACACCATGTGAGCTAATGAATGGAAGAAGACCAACAATCAAATACTTTCATGTCTTCGGAGCAAAATGTTATGTACTTATAGATGATGAAAATCTAGGCAAGTTTGCAGCAAAAGCTCGTGAAGGAATCTTTGTTGGTTACTCCACAGATGTGGTAGCAGCTTATAGGGTGTTCTTAGTAAATGATCGAAAAGTGACTGAAAGCTACAACGTCAGATTCGACGATACCAAACTCTCATCAATTTCAAGAGATTCTAGTGAACCTGAGTCCCTAAAATTTCAGAATCTGGACTTAGAAGAACTTGAAGATGAACCTGAGTTGGTTGTCCCATTAAATGTTCCAAGTGTACGTGAAGAACCTGAGTCTAGTAAACAAGCTAATCCTACAAGATCAGGAGAGACTTCTTCAGTACGAACCGGCAACAACTCAGGGGGAGTAAATAGCAGCTCAAGAACTACTGTTCAAGGCTCGAGTCGAGTTGACTCTAGTTCTGTAGGAGCTGGTACTAACTCAGGGGGAGTTAGTGAAAGTAATCAAAGTAGTCAGCACCACAACTCAGAAAGTCATGCTGAATCATCAAGACAATTTCCAAGAGAACGGGTATGGAATAGAGACCATCCGTTTGAATTAATTATTGGTGATCCAGATGCTGGTGTGTCTACTAGAAGAAATGCAAGAGCTGACCTGGCTAATATTTGCTTATATTCTGGGTTCTTATCCAAGCTTGAACCTAAAGAAATAGAAGAAGCTCTTGGTGATGCTGATTGGGTGATTGCAATGCAAGAGGAACTCAATCAGTTTGAAAGGCAGAAAGTTTGGAAGCTGGTACCCCGACCAAAGAACAAATCAGTAATTGGAGCAAGGTGGGTATTCAGAAATAAAATGGATGAAAACGGACTTGTAACACGAAACAAGGCTCGTTTGGTTGCAAAAGGTTATTCTCAGCGAGAAGGAATTGATTATGATGAGACCTATGCACCAGTTGCAAGACTTGAGGCAGTCAGGATGTTTTTGGCATTTGCAGCACATAAGAACTTCAAGGTTTTCCAGATGGATGTGAAAAGTGCCTTCCTGAACGGAGAGTTAGAAGAAGAAGTGTATTTGGAACAGCCGCCTGGCTTCATTGATCCAGAACTTGTAGATTTTGTGTATCTTCTCTTCAAATCTGTCTATGGCCTCAGGCAATCCCCAAGATGTTGGTATGAAACCCTATCCGTATTCTTAATTGAAAGTGGTTTTACTAGGGGAGTAATTGACAAAACATTGTTCTATAAGAATGTGAAGAATGATTTAATACTTGTTCAAGTCTATGTGGACGATATTATCTTCGGGTCATCGAATGAGCGCTTGTGCGAGAAATTTGCTAAGCTAATGCAAGACAAATACGAGATGAGCATGATGGGAGAGCTGTCTTTCTTCCTTGGATTACAGATCAGTCAGAGAAAAGATGGTATCTTTATCTGTCAATCCAAGTATGTCAGAGATTTACTCAAGAAGTATAATCTAGAAGATGCATCAGCAGCTAAGACTCCCATGGCAACAGCCACGAAGCTTGATGAAGACAAATCAGGTAAATCAGTTGACATCACAAGCTATCGAGGTATGATTGGCTCACTTCTCTATTTAACTGCAAGTAGACCCGATATAATGTTCGCGACTTGTTTATGTGCAAGATTCCAAGCGGATCCTAGAGAATCACATCTCATAGCCGTCAAAAGAATTTTTAGGTATCTCAAGGGCACACCAAATCTAGGAATTTGGTACCCAAGAGATACAGGTTTTAATCTAATTGGCTATACGGATTCAGACTATGCAGGTTGCAGGATTGATAGAAAAAGCACATCTGGTGCTTGTCAATTTCTTGGCAGAAGATTGGTGTCCTGGCAAAGTAAAAAACAACATACAGTATCTACTTCTACTGCTGAAGCTGAGTACATTGCTGCTGGAAGCTGTGTAGCTCAAATACTGTGGATGAGGAACCAATTGAAGGATTATGGCATGGAGCACAAGAAAATTCCAATTATGTGTGACAACACAAGTGCTATTGCCATAACCAACAATCCTGTAGATCACTCAAGAACCAAGCACATCGACATCAGGTATCACTTCATAAGAGAACATGTCGAGGAGGGGACTGTGGAGCTACATTTCGTGCCCACAATGCAACAAATTGCAGATATATTCACCAAACCTCTTGATGAAGTAACATTCAATAGGTTGGTTGGTGAATTGGGAATGCTTAACACAAGTTAGTAAAGCCTTCTATCTGTAAAATCCATGTTTATGTTTGTATATGCAAGCTATTTAATCATTATGTGTTTAGACTTTAAAATGCCTAATTAATGATTATTATAGGTTGCATATAGTGTGATTTTACATGAATTCAGTGTGTTTTAAGTGTCTTTTATAGCACAAATCTTTGAATTCATGCTTGTTAGATTGCATGATCATAGGGGGAGTTAAATTCATAATATTCTAAATTTTGCATGATTTTTAGATGAATTTACCTATGTTTTTCATGTAATTAGAGGCCTTAGAATTATCAAGGAATGTTTTAATTATGTCATATATTAAAAATCCTTGAATTGATATTTATATTAATTTGACAAAATTTAATTGTTTAGTTTCTTGAAAAATTGTCAAATTATTCTAAGTATCTTCAAAATTTCGAGTTAGTTTCTATCTCGAAACTCATCTAGAAATTCGACTTGAATTTCGATTTGAGCTTCCAGAGTGAAGTTTTGAAAATTCTAAGTCTGGGAAGAATTTCGAGTTAGCCTCTATCTCGAAATTCAACTCGAAATTCGACTTAGAGTTCGACTTGGAGTTACCAGTGTGCCTATTTATTATCTTCAAAATATTCGAGATAAAGTCTATCTCGAACTCCATCTCGAAATTGAGATGAGGTTTCCATTTTTGGGGATATTTTGAAAAGAATTGAGAATAACTTCGAGTTAATCTCTATCTCGAAGTTCAACTCGAAGTTCGACTTAGAGTTCGACTTAGAGTTTGACTTAGAGTTTGAGATGGAATTCTCAATTAGTTAAGGGGATTTTTCGAGTTAACTCCTAACTCGAACTTTATCTCGAATTTCGACTTAGAATTTCGAGATAGATTTCCTTGTTGGTTTTTGCTGTAAAATGGCTAAGTGCTAAATGTTCGAGTTGACACCTATCTCGAACTTCATCTCGAAGTTCGACTTGATGTTCGAGATAGAGTGTTCCCTGTACGTACTTAGTGTTTTTCACTCTTTTTAACAGGGACATTTTTGTCATTTCACATTCATGTCTATATATACATCTTTAACTCGATCTATTCTTTCAGTTTTACCTAATTGAGTTTTACAGCCGCCCCATATACATACAGGCGATTTCGACTTACAATCCCTGATTCGTGATTTCTCTGATTAAACTCATACAGACCACGAATTAATGCCCGATTTTAGACTCCTCTTACCTGTGTGTCATCATTAATCTCTGTGATTGTGTCTTGTATAACTGTTCATCTTCATCGATATATACACACACGTATATACACACAAAATTTCACAGATCTGTTCATACACGATTTCACACACACGCATTTCACTGTTAGTGGAGATTTAATTATTGGTTTGAAATTTGCCTTCCATTAACTGTTAATTGGATCCCGTAGTTTAATTTCTCAAAAAGGGACTTTTGTTGTTCTTGATAAATTAAAAGGGATATAACGGTTAATTCTAAAATTAATTGTTTTTCAGAAATTAAAATTAATATTCACATCTTTTAAAAGAAAAACTTTTAATTAAAATGGCTCACCAATTTTCACTTGCTAAAAACAATTTTTATAATATTTCTACGGAAATTGGTGATCAACTCCCGCGCTTTAAGTCTTGGATACGATTTCTCAATTTGTATTCCAAAGCTAGCGATGCTTTTACTGCTAAACCTACACTAGTACATGATGCTTTACAGCAATTATGGACTAGTGCAGTTTCTTTTGGGAGCAAATCAACCCCCTTTGGTTTCAGGTTTACCTTAGCGGGTCAGGAATATGAGGTGACTGAACAAATTGTCAACAAGGTTCTGGGATTCCCCATTAAAGATGCTTATGATCCAGAACCTACAGCTGCAGAACGCCTCAGATTCTTTGAAGAAATAGGATGTTATCCTCCGACTGGCCGGATCACTGGAAACATCCAAAAACAATTCTTTCATGTGGAATGGAATTACTTTTTCGAGGCCATCACAAGATGTTTTCGGGCACGAGAAAGCGATTTCCATCAAATTTCCATTCCCATGCAAAACCTTGGAATTGCCCTAGCAAGAGAGCTGAATATAAATTATGGACGAATAGTTCTCTCTGAGATAGTGGCTGTGATGGGATCTCCTGCAAGCAGAGACCTCAACACAACAGATGTTGTCTGCTGGTTTCCTCGGTTCTTACAGATGCTGATTAATCATTTAATACCGAAGGATGCTCTTGCAGTTAGACAGAGTTTTGCCAGAAGTCAAACATCTGCACCACTAGGGATGGGCACTAAGTCACTTTCAACAATTGATAATCAGAATAAACATCATGGAAAACCGATGTCTATTCCTGATACCTTACAACAGTGGCTTACCTATGATGAGGGAGTTACCACTTTGATGGAATTCTCGCAAGTTTCATCACATGCTCAGAATCGGTCTGCTCATGCTGAGGCATTTGAAGAGATTCCTGATGAGCAAAGCGGTGACGAACAAGGTAATGAATCAGGTAATCTCTCTCTACATTCTACTCATTCCTCTTCCTATGTTTCTGATTCCCAGACCCAAGAGACTGCTAGCCCGCAGGATCTATCCCGGGGTGAGAGCTATATTTCTAATTCTTTGTCACCCATGTCACCGGAATCCAAACAGCCAGCACATATAGATGTAGGAAATGATGAGGAGAGTGACCCCGAAGAGCAGCCTCTTACTCGAAAGAAAGCCAAAATTTCTCATGCTGCTACTTCTAAACCTCAGTCAAACCCTAGCGTGTCACACGCAACCACTCCACCTCACGAGAATGGTTCACCCCTTGAACAATCTGCACATAGGGATTTTGATGATGATTATGTACCTCTTGAAGATACTGTTGCTTCAAGAGGACATGAAGCTTTAAAAGCTTCAGCCGTACCTTCACCGGTACGTACTGATGCTACAAAGAGGATCGGTTCTGATGTCGTACAAGAACACTTTGTAGCCTCTCAGCCTGAGATTCCAACTCAGGAACAAACAGCATTTGATCCCATAACTGCAAATTATATTGCTTATCCAGTTTCTGCAGGTACTGCTTCATATTTTGGATCAATTATTGAAGACATACACGAGCGTGAGACAGGGAGTGTGTGTGAGAGGTTAGGGAGAGAGGGACCTTCATTTTTAAGGCCCGAAACCGAGCGCCAAATACCAACAGAACGAGTATTAGAGCGAGGTCACCTAAACCAAACACCGTCCCTTAACATTGAAAATATTGATTCACGTATGACTTCTATGGAAAATCAAATGAAGCAGTTTGGGCAGACGATGGGGCAGTTAGGGATGAACATTGGAAACAATCAAAGGGCTCTTGACGACTACGCAGCACGAATGGCAAGTCAAGCTACAGCTTTTAATGATTTGACAAACAAGGTAAATGACTTGGGCCATGCTGCTGGTGTCTTGGGAAACACTCTGAATGACAGGATGGGAGCAATGGAGCTTACAATGGATACTCTGGCTGTGGAGCTCAGTAGAGTTATGTTCGCAATCAGAAGTTTTGTGCCCCCAGAGTGTTTCGCGCCGCAACAACCTCCCCCCGATGCTGGTACAGGTGGTGCTAGTGGAGCAGGACCCTATGGTTCTGGTTTTGAAGATTCTTACGTAGCTGGTGGATCTGGAGACCAGGGTGGAGTTCAGGATAACTCACCTAAGGGGGAGAGTATAAAGGAGACGAGACAGCAGGGAGTTCAAATCGAAGAAATTCCAGAACAAGCTGATCTTGTAAAAGAAATAGAAATTGAGCCGTCTATTGATGAAGAGGCTCTGAGAAGGAAAAAGGGTAAGGCCATAGCGATTGAGCAAGATGAGCCATTCGTTGACCTGAGTTATCAAGAAAAAGTACAGGTGGTACTTGACTCAGATTCCGATATGGAAGACGCACCTTTGAAACATGCTATAAAGAGATCATTGAAAGATCAAGGTGGAGGTGCTGGGATGTCTGTCGGAAGGCCTGAAGAAATTACTGTTGATGAGGAAACCCTTAAATCTCAACGGTTAGCCTTGGAACAAGCTGAGTTCTTTAAAATGAAGGCAATGCAAGATCGTGCTGCATTTCAGGAAAAGAAAGCGGAGCTACAAGGGAAGCAGTACGATTATGAGCTTGCAAGGCTAGCTGATCCTCAAATTGATCTGGACAATAGAAGGTTAGGGCAGAAGTGGGATGACGCAAGGAAGATATTGATGGGACCATGTACGAAAGGAGCTCATAACAAGGAGGCAGATGATCTGTTCTACAACCTAAATTTGCAGAATCCAATGGCTGCTGACTACATGAGTGCTTTAAAGAGATTAATTTCTAAAGTCAGGGTTGGATACAATGCAACGCAAAAGGAGTGGCAGGTTATCTTGTCTTTGACAGAAGGAGTCCCAATGTCTTTCATGTATGTGGATGACCAATTCATGACGAGAAGATCTGCATCAGAGTTGTTCTTGCTAGCAACAAAAATTCAATACTCTCATTCTGAGAATCTAAGCATTCTGTATAGGGATCAGTTAATGCAGCTAGCAGAGGACAAGGGTCCAGAATTCTCAGCATATCCAAATGTTGTCCGGATGGTGGTTGACAGTAAATTGAAGAGGGTGAGCTTGGAGGAAAAGGACTTAATGGAACTTTCAGTGGAATCTCTTAAAGCCGTCTGTAGACAAATGATGGGTAAGGGATTCGCTTCTGAGCTTAAAGATAAATCAGTGAAGATCATTGAAAGTGCCATATTCAAGAAGATCAATGAGGTGTGGAAGTGTGATGTCATTGCTCCAAACCCTCTTGATAATGTGAAGATTGAACCAGAGCTAATAGAGAAGAAATGGAATATTCTTCAAGCTATGAAGAATGTAGATGAAGCTCTGAATCTTCCTACTGGAGAACTGGAACAAGGAGAGATAAGGGAGGTAGTTGGTGTTCCAGGAAGAGACAGTGTATACTGGATACACTCTTTTGTTGATAATACAGTTGATGCCTTAGTATTCATAGATGCAGACCAGAATCAAACATTCTTGCATATGAGTAGACAATGGCTGCTGCAGACTCAAGATGCTGCATTTCTGGAGAAAGTGTTATATGTGTTCAAATGGGAAGATGTGGAAGTTAAGTATGTGACAGAAAAGCAGAGACTCGTGAGTTACCTGTCTGATGTAGTAGTGGAAAAGAAGCGATTGGAGCAAGATGCGGCTAGTGTCCACAATACTAACCGTGTCAAGGGCTATCCCAAAATGATCTATTGTCAGTTTAAAGCTGATAAAACTCATAGGAAACCTTGGCTTATAATGAAGATATTTGAGGACATTCCAAAGATCAGGACTACTCAGGAGGTGGACAAACTCAGAAGGCTTTTCAAACATCCTTACCCAGAACCCAGGAACCCTCTAGAAATGGAAGCAGTAAGTTTGTTGAATGCTAGGTGGACGCAGCTTCATGATCCAGTATATAAGAAACAAAAGCAGCAGGAGGAGAAGCGCAGAAGGCAGAAAGAAGAAAAAGACCAAGCTGCTGAAGCTAGGAAAAGGAAACGGAATTAGGGTTAAAGGTCAGAGTGGTGTGAACTTGAAGTTGGAAAAACTTCATGTCTTTCGGTTGCTTTAACTCACTTGAGGAAAATTCATCTTAGAGTGAATCCAATAAGGTGATATAAGTTTGACTAAAAGATATGAAATAATCCAGGTGATAGGAATCATTCAAATGATCTTTAATTCGAGGTTCGAATTCTGTTTCTAGTTTAAGTTCTTTGTATTGTTTTCAAATACTTTTCAATTGTATATTTTTTCAAGACTGTAATGTTAATTATCTTTTCTCGTCTCTTGTTTAGTTGAGTTATCCTTCATTAATTTGAATGTCATTGTTAGACAATCAAATTGGGGGAGATTGAAAGGCAGAGTGTATAAACTTGTAACACTATAACTAATGTAACTCAATTAAAAGAAAAGATACTTAACCAGAAGACAATCAAGAACAAGAAGTCACAAGAAATCAACACTATATGAAGACAAGGTAATTGATACAATTGAACATGTTAACTATGATCAAGCCAAGAAGAAATCATTGAGAGAAGTTCAAGTCAAAGTTGTTCAGGCCTCAGTGATTTGAGAAATCGAGAATCAAGATCATAACTATCAGTATCAACAAGACCAATTGATTTCAAGTGAACAAGAAGGAAAGCGAATATTGGAAAGCCAAGTTACTAAGTGAATATGGTAATTTATTCAAGAAGCAGAAACACTATCAAGACTAGTCACTTATGAACCAGACCAGTGCATCAAGTGTCAGGACATTGATAGCAAGTTTATGTCAGTAATAAAGATCCATGTTCAAGAGCTTGCTGAAGAATAAAGAAGACATGAAGATATCACAAGCTCAAGATGTGCATTGAAGTTTCAAGTTGAAGACCAGAATATTTTCTAAGTACTAAATGTTCTGGATGGCCAAGTAGAATATTTCTAAGTAGAAGTTCGACTTAGAAATTTCGAGATGGCTAAGTAGAAATTCTCAAGTAGAAGTTCTACTTAGAGTGCAGCTTCAACATGACACATGGCATCTTCTGATTGGCAGATTTCCAAGCTTTCAAGATAAGGCAAGATTTATGTGGACATCATTGGGCCACGTACATCTTAGTCTTTGAAGACTACAGGACATAGATTACATGTAGTATAAATAGAAGCACTTGTGTAATGTTTTAGTTAGTGAGCAATATTGAGAAAACACAAGAAAAAGAGAGAGAGTATATTCACAGAGCTTAGAATCATTCACCTCTCTCTGAACTTCTGTTATACTTTGTAATGAATGTTGTAGCAACCTTTTTAAGTTATATATAAAGAAATATATTCCTTGAATCTGCGTGTTCATTTATTGCATCGTATTTATTGCTACTCATATTCGAAAAGTTGTATTCACCCCCCCTCTACAACACATTTGGACCTAACAATTCCTCTCTAAGATATTGAAGTGCCTCACTGAGAGTTACATCATACTTTCCTTGCAGCCAGGCATCTGCATTGCCATCTCTCTCAGCATCATCAATAATCTTGGCCTTCTGCATCTCCACATCATCCCTATGGCATAGAAGGATGGCCTCATAGTCTGGATTATTTTTACAAACTAAGGAATCTGATGCATGTTGGAGGTGACAATCCCTATGCATGTTGGAGGTGACAAGGTTCTGAGCTATTTTTACAAACTCAGGAATCTGATCCACAATTAAGCTTTGAAGTGCTTCAACCGTCAATTTTTTGTGGAACAGACCCTGATCCTGAAGCACTGTCATGTTGCACAGGCTTCAGCCATTGTGACATAAAGTCAGAGCTAGAGCTAGGTAAACTAGACTCCTCAGTTACAGATGCAACTTCTGTAACCGGATGGATTGACTCTACTACTGGTGTCTCCATAGAAGTGGGATGAGTTACACCAGCAGTTGACACAGGCACAGAGTCTCTAGTAAAAACTAGTGAAGCCTCTGTGTTTGTGATGGTGTCATTAGGATATGCCCCAGCATGCATTCCCTCACCATCTAAATGTGGGTCCTGGGTGGTGAGCAAAGTGTCATGCACTAAGTCACTTGAAATTATTGGCTCATCAAGAGAAAAGAATTCTTGATGATCAATGCCTTGCATCTCAGTTGCCTGAGTTGCAGGTTCCAAAGAAATTTCAGTGTTAGATTCTGGAAGAGGAGTGTCTTGTAGAGTAGATTTTGGCAACTCCCCCTAAGAGATAGAGGGAGTTTCAAGTGTGATGTGCTCTCCACCCAGTGTAGTGCCAGCCTTATCACTCCCATGTGTTGACTCAATACAAGAAGGTGCATTGGGGAGGATGCTTGATTCTATAGATGCACCCTGTTGAGAGGATACATCTAGTGAGCTGTTTGCCCCTGATTTTACAACTTCAGCCATTTGTGTGACTGAAGAGGTGGTCTTAGTCTTCTTCTTCTTCTTTGGCCTTTATAAGGGTGACTCTGGTTCCTCACTTTCTAGACCTAGTTCAACAGCTAATGCTGCTTCAGATAAGATATTCAAGGGTGCAGACATTACTTCCTTTCTCTTCTTTTTACTAACATCACCCTTTTGAGAGGATGATGCAGTTGGTTCAGTAATTGGTACAGTGTTTGGTTGAGAGGGTTGGTTAGCTAGCCTTGGGTTAGCATTTTGTTCTACTTGCTTGGATTATATAGATTATCAAACTTCAATGGATCTTTATCTTCATCATTAGCTTCTTCTAATCCAGGTAGTTTGCTATCATCAAATGTCACATCTGTGCTTTCCATAACTTTCTTTTGACTGATGACATAAACCTTGTATGCAATTCTTTCCATAGAGTAGCCAAGAAAAATTCCTTCAAATGCTTTTGCATCAAATTTTCCAACATATTCAGAATTATCCTTCAATACAAAGCATTTGCTTCCAAAAGTATGAACATACTTAAGAGTGGGCTTCTTCCCAGTCATCAAATTATAAGGTGTCTTTCCAGTGTTTTTGTTGATGAGGGTTCTGTTCTGGATATAGCATGCAGTGCTTACAGCCTCAGCCCAAAAACATGTAGGCATTTTTGCATCAAGTAACATTGTTCTAGCAGCCTCAATTAGAGTTCTATTCTTCCTCTCAACAACTCCATTTTGTTGTGGAGTCCTTGGAGCTGAGAATTGCTGAGAAATACCATTCTCTTTACAGAATGCTTCAAGTATGGCATTTCTGAACTCTGTTCCATTATCACTTCTCAGTGCAATCACACTTGCAGTGTTGGCCTTTGCTTCCTTGTCAACTTTCTTTATATGCTCAGTGATTACTTGTGGAGCCTCATCTTTTGATGCCAGAAATTCCACCCATGTATACCTTGTAAAATCATCAACCATCACCAAGGCATACTTCTTTCTTCCTAGTGACATAATGTTGACAGGCCCAAACAAATCCATATGAATGAGTTGTAGGGGCTTGGTTATTGATGTCACTGTCTTTGTCTTGTGGCTTGATCTTTTCATCTTTCCTTTTTGACAAGCCTCACACACTCCTTCTTGACAGAATTCAAGTGTGGGCATGCCTCTCACTAACTCTCTTCTGACTAGAGAATTAATGGCTTTGAAGTTCAGGTGTGATAGTTTCTTGTGCCACAGCCAACAATCTTCATTTGATGCTTTTGAGTAAAAGCAACAAATTTTGTCCTTGTTTGCAGAATCCATATTGGCTACAAACAGGCTTCCCTTCCTTACTCCAGATAGAGAAAAATCACCAGTCTTCTTGTGGGTGATCAAACATTCATCTTTGTCAAAATCCACCTTGAATCCCCTATCAGTAAACTGACCAGCACTTAGCAGATTATGCTTGAACCCCTTGACTAGTGCTACATCTTCAATGATGACATTACCAACTTTCAACTTGACATATCCCAATGTGTTACCCATGCTGTCATCTCCAAAAGCAACCATTAGGCCAGCCTTTTCCTCATATTGTGATAGCAGGGCCATATCACCAGTCATATGATTTGAGCATCCACTGTCCAAAATCCACATGACCTTCTTTTCACTTTCTTTGCCCTGCAAACACAAAGGTATTACTTTTCCTTTGGTACCCAAACAAGTTTGGGTCCATGTGACTTAGAAACAGTTTTATCATAAACAACATGCTTGTCAACTTTCTTGGCATTAGTCTTCTTGTCACTGTTAGAAGTCTTAGATCCTGAGGCTTCAGACTTAGGTGACAGAGGTACCTTCCTAGCTTTAGGAGGACTTGAAGACTTTGACCTGGTGTAGTGTGTGTGAGAATTGTGACTGATATAACCATCAATGAATTGCCTTCTCAGATTAAAACAACTAGTCATTACATTCATATTGCATGGCATACAGTCAAATTTATCACAAAATGGTGCATCTCTATGTCTTAGAGGCACAGAACAATCATAGAAAGGTTTGGACACACTAACAACAGGTTTCTTGCATGCATGAGTTAAATGATTGGTACTGAAACAGTTCTGACAAGTTTTCCTAGGGGCATTAGGCATATAAGCATAGTTGTTATCCTTGTTAATCCCTAACTTGCCATTTCTGTTCTGTTTCTTCTTAGTCACTTTCTTTTCTGATTCACTCTTCCCAGCTGAAACAAACTTAACAAACTTCTTAGGTCTTGGCCTATCAACTACTAGCTCCTTGTCTTTTGACTTGACACTCTCATTCTTGGATGATGCTTGTTGTTCATTTGATTGTGCCTCATCCTCATCAATTTCAAATGTTGGTTCCTTAAAAATTGGATTTCCAGTCTTTTTCAAAATGTGAGGCACTTCCTAATTGAACAACTGTGTCATCTTCAATGACAGCATAGCCTTTTCTCTGTTTAAGAGTGTCATAATCAAGTCCAATAGCAGCCTTGGGTTTTGCTTCAATTTTCTCACAGTAGGATTTCACTAGACCAGATGATTTCTTGAAAGTTTTTAGTTTGAATTCATTTTCAGCTAATTCATCCCTAAGAGCCTTTTCAACCTGACTAGCACACAACACCTTATTATGCAGATATTCAACTTCTTTCTTAAGGTTTTCTATTTGCATAGCAGTTAGCTCAAGTTCCTCATTCTTTTTGGTTAACATTTCATTTCTAGAAGACAGTTTAGCAATCTCTTCATTAGCAGCAGTCATACTAGTATGAATGTTAAACATTTCAACAGATAGTTGTTCAATCATGCATTTATACTCTGAAACAGACATGTCTATAGTAGTGAGAGATGGTACCTGAGGGTCTGATGGAGATGTGTCATCCTTGGAATTGGCCATCAAGGCATAATTGCAGAATTCTTGCTCCTCTCCATCACTGTCAGAATCATCCCAACACTTCCCTTCAGCTATGTAGGCCTTACCTTGTGTCTGCTTTTTCAGAAGGGCCTCATACTTAGCTTCAAGCTCAAGATAATCTCTATCCTTCTTTTTAGGCTTCTTGCATTCACTGGTAAAATGCCCTAGGTCATTGCATCTATAGCACCTTACAGATGACCTATCTACATGGCTGGTTTTAAACTTATTCTTGTTTGGTTTCACAGGTGCCTTGCTTTTGTTGAATGAATGGTTTTGGGTTTTGGGTTTGAAGGGTTGATTCCTTTTGAATCTGATGTTTGGAAATTTTCTGGCCATGAAAGCATATGAAGTGTTTTCCATCCCATCTAGTTCTTCAAGAGTGTAAAACTCTTCTTCCTCCTTCTCCTCAACAGGTTCACTTACCTCAGGTTCAGTTTCTTCCTCTTCCACTACCTCCTCCATCCTTAACTGGCTTGTGGATGTTTCTAGGTCTTGAATAGATTTGTTGACAATCAAGGCACATGATGTGTTTACCATTCTGCCTTG
Source organism: Kitagawia praeruptora (assembly GCA_037693485.1). Classification (NCBI taxonomy): domain Eukaryota; kingdom Viridiplantae; phylum Streptophyta; class Magnoliopsida; order Apiales; family Apiaceae; genus Kitagawia; species Kitagawia praeruptora. The sequence continues at coordinate 154,235,318 of CM075344.1, read as the reverse complement.
ATTGGCTTGGATAGCCCTTTTCTGAAGCAACTCAAGCTCATGAGTTTTTAAGACTCCATAGAGCACATCATATGTAACTTTGTTCAAATCTCTTTCCCTTAGAGAAATGACCCTTTGCTCTAGATGGTTTGGTGAGGATAGCAGAAACTTCATGTTTAACTCCTTGGTACTGTAAACCTTGCCATTCATCTGCAACTCAGTAACTAGCTTGTGAAATCTCTCAAACATCTCAGTAATGCTTTCCTTGGGCTGTGCCATGAAAGCCTCATACTGTGTGACCAGTATCTATTTCTTGTTTTCCTTAACCTCATCAGTTCCTTCACACAACACCTCAACGTGATCCCACATTTCTTTGGCAGATGTACATGATGCAATGTTTGCAAACATTGACATGTCCATGGAATCAATGATAAGCAACATGAGGTGGCTGTCAAGAGCAACCTTCTCCCTTTCTGATTCTGTCCATTTTGATGGATCCTTGGCCTCATAAGATCTTGGGATAGTTGTGGTTCCAACAGTCTTCTCTGGTATCTCTTGTTGTGGAACAAAAGGACCATTCTTAAGAATCTCAGGATACAAAGGATGAGAGGCTTTGATGAACAACATCATCTTTATCTTCAAGAGGTTGAAGTTATCTTTGTCAAACTTAGGGACTTTCACCGTTCCTGTAGTCTTTGGTGTATTCGAACTCATGATCGTTTTTCTGTTTTTGAATAAACAACCCGCTCTGATACCACTTGTTGAGTATTGAATACGATAAAAGAATACAGAGGGGGGGTGAATGGATTCTTGAACTTTTCTTCTTCGAGTCTATGTAGCAAGAGTGTTTGTGTGTGCAAGATTGAAGGTGCGGATAAAGAATAACAAAAAACACAATATCACTTTAATCTAATGTATTATTAGATAAAAGTTGCTACAATCTGTGAATACAAATGATAGTATTCTCAGCTTCGTTTTTCTCAGAGAGATACAGCTTACAGTGTATGAAAAACTTGACTCACAAAGTTACTAAATTAATTGACTAAGGAAGTGAAGCTGTATCCTTATAGAACATGGATACACCCTACTTACTACAAATAAGGTAGCTGAACAAATTACTTTCTAGTCTGTCTATCCTTTTTGAGTAAGTGTCCAAACGGTTACAGATTTAACTTTGCAAAGCCTGTTCAGATCCACTTCTTTAGCCCCTTGTCTCTTCTATATCTCTCCAAGCTTCCTTGTAGGCTTTCCAGAGCACGTTACAGATTGTGGTCCATAAAGTGCATTGGCTTGTTGCAGGTTTCTGACTTGTACAATTTCTTCAGTATTTTGTCTCCAAGAATGTATTCGAGAAGTGACTAAGTAGTTGATTCGAGAACTAGAATTGACTTGATCGATAACTCTGAGTTCTCGAACACTGTTATATTGACATATCGAATTACTTCTCGAATAGCTCTTTTCTTCAGGATTCCTTGAGTTGTCGAATAGAACACTTGACTTGTCGAATCCTTGAGATATCGAATAGCTTTCTGAGTCTTTGAGATATCGAATGGAACTTTGACTTGTTGACTCCTTGAGAACTCGAATACTACTTTGACTTGTTGACTTCCTGAGTTCTCGAATAGAGTACATAGACATATCAAATCTCTGAGATATCGAACAGTGTATTCAGAGATATCGAATAGTGTCTTGAGATATCGAATCCCTGACTTCTCGAATGCTGGACTTCTCGAATAGACAAATATACTTCTCGAATTGGTACTTAGGGAAATTCTTCATTTCTTCAAATCCCAACTGTGATTATTTGACAGTCTTTATCTTCTTGCTTGAGGCATGAACCTTGGAACTTCTTTCAAGCATTATTCTAGACTCTATAAGTACAGTTACACAACTAGGATTTGATGCCTACTGCAAGTACAATACAAACAGAAACTCTACAACTAGAGGTTCCCTCAGTTAAGAGGTCATGTAAGTAATGCAAAGCATTACAAACAATTAGGCTTGTTATTAGATGTATACAAGCATGCCTCTGTAACTAACACAATAATAAGAGCGCGTATTTGAGATAAATTTAATAGTCATAGATCCTACAAAAGTAGGAGTCTTTAAAAGAATTTGACAAAATCGTCAAGTGGGAGATGTTGTATTTGGCTTATTTTATCAAATATAATAAAAGAATTGATACATGAATAATGTATTTAGTAGATATATTCATTGTGTAATTATTGATTTATAAGTTACAATTTGTGTAATATTATGGAGTTACATACTTGATAAATGTGGGAGTTACATTTTTATGTAACGTCCATATTAATTATATATTAATGGTTATTAGGCGGTTACATATTTTGGGTGGAGGAATGGTATAGAATTTGCCTATATATAGTGGATTATTCCAAGAGAACTAAGCACTCATAAGAAAGGAAGAGCAGATTGTTCAATTACTATTCCGGAACTCCAAAATTAGATTTTTCTTTTTATCCCTAGCTTCTCAAACACACACAAACATATTTTGTTCTCTATTTCTTTCAGCTAATACTTGCTATTGTTTGATCAACTCTAGTACGTTAACGAGTTAATTATAATACCGAGAGGATTATATTTAATTGACATAAGACTTGAGTGGTGCATGCTTATATATCTTTGATTATAATATTGTTGCGGTATAGACATACATTGTGACCGTGCATAATTTTTTGAATTGGAGCTTAATTACATTCTGAAGAGTAAATTGGCATAGACATATGTTAGTTTATTTTGTAGGAATTATACCATAGTGATTTCGAGAGAAACCTATGACCATTAAATTCTAGCTAGTAGACTGTGGATTGCTATAGTGCTACACAACTCTTTACCTATTTTCACTTGTTAGGGGGAAGTAATTATCCTAACTTATCTTCTCATATTTGAAACACATCACACTCTCTTCTCTAGTATAATTAGTTGGTTAAATTAGTTCTTATAATTAGTTTAGTTATAAAAATCAACAATCAATTTTTGTGCTCGATAACTGAATTGTTAGATATTACTTGCGATTAATACAAATTTGTAGTCCTTGAGGATCGATATTCGGTACTTGCTACTGTATTACTTTCTTGCGATTGTGTTCACTTGCACATATAGATTTTACGTAACAAGTTTTTGGCGTCGCTGCCGGGGACTGTTATTGTGTTTATTGCAGAATTAATCATCTTACAGTTTGGTTTATTTTGTGGAGCTTACTTTGGTAACTCTTGTTGTTTTTCAGGTTAACAACATAGAGTTATGTATTCTCCGTATGCGATGGATATGGTGTATGACGATGAGTGTGCTGTACGAGATCAAGAACTTCTTTCGTTGCAGAGTAGATTATCTTTTGTGTCAGAGATGATTAAGAATATGGGCATAGGAATGAATCAACCTATGTGGCAACCAATGAGTCCACCATTGAGCCAAGCTAAGAGTGTTTCGTGTGTTTATTGTTGTGGTGCTCATACCTATGACTACTATCTTTCCAATCCGGATTCTATTTGCTTTGCGGGTAATGAAAATTGAAGTAGCTCGTATTCCGATTCTTGCAATCAGTCATGGATGCAACCTCCCACTAATTCATAGAGTAGTGAAGGAGCTTATCTTGAAACTTCATCAATGAACTCTAGCTATTCATGTTTTCAGCAACCTCAACAAGAGCCTGAAGAAGAAGAACATAGTTATCTAAAAACTTTGTTGATGCAAGATATGGAGAATCAATCAAATATGTTGAGGAACTTAGGGAATTAAGTCGAAGAGCCAGTTGATGAGATAAAGAATCAAATGCATGGTTATCTACCATGTGATATTGATAATCATGAAATTATTGGGAAGGAGTATTCAGAACCCGTGGTAATTGAAAACGAAAATATGGTGGAGGTCTCTCAAACTACATCTGTTCATGAAAGATATGTAGATGAATCTTCAGCAATCTATATAGAGGATGTTCTAGTTTCTGATAAACTAGAGCATAATTCATGTGAAGATCCATTGGAGCAACCCATGATTCCAGATTTCAGACATAAGAATAAGGAGGAGGAGCATCTATCTTTGTTGGAGGTTAATTCACAAGATGCAGAAATAATGCATTGTTTTGAGTCATTGGAAGTGCTATCTGCAGAAGTCAACCCTCCAAAAGCCTCTATTAAAGAACCACCTGATTTAGAACTGAAGTTGATGTCCTCTCATTCTGAAGAGGTTAATTCAAGCTCATCTTTAGCATATTCTATCATCATCTCAGCAGAATTACCTCCGGACAAGAAAGTTGGAAGGAAAATTTCAAATTTTTGTCATAGTATGTGCTTTGTAGATGTGCAAGTTTTGTTAGTGGACACTGCAATTGGTTCTTTTGAGAAGCGGGGAAGGTTGACATCTCCGACTTTGTCCATCATTATCTCCGCAGATTTACCGTCTGATAAGGAAGAATGGTTGTTTGAGGCTTTGCAAATGTACAAGCTAGTTTCTTTTGAGCAGCGGAGAAGGTTGAAGCTTGTTATAAAAGACGTTGCTCCAAAGAAGATAATTAAATGGCAATATAGAGATGCGGTGCGAAATTTTACACTATGGTGTGAAATTATCAAGTAAAAATCCCATTGCCATGTCTAGCTAAAGACTTTAAAGAAAGGCGCTGGCGCTTCTTGGGAGGCAACCCATGATTTTTGTAAGGTTAGTAAATTTTTGTTTCATTTTTTTTATATTTTTTTGTTTTTAGTTTAGATATTTTTTATTGTATATTTTTGTTACTCCCAAAAATTGCCTTGATGAATTTGTGTGAAGCGTTTCAGCGGGAAAAAAAAAAAAGAAAAAAAGTAAGAGTCGGAAGGAATTATATGGGAAAAATAATGTTGGTTGTGCTGATTTTGAGGGGAAAAAAAAGAACAGGAATGACATGTTGCACATGCAATTTGTGAGACGGTCGTGCCAGATTGAAAGAAAAAAAAAATTGAGGAACAGGAGTCAGAGACTATTTGATGGGCGTGCGACTTGTGAAGCGGGCGTGCGTTAATCTCTGTGATCGAAATTTGTTTTAATAGCTGACTTCCGCTCTTTCAGTCTCACGCGCGCCCCGGAGCATAGTAGCAAACCTGCGGTGACAATCTTCCTGTTAAATGCAGTCCATGCAAGTGTGTAAGCCTGACTCAGCCCATGTAATTTGTCCAGCCCATTTGCGACATATCATCCACATGGCGCATGGTTAGAAGTTAGAACCCAGCCCATCTGCCACACGGAGTCCAGTCAACATCTGTCCAGCATCTAGTCATTGTACAGTCAGCAGCCTCATCATCATTGTCCAGTCAGTCACCACGTCATGCCCAGACACATCTACTCAGCTGCCACGTCAAGATGCTAGTTGTATGCTTGTAACAAAAATTTTTGATGAAATGCTGGACGTGGGAATTGAACACCAGACCTCAAGGTTGCAAGACTAAGGCCCAACCACTCCACCAACTTGGTTTAAATGTTGGAAATTTCCTCTTTCAAATTAATAACGAGAGCATTGACCAGAAAAATAATACATTAGAGCCAATTTTCTACAAGATTTTCAACCGGCATTTAATATTAGGGGAGTATTTTTAACCTTTCTTTGTATAATTTTTTTTATTCTTTCTTTTTGTATTTCTTTTGGGATCTTTTTAATTCTAGATGTTTTATAAATATTATTCATTGGGGACAATAAACCTCTTAAATGTGGGGAGGGGTTTCCAACATAAAAAAAATAAAAATTAGGATCATCAATAATTTAATTTTTTTTTTCTTAGTTCTTTTTAGGACATTAGATATTTCTTTTTTAGATTTTATTTTAGGATAGTTAAAAAAAATAGAAAAACACAAAAAAATAGAAAATTTAAAATTGATTGCCTTGTCAATATAACATGTTAATAAGGATAAGTACACACCATGTAGGCTAATTTTTCGGGTATCGTATATATGTCTCCTTAGCGTAAAATACCTTATACATGATGATGTCTTGTACGTGCTTGCGAAAATTCAAAACTTGAATGTACGTTATTGTCAATTTTGATGAGTATGGCATGCTATCACCATGTGAGATCTTGAGCCTTAATTTGCGATTGATACTTGTTTTATCGATCTATTTTTTTGTGGTGAGTCATTCGTCATTGTATGTGTTGCTCGAGAACTTGCTTTAAACCAGGTTATGCGCATATTGATATTGTGTATCGTGTAAAAATGATAAAGGCACTAGGATTAACCGTATTGTCCCAAATAGTACCGTTAAAAATAATCCTTAGTGAGCCCCCTTGAGCCTATATCCTTTTTCTTTCGTATATCACCATCTAAATTTTGAGCTTATATATTTCTTCTTGTCTTGATTGACTAGTAGAGCATTGTGATGTACAGATGAGACTGGTAAGATATTAAGTGTGGGGACATCTTTGTTATTGTGTGAGTTACAACCCTTGACAAAGACCTTTTGATTTATACGAACATGAAGTCTAGAGATTTTGGTGGACAAGCAAGCTTATGGTAGCACATGTGCATTTGATTGAATTTGAGTGATACAGTTGCACCTAAACACTTGTGTGATTTGAGTGTTTGTGAGGTCATTTTCCATCCACAGCATGTTATTTTCCTGTTGATTGAGACTTTGATGTTATTCATGATATTTCAGTCTTTTGAGACTATGTGTGCGTGCTTAAATAGTTGTGTCGGTGTGTAAAGTTGAGGAATCGCATTATATGACATCTATGAGCTATTACATGATTAAGTTTGCATGTGTGGAGTGCTATGATATATTTCATGTTTGAGACTTGGCAGTCAGAATAAAAATTAGGAATTTTGTGGGTAAATTCACTACACACCCTCACGAAACCTTACTCGTCCACTAGGGCTACCTTGGGGTTTAAAGGGCTTGTTGCATATGCCAAATACAACTGTGATCACCTACGAAAGTGATATTAGTTAGTTAGGATTTAGTTTTTTCTTTCTTGTTTGCCCGAGGACGTGCAAATGCTAAGTGTGGGGATGTGATAAGCGTGTATTTAATAATAATATTGTCCCTATATTTAAGTTATTTTGCATTGATTTGGATTTTTATTTAATAAATTCTAATGTTTTATTGTAGATATCAAGGAGTTATAATAAAGGAGGGCTTGGAGTTTAAATAGCAAGAGTTGGAAATTAATTTAATTAAAATTCGGATTTTATGGGTCGATGCACAATCTACACTGTTTGGGTCATATCTGGAGTTCCAGAAGTCCGTTTTAGGCGATTCAACAGCCCACAGAAAGATTTTGAGAAGGGCTTCAATTTATAAGTGGTCTTGGTATCAGATTCCAACTACATCAGCCCAGAAACAGAGCCCAAAAGTCAGCTACGAATTTCCTCTTATTGGAATTCAATTTTTGTTGGGAAATCTCCTTGTAATTATATTAAATAATTAAAAATACTTTATTAGAGGATATTATTAGATACATCAGGCCTAATTGAGAGAGAGACACATCGTACGAGAAAGAGAGGCACAGGAAAGAGAGAAAGAAGAAGCTTGAGACGGAGATTCAACCATTGGAGACGTTCAATTGGATTTGTTTTCATCTTTTTGTTCAGAATTCTCTCCTTTACTTTTACAATCATGTTTATGTGCTATCAATTCTTGTATGATTTTGAGATTTTCATTATGAACTAATTTTATATAGTTGGGATTTTTATGGAACCCTAGCATGAGATTTTTGGTGTTTTGTTAAAGAGTATTTTAGGTATTTCTACAGTTTACTCATTCAAGTGTTTTTCATGCTAATACTTGCTATTGTTTGATCAACTCTAGTAGGTTAACGAGTTAATTATAATACCGAGAGGATTATATTTAACTGACATAAGACTTGAGTGGTGCATGCTTATATATCTTTGATTATAATATTGTTGCGGTGTAGACATATATTGTGGCCATGCATAACTTTTTGAATTGGAGCTTGATTACATTCTGAAGAGTAAATTGGCATAGACATATGTTAGTTTATTTTGTAGGAATTATACCATAGTGATTTCGAGAGAAACCTATGACCATTAAATTCTAGCTAGTAGACTGTGGATTGCTATAGTGCTACACAACTCTTTACCGATTTTCACGTGTTAGGGGGAAGTAATTATCCTGACTTATCTTCTCATATTTGAAACACATCACACTCTCTTCTCTAGTATAATTAGTTGGTTAAATTAGTTCTTATAATTAGTTTAGTTATAAAAATCAACAATCAATTTTTGTGCTCGATAACTGAATTGTTAGATATTACTTGCGATTAATACAAATTTGCAGTCCTTGAGGATCGATATTCGGTACTTACTACTGTATTACTTGCTTGCGATTGTGTTCACTTGCACATATAGATTTTACGCAACAATGATCCTAACCTGCTTACTTCATTAGCATTCTAAATCTCTAAGGGGTAGTATTATGGAGAGGAGTTGGGTGTTTCCAAAGAGGAAATTTGTGAAGATCAACACCCATGTAGTGCACTATGATGAACCATTGGCTAATGGTAATACATCAGGCATAGGGGTGGTGATCAGAGATAGGAGAGGTACTATAGTACTCATGGTCTCGGGCACTATACTAGGAATCACAGCTAGGGCTAATGAGGTGTGGTCGATGCTCATTGGTCTGAGATGTGCATACTATAAAAGAAAAAATAAGTTGCAGTTGGAGACGGACAATGATGAGGGTGTGAAAGAATGGGAAGATTGGAGGTGGTGGCTGGATCCAAATCATGCTGGGGTCATTCAACAATTGGAGCAGAGGAAATCAGATCCTAATCTGACACTGGAAGTGGAGGTTATCAGGGAGAGTCAAAACAGGTTGGCTAGATTTCTAGCAGTGGATGGAGCTCAGAACAGGGACAGGCTAGTAGTGTTTAGAAGGTCGTTTGGTAGGGTAAGGGAACTATGGCGTCTGGATATGGGTCTCGGGCCGGTTCAAGATCGTTTTCTGCTGTTGGAGGAGGAAGAAGCCATGTAGGCTGCTGATGAGGAGGATCTCGAAAGCATGGGAAACTGGCTGGTGGCGGACATTGAGTCGCAGGGGATGGGAAGACAAAGTGCTTGAAAATGTCGTCTGAAAGTTTGGTTCGACTTCCGTTGGTTAATTTTATTGTTGTTTTTATGTTATTATTAAGTTTATGTTATCTGTTTTATTGGGTGATTTGCGTTCTTGTTGGATTTATGTAATCAAACCTTATTTGTTCTTGTGGAAATGTGGGCAGATGGCCCGTTTAATTTGATAGTTTGTTGGTTGGGTAATAATATTCATGTTTTTGCCTAAATTATTGTTGCCAATCTTTAAATTTTTAAAGATTTGTTTTGAATTTATCATGTTTAATTACGATTTTTGCCAATTTTAGATTGTCATTGGCCATCATGATCTTTAAATTTTGTAATTGCTGTGTAGTCATGATATTCAAAATGCATAAGTGGGTGTTCCATAACCTAGCATCTAATCTTATAGGCTGGGATTATTTAAACAATTTAATCGAAGCATCATTTGGTTATGTTTAAAAAATATTTGTAACATTTTTACGTATTAAATAAATTTTGTAAAATATTGTTTAAATTTTTAACTTTAAAAATGGTTTAACATTTTATTGTTTTTAATACGATTTTGGCCAATTTTCATATTAACTTGTCATTTTTTTACTACATAACTGAATTTTCAATCATTTTCTGACTAATTTACAAAAAAACTACCTCAATCTTCGTTTAGTCCTATCTTCAAACGTTTTAGTGACACTTAACGCCAAACCATTTTTAGAATACTAATGTCATATTTTACTATTCGATTTTTATTGAATGGAGTTAAAATTTAGTGATCAAATTATACAAATTTTGTAATTAATGTGTAGTCATAATTTTAAAAATGCATAAGTGGGTGTTCAATATTTTGGAAGAAAAATAAGAAATTATCAGAAATATGGGTGTGTGTACTATAAGTGTATTTTATTATAATAAATAAGGGTGTGTGTAATATAAGTGTATTTTATTATAATTATGTATTTATAATTAAATAAATATAATAAGAAGCAATATTTGGTATTATCACTTATTAGTAAAGAGTATTTATTCAACTTATTATCCAAATTATTCACGTGTGAAATGAAAAAAAATTGCATCGCAGTGTTCCATAACCTAGCATCTAATATTAAAGGCTGGGATTAATTAAACTTTTTTATCGAAGATCATTTGGTTAAAATTAACCATTATTTGTAATATTTTTTATTTTTAAATAAATATTGTAAAATAGTGTTTAGATTTTTTAAATTTAAAAAGAATTATTTTTACTTTTTATTGTTTTTTATACGATTTCTTCCAATTTTCAATCGTCACTTGTAATTTTATTACTACTTACCTCAATTTTCAATCATTTTCTGACTAATTTACACAGAACATAATTCAATCTTCGTTTAGTCCTATCTTCAAACGTTTTGTTTGACACTTAAGGCCAACCCATTTTTAGAATACTAATATCATATTTTCGGTTATTGAATTCAAAGTACGAAAGCAGGGTAAAATGTGGTAGAATACCTCTATTCCATTTTTATTGAATGGAGTTAAAATTTAATGATCAAATTATGGAAATTTTGTAATTAATGCGTAGTCATGATATTCATAATACATAGTTGGCGTTTTATATTTTGGAAAATCATAAGAAATTATCATAAATATGGGTGTGTGTAATATAAGTGTATTTATTATAATATAAATAAGTTTGTGTGTAATATAACCTAGCATCTAATCTTATAGGCGGGGATTAATTAAACATTTTAATCGAAGCATTATTTGGTTATATTAAAATATCATTGTTAAGATTTTTTTTTTAAAATTTTTTGTAAAGTATTGTTGAATTTTTTTAATTGTAGAAAAATTATTTTGATTTTTTATTTTTTTTATAAGATTATTGCCAAAATTCAATTGTCACTTGTCATTTTTGACTACGTAAATCAATTTTCAATCATTTCTTGACTTATTTACACAAGAACTACCTTCAAACTTTTATAACTCTATTCACAAAAAATTAGTAATATTGAATGACTCAAATGACAAACGAAATATTCTAATCATTCACATAGAAAAGACTACTCAAGGATTTTTCATTAGAGTAAACATATAACTGTGTTGCAACCAAAAAATATCGTCCACCATCATTACATTTTCCAATTAATCACTTACTCTAAGAAATTAAAGTTATAGTTTTGGTACATTGTTGAAAATCTATTTGTAGACAATGTTCTTGGTAACATTGGTGGGTTCTCCATTATCAGAATCCATAAAAAGACGCAATCCTTCTGGAGATGTTACTCTGCTGACAGCAACATAAGCCTGGCCATGTGTAAAATCTGGTTTAGGTAAAAACAAACCAACTCTCTCCAAGGACTGTCCTTGAGATTTATTAATAGTCATGGAGTAGCAAATTTGCAAAGGCATCTGCTTCCTCAATAATTTGAATGGCAACTTGTTGTCACTGGGACATAATTCCATCCTAGGAATGAAGTGTCTGCTCTCAACATATGTACCACAAATTACCTCACACTCAACACAATGTTTTAAGCATTTCGTTACCATCATTCTTGTGCCATTGCAGAGACCAAGTGTTTGGTTTAAATTTCTCATAAGCATTACAGCTACCCCAACTTTCAACTTCAGCTCATAAAGAGGCAGACCAGGAATATTGAATGAGTTGAGATATTCTGGTGGAAATGCAAAATTGAGATCAGTAGCTGTACCACCAAAATCTTCAGCTCGATCAACGCTGTAGTACGTAAATATGTCTCCGGGAATAGTATCAACAATAATCGAATTCAGTTGACCAACAGTGTGATTGGTTGGTGTTAGTATGGCTCTTTCACTAAGATATTTGGGTTTTTTATAATTGCCTTCAAATTCCGGATAAGTCCATTTAATCATATTCTCAACTGAATTCTTGGTTTTGACATCACAGAAGTCAGCAGGAATCTAAATATAATCTTCAGCCTGAGAAAATTCACCAGTTGTTGGAGGACCAATTTTGCCATCACCTACTTTCAGTACCCATTCAGCAAATCTTCGTAAATTCTCGCAGTCCTCAGCATTAGATCCTTGATTCAGCCTCATGTTTTTTTTCAGCAGAAAAATAACAGCCACATACCATAGATGTGATCTAGTTATGGATGCAGCTACAATATCACCTCTATCTCCCAGAGTTATAACCGGCAATATTTGACGGAAATCACCACCAAGTAGAACAGTTATTCCTCCGAAAGTCATATTACCTCTCTCAGGACTGACAGATTTCATAATGTCTCGAAGAGATCGATCAAGACATTCAAAAGCATACATATGTTGCATAGGGGCCTCGTCCCATATGATAAGGCTAGTCTGCTTTATGAGCTCAGCTATATCAGAATTTGCTGCAATGGCACATGAAGAATCATCATCCAATACTAATGGGATTTTGAATCTTGAATGAGTGGTTCTACCTCCCGGCATTAGAGTTGCAGCAATTCCGGAGGACGCAACAGGTAGCACAATTTTACTTAAGGATCTTAATTTATATATTATGGTCTTCCAGATGTAAGTCTTACCACATCCACCACTCCCATAAACAAAAAATAAACCTCCACTGTTACTCTGCACCGATTCCATAACAGTATGATACACTTGTAGCTGTTCCTCATTGCAATTTTTGAAAAGTTTGTCAAACTCCTCTCTCATCTCCACAATATTATAATTCAATTCATCATTGATTAAGTTGTCTGCACCACTTGATAAAAATTCAGCCGGTGGTTGAGGCATCGTGCTAAACTGCTTCAAGGATTTACCAATAGAACGTAATAATTGATCAATTTCTGCATACAAAAATAAGAGAAAGAATGTAAGAACTTTCACAAAATTTCAAGTCAATATAATTTTACAGCAGTGCACAATATATAACATTATAATTTTTAATTAAACAAGCAGTTAAATAGGATTACATAGTTAATATGCGATGTAAGTGTAAATAATACTCACCTGCTAGTGCATGAAATTGAAGTTGCCTTTCACTCAATTCTACATAAGCATGAACTTGTTGCTTCCTCCTCCTATAGACAATATCATCAACCATTTCTTTCCAATGTTTGGACCACAAATTTGGGAGATCAGTTACTTGGCAATTAACCATTATATGTACAAAAAGTTCGCTGATCTGGGCCGGAAAACCAAATTTTGAACATTCTTCTATCACTTGATGCCACTCATTATCATTATCTAATAATCCATACTGCTGGCAAGCTTCCTTAAAAGTATTGTAAACTACACCATCAACAGTTTTTAAAACATTAAATGAAGTAGGACCCCTCACCTTTGTTAGTAGAATACGTAGATACCAAACTTTTCCGGCACCATGGTGAGTATAGAGCAGCCTTTCAATTTGATAGCCACATTTGCGTGCAGTCCATATAAAATCAGTAGCATTCCATACATAATGTTGTGGTATTTCATCATAAGTGTACTTATTGGCTGTTTTGTCATCAAAGTTTAACTGAAAGAAGGCTTCAAGCTGGATCCATTTAAATCTCTCCCGATTAAGAACCTTAGGCAAGCTGTCATTCTCCCTGAAAGTATAATTACGCTTTCCCGGCAAGTGGAACGATAGACGAAGTACAGAAATAGAACGATGGTGAATATCAAAACCAAATATACGATGTGTTGCTTCTGCGCCACATATATATCTGCCGTCGAAATAAGCTTTGATTTCATCCACGGGAAGATCTTCTGTGGGTTCACCATCATTAGTCTTTTTTTAAATCTCCACTATAGCACGATCATGACCTTTGAGACAGTACTTGAATAAATACTTGAGACTACGTGCATGGCAACAAATTTCCACATTCACATGACATTGGTATTTTACCAAAAGATCTCGATTGTATGGCACAACATATTGATTATCAAGATCCACTTTACCTTTGGTAACAGTGATTTTAGTATCCCTACGCTTATAAACCGGGAATCCAGATTGATCAAATGTAGTTTGAGCACAATACCTACAGTGAATCACATTATCAGTATTTTCTTCATCTTTAATAAAAATATGATATGAGAAGTATTGCAATCATATTATCAAAAGTAGAACAAACAATGAATCATGATTTCAAATTGTGTCCAAAAATAAAGTAAAATGTTGATGATATTGTTCTTCTTACTTCTTGGGGAAGTGTTTGCCACATTTTTTGTCCATCATGCATGGAGAATTAGGGTTATTATACCCATAAGGTCCATGTATCATGAAGGCTTTAACAGCAGCATAACCAATTGGATCGGCAACCGGATCAGGAATCTCAGCTGAGACAAAACTGTCGACATTTGCATTCAGATTTTTCTTACTCTCTGCATCCAGCCATATCAGCAAATGAACATGCGACAGACCACGCTTTTGAAATTCAACAACATACATAACTGCATAGACCATTCAATTGTACAAAATCAAAATAAAAACAGAGAAACATTATATTAATCCATAAATTGTACAATTCTGAAATAACTTACTTCCAGCACAAGTGCCAAAATAATTTTTTTTCTTTATATCCTCGATCTGCTGCTCGAGTTTAAGCTGGAAAACCCTTTCTATTATATCTGGAGAGTCCATAATATTGCAACCAGGAGTGCATTTCATCATTTCAAGTATCTCATCCCACATAGGATTAGTGGTCATAGTAAGGAAAATGTCCGGATGACCAATTTTCCGACAAATAGCAAGCGCATCTTGGAAATGTTGTTGCATGTATCGTTTCGAACATAAAAAACTTGCAGGAAGTATGAAACCTCTGCCAATATTACTTGTATCATTTAGTCCATTTCGTGAGCTCTTTTTGAGATTGTCATAAACATCATGACGCAGTTCTGTTTGGTCTGTGCGAAACCACCAGAGACGTGCTTGCTCAATGGACGAAAATGCATTAACTATATACTGTTGAAACAGCCTCCCACCAAGCCTTGGAGTATTACCTGGAAATTAATACAAAACAATGTGTTTTTTATCTATGACATTGGTACTGCACAAAAGTCATAAAAGCTCAAGAGGATAAATTTTCAATAGAATTACCTTCATCATAACGGACATGTAGTTTGTAGGAATAAAATTCCTTCTGCGTTATCCTCTTCCGCTTCTTCCCTTTATTTTGTGCATTTTGAACATAGGGGATATCATCGTGGTACCCATCCTCACCAGTTGGAAACAGAAGTAGATATTGTAATGCCATAAGCTTGGGATGAATATCTGATATACGGGTAAGACCCTTACTTTTACAATCAATAATTATATCTCTCTCACCACAGGTGTTCTCCAAGTCGCCAACCATGATTGCTCCAACTTCATTAGATGGACCAACTTTCATCACAATTTTAAGATCCTGGACAGGCTACTCTTTGAACCGATCACGCGCCATACGAAAGTATTTTACTAATTCATTAGATTCATCCAACATCTGCAGGAATCCTTGTATAGTCTCAGTATCAACTGTCTCAACATCTTCTACACTAACCCATGTCATTCGATTCTGAACTTCATTATCAGTGTCATAAATGTACAACTGACAAAACTTGGGGGTCCCACCATCATCAGGAATTAGAGTGCCAAAGACATGGTGGTTCTGACCATTCAGCCGATAAATGTAAGGTGCACCACCATTGTTTATGGAATGGTCGACCTTGCATCCCATAGAGGTGAAAGCAAATATAGAATTGTACAAATGAATCAACCGTTTGAACTTGTTGCACCGCTGCGGATCATTGTAAATTTGCATCAAATAAGAAGGAGTTGGAGGTGTTTTGGGAAGGCGTATTTGACCTTTTGAACAACAGATTGAGAATTCAGGACGGCCATGTTTTACATTTTTGTTCACTCTCTCCTCCTTCCATAAAATTGCATGACAATGGTTACACACTTCCGTTGGCGGACCCAAACTAACATAACCTAAAACAAAACAATGAAATTGGGAGGAAAAGTCAACAAATAGTTTGACAGCGCCAAGTCCGTAAATGTTATTTTGTGAAGAGAGGTGAACAAAACATTGTAATGATGAGATCTGAACAGAAAATTAACCTTTACTGGTAACAATGCCTTCTTCAGCTAAAATGACATCTTCACCATCACTATCACTACCAAATTCTGACCTTCCAAAAATAACAACAGTTAATGCCAAGCAAAAAATTAGAATCTACAGAATGAGATTGAATTAAACTTAAAACATGATTTACCAGCATTTCCATAGTAATCTGCATCTTTACAAACAGATAATGGACTTGAAGATTCACTATCTACAGGTTCATCGTCCTGCTCATCAAGAACCTCATCTACGAAAAGCTGAGAAATAGAGTCAGTTATTCTTGTTGGTGTAATCTGACGCCTACTCTTTTTGGATATTTCCTCTGTGGTTAAACATTCAACTCCACTGCCTACTGTAAGAGATCCCAGAATCATAACAAATTCTGATAGCACTGGGAATGAAAAAAAAAAGGAAGCTATATAGAAAGTAAATTTGTACAATTTTCTGATGCACAATTATGCCTTTGCCTCCTACTCTTTTTCTGCACTACATTAACAGTTGGGTTCAAAACTGTAGGAGACCCTGCAACCAAAATTTAGAAAATCTTTTCATTCACCCTAATGATGTGTCATAAACTTATGGATTTAAAGACAACTACCTGTAGAATGTGGTTGATGATTAGATATATTAGTGAGTACACCCCTCTGAGCATTGGATGAAGCAGTAGGAGTATGATTCTGGTAATCCACTCCCTTAGCATTTACACCTCTTTTAGGAAAAGGGGTGTTTGCAACCCCAAACACCTCATCTGCATTAAATAATGATCAATTGGAAGAGGTGGATTAAAATCTGTAGAAGAACTGCCACCAAAAATTAGAAACTCTTTTCATTCACTATAATGATGTGTCATAAAAGAAAGCATTTAAAGACAACTACCTGTGGAATGTGGTTGATGATTAGATATATTACTGAGTACACCCCTTTGAGTAATGGATGAAGCAGTAGGAGTAAGATTATGATAATCCACTCCCTTAGCATTTACACCTCTTTTAGGCAAAGGGGTGTTTGCAACCCAAAAACCTCACCTGCATTAAATAAGGATTTGATACATTATTTCTTGGTAGGAGTAAGGTCTAAATTCTCATTGTATACTCATACCCCTTATTTAATGCATTCAAAAAACATATCATATTTACTCATGAGGCAACAATATGATGCAAACTTACATTGCATTGAACCATTCTGTGTTTTAGACCTTGTCGCAGTTTGATTCTCTTTGTTACTAATTTCTCTTCTAACCCTCCTTCTATCATGAATGCCTAAAAAACACATGACATGAAAACGTAAAATCCATAACCTAAAACAAACAGTACAGGAACATTGGCAAAAAAACATCAAAACACAAAACCCATAAAAAATCCCATAAAAAAGATTGGATCAGAACATAAAACCAATAACATGTATAATCACTCAATACACAGAGGTTGGAATGCATACCAGGATCAAATTGAAATGATGTGAAGTTATCCAATCTCAAATGGCTATAATTAACCTGAAAAGAAATCAAAAGAAAGGAAGAAAGTTAGGCATTATGGTATCTAGAGATTAGAGATTAAAAAAATTGAAGAAAGCAAATAAGAGATGAAAGAACCTCTTTCATCTTTCTCAAATTTGTTTTGAGTTTTTGAATTTCAAAATAATCCACTATACATATCAAAGACCACTACTGCTATCTTAACAAACCTACAGTAAGACAAAGAGAAATTTGAATTGTGTGGTTTGCAAAGAACCGTCCAGAAATTAGTACCAAATTACCTTAATTCACGCCTCTGGTTTGATCATTCCGGGAAAGTGACAAAATTGGAAGAGAGTTGCAGCTGGTGGTGGAAGAACGCGTGAGCACTAATGCTCCTCTTTCAGCTGGTCGTGGTTTCAAAATCCCCTATTTCAAGCTTCCAATAAAACAGTTGCATTACATGGGTTTTGTCTCTTTCCTTATTGGTTTTATTTTGTCGGTACAACATTCAATTTGTTTGCAGAGAATTGAATAAGGATTTGTCATTACTTGTAAGTAGTAGAATTGGCTTATGACTTGATGGCATGTGATTGTAATTTTGATACAACTTTAAGGGTAGGGGGTGTAAAAAACCATGACTTTTGGCAACAGGATTTATGATATAGGGGATGTGTGTCCCTGCTGCTCTCCTTTTTTTACTACTCGTGTTGGGTTCATTTTGATGCAATCTTTATGATCATTGTTTGAATTTAATGCATTTGTGTTGTATATCTCTTTGATTTGATGTGTTATAAAGTTAGCATTTGATTATTTTTATGTACTGTGGATGGGGTTTTTATATTATGAATTTGATGTTAATTGTGAGTTGGTTTGGATGCTTGTTCATAATCCACTGGTGATTTGATTGTATATGTTGAGTATTGAATACGACTAAATAATACAGAGGGGGGTGAATGGATTCTTGAACTTTTCTTGGTTCTTGAATCTGTGTAGCAGATATGTGTTTGTGTGTGCAGAAGTATAAGTGCGGAATATGAACAACACAAGGCACAATATCACTATAATCTAATATTTTATTGGATAAAGATTTGCTACAATCTGTGAATACAAATGGTAGTATTCTCAGCTTCGTTTTTCTCAGAGAGATGTATATTTGAGTATGAAAAACTTAATCTCTAAAAAAGTGAGGTTGTGCCCTTATAGAACATGAGCACAGCCTGTTTACTACAAATAAGGTTACATGATAAATTACTTTCTAGTCTGTCTATCCTATTTGAGTAACATCCAAACGGCTACAGGTTTGACTTTGCAAAGCTCTGTTCAGATCCACTTCTTTCGCTCTTTGTCTCTTGTACATCTCTCTAAACTCCTTTGTAGGCTTTCCAAAGTACGTTACAGTTTGTGGTCCATAAAGTGCTTTGGCTTGTTGCAGGTTTCTGACTTGTACAATTCTTCAGTATTTTGTCTTCAAGAATGTATTCGAGAAGTGGCTAAGTGATTGATTCGAGAACTAGGATTAAATAACTCTGAGTTCTCGAATACTGTAAACTTGACATATCGAATCACTTCTCGAATAGCTCATTTCTTCAGGAATCCTTGAGTTGTCGAATAGAGCATTTAACTTATCGAATCCCTGAGATATCGAATAGATTTCTAGAGTCCTTGAGATATCGAATGGACCTTGACTTGTTGACTCCTAGAGAACTCGAATGATGCTTTGACTTGTTGACTTACTGAGTTCTCGAATAGAGTAGTAGACATATCGAATCTCTGAGATATTGAATGAGATATCGAATAGTGCATTCAGAGATATCGAATAGTGTCTTTTGAGATATCGAATCCCTGACTTCTCGAAAGCTAGACTTCTCGAATATAACAAACATACTTCTCGAATTGGTACTTAGGCAAATTCTTCATTTCTCCAAATCCCAACTGTGATTATTTGATAGTCTTGTTCTTCAAGCTTGAGGCATGAACCTTGGAACTTCTTTCAAGCATTATTCTCTGACTTTTAAGTACAATTACAAAGATAGAATTTGATGCCTACTACAAGTACTAAACAGGTAGAAACTCTACAACTAGAGGTTCCCTCAGTTAAGAGGTCATGTAAGTAATACAAAGTATTACAAACGATTAGGCTTGTTATTAGATGTATGCAGGCATGCCTCTGTGACCAACAGTATATTTGCTGCTGCTGCAATCTAACTTATGGTTAGATGAATCAAGTGGGCCCTGAGTTACAATATACAGTACAACTTTTGTTAGTCAGGGGCAAGGCCAATGGTGTGCTATATCTTGTGCTATAGCTATATTATAGCACTAAATACAAAATATTAAAATTCAATGGTGTTCTATAGTTTGTGCTAAAATATCACAATGCTATAATTTGTGTTATATATAGCACAAACTATAGCATTGAGCTATATTTTGAAACACCCCAAAAAGGTAAAAAGTGAGTGAGGAATATAAAAAGGTAAAAAGTGAGTGGCTGCAATCTAACTTATGGTTAGATGAATCAAGTGGGCCCTGAGTTACAATATACAGTACAACTTTTGTTAGTCAGGGCAAGGCCAATGGTGTGCTATATCTTGTGCTATAGCTATATTATAGCACTAAATACAAAATATTAAAATTCAATGGTGTTCTATAGTTTGTGCTAAAATATCACAATGCTATAATTTGTGTTATATATAGCACAAACTATAGCATTGAGCTATATTTTGAAACACCCCAAAAAGGTAAAAAGTGAGTGAGGAATATAAAAAGGTAAAAAGTGAGTGGGGAATATAGCATTTGTATTTAAAAATGTGGGGTACATGTAAAGTTAGTTAAATATGAAACAAGATATAGCACAAATCATTGGAGGCATGTTGTTATTTTAGCGCCAAAAACCACTTTTTGGTGTTATGGAGTATATTATAGCAATAGCTCCATCTATTTTAGCATAACCATTGGCCTTGCTCTTAGATGAATCAAGTGAGCCCTCAAATATAATTTACAACTTCTGTTTTGTGTTTGCCGTATAATGCTGATGTTCATTTTGGCGTATTACATATTAATTAATGCCGACCTTTTGGTATAATTATGATAATCAGCAATCGGAATGGTCGAAACTGTTAAGTACAAGTATATTCTTCTAATGCATTGCTGAAGCGCTTCTAGATCTGTAATGTGATGATTAGATAGGTACTCGCAATAATTTAAATCACCCTTTTTGAATTTTTAAATATAAATCGAATCACTTCTAAATAAAAATGAAGCCTACTTAATCACTCTGACTTCTCTCTCAAAAAAAAATCACTCTAACATGTTGAATTTGATCGGATACAGTGTTGATGGAGATCAGAGACTTTTGGTTTGCAAGTACATGACATTAGGGTCACTAGTAAGTTTCATCAATTAGTGCACACGACATTTTATCATTAAAATATTAAGCCTATACTCAATTAAGTTACATTTAGAAGCTAAGATTGGGTAGATTGAACCAACACGTGCAATAACAGATACATAAGACTGTAAAGTTGCCACCAGTTTGTGTAGGAGATACTTTTGCTTTATAAGAAACAGCTCTGAAGCGATGTGTTCGTAACCTGGTGGTTTATATTTTAGGTTTATATTTGTAATGTGATCTCTCTATTTTTCTCTACTGATACTGAGAATTTGGATCAATCCATTTTTAAAAAGAGTGAGCGCTCAAGTACCTTTATCTCTCTTTGGCATAATTGTTTTGCAGGCATTTACGAACCTTGAGGAATTGATGTTCAAGATCACATACAAACTCTGTAAATGGCGGGGGAGTGATCCCCCATTAGCTTTGGCCCCTCTACCATTGAATACTTGGAATTGAATCATTGGATGGGCATCTTTATTCTAGGTCGTGCTGGTAAAATCAGGAATAGACTCACTCACTTTGCTTTGCTTCTTAGTGGCGGTTCATCTTATGACTACAACGAAAAGAAAAGAATTTTCAAATACTAAATCCGGGAGGAAACATGTTTCTCTGCAGGTCCTTAAGGAGCTAAGAGCATCTTGGAACAGACTCCTACTCCACTCTTAAAAAGAATACAAATAATGTTGACACTAGTTACAACTCTAAAAATACTGCTTATCTACTACTCCCTCCGTCCCGATTTAATTGTCCACTTTACTTTTTACACGCATTTTAAGGTGC
The DNA here is from genome assembly GCA_037693485.1 of Kitagawia praeruptora. Taxonomy (NCBI): domain Eukaryota; kingdom Viridiplantae; phylum Streptophyta; class Magnoliopsida; order Apiales; family Apiaceae; genus Kitagawia; species Kitagawia praeruptora. The sequence continues at coordinate 154,213,633 of CM075344.1, read as the reverse complement.
AAATTAAACATAGCTCCATAATTTTTTTTAAAAATTTTCTTTTTCTGAATAAAAGTTTAGATATTGAATTTTTATTTAGGGAAAAAAATTAATGGAACTATATTTTATTAGCTCCTTAAAATGCGTGCAAAAAGCAATGTGGACAATGAAACTGGGACGGAGGGAGTACAACCTTAATTTCATTTGTTGATGAATATTTTAATTTTCATTTCTTCTTTCTGGCATTCCATTATGGATTAAAAATGGTTTGAAAACTAATCCAATTTTTCCATACATATAAGATTTCATTTTAAGGATTATCTATCAGATTTCTGCTATTTGATTGTCATCAACTTTTGCGTTGTCCTAAAACTGGATACTAACAACAAATATGATTCAACTACCACTTCTCTCATAACATGTATCTTCTTATCATAACAAAAAACAGAATACGAGCAACACAAACCACAATCGAGAACCTGGATTCATAACATAGCTATATAAATATCGCACAATTCTATAGCCAAGAAAAACAATTTTCCTTAACATCCAACTAATATTCTTTTCAGAAGAAGCCTTAGAGTTACATTTTTCATAACCATGCTTCATCAACCAAACTGAATTTAACAATTCCATGTTTTCAAATATTCAACTGTAACCCTAGGGGCAAACAAAATATCCCAGCTAAACTAAAAGGGGCAGTTCATAAACACAGCAACACAGCAACACCTCAGTAACACTTCATATCTTCTGCAAAATAAAAAAAGGAACTGTCAAACTCTTGATGGATGAGAACACTACACAATTAAGAAGTAGCACTAAATTAAATTGTACCTCGGTAACATTATCATCAACATCAATCTTCTCTACCTCTCGAGTGGAGGCAAGAAGATCCCACATAATACCAACAAACCAGTGCCACATTCCAGTTTTTTGATTCTTTTCCTTTGAAGCTTCCTTTGTTAAGGACTTGGCTAATTTCCTATCTTCTCTAGGGCAGTTGAGGAGGGTAATAAACTTTTGCATAGCTTCAAAATCAACTCCCATCCCATCAATGGTAAAGTTTTCATTCCCATTAAAAATCTCTTTACAATAACCAGGCCAATTCTTTACAAATTCCAAAACATCTAAAGGAAGCTCAATTTCTGTCCTATTGTTCAAAACAATACTTTCAAAAATATTCCTAACCTTGAGGACCTTTGAACCGTGACATGCCATCAAAACCAAGGTTGAAATGGCAGATTACATCTCAAACCTATTACTTGTTCCTTGTGCAACAACATCAATTGCTAAGATCAACTTATCAAAAGAATGCCAAATCTCAACTGCCCAAAAAACAATTAAAGTTACAACAGTTTAATTAAGATAACCAATCTCAATTGACTAATTAAAAAATTCAGATTCTGCCCAAATTTATAGTTGACTAAACAAGTTATGAAGGTCGGTATGGATCCATGTATGATTTCACTAGTCATTCCCTTGTAAGTTCCAAACAAGTTACGTCTCTCAAGATTCATGTTAAAAAAACATGCATATTGGCTTATTATTGAAATTTTTTTCTAAAATGCAAGTTCATTTTATAATTTTGGAAGATAAATTTTTTATTTATATTTGCGGACTGAATTTTCAATTTTTGCCAAATGAAACATTTACAAGTACAATGTACATCTGCATTGGGAGATGAACATGGAATTACCATATCTATAATGTTCAACCATACCGTGTCAATTGTATGTCTCCAACGTTTGACAAAGGTACCTTGCCTTGGTTAACGCGTGAGTTCTACATCTAATTCTTTCCTCTCAAGTTTTACCTTACCTAGACGACACCTTCCAAAGTTGAAACTGTTGAAAAATTCTGTAGCAATTATACAAAGGCAAACGGTCTGGTGCAAACGTATGCACCAGACTGTTTATGGAACATACGGTTCCAGAGCCGTTGGATCGTTGATCCAACGGCTCTGATTTAAAAAAAAAATTCATCGTACCGCAACAAGTTTCCGCGGTACGGAGAAATTACAAAAATGTCCTTACTGTTCACGTATCGCAGAAACTTTCTGCGATACGGTGAACAGTAGATTTTTGATGTGAAAACAGGGGGCATTTTGGTAATTGCCCCGTACCGCGGAAACTTGTTGCGGCACGATGATTTTTTTTTAAATCAGAGCCGTTGGATCAACGATCCAACGGCTTTGGAACCGTATGTTCCATAAACAGTCTGGTGCATACGTTTGCACCAGACCGGACCCCTTATACAAATATATGGATATTTTTGTTTCTTTCTTTTTTTTGTCAGAGTGGTTTTTTTTTTTGTCGAGTCAGATGCAATATTCATTCTTTCCTAATTTTTCAAAAAAACAAGTTTATATCATAATTTTTCGGAATTGGAATCAAGTCAATTTTTTGTACATAGACCTAGCAAATCGAAAAATCGGTTTCGGATTTGTTAACTCGAATAACTTGTAGAAGGGGGGGTTGAATACAAGTTATATAATCGTGTCTGATTTTTGCTTGAATATAGATGCACAAGATCAATCGAATGAAACGAAACTGTTTGTATTTAAAAAGATAAAATACAAACTCTACCAAAGGTGTACAATACCTTTAGCAGCTGCTGACAATACAAATCTCTCTCTGTTTGTTTCGAACTCTCGAATACAAACCTTATACAGAGCTACGCACACGAACTCACAACACACTTGTTCGACTCTTTTTACAATGATATAGAGAGAGTATTTATAATGCTACCTATCAACAAATAACAGAAAGATATAATCTATACATGATAATGTTCTGCCTTCTAGTTGATAGTTTCCATCAATAGAAAACTCTTTCCTTCATAATATCTTCTTGCTTGTTCTTCAAACAACGATCCTGTTTTATAGCACTTGCCAGTTTCTGTAGCATCCACAATGACATCATCAGTAACACGACTGATATCAGGATTTCATCTTGCATCAGTATCTGATCATCATCAGTATTAGACCATCATCAGGATTTGCTCTTTGTGTCTGACATGTAGTCTCCGATACACTGTTCATTCCTGACTAAACTGTACAGATAACTGTTTTACACATAAATCATATATATAGTGCTAAATCCTTTATAAGATCAGAATTACAAGAAGTATAATGTGTAAATTCTATTCTTAACATCACAACTTATGAATTATTCCTAACAGTATTGGATCCATTTCGGATGGGATCAATTTTCAATTTTGATATATTTGGAAAAGATTTGGATCGGATCTGACCTAATTCGGTTCGGGTCTAGAATCGGTTTTACAAAATTTTTATTGGTTTTGGTTCGGTTCGGTTCAGGACTAGTTTGGATCGGGTCGATTTCATATTATAATCGGATAAATTTTGGATTAAGATCAGATAAAATTCGGTTAGGATCTTTTCGGATTATATTTTGTCCGATAAAAAAAATTTTGTTTTGAATTATGTTGTATAATCAATTTTAAATTATCATTGAAACTAAATAAATGTTATTAGTAAGTTTTTAAAAGCATAGTTATAACGCGAAAATAAATACTCAATTGAGTAATATAAAACTTGATTGTTTTTTGAGTATTTAACATTTAACATTATTTTTTCTAGTCTCAACTTGGACCAGTAATATAAAATAATGTTTTTGCTTATGTATAATATTATAATTTTAGCAAAATAATATTTACTATATTATACATTTATCCATTTATTTCTAAAATATTGGTTATATTTACCTTTATTTTCACTTCTCACAAATTTTAAAGTTAATTTCAATTTTTTAAATTTTGTCATTATGGAATACATACTAAACCATATATAATTTAATTATACATACATTTTAATTTTGTCTTTTAAAGATTTTTTTAAAGTGATTAAGATTTTTTTAGGTGGTTGAAAATAAATATATTATTATAATTTATAAGTCTCATTTAATCATTTATATTATTAGATGGATTTTATTTTTTAATCATTTAAAAGATTTTCAATTAGTTGAGAAATAAACTTATAGAATAATTTTTTAATTTTTCATTTAATAAAAAAATGTTCGAAAATTATTTATTAGGTTTTTATTTTGTTTGAAAAGAATCTTGACGGTATGGGTTGATACACATATTAGGAATGAGTATTTTTTTAAAAAAAAACCATTATTTAATAATGAGCGATAGTTATTAGTTATTGCCTTATTTTATGTAAAAAAATACAATTAATTACAATTCACAAACATACTAATTACTAAACATGTGTATCCAGGAGATATAAAGGTTCAACATGTGTAGATATACATTATATTTAATACCTATTTTTCAGAATAAATAAAATCATTCTTTTTTAATTTCCAAAATAAAATATTTATTGTACATTAATATTTTGATACATATATGATATCTTGAAATATTTTTTCCCTAAAATATAGAATATTTTGAGTTAAAGAGAGAAACAAAATATAATATCAATAATATTATTTCATCACATGATTTTCGGTATATGTGTTTTTAGTTTTCAATTTAGAACGGATATAGTACTTTGAGTCATATTCTGTTCGGACAATATTTTTTTTGAATTTGATCGGTTTCGGATCATCATCGGATCAAGTATTTCGGATTATTATCGATTAGATATTCGGTTCGAATAATTTTCGGATCAGATGATATCGATTTTCGGATAATAATCGGATTTGATTATATCGGATCTAATTTTGATTTGAATCGAATTGTTTCGAATTTGATTAAATTTCGGTTAATATAATCGGATCTCGATTCCATAAATTTCGGATCGATTATTCGGATCCATACTCAATATCACTCTATATGTACACGCATAAATATATGCGTATGAATATTGAATTCATGTTACATTATGACACACTAGTCTACTTTGATGCTTGGATTCGAGTGGCCCACTTAATTCGTACGTGGTACTCCGTAGCTTTTTCTTTGCACCTACACCTAACCCACTTGTACATTTTTTCTTTTTTGCCAAGTCCCGCTTGTACATCTGCACCTTCCCAAGATAACATCCATGCATCTTAAATCAAATTATAAATAGAACGATAAAAAATGGTGTTTCAAGAAATTTTTAATTATCCTCAAAAAATTTAAAGAGCCTCATTTCTATTTTAAGAGTCATTATATAATTTTTTAACTTATATTTAATGAATAAAACATGACATTCATTCCAATTTTTACATGACATTTTGATATAATGAAATTGGTATGTGAATAAAATTTATCAATCTATACTACGGAATAGATTATATTATATAAGCGGAATATGTTATATTTGGCTGATAATTTGGTACTCTGAATAATCATCATTAAATTTAGTACACTAAATTTGGTGCTCTGAATAACAATAGTTTAGTACACTAATATGCAAGTTTATTTTATAGTAATTTTGGAAGATAAATTTTTATTTATGTTTGTGAACTAAATTTTCAATTTTTGCCAAATGAAGCACGTAGGAGTACATTTTATCAATCTGCATTGGCAGATGAACATTGAATTACCATATTCTACACCACTTTAGGTGTGCCACTCCATGTGCCACCTTAGGTGGTTGTTTTTGATTGGGTGGTTGGTGTGAATGCATGGGGGGCCCCATTTATATTAATGAGAGATGGACCAATAAAAAACAACCACCTAAGGTGGCACATGGAATGGCACACCTAAAGTGGTGTAGAAGATTTGAACTCCTTCAAAACACATACGATTTTAAATTACAAAATTAGTTCCATTTCCACGTGATTCGCCGCAATTAACCCACAAAAGTAATTCGAAAAATTGGATTTCAAAATAAAAAAATCCAATATATTTATGAAGTATGTAAGACTATACCTTACGATATATTATAAAATTTCTTAATTTTATGTGAAGATCGTCCATATGATTGTCTTACTCCTTTTTTTTCATACATACATATATGTACAAATTATAAATTTTTAGACTCAATTTTACAGTTTATTACCCAATATATGAGATTCTATTTTAAAAATTAGGTAAATTAAAACATTTCTTATATTATAATTTAGAATTGTTTCTTTTCTTAACTTAATTTAAATTTTATCTCAAAAGTATTAATCGATGTAAAGTATGATTAGAAGACATTGATGACTTGTGTATCTATATAATATCTAAAATTAATTTTTTTGATTTCGTCTTACATTGATCTAAGTATATGTTATAACTCAATTAATATATATGATTGAAAACTTAAATTTGAGAAATTCATTTTTAACTCAAATTCAATTATTTATATGGTTTTTTTAAAATTCATGTATTTACTCAATTATACATTAAATTCCTAGTACAAACTAATAATGTCTGAACCGATTATTATATATTTTAATAAATATATTATTTCAATACTAAAATATTGTTGAAAAATAATGTACATGTGATATATTATTACGTATTGTCACAAATTTGACTTCGATTTCAATTCCGAAAAATTAGGATATAAACTTTGCTTTTTTTTGAAAAATTGGGAAAGAACGAATATTTCATCTGACTCGAAAATATCCATTCATCTGTATAATTGGTAATTTTTTGTAAGGTGTTATCTAGGTAAGGTGAGACTTGAGAGGAAAGAATTACTGTAAGATGCAGCACTCACACGTTAATAAATGGGTTTTTTTCTATTATATCCAATTTTAAAAGGTCATTTATAATTATGTCCTATATTAATTTGTAATTACAAATCTATCCCAAATTATGAATATGTTCCATTTTAATGTATAATCATGATTAATTTATTAACCACATATTTGTAAAAGACAATTTTGTCCTCCTTTATCAATTAAATTTTATTAAATCTGATACATAGAGCAATTTTTTTTTATTTTACATTTTTTCCTCTGACTCGGGAACAACGTAAATGTGCGCGATGTTACTAAAAAAGAGTACGTTTTGGTTCTGTTTGATTATAAATAAATCGTGTCATTATAAGCAATTATTCAAAAAATATAAAAAAGACGTTAAGAGTAAAGATAATTAAAATTCAGGATCCTAGGACATCTATAGAATTTTTAATATATCAGATATTTGTAATACAAATGACCACACACAAAGATGAAATACCTAAAAATGAGTTTTAAGGTCTGAAATTAGTTTGTTCAAACTAATTCAAGCGTGCCCTGCGGGGCCGGGACGAGGCATGGAGGATGGGTGGGATAAAAAGAGAACGGTATTTTAGTCTTATTTAATATATATATATATATATATATATAATTATATGTGTATAAGTTATACTAGCCTATAACCAGTGCGATGCACGATTGCTTGTAAATTTTTTAATTATATTTTATTATTAAAATTTTAAGTTGTATATATATTTTTATTAATAAAATAATTTATAACTTTATAATCCCATGTATATAAATATTATTAAAATTATTTATTTTGAATTATTATAGTTATATTTTGAATTATTATATTTGTGTATGTGGTGCATATTAATAATATTAATACATATTATTTAGGCTATGTGTTTTTTTTAATTTTATTAATAATAGATATTTAACCAAACCAAAGAGTGACAAAAAAAAGAGTACAAAAAAAGAGTGACAAAAAAAAAAGTATCAAACCAAATATACACTGTTTTGCTTTTATTTTGAATTATTATAGTTGTATTTTGAATTATTATATTTGTGTATGTGGTGCATATTAATATTAATACATATTATTTAGGCTATGTGTGTTTTTTTTTAATTTTATTAATAATAGAGATTTAACCAAACCAAAGACCAAAAAAAGAGTACCAAAAAAGAGTGACCAAAAAAAGAGTACCAAGTTTTGCTTATAATAGTATAGTATAGATATGAATTAAATTTAATCCTAGAACATATTTATAATTATTCAATAAAGAATAATATATTTATAATTGACTTGTTAATTTGGGACATATTAAACTAATACCCATAAATTTATTTAACCAAGGCAAGGCACTTCTATGAAACGTTGGAGATATACAGCTGGCAGTTTTGAAGATGTACAATGACTCGTGCAAAGGGAGAGAGGCTAAAGCGCACGACGACTTCATGAATTAATTAGTCCGTTGCTTTGAAAATATAGTTATTGTGTAGGAGTATGAATAATATAACTAGCATAAAAACCCGTGCGAGGCACGAGTCGCTATTTTAAATTGTATTTTTAAATTAAATTGTGCATGATTAATGTCTTTCAAACTACTCTATGTGATTGATTTTAATTGAATTTTGCTTGTTAATGGCACATATACGATTATTGTGTACTTATTTAAGTATGTTCAAATTTGTAATCTAAAAATTAATATGAGTAATATTGATAGTAGTCATGTTAGTTTTTCTTTTTATGAGTCATATAATAGAATTCGAGTGTTTTATGGGCATCGTCTAAATTAGAGGATTTTTCAGAACACTTACAATACTAAATTGTTCTTCCATTTATTTGAAAATGATACATCCATTTAGTTCGATCTCCAATAATATTCAAGATACAAATTAAATAGGTTTCAAGATATTGCATTCTACGAATGTAGGTTTTACTCTTGATATTAATCAAAAACTTCGTAAATCTTCAAATATTGTACTCAGGCCTTGCGCTTTCACTTCTTAAAACTATCTTTCCAACTCTTTCATCTATTTTCTTCTAATTTCTTCATTTTAAGCATCCTTTGCCCTTTACTATTCCTCTGTCCGCTAGACTTTTAAAACACAAGATAATTCTAATTGACTGAGTAAATATATCTTGTGTAAGTACAAGCTTATCACAGTCTAAATATTTTTTCGTACTTTTATCATCATAAGTTGAAGTTGCTCATATGCCTTATGTTCGTGCTTTAACAATGAATTAATCATTTCTTTTTTCAAATACTCTTTCATCCAAAGATCCTAATTGGAGTGAACAGATAGACCAAAAACTTGAATGAGTTTGTTGGTTCTCTTAGCGAATTACGAGCCTCTAGCTTGCTTTACGTATTTTCTAAAATTTACTGTTAAAACATTCACATATCACGTGTATGATTTATAAACACATGTGACATTGTGGCATAGTGGCAAGAGCTTGCATAAGTTACTTGATAGATTCCCATGAACAACACTTTTTTTAATAAAAATGTGTTGGTGTTTTACCTAAGTTTAAATTAGCTCCATAGTTATTTACAAATGTATTACTCTTAAACGACATTCACTTATTATGTGTATGGTTTTGAAAACACATGTGTCATTGTAGAGTAATTGTAAGAGCATGCCTAAGTTATTTAATAGACTCAAGTTCAATTCCCAAGAAAAACACAATTTTTAATAAATATTAAACATGAGGGCAAATTGGTCTTTTCATGTGCATTAAAAAATCTCACATTTTCTTCTTGTGTTGGCCTATTATATATATAATAGAAGATTCATTGCAAGCCACTGTTTTATAGAGAAAATTTTATATGGAAAATCGTAGAAAATTATTAATTTTTGATTATATAGTAGAATCAAATCTCTAATTTTTTGGTTCTATAAAAAAAATTAATTTTTTTTATTCTATAAAAAAGACCAATTTTCTGAGAGTATTGCTAGGGAACCAAAAAATTATTCCTAAAAATTTGTACAAAATGATGTGACAAATATGTGGAAGGTTTTAATTGGATGGTTAGTGTGAATGCAGGGGTCCCATCCCATTATCATTTTTATAACCAATTAAAAACTTACACATGGCATCTGGGAATTTTTTTTGTAACTTTTGTTTGGCTTCCTAGCAATTTTCATTTTCTGATTATGTGGTAGGACCAAATGCTGATGTGGCACTGTTGTTGATGTGGCACTACCACTTCATCTACCACATCAATAGTGATGACATGGCAGTGCCACATCATCAATGATGGCATCATTGATGATGTTGAATTGCCACGTCATCACTGTTGATGTGGCAGCGCCATGTCATCACTGTTGACGTGACACTGGTGACGTGGCATCATCGTTTTTTTTTTTGAAAAATAATTTCAAATTTTGTTTTTAAAAAAATGGTTTTACTATATAATCAAAAAAGAAATAGATGGTTCTCTCCGATTTTCAGTTTAAAATGATTTTGTTTAAAGTGCTGCTCATTCAATGTATATGTACGTATAAATATCAGTGTTACAGATTTCGGAAATCGGAACTATTCGGTTGGGGTACCGATTTACGATTTATCGGGTGATTTGGTTGAAAAATCGGCGATTTATCGGCAATTTTTGTAAAATCGGCCAAATCGGTACCAAAATTTTGATCGATTTTCGACCGATTTATCGGCGATTTTTCAAAAATCGGCCAATTTCTATATCAGAGATAAATATATGTATAAGAATTGATGTGACCAACAAGGGAAAAAAAGTAGAGAGAAATTATGGGAGTCATGTGACCTTATGGCACAGGCACACTACTCATTTTTGACGCTTGGATTGAAGTATTCGATATAACGATTTAATTATACTTTGATGGTCTTTTTTTTCTGAAACGCCATAGGAAAATATATTAATAAAAAGATACAAGTACTCTGTCACACAACCAGCATCAAGAACATAAAACCACTAAGAACACATTTATTTTTAAAAATAATTTATTATATTGGTTTATGTATCAAACTTAAATAATACTTTTTATATAAATTCTTTATTTATAATCTATCTATCTATCTATATATCTTATACTAAAATAAAATCCCTATCCCCAATTTCCCTCCCAACTAGGGGGTGCTTTGGCGAGTTTGGTGTCGGGTGAATAAACGGCAATCACCCGTTGACGGAGTATTGTTTGCTGCACGAACAGGGGGCGCATTGTTGGATCATGTTGCGTTTTTGAGTCCGACTAGCTTGCCATCCTGGTATATTTATTTATTTCGGGGTAGTGGCAACTTAGTGAGTCAAATTTGGGCTTCATTCACGACTTATTAGTTTTGAACGAAGCTGGGGGATCTCTCGGTTTGGGGTTTTGTGGACATAACTATCCGGTCTTCTTGAGCTCTATCTTTGACTGTTGAACTGCGGCGACGGAGGGTTACCTGTGGTGACGCGTGTAGTGAAAGCAGTATTTGATAACTCTCGAGGGTTGGGACAGTTTGTGTGCTCGAATTTCCCGTAATGATCTTGATTTCTTCCACTGGCGTTTTTGGTCGCACACGCCTCCTGGACTTATTCTTGTGCAATGTTTTTTATTCCTTTCTAGGGTACTGAATTTAGCTTCAGTGGGTCATTGTACTGCAGTTTTTCATTGTACCACAGGTTGGGTTACAAGTTTAATCTTGTAATATTACCAACTCTTCTATAAAATTATAAATCAATTGCTTATCAAAAAAAAATTCTCTCCCCTCTCTCCTCTTACTTTTTCAAATATTTATTTTCTACTATTCTCTCTCCTCCCACTTTATACACAATTATTATTAATTTATTCTTCACTTTTCTTCCCTCTCTCATTCTCTTTCTCCTCACCAATCATTTATTATTTTACATTTTTCATCAATTCCTATTTTCCTTCCTAAGTATCTCATTCATTTTTTTTCTTATCATCCATTATTTCTATTTACATTTAAACTCGTATTTGTTCCATTTCATTATTATCACACTTTTCTCAAATGTCAATTTTTTTTAAAATTTTTATCATAATATTTTTTTATAAATAATAGTATAAGATGAACAAAATTTAATCCTCATCAAATTTGTATTTCATACTTTTTTATGTGTATCAACAACTTTCAGCATATTGTTTTTTTGTCACGATGATTTAAATCATATATAGCATTTTTATATAAAAAATCAATATTTTTGTTTATGTAGATTACTTCTAAAAATTATTTTATCTATAACATTATATGTGTGAAAAGCATTCAATTTTTCAAATATTTTGAATTTAGAAAATTTAACCAAACTGATGATATATGTTAGTGAAGAGATTCATTACTTGAGCGAGGGGCATATTAAGATGTTGATTTTATATTTGTAATTGAAATTTTTGAATTTGCATCAAGAAATATTTGAAAAAATAATATTTGACAACCGTCTTTAATTATTCCTTATTTGATATAACTGTTTACATAAATAATTAATGTGTTATACTCTAAAATATTATTTTAGTATAAGTTGAAGTACTTTGATTATGTAAAAATTTTATTTTTAGTTATTATTTTTCCACTTATACTATATTTATAAAATAAAATCGAGGAGGACTTAACATTTCATTCTAAAAATATAAAATGTAACTAAACATAATCTAAAAAAGAAGTTATATAGGATATATGAAAAAAAAAGTTTTTGCCTAACCCAAAAATTAACCGCTAATCAATTGAATTAATTTTAATTATAATGTCGAAAAACTAACTAACATAAATGAAAATTAATTATTATGAACAAGATTTGTAGTCATGTACATTATATTTTCTCCAAAATTAACAAATTCAAATTTCAATAAATATATTTGACAAAAGAAAAAAAAACTAACGAATATGAAAATTAATTCTACAAATTACAATAATAATAACATATTAATTTTTTTAATAGTATTCAAAAATATATTACTTACAAATCTATAATCAATCTCTCCAATTTTTTTTCACTTTTTTTAAATATTTCTCCCAATATTATTTGATCCATCACTTAACTTATATTTTTTAATTTTTTCCATTATCTTTAAAATGGTGCATATACACGGGTATTATCTAATCTATCTATCTATATCTATATCTATATATATATATATACTATACTAAAGTAGAATCTCTTCCTCCATTTTCCCTCTTAAATTTCCCTCCTCTCTCTGCTCCTACTTCCTTAAATATTTATTTTTGTATTCTTCTCTCTCCTCCCACTTTACTCACAAATATTTTATTCTCCACTTTTCTTGTCTCCCTCATTCTCTTTCTCCTCTCCATTCATATATTATTTTATCCCTTCAATTATTACTTTCCCTTCTAAATATCTAATTCATTTTTCTTCCTATCATCCATTATTTCTATTTATATTTACATTTAAATTAGTATTTGTTCCATCCGATATTACCTTTATAAATAAATGGTGCAAAATTAGTTTCTAATTTTTTTTGAACAATAACATAATATGTGCGGAGATCATTCTATTTTTCGAATATTTTGAACTTAGAAAATCTAATCAAAATAATTGGTATTGAGATGATATTTAAAGAAATTCATTACTTGATGGAGGCATGGTGAGCGTATTGCAAGTTAATTAAGATGATGAACTTATACTTGCATTTGAGATTTTTGAATTTGCTAAAAGTTCAACTTCAAATGTATAATATAATTTTGTAAGAAACATATATTGATTAAAATTGATGTTAATACTAATATCAATGACTTGGCATCTATAAATATTTGTGAAAATTATCTTTAACAATCGTCATTAATTAATTATTGCTTAGTTCGAGTTAACAATCTATACGAATAATAAAATATTATTTTTAGAGATCCATATGTTATTGAAACTGAGGGACCTATATTTTTTGTCACCCCGCGGGCCTGGTATATATATTAAAAAAAATTGTTTAAACTTTATTTAATATTTTAATTTTATTCAAGATTATTTTCACTGTGAAAAGTGTAAACGATATTGATTAACAGTATTCTCTACTCTATTGCTAACACAAAATCAGTTTCAATTTATAACAAATTTAGTATAAGACAAATAATTTACATAGCTAAAAATGTTATTTTAGTATAAGTTGAAATGTTTTGATCATATAAAAATATTATTTTAGCTATTATTTTCCCACTTATACTATTTATAAAATAAACTGAAGAGAAATTACTATTTCATTCTAAAAATATAAATGTAACCAAACATAATGTAAAAAAAAATTATGAGACGAGAATAAAATTTTTGCCTATACCAAAAATTAACACCTAATCAATTAAATTATATTTTATTGTAATCATAGATGTCGAAAATATAACTAATATAAATGAAAATCAATTATTATGAATTAAATTTGTAGTCATTTAAATTATATTTTCTTCAAAACTAAATAATTCAAATTTCAGTGAATAAAAAAATTAATTATAACAAACAAAATAATAATTACACATTTTTTGAATGATATTCGATAATATATTACTTACAAACTTGTATACGTCTTAATAGTTTCTTCACACTTTTCGATATCAATTTTTTAATGTTTTCTTTACTTAACTCATAATTTTTAAAAAAAAATTCCAATAATTTATACATTTTTTAAATTTTCGTAACCAAATCAAATGTAAACAAATGTATACAAAATTTATTTTTAAAATCGTGCATATGCACGGGTATTATCTATCAATATATCCTATATTAAAATAAAATTCCTACCCCCAATTTTCCTCCCAAAATTCCATCATCTCTCTCCTCTTACTTTTTCAAATATTTATTTTCTGCTATTCTCTCTCCTCCCACTTTATACACAAATATTATTAATTTATTCTTCACTTTTCTTCCCTCTCTCATTCTCTTTCTCCTCTCCATTCATTTATTATTTTACATTTTTTCTCAATTCCTATTTTCCTTCCTAAGTATCTCATTCATTTTTTTTCTTATCATCCATTATTTCTATTTACATTTAAACTCGTATTTGTTCCATTTCATTATTATCACACTTTTCTCAAATGTCAATTTTTTTTAAATTTCTATCATAATATTTTTTTATAAATAATAGTATAAGCTGAACAAAATTTAATCATCATCAAATTTGTATTTCATACTTTTTTATGTGTATCTACAACTTTCAGCATACTGTTTTTTTGTCACGATTATTTAAATCATATATAGCATTTTTACATAAACAATCAATATTTTTGTTTATGTAGATTACTTCTAAAAATTATTTTATCTATAACATTATATGTGTGAAAAGCATTCTATTTTTCGAATATTTTGAATTTAGAAAATTTAACCAAACTGATGATATATGTTAGTGAAGAGATTCATGAAAATGCATACCTAGAGGGGGGAATAGGTGTAAGTGGCTAACTATGTCCAATTTTAATAATTACCAGAAACAACTTACTGATTTCAATTTTAAGAGATGCAAATGGTAAGCTGAATGTAAATGGTAAGCTGAATGCACAAGCAGTTAGTAAAGTGCAGGAAAAATAAAGAACACCACAAACTTTTAGCCAGGTTCGACCCCTAATCCCCTATGGTCTACGTCCTGGTCCCTTACCAACCTGGTAAGAGAATATATTATTGATCAACGAAATGAACAATTACAAGATACAATAATATATCTCCCTCAATCCCAGCTGCTGACAAATGGCTTGCTGAATACCTGTTTCTGAACCTGCTCTCTAAGCTATACTTCCCAAGTATACTTCTCTAGCAACGTTCACCAAACCCTAGTTCCTTAGCCAATATGTCCAGCAACTAATGCTTACAAATCGAACAATACAATTAATAATTAATACAACTCAAACTATAGATTCTCTAAATAAACAATACGAAGGATATATATAAATGAGCTCGAGAGAATCAAGAAGAAGGATTTTGTAAAGTAAATCAGAGTTGTTTATGTTCTTGTGGTTCTTGTATTTTCAGCAACCCAATAATGAAACCAAGAACATGTATTTAAAAGCTTAACACAAACGGTCATAAACCAATCCAACAAATTCTCCAACGTTTGAATCCCATTCAACGTTCAATTTGTTAGGTTTATAACGTTAATGTTAACGTTTGAAAGAAACAGAAGAAGAATAGATACATGGAGAGATATGACCAGTTCTTCTGAAAGAAAACGCTGTAAAACAATATAGGAGATTTGAAATAATAAAACGAGTTTTAGATAAAACCAAACTCCTATAATTTAGGAAATCAAGTTTGAATAAAAAGATTTGTTTAAGATAAGCTCAAATATATATATAATACGTATTCCTTATTTATACAATCCTTACAACTATTTAGAAGTCCATTCCAATAAATTCTCCATGATTTCCGCACTTCTGAAACTTCTGGACTGTTGACAAATGGCATGCTGTTTGTGACAAATGACATGTTGTTTGTGATCTGTCTCTGCGCAAATGGCTTGCCAAACTGTCACTGTATTCCAACTTTGGCTTGCTGTTTGTGACAAACTGATTAGACAATCAGTAAGCTAAAATACCCTGCAAAACGAAGTTAGTACATATAGAAATACCATATTGTTTTATGTCGAAACATAAGTTTTTTGGCTCGCTGTTTGTGATCATCAAAACCATAGGAGTATCAATCTGTTTGTGACAAACTGATTAGACAATCAGTAAGCTAAAATACCCTGCAAAACGAAGTTAGTACATACAGAAATACCATATTGTTTTATATCGAAACATAAGTTTTTTGGCTCGCTGTTTGTGATCATCAAAACCATAGGAGTATCAATCTCCCCCTTTTTGATGATTACAACCTATTTAAGAGAATTAAGAATAACTCCCCCTAAATTCCTGTATCACAATATTAGTAACAACATATTTTCACTAACAAATTTAAGCATATCAGAAACTAGATATCAAAACATCATAGAAATCAAATAAAGCAACCAGTTCGTAGCATCACAAAAATAACAAGTTCAGAAAACCAGAAACTAGTACCTAAACCAAGTTCACAAAAACAAGCAATTCTCCTAAATTTCTCCCCCTTAATCTATCAAAAAGATTAAGTATCAGTTGGAGAATCATTCGGAGAATCCACAACAACATTGTCCTTGATTGCATCAACATCAGTAGAAGTCGTATCAAGATCATCAAGTCCAATTGCAGTAGTCTTCGATAAGAAACCTTTAGAACTACATATTTGCAATAATAACTCCCTTACACCTTTATGTTCATCTTTGAAACTTTGAATCTCAGTAACAACGCCCATAATATTTGTCTTTAGATGTAAGTCAAACTCAGGAGATGTAAACGCCATTGAAAACTTCATCTTTTTAGATTCAGGAGTTTGTAACACTTCATCGCCATTGTCCGAAACCAAATTGTCATCAGAATCTACCACTGGAGTACCTTGTTTAGCCATAGATTGATTCGCATGAAGATGAGACTTTCGAGAACGAGTGAGAGTCATCTTGATTTGATAAGATAGAACACTTGAATTCTAATTGATCAATTGAGAAGTAGACGTGCAAGTGATATAGACCAACTCTTGTGAATATAGTGCTTTGATAGACTTTAGGGGAGAATTTTTAGGAATAAAAACAAACAATATCTATCCTAAAAATATATCCGCAATTTAAGCATTTAGCACATTAACAAATAGATAAACATCAGTGAAACTAATATTATCAAAACACAACTAAGCACATAAAAAACAATCACAATTTTAAAAAAAAAAATCACATTCGGGCATAAATAATAAAACATAAGATCAACAAATGGTATGCCAGAAAACAATACAATCAGTATACCAATTGTAACATACTGAAGAAACAAATGGTAAGCTAACCTGACCAGCTTATACCATTCAGCGTGCTGATTACACAAAATACATGCCACGTTCTCTTCGAGTAACAGAAAATCTTTCCACAGCTGGTGGCTTTGTGAGAATATCAGCAAGTTGAAATTCTTATTGCATAGCCATGATCTAGTTTTCATCTTCTAATGCTTCGTTGACATTTTTTGGGTTTTTCTTGAGCTAGAAAGGCAACATGAGCACAAAACTTAGCCTTCCCTTTCCTTGTAGTGATTCCATCTGTGATATTACCAATAACCAACTCTGGGGGATGGTTCTTGACAATCCTTGTTGACCTCGATAAAGAATGTTGAGATATTTCCTCATGTGTAGTCTTTCTCATCTTTGCCGGTGGTGAATGATCTTCTTCATCATAGAGAGGTAATTTCTCAGTAGCCCTTGAACCTCTAGGACCTTCCAAAGTCATTTTTGCCATTTTAGAAATTACATCTTCAACTTCAGCTTGTTGATTTGAAGTTCCAGCTTGTTGATTACCAGTATCTGCATCCTTCTTGGCTTGTTGACTTCCAGTTTCAGCAGTACTATTAGCTTGCTGATTTGATCCAGTAACTTGAGGTTGCATACTTTCATTTTCACGTGCAAATTCTTCCTCATCTCATCATCACCAATCTTCTTGAACATAAAACATCTTGAGCCAAAAATCTTAAAGTAACTAATATTTGGCTTCCTTTTCCTCAACAATTGATATGGAGTTTTATCCAAAATAGGCCTGATTAGAACTCGATTCAACACATAACACGCTGTATTCACAGCTTCGGCCCAAAAACTTCTAGGCAACTTGCTTTCTTGTAATAGATTCCTTGTTGTTTCTTGAAGTGACCTATTCTTTCTTTCCACCACTCCATTTTGTTGTGGAGGCCTTGGAGCAAAAAATTCATGTGTGATTCCTATTTCTTCACAATAAGTAATAAAGTCCTTTTGGAATTCACCTCCTCTATCACTTCTTATACCTACAAGTCTTGTATCAAGCTTGTTCTCATGTAATTTAATCAGCTTCTCAAACTCATTAAAAACACAATCTTTAGTACAAAGAAACAATACCCATGTAAATCTAGAATAATCATCTACAATTATATAACCATATTGTTTACCTCCAATACTCTTATAAGATTCTGGACCAAAAAGATCCAAGTGCAGAAGCTCTAAGAATCTCTTTGCCCAATTGGCACGCTGAACAGAACTTAGTCTTAGTAAGCTTTATTTTGGGTAGCCTTCTGACCAATTTCTTGCTTGATAATTTGGTAAGCAAGTCCATATGTGCATGTCCCAACCTCCTATGCCAAACATAAGGGTCATTGTCCATTGCAGCCAAACAGCACGCTGTTTCCAATAGAACCGGTACCAAGGATTCGAAGAGTCTTGCTATTTCTAATAGTAACTCTTCTACCCTTCTTCATTTGAAGACTTATGAACTGAGATTTATCTCCACACATATGCCTAGTGCATCCGCTATCCAAAATCCATTGCTTTGCCTTTACTTTAGCAACAAGACAAATCTACAAAATAAACAAAAACCAACTCATTGTTTTGGTACCCATATAGGTCTGGGTCCAGATTGGTTAGTAGCAAGAATACATAAAACATTTAAATCAGATTTCTTGATCCACATTTGGACCACTTTTGGTGACTGATTCTGATTTCTGCCATTCTGTTGGTAAGCTGTTTGCCTTCTGCTAGAATCATTCTGGTATGCTGATTTGTTCCTGTCTGGTCCATTCTGGTATGCCGAGTTCCTTTTCTGATTTACTTGAACAACACAATTTCTTTCCAGATGACCTTTTCCGCCACATTTATTGCATGTCTTCCAAGGCATAGCATAATTATAAGGTATGCCATTCCTTTCTTCATATTTGAGCGCATCATCCTTTTTGTTGAAGTTCATGCCAACTCCTTCTCTGACCAAGGGGACATTTGCCTTCTTTATCATGTCTTTAAACTGTCTTCTCCTTGAACAAAAGTTCCCATGCCTTGCTTGAGATCTTTGACTTCTTTTTCCAGGAGAGTGATCAGTTCAGCTTGCTGATTGATGAGTTCAGCTTGCTGAGCTCTCTTTTCAGCAGATTTGGAAGACTCAGCTTGATTTGATTCTTTAAGTTTGAATGTCTCAAGGCATTCATCTTTAGCCTCAATCTCTGATTTCAGCATGCTGAGTTCCTTCTCCAAGGTAGTGATCAATTCAGCTTGTCGAGATGCCATTTCAGCTGTTTTAGAAGATTCGGCTCGACTAGATTCCTTCAATTTGAATGATTCCAATTCTTTATTTTTCATTTTAACATCTGATCTCAACTCCTTGAGTTCCTTCATCCGCTCTTTGAGTTCCTTAGTCAAAGTCTTGTTTCTCTTTTCATGCAATTTGTTACTAGCCTCTAATTGACTATTCTTGGCATTTATCTCCTTGATCTCTGTAGCCCTGTTTGATGAAGTTGTATCCCATTCTTCCATCCTTGGCATCAATTCTTGAATCAGTTTAGACATAAGTGAATTCTTTTCAGATAGCTTGCTGATTTCAGCCTTTAGAGCTAAATGTTCCTCCATTGTCACACTTTCTGGTTCATGCATTGTTAGTGACTCTAAAATAACATCATCTGAAGATACATAATCTTTAAATGAGCTTACCTCACTCTCGTCATCCTCAGAATCAGTTTCAGCATAGATTTCTTCAGAATTTCCTCGAACTGAATTATTATCAATGCCGACAAATGTAACATTTAACATCTCTTCACTTGAATCTTCATTGGAAACAGATTCCTCATCCTTCCAAGTGATTTGAGCCTTTGATTTCTTTTTATCACTTGAGACAGCTTGTTGTTTTGGCTTGAAACATTCTTCCTCTGATTTTGTTGTAGCTTTATAATGCATCTCTAAGGTATCCCACATATCCTTTGTAGTGCTACATGAAGAGACCTTGTCAAAATCCGAATCTGAAAGACCACATATTAGTGTGTACTTTGCACTTCCATCATAACTTGCTTTTATCAATTCTGTCTCGATAAGATCATCAACGTCTTTTAGTTTGCCATTTTCATCCACAAAGGTAAATGGACCATCTTTGACAACCAACCATTCAAGTGGATTTCTGCTCATAAACACCTTCATCTTTAGTCGCCATGAATCATAATTTTCTACGCCAACGAGGAGCGGTGGCTTATTTGATGATTCTCCCTCTACATAAATGTGTGCCATAGGACCTGTACTTTCCTGTTACAGAAATGTTAGTACACCAATGCTCTGATACCAAATGAAAATGCACACCTAGAGGGGGAATAAGTGTAAATGGCTAACTATGTCCAATTTTAATAATTACCAGAAACAGCTTACTGATTTCAATTTTAAGAGATACAAATGGTAAGTTGAATGTAAATGGTAAGCTGAATGCACAAGCAGTAAGTAAAGTGCAGGAAAAATAAAGAACACCACAAACTTTTAGCCAGGTTCAACCCCTAATCCCCTATGGTCTACGTCCTGGTCCCTTACCAACCTGGTAAGAGAATATATTATTGATCAACGAAATGAACAATTACAAGATACAATAATATATCTC
Source organism: Kitagawia praeruptora (assembly GCA_037693485.1). Lineage (NCBI taxonomy): Eukaryota > Viridiplantae > Streptophyta > Magnoliopsida > Apiales > Apiaceae > Kitagawia > Kitagawia praeruptora. The sequence goes on along the minus strand of CM075344.1, from coordinate 154,192,703 downwards.
CCTCAATCCCAGCAGCTGACAAATGGCTTGCTGAACACCTGTTTCTGAACCTGCTCTCTAAGCTATACTTCCCAAGTATACTTCTCTAGCAACGTTCACCAAACCCTAGTTCCCTAACCAATATTTCCAGCAACTAATGCTTACAAATCGAACAATACAATTAATAATTAATACAACTCAAACTATAGATTCTCTAAATAAACAATACGAAGGATGTATATAAATGACCTCGAGAGAATTAAGAAGAAGGATTTTGTAAAGTAAATCAGAGTTGTTTATGTTCTTGTGGTTCTTGTATTTTCAGCAACCCAATAATGAAACTAATAACATGTATTTAAAAGCTTAACACAAACGGTCATAAACCAATCCAACAAATTCTCTGTTAGGAATAATTCATAAGTTGTGATGTTAAGAATAGAATTTACGCATTATACTTCTTGTAATCCTGATCTTATAAAGGATTTAGCACTATATATAGGATTTATGTGTAAGACAGTTATCTGTACAGTTTAGTCAGGAATGAACAGTGTATCGGAGACTACATGTCAGGAACAAAGAGCAAATCCTATACTGATGATGATCAGATACTGATGCAAGATGAAATCCTGATATCAGTCGTGTTACTGATGATGTCATTATGGATGCTACAGAAACTGGCAAGTGCTATAAAACAGGATCGTTGTTTGAAGAACAAGCAAGAAGATATTATGAAGGAAAGAGTTTTCTATTGATGGAAACTATCGACTAGAAGGCAGAACATTGTCATGTATAGATTATATCTTTCTGTTAGTAGTTGATAGGTAGCATTATAAATACTCTCTCTATATCATTGTAAAAAGTACGAATGTGCGTAGCTCTGTATAAGGTTTGTATTCGAGAGTTCGAAACAAACAGAGAGAGAGATTTGTATTGTCAGCAGCTGCTAAAGGTATTATACACCTTTGGTAGAGTTTGTATTTGATCTTATTAATACAAACAGAGTTTGATTCATTCGTTTATTCTTGTTCATATAATCAAGCAAAAATCAAACACGATTATATAACTTGTATTCAACCCCCCCTTCTACAAGTTATTCGAGTTAACAATTGGTATCAGAGAAGGTTGATTTCGAATAATCATAAAGATCTGCAATCATGTCTGTTTACAAGGATGGGAATACTAAGATTCCTATGCTCAAGAGAAACGAATATACTCTATGGGAAGTAAAGATGTTGCATCATCTGGAAGCAACAGATCCTGATTATCTTGACAGAATCGGAGATAGACCTTTTGTTCCAACAAAGGTCGTTGGACAAGCAACTGTTGATGGTGTGGTTGTTCCAGAACATTAAGGAGAGAAGCCAAAATCTGAATGGTCAGATAAGGACAAGGAGAATGTTCTTAAAGATGCTAAAGTGAGAAACATATTATTCAACAGTCTTGATTCTGTTCTCACTAACTATGTTCTCTCTTGTAAAACTGCTAAGGATATATGGGACAATCTTAAGGTTCACTGTAAGCCTGTCAGGAAGAATATGAGGACATTACTTATACAACAGTATGAGTACTTTGAATCCAAGTCTGGTGAGTCACTTACTGATACCTTTGATAGGTTTACAAAACTCATCAATGAGATGGCCATGCATGGTAAATATTATGACTTGGAGGATATGAATACAAAGTTCATGAAAGCTTTGCCTGATTTCTACAATGAGAAGATATCTGCGATTGAGGAAGCTAATGATCTGGATGAGATTTCATTAGAAGCAGTATATGGAAAATTGAGAGCTTATGAACTTGACAAGCAACAGAAGAAGAGCAGGAGTGAAGGAAAAATGAAGACTATTGCACTTACTGCTCAATCTGAATCAAAGAAGCTTCCTGAAGAACAGCATGAAGAGATTGCTGTAAAGAATTCAAGGAAGAAGAAAAGCAAAGAAAGTTCTGAGTCAGAGACTACTGATATGGACTCTGACAACAATGATTCTGAATCTGAGATGTAGGAACTCTTTGCTATGTTTGCTAAAGCTTTCAAGAAAGGAAGATTCAACAGGAGAAGATTTAGCAAAGGACCTTTTCAAAAGAAGGAGGAGAAGAAGAGTGACAAAGGCAAAAGTACAATTGTCAAGCTTGATAAGGCCAAGATCAAGTGCTTTAACTGCAGCGAGCTTGGACACTTTGCTAGTGAGTGTAAGAAGCCTAGGAATTCAGGAAAGGGTAATGCACTTATGGTCACACAGAAGGATTGGGCTGATTCCAGTGATTCTGAAGATGAATTGGATTATGACAACATTGCATTGATGGCAAATGGTTCAGACAAACCTGGATCTCCAAAGAAAACTTCTCCATCCTCTGTTAAGGTATCACTTCACTCTCTTGATTCATTTGATAGCTTAAATTCTGATGAAATTAGATCTATCCATGCTAAGTTTAAGAATCTTATGACTAATTTTAGAATTCTTACTTGTGAAAGAGATGAACTTAAGGTTAAGAATGATAAATTAGTTGATAGAAATAATTTTCTTGAATCTGAATTAATTCAAATGGAAGAATACAAGTTAAGTTCTGATAAAGCTAAGCATGATTATAGTGTTATTCTTGAGGCTTATGACTATGTCAGAAAAGAACTAGAAGAAGAGAGAGATGTGATTAAGACCATTAACAATTCCAGTAAAAAGACTATAGAAATCTTTGAAAGTGGAATTCGTGGTAAGGTTAATGGTTTAGGTTTTGATAAGGCTAGACAAGAAGAAAAAGTGGATATTGTCAATGATGATAGTAAAATAGAAGCTAACACATCTAAATCTGAAGGTAAGAAAATTGTTTCTGAACCTAATCATGTTAAATTTATTGATTCAAAAGGTACCCTTGTTGTACACAAAAGGATTAACAATAGTAATTCAGATAAGAAAGTGTTAGAGAAACCTAAGAATGTAAACATAGGGTTTCTGTCTAAGTCTCAGTTGAAACAGAGACTAGATGGTCTTTCAGAGTCTAGCAAGATCAAAAGAAATAGGAATGGAAAAGAAGGTATTAACAAAGAGAATAATTACAAGAATGTACCTGATGCACCTAGGAAAAAATGCTATAAGTGTGGAAATCATAATCATTTGGCCCTAGACTGCAATCAAAAACCTTCTTGGAAAACTGAGTCCAGATTCCCCAAGACTCAGAAAATTCAATACCAACCACAAAAAGCTTGTTATCATTGTGGTAGTTTACTTCATTCCATTTACATGTGTAGAGAATATCATGAACTGTATTATGACTATTATTCCTTGAAATCTGAAACTCCTAGTCACAAACAGTTTGTGAAATTAGAGTCCAAAGTTGACTCTACAACAGGTAAAGTAAAAACAAAATTCTCAAAGCCTGTCGTTTCTAAATCTAGTAAGAAAGGATCCAATCAAATTGGGTCCTAAAAAATTCTAACTAGTTACTTTTTGTTTGCAGGGCACAGGAAAGAAGCATTCAATTATCTTGGATAGTGGATGCTCTGGACATATGACTGGAAAGAAGTCCCTGCTTACAAAGTTTGAGAGGAAAGCTGGCCCAGTAATATCTTTTGGAGATGGCAACAAAGGAGAAACTCTGGGATATGGCTCAATTGTTTTGGGGAATGTCATCATAGAAAATGTAGCACTGGTTGAAGGCTTGAAACATACTCTTTTAAGCATAAGTCAACTGGGTGATAAAGGTTACAAATCAATCTTTGACAGAGAAGGATGCAAAATCTTGAATATGCAGAATGGAGACATTGTTCTAACTGGTCAAAGATATGGTAACATATATGAAGCCAGCTTAAGTAAGTGATACATCTAAAGGAATTGTTAGATGTCTCTACAGCAAAGCAACAAGTGATGAAAGCTGGAATTGGCACAAGAAGCTCTCACATCTTAACTTCAAGAAGCTTAATCAACTTGTTAAGTATAATATGGTGAGAGGCCTACCTCAGGCAAATTTTGTGCAAAATGGACTTTTGTGATGCATGTCAGCTTGGAAAGCAAAGAAGAACCACTTTCAAGAGCAAGACTGAAAATTCAATTACTGAACCATTTCACATGCTACATTTGATCTGTTTGGTCTAGTAAACATTATGTCTATCAGCAAGAAAAGATATGCTCTAGTTATAGTGGATGATTTCACAAGGTTCACATGGGTGTTCTTTCTACACAAGAAGGATGAAGCTCCTGAGCAAATCATTGAACTTATCAAGAATATTCATAATAACTCTGAGTACAAAGTCAAAGTACTTAGAAGTGACAATGGTACAGAATTCAAGAATTCTACAATGGAGGGGTTTTGTGCAGATAAAGGAATCACTCAACAGTTTTCTGCACCTGGTACACCTCAACAGAATGGTGTAGTGGAAAGAAAGAACAGGACTCTCATAGAGGCAGCAAGAACCATGCTTGCAGATGCAAAACTTCCAACCTACTTTTGGGCAGAAGCTATTAACACTGCATGTTTCACTCAAAATTGTACCTTGGTAAATAGTCATGGAAAAACTCCCTATGAGATGATCAAAGGAAAGAAACCAAGTGTGAAACACTTTCACATCTTCGGATGCAAATGCTATGTCCTAAAAGTTCATCCAGAACAACTTGGAAAATTTGAAGCCAAATCGGATGAAGCAATTTTTCTAGGATATTCAGCATCTAAGGCCTTCAAAGTTTATAATCTCAGAACTCACATTGTTATGGAATCAATTCATGTTGCATTTGATGATAAGAAATTTGGAATTCTGCAAACTGATGAAAGCCATGACAAATTGGAATTTGAAAATCTGAAGAATTCTGAGATACTCTCCAGTGATGATGAAGGTTCTCCAGAAGGAATTTCTATTGCTTCTCAAAGGAATGCTACTGTTGAGGGGGAGCAAATAAATCAAAGAGAACACAGTGATCATCAGGAGCAGACTAGCTATTCAGAGTCTACTCCATCAGGAACTGATCTTTCAGAGTCTACTGAGGAAAGATCAGTAACTAGCAGCAATATGGAATCTACTGATTCTATTGATCAAAGGAGAGTTTTTGAAGGTAGAGAGAATTCTTCTACAAGAGATACCACTAACTTAGGGGGAGAGACTAGCAGAGTTAATCTACCACCTGCTAGAAAATGGACAAAGGATCATACTGAAGATTTGATTATTGGTGATCCAAATAGTGGTGTTCGAACTAGAAGATCGATTCAAAATGAATGCTTGTATAGTTGCTTTCTCTCAAAGAATGAACCTAATAAGGTTGAAGAAGCCTTACAGGATCCTGATTGGGTAATTGCAATGCAGGAGGAGTTAAATGAGTTTGAGAGAAACAAAGTATGGAAACTGGTACCAAGACCTAAAGATGGATCAATTATTGGTGCAAGATGGGTTTTCAGAAACAAGCTAGATGAATCTGGTATGATTGTAAGAAACAAAGCAAGACTGGTGGCAAATGGTTATTCTCAGGAAGAAGGCATTGATTATGATGAGACCTTTGCACCTGTAGCAAGATTAGAAGCAATCAGAATGTTTCTTGCATTTACAGCTCATTCAAAATTCAAGGTATACCAGATGGATGTAAAGAGTGCTTTTCTAAATGGCAAACTTGATGAGGAAGTGTATGTGGAACAGCCACCTGGATTTGTTGATCCAAAGTTTCCAAATCATGTCTACAAACTTGACAAGGCACTCTATGGACTAAAGCAGGCACCAAGAGCATGGTATGAGACTTTGTCTAAATTTCTTCTCGAAAATGGCTTCACAAGAGGTACAATTGACAAAACTCTTTTCCTTAGAAAGATAAAAGGTGAATTGCTTTTAGTTCAAGTTTATGTTGATGATATTATTTTTGGTTCTACTAATGAAAAGTTGTGTGCTAAGTTTAGCAAGCTTATGCAGTCTAAGTATCAGATGAGCATGATGGGTGAATTAAATTATTTCTTAGGCTTGCAGGTCAAACAGACTGAGACTGGTATTTTCATTAATCAGTCAAAGTATATCAAAGATCTTTTAAGAAGGTTTGACTTTCAAGACTGTGCAGTTGCAAAAACACCCATGGCAACAGCCACTAAACTAGACTCTGATCCTAAAGGAAAGAGTGTGGATAATACTAGTTATAGAGGCATGATAGGCTCATTGTTATATCTAACTGCAAGTAGGCCAGATATAATGTTTTCTACCTGTTTATGTGCTAGATTCCAAAGTGATCCTAAGGAATCTCATTTAATTGCTGTGAAGAGAATTTTTAGATATCTCAAAGGAACTCCAAATCTTGGTTTGTGGTATCCTAGAGAATCTGATTTCTTTCTAATTGGCTATTCAGACTCTGATTATGCAGGGTGTAAGATAGACAGGAAAAGCACTACAGGTACATGTCAATTCTTGGGAAATAGATTGATTTCTTGGGCAAGCAAGAAGCAACAATCTGTTTCAACCTCAACTGCAGAAGCTGAGTACATAGCAGCAGGCAGTTGTTGTGCACAGCTCCTTTGGATAAGAAATCAGTTGATGGATTATGGTATGACACTTAGTAATATTCCTATGTTTTGTGATAATACTAGTGCTATTAAAATTGCAGAAAATCCAGTTCAACATTCAAGGACTAAGCACATTGATGTCAGGTATCATTTTATTAGAGAACATATTGAGAATGGTATTGTGGAACTTCATTTTGTTCCTACTGACAAACAGCTTGCAGATATTCTAACTAAACCACTTGATGAGACTACATTCAGTAGATTAGTAAGTGAGTTAGGAATGTTAAATTTTTAGATCTTTAACATCTGCAAAAGTAGCAAGGTATGTTGTTCTTAGCTTATAGACTTGATATTCTTGTCAGGATCTATATTTGATTGTTAAATGCTTTAGCTATAACACTTTGCCTTGATAAATTTCAGTATGATAGACTTGTTAATAATCATCAGGATTAGATTTGTTATCAGGATGCTGATGTCATCAGTATTGTGTCAGTATCAGGATTGTGAAAATTGTTTCAAATCCTGACGTTTACTTTGTGTAGTAATCTAATTCTATGATGTATTGAGTCTATGCTAGCAAGTTTTAATATTTGCATACTGATAATTTATACATCATTCAATAATCAAAAGCCAAGTAGATAACAAGAAATTGTATTTTCATTAATTAAAATCATTACATATATGGAAATGAAATACAACATCTTTTTGTCTAACTTCTACTGATAATTCTATACTTGTTTATTGATATGAATTCTGAGGTACAGGACAAGGAGCATCTCAAGAAATCCATCAAGGGATTGAATAGCCTCGTCTACTCTTGGATTCCTTGTCTGGGAGACTTGAATGAGAGCAACTAACTTAAATGAATAGCATCCCCATCAAGATCAACCTCAGACTCTCGGCCAAATTCTTCATCCTCAAGTTTTGAGGAGGTTAGGGGAAGATTGTATCCAACAGATGGATGTTCTAGGAGAAACCTCTGGATATTATCAGAAACCAATCCATCCATGATTAGTTCGATGAGAAGAGTCATCTTTTCAAAGAAATGATCAAGAACAGGATGTTCATCGACTATGAAAAATCTAAAGAATGGATTTGAAGGGAATTTTGGTTTGAGAAGCATTGTTGAGAAGAAAAGAAATTGAAAGGTTTATGGAGAAAGGCATAAGGCGTCTGTTTCTTTTAAAGAAAGACGTGAGAAGCTGAACAGTCACTTGGAAGTTTTAATGAAGTCAGATGCTAATTATTGCATATGACTGTATTTCTTGTTTTCAAGAAATGTTGAATATATCTAACCAATTGATTTTTGTTCAGATTAATTGTTTATTTCTTTTTCAGATAAAAGAAAAATGTCACGTGGAAACTCCATATTAAGTCTCTGGAATCAGGATGATATTGATCAGGATTTCATGTGTGACCATCAGGATTTGAGAATTATTATCACATTGTATTTTGTGATTATTTTGATGAGAGGTCAATAGGAAAAGGAAGCTGATCAGTATTGATTATTTATACCCTGATTTATTTCATGAAAATCAATTTTGGATTTTATTTTCCAAAAGAAATCGTGGGTAACCGCACTTTTCAGGGACTGACACCAGTCAATCTATGTGTCAATGTGGGATAGTAGTCTGAAAGATTTGTGAAATATATTTGTTTTGAAACTCTAATCGTGTAATTGCTTTCTCTAATTTTACATTCTCTAAAGCAAAAACCACTCTTGAGTTTTCAAAATCACTAATCCATTTCAAGAATTTTTCAAGTTCTTTTCAGATCAAAAATGGCAGTTCAGAGAAGATTACCTAAGTCAGTAGCCTTCAAGTTTGGTGATTTTGATTTTATGACAAACAATCATGTAGCAGCTATCACCAACAAGGAAGGAGTGTCATCTGATTTTCATCCAATCATGGACTTTCTGGCGTATAGACCATTAAGTTTTGCATTGACAGCATCTCCACAAATTAATCTAGCAGCTGTTACACAAGCTTGGGAGAATGCTGAGGTAATTGATTCTACTCAGAGTCAATCAGGTAATATTGTTCTACATTTAGGACAAGATTCATTTGACATTACTGAATCTGTTGTTAATTCAGTACTTTGCTTACCTGTTACTGATAGTTATGCAAGTGAACCATCTGATGATAATGTAAGAACTATGTTGTCTGAATTAGGTTATAGTGGACCTCTAGACAACATGAGCCAGTTGAATAGGTCTTTTCTTAGAAAGGAATGGTCTTTTTACTTTGATCAAATTGCTAAATGTTTTACTGGTAAATGTAGTTCTTTTCAGCAAATTACTTCTGTTACATCACATATTGCTTATAGTTTGCTTTATGACAGAGTAATTAACATTGGTCATATTATCTTAAGTCAGATGAGTATTAAACTTGGGTTAAGAGATCAAAACAGGAAAATGGTTTATTATCATAGATTTATGCAAATGTTTATTAACCATTTTATTCCTGATGTTGAAGCTAGATTTGGTAGGGAATATTGTGTTTCTTCTTATGAACAGCAGAAGAGAATTTTCTCTGATATTATAAAAAGGACAATGCAAAGAATTTAGATGAAATACCTGCAATTCATTATCCACATCATTTTCAGGTAATTCTTAAAACTCATCTTCCTACTCTCTACAATTCTTCTTTCTTTTGTGGTGAAATGGCTCAGGAATCTCATTTGGAGGAGAACCCACCTGTGTCTACCCAAGTAGCCCAAAACATTATAGTCTCTAAAACAATTCAAGAACCAAATTTTGATCCACAGCCTATTGTTTCAAAGAAACCAACCTCTGGTGTTTCTCAAAAGACATCAGTTGTAAGGAAGAGAAGATTTGTTGTGTCAAGTAGTAGTAATTCTAGTGAAGATGATGATGATTTAACTCTTGCTGAGAGAGCAGAATTGAAGGCTGCAATTCAACTTTCTCTGTTAGCACAAAGAGATGAAAAACCTAGCCATAGCCAGGCTGCAGTCTCCCAAAAGACTGTAGTTCTTAAAAAGGGAAAACAGTTACTGGATACTGTCTCTCAAAAGACTGTGTCTATTGAACAAAGATCTCATCCCAAGATCACTTCTGTGTCTACACCTCTTGAGTCTTCTCAGGATAAATCTTTTGCTCACTATACCAGGAGAACAAGGAGAAAGATTCAATTGTTACATACACACACAGAGTCTAGTCCAACTAACATTATGCAGGTTTCTACACATCAAGCTACATCTATGTCAGTATTTGACAAGAGAGATTTAGATATTGATTCTTCATGGGAAACTACATTGTCATACAGAATGGCTATGGGACTTATCTCTCTAAAAGTGAAGCTTTCCAGGCCAGTTCTAAATTTTCTAAGTGAAAGTGTTCCTAGACTTTCATTTCCTGAAGAATATGGACTTCTACATCAAAGACTTGACTTAATGAAGATGTATTTCTATGTATCTGTCAGAAGACAATTAGTCAAGAAATTTGGACTCTCGAAGCATGTTGCACTTCAATCACTTCATGCATATTTATTTGACAAGGATGTCATTATTGAAGATGCTTTAGCTCAAGGTGAACAACTGGAGGAAGTAGATAGAGAAATGCAGTCAACAGAAGATACTATTGCACCAGTGGTGAATAGTAGGAAAGATCAGATCACAGTCACTGCAACACAAGAACCATCTAGTCAGAGGTTGGATGACTCAGGAGCTGTGATAGCTGATGTTGAAAGGACTTCTGTGATGACTGAGAATGCAAGTGAGATACCCTATGATATGGGAGGAATGACTTTGGTTGATTTTTCTGAAGATCAAACAAATTTTGTTCAGTCAGAGTCTATCCACCTTGAGGGTGAGTCTCAGCAAACAACACTTAAAGATGGTGATGTACTAACTATGGTGTCTAATGAAGTATTACTGAAGACATCAGAGTCTAGTAAAGAACCTGAAAGTGGTATACTAGAGCCTGTAGTCTCTGAAAGGAAAGAAGATGATTGTAAGGGTTCAGAGATTATAGCAGCTCACTCCTTGGAGAAAACCTCAAGCCCCTTGCCATATGAGGAACCCTCTCTCCATGTGAGTTCAGGTATAAAAACTCCTTCTAGCCCCTATTTTTCTGTAGGTCATGAGAGCACTTATCCAAATTTGAGTGATACACTTGAAAAGATGGACTTAGATCCACAAACTGAGAGGCTGGCTCCTGACCAGGCAAAAGGTGAGGTAGAAAGAGTGTTGACTTTAGTAAGTCAAAGTGAGAATGAGGGTATGGATGATCAACTCCATAGCGAGGGAGAGAAAATTAGGAAACCTCCATCATTTGATTTCTGGGATCAGGTTTTTCCTGAATCTTGGTCTGAAAATTTGGATATGGATGCTGGTACTTATTCATTCATCAAAATGTATCAGAAGAATGATCTAGCACATCACAATGCAAAGCCAGAAGTTAAAGCTCAGAAGCAAAAGGAGAGGCTTGCAGGAATCATTAACAGAAGAGGTGCCAGGATAAAGCAATCTCTTGATACATATGTACCAGATGAAGTTCTTAATGATCCTAGTGTTCCTTTGTATGTACTTCCAATATCAGCTAGAATTGAACATCTACAGTCTCTGATCACTCTAAGGAGGAGTCAGGATTTGAAGATGTTAGTACACAGAATACTGGTGAAGGAGATGATGATCATGTTTCAGCTACAGATCAGAAAGATGAAGATGTTGATACTTCTAATCAGGTTTTATTACTTGAATATCATACAACCCAAGCAACTTCTTCTACAAGACTTGAAGATACAGTTCTTTCTGATTCTGATTCTGAAGATACTAGAAGCACTTCCAACATTGAAGTTCATTCTGATATTTTGAAAGATATTAAGAATTCTCAAATTGCTATTCAAACAAGACTTCAATCACTTGAAGATAACCAAGTCACAATTATGGAAAATCAAGCAGTTCTGATGAATATCATTTGTTCTGTTTCTGAATCTCTTGGAATTAATGTTGCTGATGTCAAAAAGGGGGAGATAAAGACAATTCAAAGACAACAACAACAACACCAGACCGGGGGAGATAAAGAGCAGATAAAGGGAAGTAAAAAGAAGAACTAGGAGTGACAGTGGTGAATCTGTGGTGAATCTCAGCTAGGAAGTGGTAAAGGAAGAGCAGCATTAATAATTAAAATTATTTCTTCTAAGTACTAGATAAATGTCTACATCTGGGAAGGAGGTACTTAACTTCATAATTCTACATTCATAAATTCTATTCTGGTTGTATTGTTATATGTTTTGACATCCACAACTTAGATTTATGCTTCAGATTTTAAAGCGTAAATAGGGGGAGATTGTTAGGAATAATTCATAAGTTGTGATGTTAAGAATAGAATTTACGCATTATACTTCTTGTAATCCTGATCTTATAAAGGATTTAGCACTATATATAGGATTTATGTGTAAGACAGTTATCTGTACAGTTTAGTCATGAATGAACAGTGTATCGGAGACTACATGTCAGGAACAAAGAGCAAATCCTGATGACGGTCTAATACTGATGATGATCAGATACTGATGCAAGATGAAATCCTGATATCAGTCGTGTTACTGATGATGTCATTATGGATGCTACAGAAACTGGCAAGTGCTATAAAACAGGATCGTTGTTTGAAGAACAAGCAAGAAGATATTATGAAGGAAAGAGTTTTCTATTGATGGAAACTATCGACTAGAAGGCAGAACATTGTCATGTATAGATTATATCTTTCTGTTAGTAGTTGATAGGTAGCATTATAAATACTCTCTCTATATCATTGTAAAAAGTACGAATGTGCGTAGCTCTGTATAAGGTTTGTATTCGAGAGTTCGAAACAAACAGAGAGAGAGATTTGTATTGTCAGCAGCTGCTAAAGGTATTGTACACCTTTGGTAGAGTTTGTATTTGATCTTATTAATACAAACAGAGTTTGATTCATTCGTTTATTCTTGTTCATATAATCAAGCAAAAATCAGACACGATTATATAACTTATATTCAACCCCCCCTTCTACAAGTTATTCGAGTTAACATTCTCCAACGTTTGAATCCCATTCAACGTCCAATTTGTTAAGTTTGTTTATAACGTTAATGTTAACGTTTGAAAGAAACAGAAGAAGAATAGATACATGAAGAGATATGACCAGTTCTTCTGAAAGAAAACGTTGTAAAACAATATAGGAGATTTGAAAGAATAAAACGAGTTTTAGATAAAACCAAACTCCTATAATTTAGGAAATCAAGTTTGAATGAAAAGATTTGTTTAAGATAAGCTCAAATATATATATAATACGTATTCCTTATTTAAACAATCCTTACAACTGTTTAGAAGTCCATTCCTATAAATTCTCCATGATTTTCGCACTTCTGAAACTTCTGGACTGTTGACAAATGGCATGCTGTTTTTGATCTGTCTCTGCGCAAATGGCTTGCTATTTGTGATCTGTCTCTGCGCAAATGGCTTGTCAAACTGTCACTGTATTCCAACTTTGGCTTGTTGTTTGTGACAAACAGATTAGACAATCAGTAAGCTAAAATACCCTGCAAAACCAAGTTAGTACATACAGAAATACCATATTGTTTTATATCGAAACATAAGCCTTTTGGCTCGGTGTTTGTGATCATCAAAACCATTGAAGTATCAATTCATTACTTGAGCGAAGGGCATATTAAGATGTTGATTTTATATTTGCAATTGAAATTTTTGAATTTGCATCTAGAAATATTTGACAACCGTCTTTAATTATTCCTTATTTGATATAACTGTTTACATAAATAATTAATGTGTTATACTGTAAAATATTATTTTAGTATAAGTTGAAATACTTTGATTATGTAAAAATTTTATTTTTAGTCATTATTTTTCCACTTATACTATATTTATAAAATAAAATCGAGGAGGACTTAACATTTCATTATAAAAATATAAAATGTAACTAAATATAATCTAAAAAAGAAGTTATATATGATATATGAGAAAATAAGTTTTTTCCTAACCCAAAAATTAACAGCTAATCAATTGAATTAATTTTAATTATAATGTCGAAAATCTAACTAGCATAAATGAAAATTAATTATTATGAACAAGATTTATAGTTATGAACATTATATTTTCTCCAAAATTAACAAATTCAAATTTCAATAAATATATTTGACAAAAGAAAAAAAAACTAACAAATATAAAAATTAATTCTACAAATTACAATAATAATAACATATTATTTTTTTTGAATAGTATTCAAAAATATATTACTTACAAATCTATAATCAATCTCTCCGAATTTTTTCACTTTTTTTTTAAATATTTTTCCCAAAATTATTTGATCCATCACTTAACTTATATTTTTTTAATTTTTTCCATTATCTTTAAAATCGTGCATATGCACGGGTATTATCTAGTCTATCTATATACTATACTAAATTAATTTTTTTTGATAAACAAACTTTATTAATATGAAACTCCAAAGGGAGATTACATGAAATGATAGAGACAGTAGCTAGCATAACGGCACCTAAACTGAAAGCAACATAGACCTAGGATAGTGCCTTTTATATAGGCATACTTGAACAACAAAAGACAACCACTGAAGAGACTTCTATACTATATTATAATAAGCAAAAAGGGGTATAATTTGTAGTTGGTTAACCCCTTTTTTGGTTATCCCCATTTTTGGTTATCCCTCATTTATCACCGTTAGATCAGCAATTCAAATAGATCATGACCGTTAGATATAATAATACTAAAAGTTGTTATATGTAGAGGTACAAGGTTCGATTCTTGCCAACAACATATTAATTTATATTTAATACTAAAATTATTATATACAAAGATGTAAGTTTCGAATTTTTTCAATAACATATTATAATTAATATTTATAATATTATATAACACTATAAATAAATTATAGAATATTAAAAGTAACCCGTGCTTTGCACGGGCTATAAGCTAGTATATACTAATAAGAGGCCATTGAAATGGCTACATAAACTGAATAAACGAAGCCAAGCTAAGCTACTGTCATGAGGATCCAGAAGGTTAATCGACATCACCAAACGAAGGATCGACCGCAAAGAGATTCACACCACTGTGAACATGGTACATGTGAAAGTGTTTCGTTGTCATCTTGCCTGATTGTTTCAAGGTGGCACATGTGATACTCCGGGGTTTTATTGGCTCAAAACCTCCGAAGGAAGGCCTCCCTGAACTCCTTCCAGCTGTGTATGCTCCGGGATGGGATTCGGCTAAACCACCTCTGGGCTGCCCCCTTCAGCGTGGAAGCGAAGAACCTACACTTGGTTAGGTCGTTGTAGAAATATATCATGGCTATTTGTTCAAAGTAGTTGAGATGTTCTTCTGGGTCTTCTAACCCATTAAAGGAGTCGAAGTTGTAATGTTTGAGGTTCTTTTGCCGGGGTATGGCTTCAAGGGAGTGGCTGAAGGGGGTGAGCGTGTCTTGGATCTCGAATCCGGAATCATTATTAACTTTTCTTTGTAACTCATGAATCATTTGTACCAGATTATTCGGATGTTCTTCATCATCCGAGACCATCACCGGGCATGATTCTCTCCGGGTTCTTTTGGATTTAGACTTTCTTATTCTTTCCTCCTCTTGGAGCCTCTTTTGGACTCTAAGTTCCAACTTATCCTGTTCTTCCTGCCTTATTCTTTCCCGAAGTCTTTCCATCCGTTTTAGCTCGTCAGCCTCATCGTCTCTGACTTTACTCTGGACAGGATGGTCCCTTTCGTTTCTTTTGCCCTGGTCCCCGAGACGAGCGAAGACCGAGGCTCGAGAGTGGTGGGAGTTGGATGATCCTCCAGAGTTCTCAGCTTGTTCGGGCTCAGGTTCCGGGATGGGATGGTTTCGGAAGTTTCGGATTGCCTGGGCTAGTTCCTCCGGGGTCAGGTTCTCCGTTTGTGCAGACTCAAGAGGTACGTCTGTATATTTGTATCGGTTCACCTCGACTGTGACTCGAGCATCATGGGGTCCGATCCCGAGTCTCTCCTGGACTGGGACCTGATTTTGCGGGATCTGCTCTGGGATCGGAGCCAGGGGCTCTTCCCTCGGGGCGCTGTTGGCTTGGCGTTGGGTGGATTTGCTTGGTCGAGGCATTGTCGCTGGTAGATTCAGGTTAGCTAGGTTCGGCTGTTTGGTTTGGGTTCGGAGGTTCAGGCCCCTCCTTCTAGCGCCAATGATAACTCTGAAACTTGATCGGGTACTTCCTCGCCAACTCCTACCTCGGAAGTGGTGTAGCTGTAGTGGGGTGTCTGCAAAACAACACCGGAGGGGGGTTTGGCCCCGAGGTGCCTCCGGCGTGAGAATAAGAGTTGGTTTTGGAAGATGATAATCAAGTAGAGTATCACGAAAGTAATAAGTGTGTGTAGGTGTGTAATAATGTCTAACCCCTAAACCCTACATTCTAGGGGTATTTATAGCCCTAGGATTAGGACTTAGGGGTTTGTTACCTTTACTCCTAGCCGTCGGATCCGGGGGATAAGATGCTGAATTCCCGGGATGCAGGACACGTGTCCTTATTTGTGGGGACCGTTGACTGGAGTGTGGCAGTGTTGTTGAGTACATGATTTGACACATGTTGTCGTTTGGACTTTAATGCCGGTCAGCGCCACGTGTGGGGATGTCGGCTGAGCTGGGTCGCCACGTGTTTCAGGTGTCACCACTCTGGGGTCCGCTAATCCGGGGAAGGTAGCTCCGGGCCCGGGGCCCATAAGATTGGGTTGGGCTGCTCTTATTCTCATACATTGGATTGTTTGTTATTTTTGGGTCTGGGCTATTTCTAGCCTATCATTTGCCCCCCACTCCCTTATGCGAATTCTCCGGATGAGGGAGTAGCTTAGGATTTGCTGCCTGTTTGAAGAATTTTTTGCTTTGGTTGCCCCCAGGACTGGGGTGTGTGCTGGGGTACGCGTCCCGGGACTGATGGTTTCGTAACTTGAAGCTTTGTTGCCTTGAAGAGAGATTTTGCTTTGATTGCCCCACAGGTCCGGGGTGTGCCCTGAGGTACATACGCCCGGGGCTAAGGGTTATTTGGAGGCTAGGTGTGTACGCACATATATATTCGTAAATATATATATTGCATATGTAAATATTTTGCATATGTGCATTTATTTATTTATTTATTTTATTTTTTGGAAAATAGCTGTCATCCACTATCTCCGGGTTCTGGAGATATTGGGCCGAAACTTTGGGCCGCCACGTGTCTCTGGTGGTTGAGATTCAGGGTTTGCCTATAAATAGTGGCCGTCTTCTTCACTTTTGTCTTTTACAAGTTTTTGATTTGCTGCCGTTATTCTGCTTCTCTGAGGACTTGTTCTGATTCTCCGACTATCGTCGCTTCGCTTTTTCTTGCTTTCTCCATTCGGCTTCTTTACTCTTTGTAAGTCTTCTCCTCCCGCCTTTTGTCAATTTTGTCACTTTTATTCTCCGGTTTTGGTACTCTTGTAGGTAGTTTGCCCTTTTTGTAGCTTCTTATTTTCATTTCTCATTCGTGTCGGGTAGCCCGGTAGTCCTTGTATGGCTGGGCGTACGTGTAACCGCTAACCGAGTGTTAACCCTCTTTCCGAGCCCAAGACTCTCCTTCCGCTAGTGTTAGTTCTTCTGGAGCGTCAAGAAAGGTAGATTTGATGGGGATCTAGAAAGGGTGGCAACGTGGGAAAAGAAGAGTAGTCGCTCCGTACTTACCAGTTAATACTGCGACAAAGGATACGGGCCCGGGTATAGCCTCACAGCCGATGGTAGTCAGCAATAGTAAATATTATTTCGTTAAAAGGACCTGTGGATCCCTCAAGCTTTCTTCTTTAGTGGATCTCGAAGACGGAGTTCTCTCGTAATCCGTACGTGGCCGAATGACTTGATATGACGAGGCTTTTCTGGATTCTAAGTCAGGATAAACCGGGCTCCCGGATGGGTGTTGGTCCGTTCAGAGCAAGTATATGAAGGAACCGGGTAGATTGGGATCCAATTTTTCGAAGGCCACATTCCACTTGGACAATGACGTGGAGTGGAGGGCACGGAGCCCTGTAGGGAAAGATTTACTACGAGACGAGGCGGTTTGGGCGGGAATTTGGTCGGGAGACCCGAGGTCGGGGTACGGGCCTAGGTGTCACCAATTTGTGAAGTCGTTGTGTTTGTTTGAGCATGGGATCCCCCTATCACCGTATGACCCCAAATGTGCAAGAAGGATCTCTTACTTCCCCGGGTCAGCTTTCGTGGAGCGGGCCGGGTTTTGCCCACCTTCAAGCTTTTTCATCATCTTTTCCAAATGTGGTGCACTCCAACAACGAACCAATGTTTGAGTTTAGATTCCGGGGTAAGGCGTGTGGGTACCCTTATTCGGCCTCGGCTTCCCCTACGTATGCTCCCTTAAAAGGTTGGAATGGGAGTTTGCCTTTCTCCGGGCGTTGACATCCTGCCCATGCCCACCTTTAAGGAGAGCCTCTTGCCATGAACTTCGAGGTGTTCGATCTTCAGATGCGGCAATAGACCGGGTTCATGCTTTTGGCCGGGTCTCGGAAGGCGTGTGACTTAGGATGACCTTATGAGTCATGAGTATCTCTGCTTGGGATAGATGTAAGTTCGGGTTATATCATTCTTTTAATTTTAATCCTAAATTTTTTGTTTTTACTCCGATTAATGTTTACTTTCATGATTTCAGCCTTCCCCGGATATAGCCCAATTTGAAAGGATTGTCCAGATGAGCAAAACAAGCAAAGCTTTTAGTGCCGTTCTCCGGGTATTGGTCACGTCCGTGACAATACCAAGACTCCCGGAGAAGCCAGCCGCCTCCCAAGCCAATCAAGCAGGGGGCTTCCGAGAATGTGGCGGCGCGCCCCGCTTGCGGACTGTGAGACCGGGGTTGAAGATTCTTGCCGGTAGCAAGGAAAGGCCGAGGGTGACTCCCGCTCAGATCATATTTGGGACTATGCTCTCCGACCGCGAGATTGTGCGAGGAGGGTTCACGGGCCGGTGGCCCCGAAGAGGGAAAACTTTCGTCCCTCACGAGCCGCCCCGTGTCTCCGGGAGGAAAGAAATTTCATTGGCTTCCTAGCCGACCTTCCCAAGAAGTCTGAGTGGAAGAGATGAGCAAATCTACCTCCACCGAGTTGCCGGGCAGGAGATGACGGGGTCTTCGCTGTGCATATGCTTCTCCGGCTCTTTCTATCTTTGCTTATCGGGATTCTCGGGATTTTCTAACTTTCGGCTTCTACCTTCGCAGCCAGTCCCGGTTGTCGGAGTCAGCTAAGGCATGTAGGGAGTTGAAGGAGGCCCAAGTTACTTTGAGTCACTGAGAAAGATAAAGAAATTGCCGGACTACAAAGAATTTGAGAGCTAAGCGAGCGAACGGGATGCCCTGACGAGAAGTTCGAGCAGGAATCAAGCAAGGGGCCGACGAGAGGGACGCTACCAAGGCTAAGTCGGACGACTATAAGGCGGAGGTGAAGAGGCTCCGGGATGAGCCGGGCGTCGCTAAGCCCGAGGGAGCGTGTAATTGCCGAGTTTCGGGAATCGCAAGCCTACGATGATGATCCGGCACTCGTGGCTTCAAAAAGATCCACCGTCCGTCAGATCTCCGAAAAGATGATCAGACCGATCCCCGTGACCGCTACCTGGGAGAACTTCATCACAGAGGCCTTGTCGCCGAGGATGCATTGGGTCTTGGGCGAAGGCGAACCTATTCTTTACAGCTCCCAACTCCTCCCTCCTCCTAAAGAATGATTTCTTCCTGCAAGAAGGCTCGTTGCATCGGGGCCGCGTCCCGTAGTCCGGGCTATGCCCATGTAATCTTTTAATCCTCTCAAAAACTCGCTGTATAACTTTGAATTTTGTCATAGTATTGTCAGACCCTGAGCACTGTCGGGGTGTTTCCTGGCCGTTGGTCACCTACCGTTTTATTTGTTTATGGATCTTCCTTGTTTTTCATTCGCAAGTTTAAGTTTTGCCATGCTCCTTTGCCGCTCGTTTGTATTGCCCCCCACTTTAATTCGGGTATCCCGGATTGGGGAGTAGTGGTTTGTCCTCGGGCCAAAGCATTGCTAAGGTCCCGGGTTTTGTTTTACTCGAAAGGATGAAAACTTTTCCAAGTAGAATTTGACGACGGCTCCCTGGGCCAAAGATTGCTAAGGTCCTGGTCAGCCTACTTGGAAAGGATGAAAACTTTTCCAAGTAGAACTTGGATGCCTATGGCTTCCTAGCCGAAGCATTGCTAAGGTTCCGGTTTCGTGCCTACTTGGAAAGGATGAAAACTTTTCCAAGTTAAAAGAATTGGATGCCTATATTTCCCGGCCGAAGCATCGTTGGCGTCCCGGATCGGGCCTACTTGGAAAGGATGAAAACTTTTCCAAGTAGGAACTTGGATGCCTATGGCTTCCCTAGCCGAAGCATTGCTAAGGTCCCGGTTTGGGCCTACTTGGAAAGGATGAAAACTTTTCCAAGTAGAATTTCGTAATAATTTGCAGGATCGAAATACCAGTGAGGAATGCAGCTCTTTTTCATTGATAATAAAATGATTACATGATTTTCAATTACAATTCAAAAAATGTCCATGTACGAGCCGGAGCCGTCTTCTCCTTTATCGGTAGTACTTTCTTAGCCCGAGGTCGTGCCAAGCCGGGGACCTCGTTGTTGTCCACGTGGTCGAGCTTATAGGTTCCCGGGATTCTACTTTCTTTTTGATTCTCGTAAGGACCTTCCCACTTAGGCATAAGTTTTCTCTCAGATAGTGGGTCCGATGCCCGTTGTCCCGTGAGCACTAGGTCCCCGATTTGGAAGTTTTTGACCCTTGATTTCTTTCCGAAGTATTCTCTTGTTTTTTCTTTGTATTTCTCCATTATTTGTACCGCTTTGTCCCGACCTCATCAACTAGTTCCGCATTGGCTCGTGAGTCTTCTTCATTTGGTAATTTCATCAAAGTTGATTGATTCGTGGAAGGAGAACCCATCAATTGGCAACATTTCAAGCTTCGGTTCCATATGCTAGTTCAACGGGTTTCCCCGTTCCCGACCGACTAGTTCTCGTTATTCCTAGATTACACTTGTATAATCAGAAGGGGGTTGAATACAATTCTTGATAATTATAAATTTCGATAAAAACCACAGAAATCTATGGGCGAAATAATTGCCGAATAAGAAAATGGTTCACAAACACATAAAAATCAAAGTTAAATGTACCACCCGAGACTTTTATTCGAAGAAAACCCCGTGATACAAATACACAGCCTTCGTGTTTACAACTCTTATTTCTAAAGATATTCCAAGAAACCCAAGCAAATGTGTATGTTTCTCTTTACTATCTAAAGAGTTGCTACACTTGGTTATATATTCCAAGTTTGCTAGTGCTACAGAATAAGATAATATTAATCTAATTCAAGTTGACTTGCTACTCCACTCCAAATCCACATGTAGCCGAAAGGTTGTCCTTGTAAAACAGATATGTCCCCGCACCTTCTTTGTATGTACCGTGTAAATGGAATGCTTCTTTCTTCTGTGGTTTCCAAAGTATGGCCGCCATATTGCTTTTTATACCTACTATCAACCCATTGACTGTCACTAAACTCGTCCTTATCAACTCAAGCATTCCTAGCATAGATAAAAGTGACAATGGACATCCGTTGATGCTGTGTCTACTTATCCGTTGATGGTAGTTTGAGCTTCGCATCCCTTGATCGAGTAGATTGAGTTGCAACGTTGATGTGAGCCCTGCTCTCATCCGTTGATACATTTTCACTTAGACTAATTACATAGCATAACTTATTTACAATTACAATTCATTCCGCTCTATCCATTCGATGGTCAACATGACTAATAAAGACACTATCAACTCCATAAATGTAGATATTGCAAGAGTGCTACAAAACTCATCCGTTGATGAGCTACCCGTCAACGGATATTATAAGGTCTTATCCGTTTACGTTACAAAACTTGACTTATACAATTTTGCTTTTGAATGTTAAGTTATCATCAACTACAAATAACATATTCCTAACAATCTCCCCAATTTATAATTTTGATGGCCATAAAGACAAATCGTAACCTTGATGATAACAAAACATTCCTAACGATATATACACACTTCAAATATGCAAACATTGTATTAAGCTACAAAATTAAAAAAAAATCGCAAGTTTTTAAGAAACTTATCGCAGATGTGCTCCTTTAGATTGGAGTGATTAATGAGGTTTCCTCTCTCCGGTTGGCCGCACTTTGACTTTCCTTCCTTGGCAGAAGTCAGTTCAATTTTGCACTTGAAGTTGCCTATGTATGTATCTTCTTCAACAACCTTTCGGATTTAGCTTTAGTTGTAACCATCTCGGTAGTCGAACTAGCCTTTGACAGCTTGGTCTTTAACCTCAGTACCTCCCTAGTGCCCTCATCATCCCCGAACTCCATCATCCAAAAGGGCTGAATGTGGATTTTCTGTCTGATTATGCGGATCTTCTCATTTTCTTTGGTAGACTTGAGGGTGAGTTCCATTCTCTCCTTATTTCTTCTATTCTCGCTAATTATCTCCCTTCTCCGTTATCTCTCAGAGAACCCCGTGTGTCTCTTGAAAGTCGGCAAATCACTCGGGTCAATGTATGATAATTTTCTCCAAGAACCTTCTTTAGTACATGTCCTCGACTTCTCCCTTGTAGACAAACACTACTCCGAGTCGATTTCAGATTTCATTAATTCCTCTTACTTCTCCGAGCAATTCATCCAAATATAGATTCATGTCGCAGTATTCTTCAATTTCTCGCTCGATAGATAAAGTCTTCTTTGTTTTCCAAGATTGGTTGTTTGACAATGGTGTACCCTAGCAACTTGAACTCGGTCCTTTGAAAGCGTTTTCGGGAGCCCTTTTCTTTCCTCGTTTCTTTGATTTAGCAAGAATGAAGGAACTTCAATTGAATCAAAATTCACCGGTTCCTCTTTAGGCCTTATGAGGTCACCATGAAAAGCTTATGCGCTGGGTCGATTACTATTGCAAGTACATGTACCGGTGAACCACCGTTTTTCTATAGGTTCGAGAAAGAACCCTCTTGGTTTTAGCTTTCCTTCTTCTAGGTTTGGATTTTGGGAACTTCCCAAAGTTC
The DNA here is from genome assembly GCA_037693485.1 of Kitagawia praeruptora. Lineage (NCBI taxonomy): Eukaryota > Viridiplantae > Streptophyta > Magnoliopsida > Apiales > Apiaceae > Kitagawia > Kitagawia praeruptora. The sequence continues at coordinate 154,170,186 of CM075344.1, read as the reverse complement.
CTTCATTTCAACCTCTACCTCATCCATTAACTCTTGAGCTAGCCTCGGCTTGCTTCTCTTCGAGTTTTCATGTTGCTTTTCTCCGTACTTGGATGGGCTTCCCTTTGATTCCTGAGACTTCTTCTTTACCTACAAATCTAGGATGATCGTTGATATATTTAATATTTCATTCCTCATGATTACGCCCATCCAATCTCTACACTCTTATTTGTCTGAACTTGAACCTTTTACAATTGTTTTTCCCATTAGCTTTATCATCATCTGGAAACGGGTAGTCCACCGGGGTACTTTGTCTTTCCCATTTTCCTTCGTATGAGTAGGCTCGGTTTTGATAGCCGGTTCAAATTCTTTGACAAATGATGGCTCAGCATCATAGAATATAGGAGCCACAACCCTTGAGTGAGCACCTTCATGATTGTGGTTGATATTGTCAAGGGTAAGATCGGGCGCATTAAGGAACGTAGCCGATGCACGATTCATCGATCATCCTCTCTGGCCCTTAGAATTTCCGTCATTAGCCTCTTGTTTATCTTTTCCAAAGCTTCTATCCCGGCTTGCCTTTCACCATCTCGAGATGTCTTCTAATCTTTGAATCTCAGCAAAGCCACTTGTTTCTTCACAGGGGAAGCCTTATCTCAAACTCGGTTGATCGACCACGAAGCAATTGGTCAAGCCGGCTCCCTCACATGTGCTATCTCAATTACCGGTAGCTTGAAATTCGCCGCATGCTGCGTCTTCTTCTCGTGCTTGTTCCCATTTTCTCCCCTTTTTGTTAGCATCAAGGGTCGGGTCAAGCGCAAGTAGCATTTCCAGTGAATTGAGTTTGTTTTGCTCGACGGGGTACGATTACGGTGTTCAATTGGAGATTCCATACTATCCACCTTGAGAAAGAAGTCAACGTAATTTAGCGTTATCTTCTTTGAGAAGTTTGCTAGAAAGCACCTTCCCGAGTGGTAGTAGGAGCTAGCCTAATCCCGGGTACTTAGTGCTATTTTCATCTCTCTAATTGCAGACTGACTCTCCTCTTTATTGTGTTCTTTGGAATAACGTATTGCATCTTTTGTAATTTCAGTGGAGGCCATTACTTGCTCAAGAACAAATTTTCTCCGTGGTTCTCAGCTTGGTGCTCACCCAGCTGCATTGGTATTGCTTCATGATTTCCACATTGAGATGCCCAAGTTCAAGGCTAGTATCGGAAAACATCCATCCCTGAGTTTCATCTTCTTCATTTATGTCTTCACCATCTGAACTTTGACCGTCATAATCACAAACTCTTCACTTCCAAGATTTGGAGACAGTATTTGTAAAGCTTCTTTTGCTCTTTTGAAGAGATTCGAGGTGTGCACTAGGTGCATTGCCTCCTCTCGCTCCACATTGCCCTCGCCGTGCCATGACTTGATAGCAGAATGTGACGAGTAAAGGTTTTCGTGGATCCAAAGAGATGGAGTCAATAACCGACTGATATTCTTGTCTAAATTCCATCTCTTTGGAAGCTCTTACACCTCCATTGCCACTTGCAATGACTGACTCTTCCGCTCTTATTTCTCCCGTAGTCCCTTCTCTCCTCTCATCTCTCTTTTCTGCATCGTGGCTCCCCCGGCTCACACCTCTCACACCCTCACCTTCACCTACCAAGGTGGAACTCTCTAGCTCTTCCTTTGCCTGACCGGAAGAAATGGTCACTTCATTGATTTTCTCTCCTTTTGCCCGCTCACAAGGCAAACTCTCTCTCACTTTCCTCATTCCTAAAAGTGTTTCAATTACTACAAATCCCCTTCCATAGTTGACATAGGAATGTCACATTTTGCGCGGGTAGAGAGAGTTGTCAACGGATAAGGAGTATCCGTTGATGTAGTAGTTGTTGCCGTCAACCTGATAAGAATAAGACATATCCGCTGATTTAAGAAACACTTGTCAACTATGAAGGATATCCGTCGATGAAGGTAAAACGAGTATCCGTTGAAGTTGAAAACTAACACGGAATCTCATGGGTGATTGATTTTTAAGAAAGAGGCCACAGAGTATGTTGTGAATTCAGTGAATGGAAGATTGATGGCCCAACAAATCATCTAAAAGAGGATGACTACCAATTGCCGAGTGGGCTTCTCCAGAATTTTAAAGATTTGAGAATCGTGAATTGATGTGTATATCATATCCACATCCGTGTATGGAGCAGATGGTGGATCAAAATGTGACGATTTGAAGGTTAAGATCAAGGGGTCAGACTCATTGATTATTGAAGTCACATCAAACCGAATTCAGAAGGGTACAAGCTATCGTACAAAGGTGTGCACTCGTATTCCCCAATGGTTTTGGATTTTACCCTCCACCATAAAGTTTCGAGGGAGAGCCATCCGTGTCCCTTGCCCTTTTGTGCCGTGTTCCTGAAATGGAACTCAAATTAGTAGTCACACCTCGTCGAGATGGGATGTAACTAGAAATTGGCTTGTAGGGTTCATTGCCACCGCCTGAGAGACCGAAATACAGTGCACTCGCCTTACCTTCCTTATCCTGTGGCTTCGATGTTCACCCCGTCCCTCACCACTCACTACCACCTTCACACTCCCCTCAAGAGCTTTGCAGTTTTTGTGGTACCGTATGCCTTTTGAGAGACACCCGAGGTTTGTCTTTTAGATTGTGGTTTAGGAACTTTGGATTTGGTCACTTTGGCAGGAGCCTCAAGCTGGGTCACGCCACAGACCTATCATGGACAATCGAAGGCAAAGAAGCTTGGGGGTTGGAGATAGGAAGTTCGTGGTTGGAAACAAGACTCGAATAATTGGTAGATATACCAATTGTACTTCTCGCATTTAGGTTCATTCGAATCAAATCACTTAAGACTCTCTTCTCCCGAACAAAACACCGAACTTGCTATCCCTAAGAAGAATGGATAGCTCATTCTCGTATACATGCAAAGGCTAGGAGCATTAAAAATCTAGCAAAATAAACATTCTTGCCCCTAGTTTCCTTTTTACCTAATTTGTACGTTATCTCATACATGACTAGTGTGCCAAAATTATAAAATTTATCGCTAAAAGCATACAAAGCATAATTAGCAATGGAGTCGGTAACAGCATCAAAGTTACTAATCTTGCCGTAAAAAAAGTTTTAATGAAGGCATCACAAAGATAACTCCATTCCTTAACCATACTCTTCTCAACAATTTTCCCTAAGTTCTCAAGATTTCAAGGGTATAATTTATGGAATTAAGTAATGGAAACAATTTCAAAGATTACCGGGGTTCCTTCGCATGCTTATTCTCAGTAATTTTAAACAAGGCGAATACATCGAATTAACTACATAATTTTTACCCTTTAAAGAAAAAGCAAGTGTACCGTCCGTGCCATTGTATCAGCGTATGCCCACATCTCTTCGATAACTTCATGGATTGGGAGTAGAGTGGTGGCACATAAAGATGTGACGCTTTGCATTTCTTCACGAACACCATGGTGTGATATGCTTCTGAGCGTTCACGTATCAACAAAGGCCGCGAAATTACCCTTTCCTATAGGTAAACCCAATATCTTAACAATAGGCGCCTATCAGAGTGTTTCGAGCTTTGCTATAGTAGAGAGATTTAGCGAAGAAGATGCGTTTAACTAACGAGACTCTTGAAATGAATAAAGGTGAGATGGGGAGAATACAAAATGTGCCTTTATATATTCCAAGAATTAAAAATGAAATAATTAAGAGTAATTACCCCATTGGTCAAAAGTAACTCGTCGACAATAAATAAAAAGAAAAGAAGTACAAATGTTGACGACTATACACGTTTATCAACGGCCATATAAAAAGTATATGTATATCAATGGATAAAGATTGGACGGTTGAGAAAACAATATCCATCGATGACGTGGACAACCTCGTTATCCGTTGACATACGAAAATCTAGTAATGTGTTTACACTACCAACCCGATAAAAGGATATCCGTTGATAAGCAAATTTTGCCTGTATTGCAGTCTCTTCAAGTAAGAGGTATTCCGAGAGCTTTTAATTCTCAAGTAAATCAAAACACATTTCTAGCCGCAATACAAGATTATTAGATACCACTAGGAATTATGAAAAATTAAGCATACCTAGTTCACCTACCAATCTTGTGAATGAGGATTCATCAAGTTATATTTCGGTGAAGATATCCGCAAACAGATTTCACTGGGCACAAAGTGCATTTCTACCGTACCATTCCTCACATGCTTCCCTCTCGATGAAATGGTATTTGATGTCAATATGTTTGGTTCTCGAATGTTGCACCGGATTTTCGTGATGGCAATAGCACTAGTGTTGTCACAAAAATTGGAATCTTCTCAACTTTTAGACTATAGTCAATAAGTTGATTCCTCATCCAAAAGAATTCGTGCACAACAACTTTCCACTTCCAATGTGACTCAAATTTTCGGTTGTAGAAGTGAGATCGAGTTCCGTTTCTTACCGAACCATGACACAAGCCTATTCCCTAGAAACTCGACAGAGCCCGTAGTAATTTTCCTATCAATTCGCAACCCTCGCATAGTCCGCATCCGAATACCCAATTGCATCAAAGCGAATCTCGTACCAAACGCCAAGGTTTGGTGTTCCTTGAGATACCCGAAAATTCTCTTAATAGCAATCAAGTGAGACTCTCTAGGGTCGCCTGAAATCTAGCACAAAGACATGTGGAGAACATTATATCAGCCCACGGCCGCATATGGGCGAGTCGACGATGCCTCTATAGCTCGAGATGTCCACAAACATTTTTCCTTAGTATTCAACTCAAGCTTAGTTGCAAAGTGGCCATAGGTGTTTTTGCGTAGGCACAATCCATTAAGTCAAATTTCTTTAAGAGATCATAAATATATTTTGTTTGACTTATAAAATTTCATTAACTTGCTTTACTTGTAAGCCAAGAAAGAAGTTAATTCACCCATCATGCTCATTTCATACCTACTTTGCATAAGTTTGGCAAACCTTTTACAAAGCTTCTCATCCGTAGACCCAAAAATAATATCATCTACATAGATTTGAACAAGTATTGAAGAACCATTGACATTTCTGAATAAAGTTTTATCTACTGTACCTCTAGGCGAAGTGATTCTCCAAAAGAAATTGAGATAAAGTGTCATACTGTGCTCTTGGTGCTTGCTTCAAACTACAAAGTGCTTTCAAGAGAAGATATACATAACTGGGAAATTTCCGGATCTTCAAAGCCAGGAGGTTGGATGGACATATACCTCTTCTTCCAGCTCCCATTTTTAAAGGCACTTTTAACATCCATCCGATAGATCGGAAGTTGGCATGTGTCAGACAGGGCTAGAAAATTCCGATGGCCTCAAGTCTTGCCACCGGTGCAAAAGTTTCATCAAAATCTATTCCTTCTTCTTGAGAATAGCCCTTGCCACTTCAATCTAGCTTTATTCCTCACAATTATGCCATTTTCATCAAATTTTGCCTCGAGGAACCCATTTTGTACCTATGATACCTCTATCATCAGCCGGGCACAAGCTTCCATACTTTATTTTCAAATTGGTTTAGCTCTTCTGCATTGCTAAGACCCAACTGGACTCAAGAGCATCCTCCACTTTCTTAGGTTCCTCTCGTACGTAACCATCAGAGTAGGCATTCTTCTTGTGTGGCTCTCCTAGTTTGGACTCTTAAGTTTGAGTCACCACGATTAACTCAAAAGGATGATCTCTGGTCCATTTTCTTGAAGGTGGAAGGCTTTGGATCTAGATGAGGTTGCTTCATCTACATGAGTATGAGAGCTGTTGATTGGATATCTAGTTTCTTGACTTCGAGAAACTTCCAGCTTGTTGTCCTCGAGGAATTATGAAGTTGACTCCGTCAACAAGCATCATTTTGTCTATCAACGGATGCTCCATTTTGCTCATTTTAATGACATGAGAGAATGTCCGTCAACTAGATGCATCCGATGATCTAGTAAGCGACCGTCAACGGATGCTTCATTTGGGTGGTTAGCATCACTTACTGGACCATCACTCTAGTGAATTTCCAAGATCATGATCTTCATTTTCCTCATCATCATCAATGTACATTCTTCCTTCTACCTCATTTTCAAATCTCAACTTTTCATGGAAGCCTTCATCATTCGACCTAGAATCTTCCGATCATCAAACACAACATGTACAGATTCCATAACAATGTTGGTTCTTAAAATCTGTAGACTCTATAGGCTTTCCCTCACAGATACCCACAACAAAGATAGCTTCATCCGCCTTTGCTTCAAATTTGCCCAAGTTATCTCCATGATTCCTTAGCACAAAACACTTACATCCAAAGACATGGAGAAAAGCTAACGTTGGTTTCTTGTTGGTGAATAAGTGGTAAGGAGTCAGCTCCTCTAGCCTTGATCGATCAAGGAAATATTCCGAGGAAGGTGCAGTTATTTATTGTACTTTCCACTTAAATATGTTGGCAATCTTGATTCACTTAACATTGTTCTAGTCGTCTAATGAGAGTTCCCCCGTTTTTCCTTTCAACAACCCCATTTTGTTTATGCTCTAGCAACAGAACCTTACGGACAATTCCATTCTCTTCACAAATTTAAAATATTCATTGTGGAATTTTTGAATTCGAAGTACATTGTCACTCCGATTCTTTGTACTTTTACTTCCGGTGAACCATTGTTTACTTGTCCGAGATGATTGATGATGATTTCACTTGCACAATCTTTTGGAGTGTGGAAGAAAGTCCATGTAAACTAGAGAAATCATCCACAATCACCAGACAAAAGATTTCTTCTTTGAGATGGACATGACATTTGACTGACCAAATAAGTCCATATGCAGCAATTGAAGGCGAATAATGATGACTGTTTTGCTCTTGAAGGATGATTTCTTTGCTTTCCAATTGGGCAGTATCACACTACCCATCTTTATGAACTCCACCGAGGGATTCCTCTGAAGAAGATCCTTTCTTACCAAATCATTCATTACTTTAAAAAATTCAAATGAGACAGCTTTTATGCCATAGCCAACTCTCATCCTTGCTTGCTTTGTCAAGAGACAAGTAATGGATTCCCCGAGCATACCGAGTTGAAGTCAACATGTAAACATTTCCTTTTCTAAAGCCTCATTTCGGGATCCACATTGTTGTTTCTCTCGTAGAAACAACACAAGTTTCTTTAGTGAACTTACTTCATAGTCTTTGTCACAAATCTGATCGACACTCACAAATTGTGCTTCAAACCTCTAAACTAAAGCCACTTCTTCAATGATGACATTGTCCTTTGTAATCAAGCCATATCCCTGGGTATAACCTTTGGCCGTCATCTCCAAAGGTAATCCTAGGGCCAGCTTCCTCCTTGAACTCGTGAGCAATGTGGCTGACCTCCGTCATATGCCTAGAACACCCACTGCCTAGGTACCATAGATTCCTCCTTATTTCCCTCTCTCGCACACAATCCAAAAAAATACAAATCAAGTTGATTTTGGTACCCAAGTTTCCTCGTGGTCCTTTCTTGTTACCTTTGGTTTTACACTCTTGGCAATCTTCACTTTGGGTGTAGATGCTTGAGTGATAGGTTTAGGACAGATGCTCATTTGCATAAATATTTGATGCATGCATTTGTGAAAATTGGCATATGATGGTTATCCATGTCAGATGCTCCATGACATTTGTGGCATATTCACTGCATTGAAAATAAGGATTAGGCACATATGCATGTTCACATATGGATTTGAAAACTAGCATTCTGATACAAACCGGTGTGACAATTGTGCATTGCAGTGCATACTTGGCATAGATTGAGGTACATGAACAGAGTCCTTTTAACAAAATTTTGCAATTAGAAGATGATGATCGACACTATCGCAATTACCAAGTTTTCCTAGAGCAAACTTGTCGTATGAAGAATTGTTTTTTCTTGTTAATGCCTATCTTACCATTTCTCGTTCTTTTTTCTTTTACCTCGCCCTACCTTTTCATTAACTCCATTTACCAACAAATTTTTGTTAAAAAAATCACCGCCTTAGCCTTCTCACTAGATTTGGCCGCCGTTTTCAACAAAACAAAGTTCTTGGCTATCGGACCATATTGATTGTTCAAGCCTCTTGAGTTCCTTCTTACTAACAGATTTTTTGTTAGTCGACGGATACCTCTCATCCGTTGATGGTTTCATCCGTCAACGGATGATCACTATCCGTCGATTCACAAATAGTCTCTGTATCCTCAAGGCAAGGTTCTAGCTCCTTTTTTCCGAGTCCAGGTATCCCTTACAAATGATTCCATTCCCCGGACTTCTATTATGTTTTGAGAAATATTCCTACAACTTTGAAATTTAGCAATTATTCCTTGTTCTTTTTCAAGCCGGTTTCTTAAGATCAATTCTCTTTTAACACAGCCTTCAAGTTCATTTTTAGCATCATTGCAATCAACTCTCATTTTCTCAAATTCTAGAAATTGAACTTCCAGAATCGCATTTCTATCACTTAAGAACCGATTAGTTTCTTTAATCCTATTGTTCTCTTTAGTAAGTGATTTAAGAGTAACACTCAAGTGATATAGTTCAAGAGGACATATCATCTATAACACTATTGCATTCCTCTTTGCGAGCTCGTAGAGATTAGTGTAAAATACCCGATTGCTAGCCGAACTTGCTTTCCTCGCTCGAATCGCCCATTAATGCAAGGTTGACAAACTCAAGATTTCATCATCGTAATGATTTTACCGCGCCCCGCCTATACTCTCTGGCCGCGACGTCTTTTCCTTCGTCCGAGAAGATCAAAGTATTTCTTCTCAGAGTCAATAGTTTCACGTGACTTTCCCTTGTTCTCAGACCTAGGCTTCCCGCATTCACTTATCATGTGACCAAGAATACCACAATTATAGCATTTAATTTGGATTTATCCACATAATTGCTTGTAGAAAATCCTTGTTAAATGGCTTGGCCACCCCGTAGTTTTCCGAATTTTAGCTTAGAGAATCTCCTAGGATAGAAAGGCTAAATGCTCATCTATCTCATCCAATTCATCCGCCGTAGACACTCATTTCTTCGTACACCTTTTTCCTTGCTTTGTTGATTCTCGTTCTACCTTCACAAACCTCCCCGTTTGGTGTAGATTTAGCGGTACTTTCCGTCCTCTTTTTCCTCCTTCGCTCCAAGTTGGCAACAAGTGCCCGAATTCCACTTTTCTTTTGACCTTCTCAATTTCTCCATCCCCGCTCCATTTCTAGTTCATATGTCTTTAAAGTTCCATAGAGTCTTTCAAGAGTAAATGACTTGTACTGGAAAGGTTTCTGTGAGAAACAAATTACAGTTTCCAATTTCAAGTAAAGGATCTCGTAAATTTGAGATTAGAATCTTTCTACTTGGTAGATTCTTCCATAAGGCTTCAAGCCATTCCGCAGCTTTGAAATCTACTAAATGTATCATTCAATGTCTCTCCATTCTTGAAATGGAAGTGCCTATATCATGGATCACGTATTGCATCTTGTTTTCCTTACCCGTTCTCGTACCTTCACAAAGGGTTTGAACAATGTCCCATACTTCCTTGGCGGTAGTACAGCTTGATAACATTGTCAACCATGTCCGTTTCTAAGCCATTAAACAAAATATTCATGGTCTTTTTGTCCTTTGTGGACTTCTCGCAATATCCTCGCTCCATTCAGAAACAGTTTCGGGATGTACGTACCGGTGCATCCGCAAAGAAGACCAACTTGAAGCAAACTCCCTTCATTGGAACATGAGGACCCTTTCTCAATGCACCTTACAAAACCTACATCACACATGAGATGTGTGACGCATTTTTACTTTCCAAAGAAAGTAATTTTTCCTATCAAGAATCCGTATCTTCACTCCAGTAATCCTTCTTAGATATGTTGAAAGTGTGTTGATCTTTAAACTTCAAATATATTAGAAGCTTGCTCGATACCAATTAGTGACTCGCATTACACACTGTATAATTGTAGAAGGGGGGTTGAATACAATTTCGATACTATAAATTTCGATAAAACCACAGAATCTATACGAAATAATTGCCGAATAAGAAATGGTTCACAAACACATAAAAAATCAGTGGTTAAATGTACCACCCGAGACTTTTATTCAAGAAAACCCCCGTGATACAAATGTACACAGTTTTCCGTGTTTACAACTCTTAGCTTCTAAAGATATTCAAGAAACCCCTAAGCAAATGTGTATGTTTTCTTACTATCTAAAGAGTTGCCACACTTGGTTATATATTCCAAGTTTACAAGTGCTACGGTGAATAAGATAATATTAATTCATTCAAGTTGACTTGCTACTCCACTCCAAATCCACATGTAGCCGAAATGTTGTCCTTGTAAAATGACATGTCCCCCGCACCTTTCTTTGTATGTACCGTGTAAATGGAATGCTTCTTTCTTCGTGTTTCCAAAGTATGGCTGCCATATTGCTTTTTATACCTACTATCAACCCATGTGATCCGTCGCTCAAACTGCCCTTATCAACCGCTAATTCTCAAGATAGATAAAGTGACAATGATTATCCGTTGATGTCAGGTTTTACTTATCCGTTGATGGTAGTTTGAGCCGTATCCGTTGATCGAGTAGATTTGAGTTGTATCCGTTGATGTGAGCCCCCGTTCTCATCCGTTGATACATTTTCACTTAGACAAAATTACATAAAGATAGCCTATTTACAATTGGCTACCCTATTCGCCTATCCACGATGGTCAACATGACTCCGAATAAAGACACTATCAACTCGATAAATAGAGATATTGCGTATGCTGGGCAAAAAAACCTCATCCGTTGATGAGCTACCTCACAATGACAGTTATGTCTTATCCGTCGGGATGTATTACAAAACTTGACTTATACAATTTTGCTTCGAATGTTAAGTTATCATCAACTACAACATATTCCTAACAAGTTCTATATGCCCACAAATACATGTGGTAGTTCTTCTGGCCACTTGTTTTTGCTTTCCTTCAAAATTTCTTTCTAATCTCCCTTACAGATTCTATTCTTTGTCACTTCCACTCGCCGTTGCCCCGGGATAGGCTACCGAAGATTTCTGTGTTTTGATTCTCTCCTTCAAGCACTTTCAAAGTCCGAGCCGATGAACCGTGGGCCATTATCTCGAGATCCAGACCTTGCAGTCGAACCGCATTAATATGTTATCCGCTTAACTCGATGCACCTTGTTGATTTACGGTCCTCATTGCCTCGGTTTCCGCCCACTTAGTCATGGGTCAATTGCCACGAGGAGGTATTCCGGGACGCCCTTAGCCCGGGAAGGGCCCTACTATGTCGATGCCCCATACAAGAAGGGGATAGGTGATGGGGATTCCAAGAGAAGCAGTGACCGGCCATTTTCGCATATCAGCGAACAGCTTGCGCTTCTGCTACTTCTTGGACAAATTTACCGCAGACCTGGATTGGATTGTTGGCCGCAGTAACCTTGCTCTATGATTTTGTACGCAAAGTGCGGTTTTCGCGGGACACATGGTCCCCAAAAATCCCTTCGTGTACCTCTTGTAAACAATAACTGCTTCTCCGGCCTCGCACACTTCAATGTCAGAGATGAGAAACGGCGACAGTTGGTTGCCTTCTATACATTTTCAAGCCTTGTTTTTCAACCTTCTGGCCCGTTCTTATTTCTAGTGCAACTCTCCTTTATAAGTAGAGATGAAAGGGTCATCCTGGCCGGGTATCCTCTATCTCCATTACCTCTTCTTGATCGATTGTCGGGGTCTTAATTCTTTCAAAGTAGACCGAACCGTCTAGCTCCTAGCCGAGTTCGAACTAGCTCGGATAACTCATCGCCTTCGGAGTTTTCTTCTCTCCGTTGATTTGCATCTTGAATACGTTGGGTAGTTTTGACAAGTGTTTGACATTTGCCAGAAGGATCTTTTTGGCTACATTCACCCCTTGGTTTGCCGTACCACGATCCGGAATCACTATGGATGCTCGTACCGTGATTTTCGTAGTTCAGGCGAACCTTAGCCTCCAGGCCAGCAAGAGAGCCCCGTTATTCAAATTACCGTTTGCTGCCCAAATTTGGTGCTGATCGCTGTCCGATCCTCGGAAGCCTTCCGGCTTTTCATGATGATACCGCCCCGGACCTTTCTCGCTATCGAGATCCATCTACGTGAAGTGTCCATGACTCGGGTTTTGGTCCGGGGTTTTCACATGCTCCGCTGTTACGGAAAGCCGCCGTGGTTCGGGAAGGAGCACCTACTACGGCCGGCCGTAGGCTCGTGCTTGGCGGCGCCTCCGGGATAAAAGTTAAGTGAAATTGGCTTAACTCGATTGCCCAATTTATCAATCTTCCCGATGCGTCCGGCCATGGGATTATCTGCCTTAGTGGCCGTATCCGTTATAACCTTGATTTCTCTACCCCGGAAGTGTTGTCCGAGTTTTCTCAAGCCGTGACTAAGGCAAAGGCAAACTTCTCCAGATTGGGATATCTCGGTTTCCGCGTCTTTTAGTACTTGGCTTACATAATATACCTAAGCTGAAGGTCCCACCTCTTCCCGACCAAAGCTACCGCTACGCGCTAACGGTCCCATGAGAGGCAGAGATGCAGCGTTCTCCGGCTCGGCTTGTTTACCGCAGGCGATGATGAGAGATATTCCTTGATTGTGTCTAGGGAGGCTTGGCACTCGGGACCCCATGCTATTCTTTTTTTTTGTTGCTTGCTCCCTTGAGTGTCAAGAAAGGCAAACATTTTTCTCGCTAGTTTCGAGGATAAACCTTCGTAAGGCCGCCAATGACCCGCTAATTTCGATGTCCTTCGGGTTCGGGTGGCCGCTTGTCTAGATTGCCTTGATTTTTCCGGGTTGGCCTCAATTCCCCTCTCGTCGATCATGAAACCCAAGAATTTTCCCCGCCCACTCCAAAGGTGCACTTCCTCCGGTTTAGTTTCATTTGATTCCTCCTCGCATTTTCAAACATTCCTCAGAGATCCGTGACGTGTTCCTTAATAGTTTTGGACTTGGCGATGATATCGTCAACATAGGATTCTAAATTCCGTCCTATTTGGCCCCGAGCTGACCTCAACCATGGCTCTTTGATATGTGGCCCCGCGTTCCGAGCCCGGCGGGCATGAATTTGAAGGCATACACCGCCCCATGGGTGATGAAGGCCGTTTTGGCTATTGTCGTGTGGTTCATCTTGATCCGGGTTGCATCCGGAGAAGGCGGCCCATGAAGCTTAACATTACATGTCCCGAAGTGGCGTCGATGAGCCGGTCTATGTCAGTGGGTCTGTGATGGATCCTCGGGACAAGATCACTGAGTTCGTGTAATCAACGCATATCCTCCATTTTCGCCTAGGTTTCGACTAACCACATTGGCCACTCACTCCGGATATTTGATCTCGCTTAAATTATATCCGCCTCGAGGAGTTTGTCTACCTCTTCGTCTATGGCCCTTTGTCTTTCCGGCAACATTCCTTCTTCTTTTTTTGTTTCACCGGTTTTCTCCTCGGGGTCAACATCCGTGCTATGCATGGCCAAGGATTCTCGAGTCCCGGCATATCCGCCGGCTCCGTGCGAATACATCAAGATATTCCTGAGTAGAGACACTAATTCCTTTCAAGGCTACCCCTAACCCCTCTCGCCTCCCCAATCTTGATTTTTTCTTTGTAGTTCTCGGCATCAGCTCAATCGTCTCGCTTTACCGCGGGCTCGACTTGGCTTGAGTTTTCATCGTGGATGATTTTGGATCCGGCCTGGAGTTTGAAGCCGTGTACCCTCGGGCCGTGTGCTTCGCTTTTGGGTATGTGGATTCCGGAATTTCAATATTTGAACCTCCTTCCCGGGTTCTTATAAGTCGGGTTTCTATGTTTCTTCTCGCTTTGATTCGTAAGGTGAGGAGGCTTTGCGCTTGTTTTCCGGATCCGTTTCGGCCATGACCAGGGCTTGTCCGTAGCATCGGCTCGCGGTTTCCTTGTCACCCTCATTTCCCACCCCGCGCCGTGGAATTTGAACTCGAGGTGCAAGGGCCGAGGTCACGGTCTCCGTGAGCTTGGTCGTAGCCGGGCGCCCTCAGTATCACATTGTAGGACGATGGGCCGTTGATCACATAGAATTTGATCACATGAGTTATCTATTTCGGCAGTGCCGAACCGGATGTAGGTAGAGGGTTCCTTGGATACGGACTTCGGTTGTGGCCGAAGCCGCATAATGGATCCTCTTACATTCGTTCATTTTTACACTCCCGCCCGCATCCGTCCATGGTATGCTTAAACAATATGTTGGTCAAGAGCTTCGTTGTCCACGAGGACCCCTTTTACCTCATTGTCGGCACATCCAAGCTTACCACCAAGGCTTCGTTATGGCTCCGGGTCGATTCCTTCAAAATCGGGTATCGCTAAATGATATGATTTGCTCCGGCCGAGTCTATCATCATCACATCATCCCCGAGTCCGACCTTTATGGGAAGTGGAACCTCCCAAAACTACATGTACCACGTTCTTCGTTTTTTGGGCTCCATGCCCTTCTCCTCTTCTCATTTTCCGGCTATGTATTGGCCCATGTTCCCTTTTTCGGGACTCCGATCCTCGATGAAGAACTGGGTGAGACGCAGCCTTTCCTCGTCTCTGCGGCCCGTGTGTGTTGGCAAGTGATAGTCGTAGTGTTTGTCCCGGGGGCCTGGCTCCTTCGGGGTCATACCAAGGGTTTGGGAGGATAAAAGAAGGGTTTGTTCCGGACCCTTTTAGTATACTCCACCGTGGCCGGCCTAAAGGTGTCCATTCTGCCCGCCTTGGTTCGCCCTCCCCGGTCTCGGGGCCCGGCTTCTGATTTGGCCCCGGAGGGGTGGTCTTGTCCGGACCGTCGGGGCTGATGACTCTGGGATATAGTTATACCGGGTTTGTTGGGCGAAATTTCTTGTCCGTCGGGTGGTCGCTCTCGGGGCGATCATCTTTGTTTCTCCCCGAGGAGGTGCTCTTCCGGTCATCCTCTCACGGGCATGTAGGATATCGGGGCCTTCTTGATGAACTTGGCGGCCATGGAATAGGCCGCGGCCAGGCTTTGGGGTTCTTTGTTCACCAATTTATTACATAGCGTCGTTACGCTCCGGTCTAGGTTCTTCCGAATACGCTTAAGGCTTCTCTTTCATCCAGGTTCGTGACTTGGTTTATGGCTTCGGAATCAAGCCATGCTACTGTAGTATTTCTTGTCATCTTGCCTCGATTGTTTCAAGGTGGCACATGTGATACTCCGGGGTTTTATTGGCTCGAAACCTCCGAAGGAAGGCCTCCCTGAACTCCTTCCAGCTGTGTATGCTCCGGGATGGGATTCGGCTAAACCACCTCTGGGCTGCCCCCTTCAGCGTGGAAGCGAAGAACCTACACTTGGTTAGGTCGTTGTAGAAATATATCATGGCTATTTGTTCAAAGTAGTTGAGATGTTCTTCTGGGTCTTCTAACCTATTAAAGGAGTCGAAGTTGTAATGTTTGAGGTTCTTTTGCCGGGGTATGGCTTCAAGGGAGTGGCCGAAGGGGGTGAGCGTGTCTTGGATCTCGAATCCGGAATCATTATTGACTTTTCTTTGTAACTCATGAATCATTTGTACCAGATTATTCGGATGTTCTTCATCATCCGAGACCATCACCGGGCTTGATTCTCTCCGGGTTCTTTTGGATTTAGACTTTCTTATTCTTTCCTCCTCTTGGAGCCTCTTTTGGACTCTAAGTTCCAACTTATCCTGTTCTTCCTGCCTTATTCTTTCCCGAAGTCTTTCCATCCGTTTTAGCTCGTCAACCTCATCGTCTCTGACTTTACTCTGGACAGGATGGTCCATTTCGTTTCTTTTGCCCTGGTCCCCGAGACGAGCGAAGACCGAGGCTCGAGAGTGGTGGGAGTTGGCTGATCCTCCAGAGTTCTCAGCTTGTTCGGGCTCAGGTTCCGGGATGGGACGGTTTCGGAAGTTTCGGATTGCCTGGGCTAGTTCCTTCGGGGTCAGGTTCTCCATTTGTGCAGACTCAAGAGGTACGTCTGTATATTTGTATCGGTTCACCTCGACTGTGACTCGAGCATCATGGGGTCCGATCCCGAGTCTCTCCTGGACTGGGACCTGATTTTGCGGGATCTGCTCCGGGATCGGAGCCAGGGGCTCTTCCCTCGGGGCGCTGTTGGCTTGGCGTTGGGTGGATTTGCTTGGTCGAGGCATTGTCGCTGGTAGATTCAGGTTAGCTAGGTTCGGCTGTTTGGTTTGGGTTCGGAGGTTCAGGCCCCTCCTTCTAGCGCCAATGATAACTCTGAAACTTGATCGGGTACTTCCTCGCCAACTCCTACCTCGGAAGTGGTGTAGCTGTAGTGGGGTGTCTGCAAAACAACACCGGAGGGGGGTTTGGCCCTGAGGTGCCTCCGGCGTGAGAATAAGAGTTGGTTTTGGAAGATGATAATCAAGTAGAGTATCACGAAAGTAATAAGTGTGTGTAGGTGTGTAATAATGTCTAACCCCTAAACCCTACATTCTAGGGGTATTTATAGCCCTAGGGTTAGGACTTAGGGGTTTGTTACCTTTACTCCTAGCCGTCGGATCCGGGGGACAAGATGCTGAATTCCCGGGATGCAGGACACGTGTCCTTATTTGTGGGGACCGTTGACTGGAGTGTGGCAATGTTGTTGAGTACATGATTTGACACATGTTGTCGTTTGGACTTTAATGCCGGTCAGTGCCACGTGTGGGGATGTCGGCTGAGCTGGGTCGCCACGTGTTTCAGGTGTCACCACTCTGGGGTCCGCTAATCCGGGGAAGGTAGCTCCGGGCCCGGGGCCCATAAGATTGGGCTGGGCTGCTCTTATTCTCATACATTGGATTGTTTGTTATTTTTGGGCCTGGGCTATTTCTAGCCTATCAGTACATGTCCTCTTGCACCTCAGCTACACCCATCTCCGGTTCGTTTTCTTCCATCTCAATCACCACAGCTTGAGGAGCGTCCACCTGACCCAATCCAAGCTCATCAACTTGATCAGATAAAACCGGACCAACATCAAAATCCACTGGATCAGGGGCGTGATTTGGGATGACCACATCCACATAGTCAGGATGGTCAATTCCTAACCCTAGGTCCCAGTCGAGAAGTTCTTCAACACCACCAACTGGGTGTTCTAGAGTATAGAGTCTGTCACAAACTTGCATTGCCAATCTTGCTGCGTACCTTGCTACCTTGTTACGAGCAGGAAATACAAAAGCTAGCATGCATGTCCAGGAATTGTTGCGAAGCAGGATGTCGATTTGGTTGATGATGTGATAACATGTTGCAGAGGCACCAAGATTGAAGTTTCTGATAGCATTGAAGGCCTCAAAGTTGTCTGTTTCCACGATTACGTGACGAAAACCTTCTTTTGAAAGCCCTTCTTATAGCACAATAGATGGCCCAAAGTTGGTTGCCAAGCCTGGTAAGACGAGGGATTACCCCTATAGTGAGCATCTTGAGATTACCATTAGCATCACGGTAAACAATTCCAATTCCAGTATTGTTTCCGTTTGGAAGAGAGATTGCTGAGTGAGCAGCCTGCACATTAACCTTAAGAGCGCCAGAAGGGGGGGGGGGGAATCAAATGGTAAGCCATTCGATAAGAGAAAAAAACACAAAAGGAATAATCTCTGTAAGAATGAGAAAAGAAGCAGGATACAGTGGGTAGAAATCTGAAAGGGGAGGGGAGATTATAAACAGCATTGGAATTAACTCCAACCTCCCACTATAGAATACTGGCCTATGAGAGAAAGATACTATAGATTTCAAATAAATGAAAAAAATCCCTGCAGGAAGCAAACGATGCGCATGCAAGGTCTGAGCCAAACTAGTCTAATAGCTTCGGCCAATGCGAATAATGCCAACACAAGACGAACAATAAACCTCCTTAAAGGCCTTTAATGCAAACCAATGACTTGAATCCACCACAACAGATTATGCCTGATAACAGCTTAACTTGTGTTAAAGAACCAGCTCATGTAATGATTGAAGAAGAGGAGACTTTCATCTATATGCCACCACTGAGAGAGCTTGCTGCATATATGTCAACTTTTGCATTTAATAACCCTACCACTGAAAGAAGCTATTATAATTATATCCATGCTGCAATCATTTTTATTCTTGCTAATCCTTCCTTGGTTAAACGATCCGCTTTTGAATTCAACATTCGATCAATGTGAACCAAGTGAACCATGTGAATCATTGAGTACCCAATCGAATTAAGTGACGAAACTTCACTTCTTAGACTATGTAGGTTATTAACCAGAGATCTCGAATCTGAAAAGATAATTATCCTCTCATTTTTAAGATTACTATCTGCAATATGACTAAGAAGAAACATCAATGCTTCTAATTCTGTATCATATGGTGAGGCACTGGTCGATGGGCCAGAAAAAATGAATTTGAGGGAATGGAAGTTTGATAAAATAAAGCCACATATGCCTGCTTTAGAAGAATTTGGACCTTTTTTTTTTCCAAGCCCCATCAATAAAAGCCACTGAAGAAGAAAACTCAGATCAATATGAAACCAACTTCCTTTTAGCAACTCTAATATTAACTGTCAACAAGTGATTTGGATTAACAGCCCAAGCATTTTGTTGATAGGGAGTTAACAAAGAGTTTGCTACACCCCATCGAAATGAGTTGTTCATGATGAGCGATTCCAATGCATGAGTAGGCATTCTCTGATTTCTAAACACTAAATCATTCCTAGCTAGCCAAATTGCCCAAAACAAAGCCGCTACACATAAGCCCCCACCAATTCTGAATTTGCTATGAGCCAATTTCCTGAAAGAATTCTCCAAACTGAAAGCTTCAAAACTATCTATGGTTATTTCTAACCATTGAGAAGTGAAATGCCATGCAGACTTTGCAAGGGGGCATTGCCAGAATAGATGTTCTATACTTTCTTCTTCATCAAGTCCACACCATTTGCATGATGCGTCCGTTATTATTTTTCTTTTGAGTAAAAATAACAACGTAGGAAGACTTGCATGGGCCAGTTGCCAAAGGAAAAGCTTCACTTTTTGAGGAATTTTCAATTTCCAAATAAGTTTCCACGGGCCTGTGAAGCCGCTCATATTAAGCATCCCCCTATAACACACTGAAGTTTTGAATTTGCCATTCAATGGTCCGATCCCCAAGTTGGAATGTCTTTCTCATTTCCTAAACTGACTGAATCCAGGATTTCTTTTAATCTCAAAGTTTTATGTTTTTCCTGCAAAGATAGTGTTCTATTCCACATGCAAGAGTCCACCATTGTGGAGGAATGCCAGATAGACTTCATTTCTTTTAGAGAAATCTGTTTATTTCTTGCTAAACCATAAAGAATTTTAAAATGTGAAGCAAGAACTCCTGAACTATGCCATAAATCCTGCCAGAAGTCTATAGAATAACCATCTTTAACAATCCATTTGAAAGACTCAGAGAATAAGTTAGCGAAACATGGATCTCTGTATGCTTGTAAGATGCTTAACATAACAGGAGAAAATTTCTTTGAATTGAGTACTCCTACTCCTGTGTCATCAGAAAAAATATTACCATACTTCCCAATGAGGACCTTGTTCCACATGCACTTCCTGTCTTGACGAATTTTCCACCACCATTTAGATAAAAGAGCTAAATTTCTCAAGTTCAAGTCAGCCAAACCTAGACCTCCCAAATCCATTGGTAGAATGATCTTATTCCAGCCTATACTATGAAATTTCTTGGTGTAACAACTGGACTCATTAATCTCCTTCCAAAAGAAACCCCTTCTGATTCTATCAATCTGTTTGACAACCATTTTAGGAGCACGGAATAACTGAAACCAGTAAGCAGGGATATTGTTCAAAGTGGAAGCAATTAGGGTAGCTCTGCCTGCTTTGTTAAGAGAACTGCATTTCTATTTAGCTAATTGAAATTTGACTTTCTTAATCACAGGAACCCAGAACTTACGCCTCTTAGGAGAGCAACCTAAATTAGCACCCAAATAGGGTAAGGGGCAAGAACCTAGTTCACAACCTAAAACAGAAGCTCCTTCAAATGCACTTTCTAAATCTTCCTTGGAAGAGTATAGAAAACTTTTTTTAAGGTTTATTCTAAGCCCTGAAAGTATTTCAAATAACTTTAGAACTAATCTGATACCCCTACAAGAATGACTTGAGTTTTCCAAGAAGATTATCGTGTCATCCGCAAATTGCAAGTGTGAGAGTGAGGGGCCATTTCCTAGCTTGATACCTTTAAAGATACCTAGCTGCTCTGCTTTTAACAATAAAAGATGAAGTATTTCTACCACAATATTAAAGATCAAAGGAGACAAGGGATCTCCTTGTCTGAGACCTTTACTGATAGAAAATTCCTTGGAAGGACTACCATTTACTAGCACAGACATTCTTATTATCTTGAAGATCGATTTAATCCAACCTATCCACTTGTCAGAGAAGCCCATGAATCCCATTACCTGGAAGAGAAAACTCCATTTGACTGAATCAAAAGCTTTGGCGAAATCTAGTTTAAGTATCCACCCTTTTGTCTTGTTGGTTTGGATGCTATGTACCACCTCATTAGCAATGAACAGGCTATCTGTGATATTATGATTTTTTACAAAGCCTGATTGGACTTCAGACACTAGAGAATATATGATCTTGCTCAATCTAGTAGATAATAACTTTAGAAGTATCTTGACTGAGCAATTGATCAAGCTGATTGGGCGGTAATCCAAGACAGATTGATGCACCTCTTTCTTCGGAATTAGGACAATAAAAGAGGAATTTACACCTGGAGGTAGAATCATGTGAGTGTAGAATGTCTCAAACATCAAGAATAAATCCTTATGTATGACATTCCACATCTTTTTGTAATACTCAGTGTTGATACCGTCTGGCCCTGGAGATTTATTAGAATTCATGGACATTAACGCGGCGTGGATCTCCTGAAGACTGAAAATGCCATCAAGAAAGTCCACCTCTCTGGGCGACAGTTTGTTGCTGATTAGTGAACCTATGTGAAAAATATCCTGGCCTTCATCTGAGTTGAAGAATTTATTGAAGTGTTCTCTGAAGACATTTTTAACCTGAGACGGGTTTGTGATCCAATGTCCTTCACTTAAGATACCTTGTACAGAGTTCTGTTTATTCCTATGCTTGATCATGAGATGAAAGAATCTAGAGTTTGCATCACCTTCAGCGTCCCATTGGATCCTTGATTTTTGTTTTAAAAAAGCTTCCCTCTCTCCATATGCTACGCTGAGAGCTAACTCTAGCTCCTTTCTATTAGAGGGTACAACAGGGTTTTTGTCACAAGCATCTAGAAGAATTTCCAGGTTTTTTACTTTTTCGAAACAATCCCCATTGCTACAGCGGTTCCAATCTTTTATAAAGATTCTAGTAGATCGTAATTTTGCATGAAAGCTCAAGTCTTGATCTGCTAGTGATTTCCAGTGATTCATCATCTCATTAGAAAATGATTCATGCTTTAACCAATGGTTGAAAACCTTGAAAGGTCTTGGCCCCCAGTTAAGAACATTTGAGCCTAGAAGTAGTGCCACATGATCCGATGATTTGCGTCCCAATCCTCTGATCCACCAATTTGTATCTAGATTAGACCATTCCACACTCAGTAGCGCCCTGTCTAACCTACTACATTTATCTTGGGGACCAAACCAAGAAAACTTATAGTTGATTAAAGGTGCATCCCACAGACCATTGACCTCTAAGAATGATTTGAAACTTGTGGTGTCTGATCTCTTGTATTTGCAGTTCATGCACTCTTGGTCATTTAGAATGCAATTAAAATCTCCCATAAAACAGAATGGCTCTTCACTATGAGAAATTAGAATTGCACTAACCTCCTGCCACAAAATCTTTTTTTCTCGAAGACTATTAGGACTATAAATATTGACACAATTGAGGATTTGAGATGAACTTATTATTTTGCCACTGATCCATATCCAATTATTTTCAATTATCGACGAAACCAGAGTAAAATAATTGTTGTTCCAAGACGTTATCAACCCACCTGAGAGACCCTTCGAAGGAGAAAAAATCCAGGAATGATCTTGCAATGACCAAAAGTACTCATGTTGAATAGAATCTAGAGACTGGCACTTTGACTCTTGTATAAATAAAAACATCGGATTGTTTTCCTTGATTAGGTCCTTTAAATTACGTCTCACCGTGGCATTGTTGATGCCTCTGATGTTCCAACTTAGAAGTGAAAAAGAATCCATAAAAGAATAAATTTCTGAACTGTGATCAATATTACCAAGTGTGCAATCAATGCTCGGTCGATAATCTTTTTCTGATGTCTTGTAAGGCCACTGTTCTTTCCTTTACATGAATCAAGCCCATTAGCAAGCATGTCTCAAGAATCTCTGTAGCCAAATCCTTTTTGTCCTCAGCCTTGTAGAAATGATCTATTTCATTTCCCAGTCTCTTGTCTTTATTCCTCTTAAGCATTCTTTTCTTGCTTCCCTTAATGTCTAGGAATGAGAACTTTTTTTGGTTTTTCCTCGGTCTACCCCTCTTCTTACCAATGCTAAGATTAGCAATTTTCTTAGAACAGAGTCTATAGTGTTGCTCTATATTTGAAGCAGAATAGTAAAATACTCTAAATATAAAGTTAAAGATGACCATGGTTGCCTGGTTGGAGGTGCTTTTGAAGCTTTTAACTTTAAAAATGAAGTAAAAGTTAGTTTTAAAGCCAACGTTGGAGATGCTGTTACACAACTGTTACTTTATAACTAATTTTAAATTTTACAAAGCATTGAAAATTACACCAGTCTTATCAGAAAGTTAACATTGACATTTTGCAATGAAAAGACAGTCCTCTGCACAGAAGTGCATCCATTCCGGTGTTCGCAACAGCTACCAAGTTAATTCGATGCCAAAGTCATGTCATAAGATACTGAAATGACACCTGCAAAGATACACCGTGACAGGGAAACATAAACAAAGAGATAGTCATGCCAGTAGGCAACTAAAAAACATTGCATACAACTTCAAAGGAGTAAGAAAAAAAATCTTCATGTATTTATTATGTAATAAGTCATACTTCACATATAATAGTACTTGGTAGTAATAATAGGCATAGAAAATCAGCTAGAGCTTTTTATCATAAATAATACTAGCAGCTAACTAGAACTAGCAATAACAGCAAATCATAACCATCCCCACCATTATAATATATAAATGACAACATCAAGCAATTTTTAGGTGAATGTATTATGACAGAAAATTATACAAAACTATCAAGTTTGTAATGGTTGTAGTAGCAAGTCTGTGAGCCCAGAAAAGTGACATACTGACACGTGCTGTTTGCCTTATTGTATATTCTATATGATTCATTTTCTATTACAGGTAAAATGTTCATGTTCAAAGATCATCATTCTCTTCATTCTGGTAGAATGTTAAACAACTTTGTTGGATATCATATACTAGAATATATATGACGTTGCAACATAAATTAGCTACTAATTATCATCAGTAATTCATGAGGTTTACAATGTGATCGAATTGCTTTCTGTTAACTACTTTGCCTACCCTAATGCTTAAGTTAAAATTTAAATTATATACAACTGTGAGTGGACACCATCCAGTTAGCTACACTGCTAGAGGTTCAAACTTGCGTGGAACTTCACACACTGTTCCTTGACCAACGCGATGACCAATGGAAAAAAAATTCATATAAAGGTAAAGGTAAATGGATCATTAGAAGGAATTATCATACAGAACAAATAAGTAAAACATACCCCAGCAGTCCACGACCTTGCCACTCTCTAGGTTTCACTGATAGGTTGATCAAAGCACCTTGTCTCTTTACAACTACGGGTACTGCCTGACCTCGATTTGTTTGTGCTTCAGCAGTAAGCTTTGGTAGCAAATCATCACCGAATTCCACGGTCCCAAATTTGACTATTTGATCACCAAGTTGTAAACCATCTTCTGCTGCTGGAGATGCCTCACTTATTTCATCAACCATAGCAAAGGGTCGTCCACCAATTACATCCACATCCATGGCACTGACACTTCTCTCAGAAATTGCAACTTCACTAACATTGGAAGCAGAAATACCTTGACTAGTACCAATAATACCTACCACATGTATAAATAATTTTTTATAAAAGAGCAAACCTTTGGATAACCCCATTAAAAACATACTTCTAGCATGATCTTAGTGTGAGTATAATGAAAACATCAATTTATGGCAGGACTGCTAACAAGTTTGCAAACTTGGAGTTTTGGAAACAGCATAAAATAATGCCTAAGTTTCCGCATATAGAGGACAACTTTATTAATTAAATGTAATATAGTGCTGAATATTTGACTTATAACTTGAATTTAGTTCACATGACAGAACAATGCATTTAATTGACTCTCATGAAACTGTAAAACGTGTACCAAAACTCCGAAAGAACGCTGCGATAAACTACTATGCGATGGTAAGAAGTTATCTTAATTAATCTTACAACATATAAGAGGGGAAGACTAAAACAGTTGTTTATGAGGACCATGTAGCGCTAGCAGCTCACATGCTAGCAAGAGATATAATAGACTTTCACAAAAATAACTACTTTTGGGCATTTGTTTATATTCGCAAAATTCTACAGTCTATGCAATGTACATACGGACTAGAGGCTAGATATATTCATATAATACATGTGTGTCATAACAAACCCTTGTGTAACATTATTAAACACTAATAACGTTTTTTCTTTTCATATCATGTCGAATAACATTAACTTCAGCTGCCTACCTGTGCCCCTGTGAGTAGATGCTGGAGTTAGTTTTGCTGAATGCAAAACCTCTATGGTTTGACTAATTTTCTCTGTGATAACCTTGTAATCATTCCGCAACTCTACAAATAACATAAAGCACAGGCTACTAGTGTCAGAAATTAGCAGTGTTGCTAGCATAAACATATGAAATTCTGTATTTAATAATAGAACGTAGCATGACCGCAAATTCACTATAGAACTCAAGAATGAAGAAAAACAATTAATCAATACAGAGTATCTAACAAACCCCCAAATTTTAATTTTCATAATTAAGCAATACAATTCTACAAAAACATTATAAAATCAGTATGAAACAAGTACAGTGATCATAATACGAAACATACGAGCTAGTTTAATCCGGTCTGCTCGTACAACAGGGATGTCGATATCTGACCTAGGAAATCCCTGCAAATAAATTCAATACATCAGTACACGTCCATGAAACAATAAAATAACATCAAATTAAGCTTAAAGCAACCTACAGCAATCATAGCAAACAACTTAGACATAATAATCCCAATCGACAAATTTAAAACAAATTTTATTTGTATATACGTTCTCGGTATCAAGTAGTTCTCCGCTAAACTCAACTATAGTACATAATAGGGGAACTGAAAACTTAAAAATTAAAGGGGAGAGAGAGAGAGAGAGAGAGAGAGAGAGCGCGCGAGAGAGAGAGAGAGAGCGAGGGGGAGGGGGAGAGAGAGAGAGAGAGAGAGAGAGAGAGAGAGAGAGAGAGAGATGCCTCAGAATCGACGAGATTGCCGGAAAGTCCGGGAGCGCCGGGTTGAGTGAGACGATCAATGATGGAGTTCATCTCAGACTCAAGAGCTGATCTTGTATCCATCAGCTTCATTGCCTCTGCCTTCAAATTTGTTGCAACCATCCTTCTCAGTTTCAATTTTAAAATATTGTACTGGTCTTTGTGTATGTTCTTCTTTCTAGGGCTTAGACAAAAGGATGATAGATTTGTCTAATTGTCTTAGGCTATGTTTGGTTAAGGGAGAGGAAGGGAGGGGAGGGGTTTTAATGGAGGGGAGAGGAAGGGAGGGGATGGAGAGCGGAGAATTTTAATACGGAGTAATATTTATGTTTGGTTAAGGGAGGGGAAGAGAGGGGAGGGGATTCATTTTTTGTTTGGTACAAGAGGGGATAGGAGGGTTTTATGAGTAAATTATAGGAGTATTTAAAATCTTCTTATATGTTTTAGGATATAAATTAGAATTACACATGTAAGGGTATTTTTGTCCAATAAATGTTTCCCCTCCCTTCCCCTCTAAAAAAATCCAAATTGGAGGGTGATAAAATTAAATAAAAACTCCCCTCCAATCCCCTCCCCTCCCCTCCCCTCCCCTCCCCTCCCCTCTAATCCCCTTCCCAATTTTTAACCAAACATAATTTTTCATTTCATATCCCTCCCCTCCCCTCTCCTCCCCTCTCTTCTCCTCCAACCAAACAGGGGCTTAGAAAAATATACTCCTCTACTTTTGATACATTTGCCCCTTCACATTTTTAATCATTTATATCTTTAATTTTATATTATTATTAATTATAAAAATTTCATTGTATTAAAGTACTAACAAATACAAATTTAACAAGATCACTCATGACTATATTTGGTCTTATAAATTAGGTGTAAACTAGTAGTCAACAGCTTACGATGAACAGTGTTCAAAATCAAAATAAGCGAAGTTTTTTTATAGAGAGGGAGTAGTAATTTGTAAATATAAAATTTAGGTTTGTCTTAGAAAAATATACTCCCTCCGTCCATTTTTAGTTTGGCACATTTGCAAAAAACACACATATTAAGAAAGAATTAATTATTTAATTTATTTCCATGTTTGCCCTTAAATATAAAGTCAAACATTTGTATTAGAAACAAAGGTGTATATATGGAAAATTTGGTAAAAATATGTATTGGAACATGGAATGTGATAACTATTTAGTGACAATTTTTTTTTTTGCAAATGTGCCAACTAAAAAGGGACGGAGGGAGTAGTAATTTGTAAATTTTAATTAACTAGAAATGTGTGTTTCACGTCTTCATATCTGTGTTCTAAAAATCTTACCATTTTTTAAAAATCGTTGATAAATTGTTGATAAATCGTTAAAAAATATTTGGACGATTTGATTTTTAAAATCCAATTTATCCGATTTTTGTTCCGATTTATCATTCCGATAATTCCCGATTTACCGATAAATCGCTATTAGGTACTTAAACCGATTTGTTCCAATTTCCGAAATATACAATCATGCTCGATATACAGTTTAAATTTTTTTTTATTCAATTAAATACACATTTATCAATTGTACATTAAAAAAATGTTAATGTTAGTTCATAAAATGATATAAATGTTTAATAATAATATGTTGTTGACGGGATTCGAACCTTAAACCCATAAAAGTATTTTTTATATTATAAAAAGAATATTTTTTTAGCATTAAATCTAACGATTCCTTTTTATTTATCTTAAAATCTAAGAGTTGTTATTCAACGTACCAAAATTTAGTGTATCAAACTAACAACTAACCAAATATACCCTAATTTACTTATAATATTATAGTATAGAGAAAAGTTCTATGGAGTAGTGTTTTAATTGGAGTACTTGGAGTACATATATGTTCTGCATTCAAAATATATTAAAATTTATTATTTTGCAAACCTTGTTATATGAATATCATATGATAATCTTGAAAATCATATATCATCTTGAAATCTTTTATGTTTTGCAATCATAACATATATGTTTTGCAACCCAAATGTGTTTCGCAGAACAATTCGTTTTGCAATATTTTGTTAGCAAAATATACAAAATTTTCAAGATTTTCAATGAAATAATGATATTCATGTAATAAGTTTTGCAAAATAATAAAATTTGCAAAATTTTGAATGCAGAACGTATATGTACTCCAAGTACTCCATGTAAAACAGTACTCCATAGAACCTTCTGTTAGTCACAGAGGCATGCCTGTATACATCT
This sequence comes from Kitagawia praeruptora, assembly GCA_037693485.1. NCBI lineage: Eukaryota > Viridiplantae > Streptophyta > Magnoliopsida > Apiales > Apiaceae > Kitagawia > Kitagawia praeruptora. The sequence goes on along the minus strand of CM075344.1, from coordinate 154,142,541 downwards.
AATAACAAGCCTAATTGTTTGTAATGCTTTGCATTACTTACATGACCTCTTAACTGAGGAAACCTCTAGTTGTACAGTTTCTACTTGTCTTGTACTTGTAATAGGCATCAAATCCTAGATTGTGTAACTGTACTTATATAGTCAAGAATAATGCTTAAAAGAAGTTCCAAGGTTCATGCCTCAAGCAAGAAGATAAAGACTGTCAAATAATCACAGTTAGGATTTGAAGAAATGAAGAATTTGCCCAAGTACCAATTCGAGAAGTACATTTGTCTATTCGAGAAGTCTAGCGTTCGAGAAGTCAGAGATTCGATATCAAAGAAGACACTGTTCGATATCTCTGAATGAACTATTCGATATCTCATTCGATATCTCAGAGATTCGACATGTCTAAATGCTCTATTCAAGAACTCAAGAAGTCAACAATTCAAATTTGTATTCGAGTTCTCAAAGAGTCAACAAGTCAAAGTTCCATTCGATATCTCAAGGACTCTGAATGAACTATTCGATATATCAGGGATTCGACAAGTCAAGTGTTCTATTCGATAACTCAAGGAATCCTTCAGAAAAGTTTTATTCGAGAAGTGATTCGATATATCAATCATACAGTATTCGAGAACTCAGAGTTATCTAATCCTAGTTCTCGAATCAATCACTTAGTCACTTCTCGAATACATTCTTGGAGACAAAATGCTGAAGAAATTGTACAAGTCTGAAACCTGCAACAAGCCAGTGCACTTTATGGACTACAATCTGTAACGTGCTCTGGAAAGCCTACAAGGAAGCTTGGAGAGATATAGAAGAGACAAAGAGCTAAAGAAGTGGATCTGAACAGAACTTTGCAAAGTCAAATCTGTAGCTGTTTGGATGCTTACTCAAAAAGGATAGACATGCAAGAAAGTTATTTATCCTGTAACCTTATTTGTAGTAACTGAGTTGTATTCCTGTTCTATAAGAATACAATCTCACTTCTTTAGTTGGTTAAGTTTTTCATACACATTGTAGACATATCTCTCTGAGAAAAACGAAGCTGAGAATACTATCATTTGTATTCACAGATTGTAGCAACCTTTATCTAATAATATATTAGATTAAAGTGATATTGTGTCTTGTGTTATCTTTATCCGCACTTAAACTTTGCACACACAAAAACCTATCTGCTACACAGATTCAAGAACGAAGAAAAGTTCAAGAATCCATTCACCCCCCCTCTGTATTCTTTTACTGTATTCAATACTCAACAAGTGGTATCAGAGCGGGCTGTTTATTCAAAAATAGAAAAACCATGAGTTCGAATACACCAAAGACTACAGGAACGGTGAAAGTCCCTAAGTTTGACAAAGAGAATTACAACCTCTGGAAGATAAAAATGATGTTGTTCATCAAAGCCTCTCATCCTTTGTATCCTGAGATTCTCAAGAATGGTCCCTTTGTTCCACAACAAGAGATACCATAAAAGACTGTTGGAACCACAACCATTCCAAGATCTTATGTGGCCAAGGAACCATCCAAATGGACAGAATCAGAAAAGGAGATGGTTGCTCTTGACAGTCACCTCATGTTGCTAATTATTGATTCCATGGACATGTCAATGTTTGCAAACATTGCATCGTGTACACCTGCCAAAGAAATGTGGGATCACATTGAGGTGTTATGTGAAGGGACTGATGAGGTCAAGGAAAACAAGAAACAGATACTGGTCACACAGTATGAAGCTTTCATGGCACAACCCAAGGAAAGCATCACTGAGATGTTTGAGAGATTTCACAAGCTAGTTACTGAGTTGCAGATGAATGGCAAGGTTTACAGCACAAAGGAGTTGAACATGAAGTTTCTGCTATCTTCACCAAATCATCTAGAGCAAAGGGTCATTTCTCTAAGGGAAAGAGATTTGAACAAAGTTACATATGATGTGCTCTATGGGGTTTTAAAAACTTATGAGCTTGAGTTGCTTCAGAAAAGGGCTATCCAAGCTGTTACGACCAACTCAACACGCAAGTGCACGTGATCTCAAGTAATACAGATAGCAAATAAGGTTCGTTCCTACAGGGACTCGTTGTATTGTCTAGCTAATTCACTCACCAATGTATGATTGTTTTCCGATGCTAAAACAAATAAATAAGTGGATTGTTATTATCACTAAAATTTATCTAAGAATTATAACTAATTATCAACTACTTGAACTGAGATTTATGTCGAATTACTTAGGCAAATAAAACATGGGAGTTTAGTTTCTTTAAACAATCCATCTATAGTCTCCAAATCCCTAGCCTTGTTCATGTGATTTATTAACACCTGATCGAACACACAAAACTGATATAAGCCAACTTCCGTTACACAAATACCATCCTAAACAATATCCACAATAAAGATAGAAATCATTTAGTCTTCCGATTATGCCAAGTCTTCATATGTCTATAAAGAATAAAACATAATGGTTGAGGTGCAAGCATTCAATTGATCACATAGTCGTCATAAAACGATTAGAGTTACGACACTAATTACGAATGATATTATCACGCATAAACCTACGCTAACATGGCAAGTTCTAAACTCTTATTTCCACTTTCGCTTCAACAAGAATTAACACACAATTACAGGAGTTAGCTACTCTCCTATAACGAATTAAATCAACCATGATAGGATATCACATCAATCACACTATAGGCATCGAGAAGATTCAACACATAGAATTCATGAATAATTCCACTAAACCCCCATGACAACGAATTAGTTCATGATCGAACTAACCATCATCATGGGTTCCAATGAAAACATGATAGAAGAAAACAAATAAAGACTGAGATAAATATCAAGGGTTTTTAAAGAATACACCAAGGTTAAGCATCCACAACTAGGAAGAATACAAGAATAAAATTGGGAACTATCTTCTTCCTTCTTTGTTGTGCTAAAAAAACTACGTACAAAAAACAAGCTGTCCCCTCCCTCTAGGGTTTTCTTTTCTTTCCTTATATGGGCCTCCAGGTGCTAGTAAATAGAAGAATGTTTTTTTTTTATTTTTAAATCCCCCAAAACAAATCAGGAATCGGGTCAGACGAGACGGCGACGCGGCGCCGTCCTCAAGCACAAACCCGGCGATGCGGCGCCAGGATCTTCCCCACAGCGACGCGGCGCCGTCCCCCAATGTAAACACGGCGACGCGGCGCCATAGCTACTGTCCAGCACATAATTTTTCCTTTTCTTGAATTTGACTCCGTTTTGCACTTCGATTGCTATGCTTCGTTCCTCTAACACCTGTGATTGATATCCCTGCACAATACCCTTAAAAGAGATCAAAAACACCACAACTCAAGTACAATCCATCGTTTTAAGCTAAATGGAAACGTTCTAAGTAGATAAAATACCCACTTATCACACCCCCAAACTTAAACCGATGCTTGTCCTCAAGCATAATAAACAAAATATTTACAACTACCTAGTACCACTTCCGTAGGTGATCACGGTTGCATTTAGCATATGCAACAAGCCCTTTAAACCCCTAGGCAGCCCTAGTGGACGAGTAAGGTCTCGTGAGGGCCTATAGTGAATGTACCCACAAAATCCATCTAATAATGCAACTAACAATGCAACTAACTACATGAATGCAACTATATGAAAATGCAACAATCCCCTTTAAACTGACCAAAACCAACTAGCAACCAGCTGCCTCATAGAATGCAACTAAATCCGAATAGAGCTCGACTAAGCCCCCGTATACTAACAATACATGAACAGAAACGTGTGTGTGTGCAATGCTCATCAGAAATGCTCCCAACACTAGGTCAAAAATCATACCTATCCTTCGCCAAGACAATCACAGGTTTATAAACAGAATAGACTGTAGACACTTCATAACCTAGGAACACCACCATCCTTATTCAAGTTAACCAAGAATTCATGCTTTATTACTACGACACTAAATACTATAAATACTACGCATGCTTATTTAACCGTGCAATGAGTGAGACCCCAAAAGGCTTATACAATAATACCCATGTAGCGAGTGTTAGGTCAGCAGGATCCCAGACTATAAAAGCCTTAGGTCACTAGGACTAAGTCCCCTCAGACTTAATAACTCGAGTATTAAAGAGCTCACTCTGGTTAATTTTGCATTTAACTTATTTACATGACTCTTTTTTTTTCTTTTTCTTTCATTTTTTTTTTTTCACTTTTTTTTTTTTTTTTCATTTTTTTTTTAATGTATGCAATCTGGAACGAGAATTCTCAATTCCAACCCTAGACTACTCATATAAAAATGAGCCGGCTACTAGCCGTTTGACGCCTAGCCATTATTGACCAAAATTAACACTAGCATGAAATCCTTGGTGTCCCCCAAACTTAGACTTTATTGTTCCTACGTCATCAAGGGAATAACGAAAATTCTAAATATAATCAAGTGATTAAGTCTCAAACATCCAAACAGGCATGACCCTAACCTAGCCCAAAAGCACCTAATGAGACTAGTGAAAAGATTCTGTTTCCGTAACATGCAAGTCAATTCCATGGGAACTATAAATCAACCCTCTATTCATCATTACCACACCCAATTAGACATCTATCCACCAATCAGAATTAGCTCGTTCTAAGGGATCATGAAAAATGCATGCTATGCAATGCAAATGCAACTATATGAACATAAATATCACAATAAACAGAATGTCCTATATGACATACATAAAAACAGAACAAAAATGCTCTACACTAACATGCAATTATGCTCCTAACATGATATGCAACACATATATTATACAACTAATACAAATGCACCTTTAATCCCCACCCCCAAACTTAAATTCTTCAATGTCCCCATTGAAGGCGAGAAACAAAGAAAGTGCACAGGAATACCTCAATCATCAGCAGGGTCACCCTCCTCGGGTGGTAATGGCTTGAGCCCGAGTGCAAAAACTTCCTCATTTGACAACTTACGAAGCACCTGAAAATTATTAGAATCAGCTAGCCCACGAGACTTATGTAGAATGTCAACTCTTCTTTCCCATGGAGTTGCATCCAACAACTGAATTAGCCCCTTTCTTCCTTCGTTCTCAATGCCAGAAATCCCACTTGAAGCTTTTTCCACTGGATCTGATTTTTTTAGCTGCTCGATCTCCTTCTTCACATTCTTATCAACAACGTCCACTTTGAAACACTCCTCTGAATCTGACGGATAATTTGTTGCCTTGAACACATTGAAAGTGACTTTCTGATCATGCACTCTCATGGTAAGCTCTCCTTTTTGCACATCAATCAGAGTTCGGCCCGTAGCTAGAAATGGCCTTCCCAAGATGATAGGAATCCTCTTATCCTCCTCAAAGTCCAGTATAACAAAATCAACCGGAAAAATCAGCTTATCCACCTTCACCAATACATCCTCCACTATACCCCTAGGATATGTGATCGACCTATCTGCCAACTGCAAGGTCATATTAACAGGTTTCGGATCAGGTAACCCAAGTTGCTTAAAAACAGACATCGGCATCAGATTAATGCTAGCTCCCAAATCACATAAGCACTTGCTGAAAAGTTGTTTGCCAATAGTGCAAGGTATGGTGAAGCTCCCCGGATCCTTCAGCTTAGGTGGCAACTTTTGTTGCAAGACAGCACTACACTCCTCCGTCAAAGCGACGGTCTCTAAATCCTCGAGTTTCAATTTCCTCGAAAGAATACCCTTCATGAACTTCGCATAGCTCGGCATTTGCTCAAGAGCCTCCGCAAATGGTATGTTAATCTGCAGCTTCTTGAATACATCCAAGAACTTAGCGAATTGCTTGTCTAACTTTTGCCTTTGAATTCGTTTTGGGAATGGAGGAGGTGGAAACACCTTATCTTCTACTTCTTTTTGAGAATTAACAATCTTGTGAATGATAGGAGTTGAAGGAGCAGCATTAGGAAGCAAATCAGAACCAGATTCGACCTCAACTGAAAATTCAGTTTTTTTCTCCAGAGAGCACGGCGACGCGTCGCCGATTTTGTACTGTGGGGCGGCGCCGCGGCGCCGTATGGTCTGCTCAGAATTTTCATTTTTTTCCTCGGTTGCTTTTTCTTCGTTCTGACCTTGTAGACTTCTTCCTGATCGTAATGTTATTGCCTGAACCTGTTCCTTTTGATCTTTCTTGCCTGGATTCACCTCTGTGTCACTCGGAAGCGTTCCTGGTTGACGGTTCAACAAAGCATTGGCTAGCTGGCCAATTTGATTCTCTAAAGTTTTCAATGACACTGCCTGACTCTTATACATCATTCGAAGCTCTTCCAATTCCGACTTCTCAGACTGATTCAATGAAGTTCCTTGAGATGGTTGAAACCCCGGTGGATTGAATGGTTGCCTTGGAGCATAAGGTGGTGGTTGATAGTTCTGATTACTTGGCCTTGCATTGAACTGCTGATTATGTGGTTGCTGAGCACCTCCCTGATTGTTGCTCCAACTGAAGTTGGGATGATTCCGATTGTTGGGATGATAAAATTGTGGCACTGGTTGCTGAGATCTTTGAAAATTACCAACAAATTGTGCGGATTCAGCTGAGATAGCACACATATTTGTGTCATGTGCCCCTGCACACAATTCACACACCATAGCAACCTGGTTAGTACCAAGATTAGAAAGGGAATCTACCTTCATTGTCAACGCTTTGAGTTGAGCAGCAATAGCAGTAGCTGCATCCAAGTCAAGAACTCCGGCCACTTTGGCAGGTGGCAAGCGTTGAGTAGGATTCTGAAACTCATTGGCCGACATCATTTCAATCAGATTATAAGCATCCTCATAGCTTTTTGCCCATAGCGCACCTCCAGAGGCTGCATCTAACATAGGCCGGGACTGAGCTCCCAACCCGTTATAGAAATTGCTGATTATCATCCAATCCGGCATTCCATGATGAGGACAACGTGCCAATATCTCCTTGTACCTCTCCCAAGCTTCTCCCAAAGATTCCTGGGAATGCTGAGCAAACTGAGAAATGGCATTCCTGTAAGCTGCTGTCTTCGCCATGGAGAAATACTTGGTCAAGAACTTTTGAGCACAGTCTGCCCATGTTGTAATAGAGCCTGATGGCATAGAATGTAACCAACTCTTGGCTTTATCCTTAAGAGAGAAGGGAAATAGCCTCAATCTGATTGCGTCATCTGTAACTCCGTTGAATTTGAAGGTGTCACAGATCTCAAGGAAGTCCCTAATATGAGCATTGGGATCTTCAGCAGGACTACCCCCAAACTGGACTGTGTTCTGAATCATCTGAATGATGTTTGGCCTTAGCTCGAAATTGTTAGACCCTATAGCTGGGCGAACAATACTAGTATGAATGTCCTCCACTTTCGGCTGAGAGAATTCACTCAAAGCCTTCGCTGCTTGATCTTGATTTGCCATAACTTCCTTTGCTTCAAGATTGTCTTCTAACCCGAAATCAAGTCTTCTCCTAGCTAGTTCTTCTGTACGTGCTAGTTCGTCTCTACGTGCACGAGCTCGTGTACGCATAAACTCTCAACAAGTACCTGAAATTCACCAACAAGAAATTTTATGAAAACGTCCTAGTCACCGAAATTCAATGACCACTGATGGCAAATATTGAAACTAAACAAAATAAAACCGCGTCCCCGGCAGCGGCGCCAAAAACTTGTTACGACCAACTCAACACGCAAGTGCACGTGATCTCAAGTAATACAGATAGCAAATAAGGTTCGTTCCTACAGGGACTCGTTGTATTGTCTAGCTAATTCACTCACCAATGTATGATTGTTTTCCGATGCTAAAACAAATAAATAAGTGGATTGTTATTATCACTAAAATTTATCTAAGAATTATAACTAATTATCAACTACTTGAACTGAGATTTATGTCGAATTACTTAGGCAAATAAAACATGGGAGTTTAGTTTCTTTAAACAATCCATCTATAGTCTCCAAATCCCTAGCCTTGTTCATGTGATTTATTAACACCTGATCGAACACACAAAACTGATATAAGCCAACTTCCGTTACACAAATACCATCCTAAACAATATCCACAATAAAGATAGAAATCATTTAGTCTTCCGATTATGCCAAGTCTTCATATGTCTATAAAGAATAAAACATAATGGTTGAGGTGCAAGCATTCAATTGATCACATAGTCGTCATAAAACGATTAGAGTTACGACACTAATTACGAATGATATTATCACGCATAAACCTACGCTAACATGGCAAGTTCTAAACTCTTATTTCCACTTTCGCTTCAACAAGAATTAACACACAATTACAGGAGTTAGCTACTCTCCTATAACGAATTAAATCAACCATGATAGGATATCACATCAATCACACTATAGGCATCGAGAAGATTCAACACATAGAATTCATGAATAATTCCACTAAACCCCCATGACAACGAATTAGTTCATGATCGAACTAACCATCATCATGGGTTCCAATGAAAACATGATAGAAGAAAACAAATAAAGACTGAGATAAATATCAAGGGTTTTTAAAGAATACACCAAGGTTAAGCATCCACAACTAGGAAGAATACAAGAATAAAATTGGGAACTATCTTCTTCCTTCTTTGTTGTGCTAAAAAAACTACGTACAAAAAACAAGCTGTCCCCTCCCTCTAGGGTTTTCTTTTCTTTCCTTATATGGGCCTCCAGGTGCTAGTAAATAGAAGAATGTTTTTTTTTAATTTTTAAATCCCCCAAAACAAATCAGGAATCGGGTCAGACGAGACGGCGACGCGGCGCCGTCCTCAAGCACAAACCCGGCGATGCGGCGCCAGGATCTTCCCCACAGCGACGCGGCGCCGTCCCCCAATGTAAACACGGCGACGCGGCGCCATAGCTACTGTCCAGCACATAATTTTTCCTTTTCTTGAATTTGACTCCGTTTTGCACTTCGATTGCTATGCTTCGTTCCTCTAACACCTGTGATTGATATCCCTGCACAATACCCTTAAAAGAGATCAAAAACACCACAACTCAAGTACAATCCATCGTTTTAAGCTAAATGGAAACGTTCTAAGTAGATAAAATACCCACTTATCACAAGCCAACCAAGGCAGAATGATAAACACATCATGTGCCTTGATTGTCAACAAATCTATTCAAGACCTAGAAGCATCTACAAGCCAGCTAAGGATAGAGGAGGTGGTAGATGATGAAGAAACTGAAGCTGAGGTTAGTGAACCTGTTGAGGAGAAGGAGGAAGAAGAGTTTTACACTCTTGAAGAACTAGATGGGATGGAAAAAAGTTCATATGCTTTCATGGCCAAAAAATTTCCAAACATCAGATTCAAGAGGAATCAGCCCTTCAAACCTAAAACCAAAAACCATTCATTCAACAAGAGCAAGGCACCTGTGAAACCAAACAAGAATAAGTTCAAAACCAGCCATGTGGATAGGTCATCTGTAAGGTGTTATAGATGCAATGACCTAGGGCATTTTGCCAGTGAATGCAAGAAGCCTAAAAAGAAGGATAAAGAGTTTCTAGAGATTGAAGCTAAGTATGAGGCCTTTCTGAAAAAGCAGACACCAGGTAAGGCCTACATAGCTGAAGGGAAGTGTTGGAATGATTCTGATAGTGATGTAGAAAAGCAAGAATTTTGCAACTATGCCTTGATGGCCAATTCCAAGGATGACACATCTTCATCAGACCCTCAGGTACCATCTCTCACTACCATAGACATGTCTGTTTCTGAGTACAAATGCATGATTGAATAGCTATCTGTTGAAATGTTTAATATTCATACTAGTATGACTGCTGCTAATGAGGAAATTGCTAAACTGTCCACTAGAAATGAAATATTAACCAAAAAGAATGAGGAACTTGAGCTAACTGCTATGCAAGTAGAAAACCTTAAGAAAGAAGTTGAATATCTGCAGAATAAGGTTCTATGTGCTAGTCAAATGGAAAAGGCTCTTAGGGATGAACTAGCTGAAATTGAATTCAATCTGAAAACCTTTAAGAACTCATCTGGTCTAGTGCAATCCTATTGTGAGAAAATTCAAGCAAAACCCAAGGCTGCTATTGGACTTGACTATGGCACTCTTAAACAAAGGAAAGGCTATGCTGTCATTGAAGATGACATAGTTGTTCAGGAGGAAGTGCCTCACATTTTGAAAAAGGCTGCGACTCCAATCTTTAAAGAATCAATATTTGAAATTGATGAGGAAGCCTTACTCATCAAGCAAATGTTGAATGATGAGGATGAAGCACAATCCTGTGAACAACAAGCATCCTCTAAGTGTGAGAGTGTCAAGCCAAAAGCCAAGGAGCCAGTAGGTGATAGGTCTAGACCTAAGAAGTTTGTTAAGTTCGTTTCAGCTAGGAATAATGAATCTGAGAAGAAAGTGACTAAGAAGAAACAGAACAGAAATGGCAAGCTAGGGATTAACAAAGATAACAACTATGCTTATATGCCTAATGCCCCTAGAAAAACTTGTCAAAATTGTTTCAGTACCAATCATTTAACTCATGCATGCAAGAAACCTGTTGGTAGTGTGCCCAAACCTTTCTATGATTGTTCTGTGCCTTTAAGACACAGAGATGCTCCATTTTGTGATAAATTTGGAATGTAACATGAATGTTATGACTAGTTGTTTCAATTTGAGAAGGCAATTCACTGATGGTTGTATCAGTCACAATTCTCACACACACTACACATGGTCAAAGTCTTCAAGTCCTCCTAGAGCTAGGAAGGTACCTCTATCACATAAGTCTGAAACCTCAGGTTCTAATACTTCTAACAGTGACAAGAAGACTAACACCAAGAAAGTTGATAAGCATGTTGTTTATGATAAAACTGTTTCTAAGTCACATGGACCCAAACTTGTTTGGGTACCAAAGGAGAAGTAATACCTTTGTGTTTGTAGGGCAAAGAAAGTGAAAAGAAGGTCATGTGGATTTTGGACAGTGGATGCTCAAATCACATGACTAGTGATATGGCCCTGCTATCACAGTATGAGGAGAAGGCTAGCCCAATGGTTGCTTTTGGAGATGACAGCATGGGTAACACATTGGGATATGGCAATTTGAAAGTTGGTAATGTCATCATTGAAGATGTAGCACTAGTCAAGGGACTCAAGCATAATCTGCTAAGTGTTGGTCAGTTTACTGATAGAGGATTCAAAGTGGATTTTGACAAAGATGAATGTTTGATCACCCACAAGAAGACTGGTGATTTTGCTCTATCTGGAGTAAGGAAAGGAAGCCTCTTTGTAGCCAATATGGACTCTGCAAACAAGGACAAAATTTGTTGCTTCTACTCAAAAGCATCAAATGAAGATTGGTGGTTGTGGCACAAGAAGCTATCACACCTGAACTTTAAAGCCATTAATTCTCGAGTCAAAAGAGAGTTAGTGAGAGGCATGCCCACACTTGAATTCTGTCAACAAGGAGTGTGTGAGGCCTATCAAAAAGGAAAAATGTAAAGATCAAGCCACAAGTCAAAAATAGTGACATCAATAACCAAGCCCCTGCAACTAATTCATATGGATTTGTTTGGGCCTGTTAACATTATGTCACTAGGAAGAAAGAAGTATGCCTTGGTGATGGTTGATGACTTTACAAGGTATACATGGGTGGAATTTCTGGCATCAAAAGATGAGGCTCCACAAGTAATCATTGAGCTCATAAAGAAAGTTGACAAGGAAGCAAAGGCCAACAATGCAAGTGTGATTGCATTGAGAAGTGATAATGGAACAGAGTTCAGAAATTCCATGCTTGAAGCATTCTGCAAAGAGAATGGTATTTCTCAGCAATTCTCATCTCCAAGGACTCCACAACAAAATGGAGTTGTTGCGAGAAAGAATAGAACTCTAATTGAGGCTGCTAGAACAATGTTGCTTGATGCAAAGATGCCTACATGTTTTTGGGCTGAGGCTATGAGCACTGCATGCTATATCCAGAACAGAACCCTCATCAACAAAAACACTGGAAAGCCACCTTACAATTTGATGACTGGAAAGAAGCATACTCTAAAGTATGTTCATACTTTTGGAAGCAAATGCTTTGTATTGAAGGATAATTCAGAATATGTTGGAAAGTTTGATGCAAAGGCATCTGAAGGAATTTTTCTTGGCTATTCTATGGAAAGAATTGAATACAAAGTTTATGTCATTAGTCAAAAGAAAATTATGGAAAGCACAGATGTGACATTTGATGACAGCAAACTACCTGGATTAGAAGAAGCCAATGATGAAGACAAAGATCCATTAAAGTTTGATAATCTAAATGATTCTGATGAAGAGATTGAAACTGGAGTTGAGACTCAAGTTCAACAAACTCAAGTGAATGATGATACAAGAGAAGAATTTGTGCTAATCAATAGTGGAGAAACAAGAATCCAAGACATACCTGTGAATAGTGGCAACCTCACAGGGGGAGGAAATGAGAATGAACATGACTTGGATGATGAAGCAACATCAAGAATGAGAAATCAGACTGAGCATTCAAGGAAATGGGATAGATCACACACTGCATAGCAAATTATTGGAGATCCAAATGCAGGAGTAAGGACTAGGAGAGCAACTCAAAATGAGTGCCTCTATGGCTATTTTCTATCTCAGATTGAGCCTAAGAGGAGCTGAATCAATTTGAAAGAAACAAAGTATGGGAACTTGTGCCTGCACCAAAGACTAGAACCATTGTTGGAACAAAATGGGTTCTGAAGAATAAGATGGATGAAGATGGTGTAATAATAGTAAGAAACAAAGCAAGGTTGGTTGCAAAAAGATATTCTCAATAGGAAGGCATTGATTATGATGAGACATTTGCCCCTGTTGCTAGATTGGAAGCCATCAGAATATTCTTGGCATTTGCTGCTCATTCAAACTTCAAAGTTTATCAAATGGATGTCAAGAGTGCATTTCTGAATGGAGAGTTGGAAGAAGAAGTTTATGTGCAACAACCACATGGCTTTGAGGATCCACATTTTCCAGAATTTGTCTACAGATTGCTTAAGGCATTGTATGGACTTAAGCAGGCTCCAAGGGCATGGTATGATACTTTATCACAATTTCTTCTTGAAAATCAATTCACTAGAGGCACATTGGACAAAACACTGTTTTACAAGAAGCATGGTGATGATATTATCCTAGTTCAGATCTATGTGGATAATATCATATTTGGCTCTACAAATGAGAAGCCGTGTGAGAAATTCTCTAAACTCATGCAGAGCAGATATGAGATGAGTATGATGGGAGAGTTGACATTCTTTCTTGGGTTGTAAGTCAGTCAAAGGAAGGATGGTATCTTTTTCAGTCAAACCAAGTACATCAAGGATTTATTGAAGAAGTTTGACTTGGAAGACTGGTCACCTGCAAAGACACCCATGGCCACTGCCACTAAATTGGATGAAGATGCTAAAGGCAAGAAAGTAGATATCTCAGTCTACAGAGGCATGGTTGGTTCTCTACTCTACCTCACTGCAAGTAGGCCAGACATCATGTTTGCTACATGTTTGTGTGTAAGGTTTCAATCAAATCCAAAAGAATCACATCTGATTGCTATAAAAAGGATCTTTAGATATCTGAAGGGCACTCCAAACTTGGGTCTATGGTATCCTAAGGACATAGGGTTCAATGTGGTTGGTTATTCTGATGCTGATTATGCTGGATGCAGAGTGGATAGGAAAAGCACCTCAGGTAGCTGCTAGTTTCTTGGACAAAGGTTAGTCTCTTGGTATAGCAAGAAACAACAATCTGTGTCAACTTCTACAGCTGAGGCTGAATACATAGCTGCTGGAAGTTGTTGTGCTCAAGTGCTTTGGATTAGAAATCAACTTAGAGATTATGGACTTGTGTTGGAAAGAATTCCAATCATGTGTGACAACACAAGTGCAATCTCTATAGTTGCCAATCCTGTCAATCATTCTAGAACAAAGCACATTGACATCAGATATCATTTCATTAGAGAACATGCAACTAATGGAACCATTGAGTTGCATTATGTCTCTATAGATAAACAACTAGCTGACATATTCACTAAGCCATTAGATGAAGCCACATTCACAAGGTTGGTTAGTGAGATTGGAATGCTGAATTCTTCAGATTCTGGCTAAGTGAATATATCATCTAGATTGTTGCAGCAGTAAACACTTACTTTATCTAAATTCTCAATATTTTTGGAGTAAGTGTTGGCTAAAATATGATTTATAAATATTTCAAATCTGTTGCATATGTTAGAAAATCATATTTTGTCAACTTGAAATTTCTATGAAATTTTGAGAAAATCACTGTTTTATTTGCTAGAATACTCTTCATTGAATATGACTGGTAAATTTTTTAAAGATAGTGAAAATTGATTTTTGTGAGTGATGAGTGTATTTCGATAAGTCAGACTTCTCGAATGGTTCACTGTTCGACATCTCTAACAAGTCTCATTAGAGCACTCTCGAGTTCTTAAACAGAGTCTTTTAGAGATGTCGAATAGAGGTATTCTTGACTTCTTGAATTTGGTAATTGAGTTCTCTAATGACTGAGTTCTCGAATACTGTATTTGAGTTCTCGAATCATTTGAAAAGGCTGAATTCTCGCTGAATCTCAACCAATTTTGGATTTTTGTCTAAAATTTTAATTCACTCATAAAAACACATTTTATTTAATCCAGAATTATTTCTAAGTTAGATAACTGCCAGCTGTGAGTTACAATCTACTTGAGTTATCGAATAAGCCTTTCTTGACTTATCGAATAGTTGTTTTCTACTTCTCGAATGCCTGACTTGTCAATACAAAACATATATCTAATCGACAATTCAAGTACTTCATACTTATACAATTCTACATCTATTCGATTCATTTCATTCGATTTCTTAAGCATCTAAAACACCAAAACTCCTGTAAACCCTAATCTCAAAAGCTAAATTTCTTCTTCAACCTTCGTTCTCTTCTCGCTTTTTTCTGTATCAATGGCAACTGTGAAATTCAACACCAACTTCATCACTATCTCAAGTGATGTTGAAGCCCCTAATACCAATTTCAAATGCTTTGTAAAGTGGATGTCTGAGTCATACATCAAGGATGCACTTTCAGCCAACCCAACTCTGTATCTAGACCTCTTGGAACAGTTTTGGAGAACTGCTACTGTGGAAGTTGTAGCCCTAGAAAGCGCAATAACATCATATATAATCTACTGCAAGATTCAGGACAAGGAAATCACTATCACCACTGAAGATATGAATCAAGCACTGGGCTTACAACAGGAAGTGTATGATGACCAAGCCACAAATGGTGAATTGGAGGACTTCTTTGATTTTATCAACTACTTAGATGAAATCAAACTTGGGCACTTGAATAGGAAGTTCTTGAGGAAGGAATGGAGTTATGTCTTTGCCACCATTCTTCAAGTCTTCACAGCTCGGAAGTCAAGCTTTGATCAGATTAGTGCACCTGCTCAGCAAATAGGCTATGCCTTAGCTTATGGGAAAAAGATCAATGTTGGTCAACTGATTATGCAGGAGCAGTATGGGAGACTTGGTAAGAACTCAACCAAGAGAGGTACTGATATCTTCTTCCCTCGCTTTATTCAATTTGTACTTAATTTTAAATATGTTAAATTGATTGAATTACCTGGGATAGATAGAAATAGAATAGGCTATCCTAAATCCATGACCAAACTCATTTTTGGTAATTTGGAGACTAGGAATGATGTGGATGTAAGACTTAACATAACTCCCCATATGGAGGGTTTGTTTAGGACTTACCCCCATAATATGCCAACATTTGACTCAAAGTCACAGTTAGCACAGCCCAAGCAAGTAGAACACAATGCTAACCTAGGGCCTGCTAACCAACCCTCTCAACCAAACACTCTACCAAACACAGAGCCACCTACATCATCCTCTCAACAGGGTGGTGTTAGTAAAAAGGAGAAGAAGAGAAAACAGGTTGCTTATGCACCTTTAACAATATTATCAGAAGCAGCACTGGCTGTTGAATTAGGTATAGAAAGTGCGGAACCTGAGTCACCCTTGACAAGGCCAAAGAAGAAGAAATCTAAAACCACCTCTTCAATCACACAAATGGCTGAAGTTGTAAAATCAGGGGCAAACAGTTCACTAGATGTATCCTCTCAACAGGGTGCCTCTATAGAATCAAGCATCATCCCCAATGCACCTATTTGTAAAGAGTCAACACATGGGAGTGATAAGGATGGCACAACACTGAGTGGAGAGCACATCACATTTGAAACTTCCTCTATTTCTCAGGGGGAGTTGCCAAAATCCATTCTCAAAGACACTTCTCTTCCAGAATCTACATCTCAAATTTCTTTGGAGCCTGTAATTCAAGAAATTGAAGAGCAAGGCATTGATCACCAAGAATTCTTTTCTCTTGGTGAGCCAATGAATTCAAGTGACTTAGTGCATGACACTTTGTTCACCACCCAGAAACCACATTCAGATGGCGAGGGAATGATAGCTGGGGCATATCCTGATGACACCATCACAAACACAGAGGATTCACTAGTTTTTACTAGAGACTCTGTGCCTGTGTCAACTACTGTTGTAACTCATCCCACTCTTGTGGAGACAACAGTAGTAGAGTCATTCCATCTGGTTACAGAAGTTGCATCTATAACTGAGGAGTCTAGCTTGCCTAGCTCTAGCTCTGACTTCATGTCACAATGGCTGAAGCATGTGCAACATGACAGTGCTTCAGGATTAGGGTCTGTTCCACCACAATTGACGGTTGAAGCACTTCAAAGCTTAGTTGTGGATCAGATTCCTAAGTTTGTCAAGATAGCTCAGAACTTGGTCACCTCCAACATACCTAATCCAGATTATGAAGCCATTCTACTATGCCATAGGGATGATGTGGAGATGCAAAAGGCCAAGATAATTGATGATGCTGAGAGAGATGGCAATGTAGATGCCTGGTTGCAAGGAAAATATGATATCACTCTTGATGAAGCTCTTCAATATCTCAGAGAGGAATACATCACTTCACTGGGTTCCAATGCCAAATCTCTGACCCCTGGTGAAGTGTATGAGGCCATGAATGATTCACACAAGGGATTCCTCAAGGCTGCACACTATCTTGGAAAAGGAGTCAAAACTAAGGTCAGCAGGGTGTGTGATAAGATAACCACTACAGTGGAAGAAATCAAGAGGACCTTTGATGCCAAATTCCCTCAGTTGGACAGTGTGTTCAAGGACCTCAAACACTGCAACACCACCTGTACCAAGGTGGATAATGGGCTAGCTCTACTCAAGGATACTGTCACAGGTCTGGGGCATAAATTTTAAATTCTATCTGATCAGAGAACAGATGCTAATGCCATGCTGAGGACTATGTTCAAAAATCTATATAGAGATAAGTTAGTGACTGAGGTCCCTGTGCATGAGATGACCAAATTTGAGGTGGAGAGACTGAAAGATCAATCACTATCTGGTTTTAAAGCCATTAAGCTGTTCACAAAGGTGGAATCTCTTGAACAGGAAGTGATCTCTCTCCAAAAGTCCAATGCTCAGCTAACAGGCAAAGTTGCAACTCTCAATGAACAGTTGGACACTCAAGCCACCACTACAGCTAATGTTCTTCTGCATCAGCAATTGATGTTGTTTACAATGATGAAGCACATGGGCCTCCCTCTACCTGAAGAATCTTCAACCCCAAAGGTCACTCCTACAGCCTCTGTGCCTGACAACAAGCCTAAGGGGAGAAGAGGAAATCAAGGAACTCAAATTCAAAGGGGGAGAAACCTCAAGCTAAAGGCATCAAGTTAAATGAGGGTGGTCATCAGAGGGCTTCAAAATCTATACCTCATGTCTCAGGCAAAGGCAAATCCAAAGTTGATGAGCCTCCAACCTCTTTGCCAGTTGTCACTCTACCAACTGTGCACATCACTACTGCTGATGGCCAAAAGGAATCTATCACAACCACAGTGGTTGCAGGGAGCATGCCATCTGACAAACCTCTCCTCTCCAAGACTGAAAGTGCCAAGCCTGCAGAAGTGAAAGTTATTACTGAGGCCAAGCTACAAGAAGTTGTTAATTCAAATGTTTATCATGATAAAGCCTTCTTGGAGTTTCTGAAAGCCACAAGGGAACAGGCTGGTGACACTCAGTTCTATCTGAGAAAGTTGAAGGAGCAGATTGACTACCTCACTATCATACCCAAGAAAGTCAACAACTTATGGTTCAAGGAGATAATGATGGTGTCCAAATCCAAGATATGGCATCTAACCTACAAGACTCTACAAGCCCTAAAACACTCAGAGATAGATGCACTACTTGAGCTTATTGAGAAGAGAAATTAGAACAATAAAAGTCTGTATGATGACCTGAGGAATGGCCAACCTTCAAGGCTGCCAGAAGTGATTAAGAAGCCATGGACAATCATCAATCAATTTGGCACCAAAATTGAAGACATTAAACAATTGGTCATTTCCAATGATCTCACTCCTCGAAATCACAGACTTGTTATTGCTATCATTGATCAATTACAGAAGAAAGTTGGAGTCAGAAATGCTGAAGAAATAGAAGCACTTCACATCCTCAGATATTTCATAGCAACTGGTGCAATTCCAGAGATGGCCCAACCTAGGAGGAATAAGGATGATGAAGATGAAGACAAAAGTGATGGGAGGAGAAGTCATCACAGGAGTGATAAGGGTGATAGAGATGAGAAGAAGAAGAAAGATAACAAGGACAAGAAAGATGGTGATGACCAAGGCAAAGCCTATGAGAAAAAGATTGGAAAACAGCAAGCTAGCCTTAGGCATTGCTAGTAGTAAACTCACCACAACACAAGACTCTAAGTCTAGGGTGAATACTGTTAGTAATGACCTACCAAAATCTGATTCAATGGCTTTTGCAACTGTTTTGCCACCTCAAGAAGAGAAGAAGATTCAAATTAAGAAACCAGGTGTATGTTTCCATAAGCAAACTGCTAATGGAGTACTACAATGGTCTACAAACAAGGGTCATAAGTTTCTGCCTAGCAATCAAGTAAAGAGAATTAAATTCAAGTATGCTGTAAGAAGGGTGAAGTTATCTAAGTCAAAGGCACTGACAATCATTCCAGGATTAGACCTACCACCTCTAGATGAAAACTATGATGAAGACCAACTGCAATTCCTATGGGCTCAAAGAATCTATCATGTTGCCATTGTTGATGATTTTCTTGAAATTAAATATACTGATGGAAGATGGAAGAAATTCAGACAAGGGACATGTCAGCACTGGGGCAGGCTATATGATATAGAAAGGATAATTGCAATGTTGGATTCTGAAGACGGAGTGGAAAGGGTATGGAAGCTGGAATTAATTGACTTTGTCAAAATGAAGAGAGATCACCAGGTAGAACAGAAAAAGAACAGTGAAGAGCTACTAAAGAAAAGGGAGGAGGAGTTTGCTGCAACGGAAGCTAAAGCTGATGAATTGAGGGCTATGGGTCTGTGTAGAGTCAAGTTTAATCCTTACATTATTGAAAACAAGAAATATGGTAGAAATGTAAATATTAGAATGGACTACATCAGTTCCTATTCTGAGAAATAGCTGAATGAAGCACTCAATGATTTGTCAGGCTCCCCTCTAATTGAAGAACTCACTGCAATTGAAGACATTATTCTTGCCGTGGAAGAAAATGCAAAGAAGAAAGCTAAAGAAGCTGAAGAAAAGATGAAAAATGAGAATCTGCAAGCCAAAGCTCAAAAGATGAATCCAAAAGGATATGGCTAGTAGTTCCTCATAACTTGTAAGAATACTTCTATGTATTTTCTTCAATCAATCTACATACCTGTACTTTTCAAGTTCTATCTTTATGTATGTTAGGCTTGTTATCAGACATGAATTGTGACTAAGGGTCTTACTCACAATTTGGGGGAGATTGTTAGTCACAGAGGCATGCTTGTATACATCTAATAACAAGCCTAATTGTTTGTAATGCTTTGCATTACTTACATGACCTCTTAACTGAGGGAACCTCCAGTTGTAGAGTTTCTATTTGTTTTGTACTTGCAATAGGCATCAAATCCTAGTTGTGTAACTGTACTTATATAGTCAAGAATAATGCTTGAAAGAAGTTCCAAGGTTCATGCCTCAAGCAAGAAGATAAAGACTGTCAAATAATCACAGTTGGGATTTGAAGAAATGAAGAATTTGCCTAAGTACCAATTCGAGAAGTACATTTGTCTATTCGAGAAGTCTAGCGTTCGAGAAGTCAGAGATTCGATATCTGAGAAGACACAGTTCGATATCTCTGAATGAACTATTCGATATCTCCACTACACCATATATTGCATATTACAACGACAGGAAAACATTGCCTTAAGGCCTATATTCGTTACAGTAGAGTCTATGGCAACAAATTTGCAAAATTTGGGAGTTGCATCCGGTTGCCTTGCAATAGGTCGATTTAGCAACGTTTTTGATACCATACAGCAACATAATTAAATCATTGCAATAAAGTTCAGTAGCAACATTTTAGGCTCTATAGCAACAATTAAAAACTATTGCAGTAGCATAAGAAGGTAGTTAATTGACAATTTAAGGCAAAAATTCTGAGACCAATTGCAATGATTTTTTATAGATTAATGCAACATATTTTGACCCTATTGTAACATTTTTTTCAAAAAAAAATAGCAAGATCATGCTGAAAATACACTAAACCATGCCATTTATAGACACAAACCAAATATCATCAATATTTCATAAACCAGGGCAACTTAATGCCAAATATCCAAATGTACCATTACAGGGCTATGACCAACAATTCAAAAGCAGCACCATGTAACGACATGGTCGTACAAACAATTCAAAATGTAAAGCAAAATTAAAAAATGACTAAGGCGCATACAAATAGCTACAAAATAGTCATGCGCAAATT
The DNA here is from genome assembly GCA_037693485.1 of Kitagawia praeruptora. Taxonomy (NCBI): domain Eukaryota; kingdom Viridiplantae; phylum Streptophyta; class Magnoliopsida; order Apiales; family Apiaceae; genus Kitagawia; species Kitagawia praeruptora. The sequence goes on along the minus strand of CM075344.1, from coordinate 154,121,757 downwards.
TAAACATAAGGTACATCAAGAACAACAACAGCTCCACGACTTAGAATGCCTGAAGTAGGAAGTCCAGGGTTAACACTTTCCGGCAGTGAATCAGGTCTCAGCTGCCTGCTGCTCTCTTGAAAGGGTGCTCTAGGTAGTGGATGAAGAAAATGACAGAATTCAACAACTCCACTAGGTTGCACAATAGCACCATTAATATTCCTCCAGGGTTTAGATTTGTGTCCATCTATATACCCGAGCAACCCACCATTCTGTTCCACATGGAATTCAGTAAATCTTGAGTCTGGCCATTGCTATTATGGGACCTCGCTGGTGCCTTTATCATCGCTGGCCATTGCAGGAAATTACCATTCCACAAGTTTTATAAAAAATTGCAAAAATAGAGTTGGTCATTATACTTCAGTTCACTGGTACATTGTAAGTGACAGCTACTATATAATCCTCGGAACATACAAAAGTAATAATAGTAGTATATATTATACATTTTTTTATGTCTATGTTTGATGAATTATTGGTGAACCTAACACTGTTCAGATAAGGTCTTTTGAAATAGATAGTACTTAAATTTGCACACTAAGACAGAATAATCCTCTAAAGGACTTACCAGTTGTCTTTCTTCTTTAGAAAGTGTTTTTTCCATCTGATTGAACAGTGCATTTCATCTAGCTTTGTGCATGTCTGCTGATGAATTGGGGACAAGCATTCTTGTAACGTAGGGATCGTTCTCCTGGTTATGAGAAAACTCTCTAGACATCAGAAGAGGTAGCTCCGCCTGAATTACAGCTTGAACCCATTTCTTACTACGTCGTAGTGCTGCAATAATAAAGAACTTAAAAATTTTAATACCAGATTGGCATGATCATGACAGTTGTCTTCCCATACAATAGTACAGTAGTGTTTGAAGCTGACATACCTCCAAGGCGCCCCTTAATGTCTTGTTGAAGAAGCTCCAACCCCTGGGAGGCTACATTAGCAGCTGCGGATAGTAAATATGCAGGTAATAGATTAGCTTACAAGGTGATCTTCATTTTATGTAATATACATATAGGATAAGGGGTCTCTCAACTTTTATAAAAGGTATGTCTTGAGCAATCTCTAGTGACATCACGACAAGCTATTTGTTAAGAAAATCAAGGCAAAAGGGTGCGCACCAGGATTATTTACCATTAGCTGTAAGGGAATCCGTGGAGTGAACATTCACTGATCTAACAGGTCCCTGGACCTCACTACCCTGGTCATGACCATTACTAGTGCCCTTCTCTTCATCAAGTTCTTGCAGAACGTCGTAAGAAACTCTTTTATCAAGTTCTTACAGGTCCCTGGTATGTGAATTGGTTAGTATATTCCCATTCATTATTAAAGAGAGTTAACTATAATAATTTAAGAGAGTTAGAAAATGGATTCCACCAAAGTAGAGCCAGCATTCAGATGATCGCGAGGCATAATTATGTGGAAGCAAAGGCAACTAGGCCCCTTAAGCAATTTACATATAGCTTACTGTTAATTGCTTTTTTGCTATATATAATTAAAGTTAAGACATTAATCTTACATGTAAAACTAAATAGTAAAAAAAGAGTAAGAAAACTTATGTCATAACAAAGATCAGTATAAACATTGCCTCCATCTATATAAACTATTATGACATAGAATCAATAATTCAAACTTTGCAGTTTAAGCTAAATTAATATCGATAACAAGAATAATATGAATGATGCAGTTTCCACATAAATGAAATTAACTACGAATATCAGTACAAAGTTACCTCCTCAAACAACACAATCTGACCCCCATTTCCTGTAATTAAGCCACAAACACTACGTCAAAAAAGGGCTTTAGTCACACTTTTGAACAGTAATCCCTGCCACATTTTCTTCAAAAAGCGTAACTAAATATAAATCTCCTGTGTTTTGGTTACACGTTTAATATTTGTGTAACTAATATTACAAACTTTTATACCTCTAGTCACTCTTCAAAAATATAGTAACAAATAATGGCCATGTTAATAATTATCGTAACCAAAAAAATGCCAACTGCTACGCTTTTCCTTTTCAGGGACATCTTATAGCTACATTTGTCGAAAAAACTGTGACTATTTTTTGCCACACAAAATAATAGTGACCAAATATATATAAATACCATTCAGGAAAATAATGCGTCACTAAAAGCTAAAACATATAGCCACTAGTATTGTTTTTATGTGACGAAAGAGTCGGCTTTTAGTGTAGCCAATTATTATTTTATGGTCACAATTTTGTAGAAAATCGGTAGCATAACATTTGTAATGGTGACGATTTTACTATTTTGTGTGACGTAAGTAAAATATTCTGCTTATATCAATAGCCACAGTTACTATATTTATGTGTGACAAAAGATAATACCAACTGGACATGTTTTGTTTACCTGGCATATCAAATTATGACAGGATTTGAATGAAAAACATTCGTCATAAGTTCTTTGAATCCAGTACTTACGACATATAGTACTTACGACATATATTTTTGTCATAAGTTTTTTGAATCCAGTACTTACGACAAAAATTTCTGTCGCAAGGTTTGCAAATGAGAGCCCGTTTTTTGCTACATTTCCTGCTTCCCAACCATTTATTGGCTTTAAAATAAATTTATCAAAATTTGCTCTTACATACCACAATTTAATAAGCATTCAAATTCAAAATAAAATTCAGAATATTTACACCATTAAAACCATTAACATTCGAGGATCCATATCCATCCATAAACAAAAGCTTACACCATAATACATAAACTTTGATTGTTTTACACACATCCAAAACTGCAATTTCTTCACTACTAGCTTGTCTTCCATTTGCATTGTACAGATTCCGTCTAGTTTTCTTACGCCAATCATCTTTGCCAAGCTTCTGCAAACCAAGTAAAAACATCCTCTGTTCCTCCTCAGTCCATGAAACACCTAAATATCACAACTAATCATGTCAAGAGTTAAAAAAGGAAAAAGAAAAAACAGTCTGTAAAAAATCCATAAAATATAATTAAACCATGAACATTCAGTCCCTCATAGTATTGACAACTAAAAAACAGCTTGCATGAACTGAGTAATATGATCACCACTGTCAGGTGATCATATGCTCCAGTAATTACTCATCTTATGTCTCACCCATATTAATTATAATAAGCCACTTAACATCTTTGAAACTTAAAGAGTGTCTACCTGATAGATAGACCAGACAAATACAACTCCAACCACCTCAAAGGAGTACTAATTGTATTCAAAACTCCAAATTTATAAATTTATAACATACTATCACTTCTAAGAGAAGACAGCATATAATTGTCTAAATTCTGTAGTAAAGACTTGTTTTTACAGTTAAAATCTCTACTTGATAAACTGACTGAATATTTGCTTTTACACTCACATTCCATATTTTCTAGAACCTAGATCAACTCATCAGCCAAAGAAACGTTAAAGCTCACCAGGATGTGGAAAAAAAGCCTACTCTTGAACACACTTACATGTATTGAAACAGATGCAGCAGACTCAACCTTGCCAATAGAATCAAACATTTTAGCAGTCTCCCTTAGATAAGTGCAAGCTAATTTGGGATTTAATTCACGAATACGTTCAGCAGCTGCTTTCAGGCCAGAGGCCTTGGGCCTTTTCTCCTATGTGGTATCTCCTGCTCGTTCAAAGCACATGGTGGCCATCTCATAATTATGCTCAAAATAGAGCTGCAAAACAAAGCCTTACAAATGTACTCAATACATAGAGCTGCAAGACAATGATTTATGTAGGGGTTGGGTTGAGTTACAAACTGAACTTGGTCAGCAAAACTTGACTTAAATTTGACTTTTAATACTTCTTGTTATATGATGATTTTCTAAAAGATTATGCTAATGTTTGAAACGTGAATATATATGCTTGTAGTAGTTCAGTCACTGCCTCGTCGAATTCACACTTCAATTAGTAATTGCCTAAATAGTAATCAAAATTGAAGTTCATTGATCTTATTTTGCCTCTCCCCTTTCCCCATCTTTATTGGACAGGGAAGGACAACGGAGGTTGAGCTTGGTATGCATACTATCAGGTCTCATGGAACCACAGTTGCAAGGAGTCATAAGCATGACTGGTTTATCTTGCTCTTACTTGTGGTCATAGAGATCATCTTAAATATCATACACCCATTCTATCGCTTTGTTGGGAAGGATATGATGCCAGATCTTAAGTATCCGATGAAGGACAACACGGTGCCTATATGGGCAGTTGGAGTAAGTTTCTCGTATCGTGGAGGAGCTTATTTTACATATAGTAAGTATTACCCATTTTGGTATTATGCAGATGTATGCAGTTTTGTTACCTATTATTGTTTTCAATCTATTCTATATCTGGAGGAGAAGTGTGTATGATCTCGACAAGCTATTTCAAGCTCAGATCAATGTTAGTTCATCATATAAGGGTGATTACAATCTACTAAAATATAAACTTCAATTATCAAGCCTTGAATGTATTGTTATTTTTACTCACCAGAAGTGTTCCACAAATAGTTGATAACCTCTGCTTCTCAAAATTACTATATGCAGAGCAGCAACATAAAACTTCATGACAGGCTTCTGATTTTGGGGATAGTTGCTTTACAGCAATTAAGGTTCCGTCTGATAGAAGTCCCTTCAATCAAAAGAGTAAACACGAGTTATAAAAAATCAAAGTCAATTGTGATCGATAATCTTAACCATGAACAAACTAGTCATCCTTTAGGATACCTTGTAAATAGGACCAAAGCCAAAACCTGCTTACAAGTAATATTGCGACAACCACAATCCCCACAATAATGCCCACTGATCGTTTCACCCCACTCGGGATGCTGTCTAAATGAAGTAAGTAGCAAAAAAAGCAACATTTGGAATAATCGGAAGGACCCTTTTATATACTGGACTTGTTATTTTCAAAGATTCAATTAGGTCAATGAAATTACAATTGTGTCTATCTCCTTTCCCAAACTGACCCCAACTAAAGCTGTGACTCAATAATACATACGTTGGGGAAAGTTGTTCTGTTCAACAATCGTATGTTTAGGGTTTGTGTGGTGTGGGTGTGTTCTGTGTTTCCTTCAAAGTTGAGAGAGAGAGGAGAGAGATGAGAGAGTAGAGAGAGCAGAATTGGTGTGGGGGGGGGGGGAATGTGATTTTCGTTTAAGGGGGAAAGACTGAAAGGGCTTGTAATAATTTTGGGATCGGTGGGAAAACTGCCGCCTTCATTTTTCGTCCTAATTTTTATAATATTTGGGATTTGTGGTACTTTCAACAGATCTTTTGTTAAAAAGTCGTACAAGCTAAATTCGTAATTTTTTGATTATTTTTTCCCAACACTAGAATGAGTATCTATTAAGATCCGTACGGTTGGATCATCGAAAAATGCATTTAAAAAAATATTTGGTGAATTGGGGACGAATCTCGTTGTAGGGAGTGGTACTTTCACCATATCTTTTGTTAAAAAGTCGTACAAGCTAAATTCGTAATTTTTTTGATTTTTTTCCCCAACGAATGTCAAGATATTTTGACGATCTAACCATACGGATGTCAAGATATATCTAATTGAGTGATGTTCCCAAATTTTAAAAAAATAAAAATTAATTTGGTTGGAGATCATAGTAGATCATTAATATCCTGACTAGTACTCGTAACTAGTGTTTTAATTCGATATTTAAATAAAATAAAATTATAAAATCGATATTTTGATTTTAAAATCAAGATCTCAAAATTAGCTTCATCCCCATATTTTTAAAATAATTTTGGGATCAAAAATGAATTTATTATGATTTTTACAAGTTTTATCTCAAAATAAGATTTACTTTTCAAAAATCATTTTAAAGCGACATTTTTACCACGTTTTTGTTAAAACCTCCTGCAACCCGACCTTTTTATTTTTTGATTATTTTTTCCCAACACTAAAATGAGTACCTATTAACATTCGTACGGTTGGATCGTCGAAGAAATCATTCAAAAAAATTATTCATTGAATCCGGATCATGTCCCGTTAAAGGAAGCGCCACTTTTACTACGTTTTTGTTAAAATCTCCTATAACCCGACCTTTTTATTTTTTGATTATTTTTTCCCAACACTAAAATGAGTACCTATTAACATCCGTATGGTTGGATCGTCGAAGAAATCATTTTAAAAAATTATTCAGTGAATCTGGATCGTGTCCCGTTAAAGGAAGCACCATTTTCACTACTTTTTTGTTAAAATCTCGTACAACCCGACCTTTTTATTTTTTGATTATTTTTTCCCAATACTAAAATGAGTACCTATTAACATCCGTATGGTTGGATCGTCGAAGAAATCATTCAAAATAATTATTCAGTGAATCTGGATCGTGTCCCGTTAAAGGAAGCACCACTTTTACCACGTTTTTGTTAAAATCTCCTACAACCCGACCTTTTTATTTTTTGATTATTTTTTCCCAACACTAAAATGAGTACCTAGTAACATCCGTACGGTTGGATCGTCGAAGAAATCATTCAAAAAAATTATTCATTGAATCCGGATCGTGTCCCGTTAAAGGAACGCCACTTTTACTACATGTTTGTTAAAATCTCCTATAACCCGACCTTTTTATTTTTTGATTATTTTTTCCCAACACTAAAATGAGTACCTATTAACATCCGTACGGTTGGATCGTCGAAGAAATCATTCAAAAAAATTATTCAGTGAATCCGGATCGTGTCCCGTTAAAGGAAGCGCCACTTTTACTACGTTTTTGTTAAAATCTCCTATAACCCGACCTTTTTATTTTTTGATTATTTTTTCCCAACACTGAAATGAGTACCTATTAACATCCGTATGGTTGGATCGTCGAAGAAATCATTTTAAAAAATTATTCTGTGAATCTGGATCGTGTCCCGTTAAAGGAAGCACCATTTTCACTACTTTTTTGTTAAAATCTAGTACAACCCGACCTTTTTATTTTTTGATTATTTTTTCCCAACACTAAAATGAGTACCTATTAACATCCGTATGGTTGGATCGTCGAAGAAATCATTCAAAAAAATTATTCAGTGAATTTGGATCGTGTCCCTTAAAGGAAGCACCACTTTTACTACGTTTTTGTTAAAATCTCCTACAACTCGACCTTTTTATTTTTTGATTATTTTTTCCCAACACTAAAATGAGTACCTATTAACATCCGTACGGTTGGATCGTCGAATAAATCATTCAAAAAAAATTATTCAGTGAATCCGGATCGTGTCCCGTTAAAGGAAGCGCCACTTTTACTACGTTTTTGTTAAAATCTCCTATAACCCGACCTTTTTATTTTTTTGATTATTTTTCCCAACACTAAAATGAGTACCTATTAACAACCGTATGGTTGGATCGTCGAAGAAATCATTTAAAAAAATTATTCAGTGAATTCGGATCGTGTCCCGTTAAAGGAAGCACCACTTTTACTACGTTTTTGTTAAAATCTCCTACAACCCAACCTTTTTATTCAGTGAATCTGGCTCGCGCACCGTTACCAGAATCTGTACTATACGTTTTCGTTAAGATGCGACACGACCTAGACTTTTTGTTTTTTAATTATTTTTTTCCAACACTAGAATGAGTATCTATTAACAATTTATATAAAAGTGCTGCTTCCTATAACAATTATATAAATTTATATTAAATAATATAAATTAAAATTAAAATATATCATTGAAAATAATAATTATATAAAAATAATATTATACAATATAAAAATTAATAATTCATTAAAACTACGAGACTGAAATTTTATTTTTGGTCAAGCCCCTCCCACTATTTTCGTTCCCTCCTTGTATAATTTTCATTTCCCCCCTCTTCCAAATTTCATTTTCCCCCAAATTTCATTTCCCCCTCCCGGTTCTCATCCACACAAAATCCACAAATTGAAAACACAGACCCTAGTTCATCAGCTCACCATTCTCAAACACAAATCCGACTCCATTCTCAAACATAAACCCACCAACCCACAAACCCTAGTTCGATTTATTCATCAATTTAAAACCTAACTTGGATTTGTCAATCTCCCTATCTCCTAATCGCCCTCCCTCTCTACCAGTTGAATCCGTTCCTTCCACTCTCCCCTATCTCTCCCGCAACTACTACTGCTGCGTGTTTATCCAGCTAAGTGGGGCTGCGATTTGAGGGATTTGTTGGGTAAGGGTTCGAACTCAGCTACTATGGCGTGCGCGTATGTATAGGTTGTGTGTGTGTTTACTTGTGTGCGTGTGAGTGTTTTTCTGCTGGGTTTGTTTGGGTCAAATAGTATGTGTGCGTTTCTATTCTTGCAGGTCCGATTAAGTTGAAAATCGAAATGGGAAGTTCTGGGTCTTTATGGGTTCTCTGGTGGTGTTGTGTTCTCAGCTGGGTATTGTTATTTTGGTTAGGTAATTCGAAGTGGTAACTGTGATACTAAGCGGAGTTGCTGCTATCCGAAAACAGGGAAGCCAGCAGAAGACTTTAGCATACATGGGCTCTGGCCAAACTACAAAGATGGTTCCTATCCTGCCAACTGTGACTCTCTTAACTTATTCAACGATTCCGAGGTATCCACCTCAGCCTCCAAAATTCCTCGCAACATCATACACCTGCATTGATACATTACATAATCCAAACATCATACACGATGCATACCTTCTATGATACATTTGTACAATCTAAATTATGCCATATGATTGTATATATGCTTAACCAATTATGAATGTGTGTACAGATTAAAGATCTTGAAGTAGACTAGAAAAGGAGTGGCCATCACTAGCATGTCCAAGCAGTGATGGCATGAGGTTCTGGGGACACGAATGGGATAAACATGGCACTTGTTCCCAATCTTTTCTCGATCAACATTCTTATTTCAAAGCTGCTCTCGACCTGAAAAACAAAGCTAATCTCCTCCAAGCCTTAGACAAAGCAGGTAGACATACCACTTTCATTTAGCTGTATATAGTATGTTAACATCAGGTAAAATGATAGCAATATCACAATTATGCATATAGACAGTAGAAAAAAAAATATCACAATTGTTCAGTCATCACCGCAGAAGAGCATAATCAGCAGGAACTGGTAGCAATATACTTGGGATTTAAAGTAAAAGTATTGATATAATCAAGAAGTGGTTAAGCTCGCATTATGCATCCAGGAAGATACCAGATCTAGTAGGAACGATATTTACATTACGAAAAACCAATTCATAAACTAATTAGCTAGAGAAGGTAGACAATAGTAAAAATGTTACTACATTTCTAGCATGGTAAAATACAAATATGCAGCAATGTTATGGTCCTCATGTTCTTTTTGTGTTCAGGAGAAGTAGTGGTTTCTCCAGGGGAGCTTAAATGTACAAGGGGGGTGACAAGGTTTCTAATTTTTTTCCCAAACAAAATCTTCAATTTTGACATAATTAATTATGTTGTGGACTTGTGGGGATTCAAATCGTCATGGTCATAAAGATAAGAGGCCAAAAGTTGCTGAGGCCGAGAGAAGCTATAGCTAGTGAGATTTTATTAGTCTCTTTTAATATTACTGTTCTTTGTTACAATTGTTGGTAACATTTCAGTATGTTAATATTAATGTAAACCTATCTTATCTAGAACTTGAAATATATACATAACAATCCCAAGGAGGAACAGGACTTCTCGAAATACTCTTACAGCCAACCTAGTGTTCTGATCCAATCGTTGAAAGGTGAAATAACAAGTATAAAAGACTACAATTTGCTGGGTAAGTTTAAGCTCCTTGGTACTCCACCTGCTCCAAGGCAATTTTCCTTGTTGGTTACACTTTTGCTGGAGAAGATTGAACTATTGTACGGGTTCCGACGAGTAAGACAACTATGTCATTCAGAGAAAGGAGAAGTTCTACAAGAATGCTAGCGCCGTGGAGGTGACTTAAAAAATGTGGTTCCTCAAAGTATCTCATATTGAAAAAGTACCTCACTTTTTCAATATGAGGTACTTTGAGGAAAAAGTTCTTGCTGGTGAATGATATGCCGTTGAGAAATACCTGGCCGGATTTATAAAAGTGTATTTGGTTGTGAATGTTGTTGGTTAAATTTGGTTGGGAATGTTGTTGGTTGAATTTTATGGTACTTTTTAAGTGTATTTGGTTGGGAATGTATGTTGTTTAGTATAAACTATAACTTTAGTTCGTTTTTTGTACGTTGTTTAAGTGTTTTAAGCAATTGGAATTTGGAATTGGGTATATGATTTTATAGTATCGGACACACTAATAATTCAGATATTCATCATGTCTAGAAATGATTTTTAGTCACACATACGACATATACATGTAAATAGTGTTTGTAAAATGTTTTTAGTCACAATAATTATAAGTAAACATTAACAAATATATATTCCAACTATAACAGTTAAGGTCGTTTAGCTACACATTTCTTAAAATGTTCAATGTAATAGTTGATGTCCTTCACTAACACTTATTAGTAAAAACTCGTGTAATTCTCATTAACCTTCAGCCACACTACATATTACAACATTATAAATAATGTCTGTAAAAGCATTTAAGTCACAATTAGGACACATACATGTTACAATATTATCAAAACAGACACGAATATATAAAGAAAGTATAACAGTTATGGTGCTTTAGCTACACATTACATAAAAAAGAAGTGTAATAGTTGATGTCCTTTATATACACTAATTAGCAAAAGCTGCCCAATAAAAATATCAATTTCGTCACGATATTATCTTCAAAATGTGGCCATAAATCAAATAAATGTAGCTTTTAAAAAATTTTAACCACATTTTTAATTCATGCTGTAACGGTATACCCCTTTTAGTTACAGTAAGCGGGCTAGAATGGTTGACTCCAGCATCAAATATTAAAAGTCTTTCGCCACTCTATAAGTCAATACAGCCACTAAGAAAAAGTGTGGCTATATGATGTCTATGGTAGTGGAGGCTTTGGTGACACTGCATGTGAAAAAAATAAGTGTGACCGAAACTATACCGTCACAGTTTTTTGATGTGACTAAAGCCCTTTTTTGACGTAGTGAAAATAAATCAATTAACACATAAATCAAAAAAAAAAAGCAATTCGACTCTATACATACCTTCTACATTCATAAGCCTTCTTCTTTTCACACTAGGCAAACACTCAAACTCTCCACTATTTCGAAGCCATAAATCCGTCAGATCATCCATCACTCCATTTCGTTCCGAAAACATAATTAAAGAAATGTAAGGCAAATTCTTAAAGTACCTGAAATTCTTTTGATGGCAACAAGTAAACCAGTGGGAAGAGTTCCCCTGTATACCTGTAAAAAGTGCAAAGTCAGAACCTGAGAACTACAAAGCCGGAAAAATACTGAAAAACATTATGAAGAATAGCTAACAAAATCCCAAATTATACTCTCATAAAAATTCCAAATTAACCTTTCATAAAAATCCCAAAGTAACAAACTAACAAAATCCCAATTTATACTCTCATAAAAATTCTAAATTAATAAAAAAAGAACCCAAAATTAACAAAATCAACAATTTAAGAAAATTCACAAGATGAACCCTATAAACAAAGATAAACCCCCAATTATACAATTCGAACTAACATAACAAACATAAAAACCCTAATTAAAAATTCAAAAAAAGAGCAATTAAAGAACAACAAAGAAGATGGGAGCATGTAACAAACTCGATTCAAAACTATAAAGAACAAGGAGGAACATTACTCTTCTATTGTAAAGAACATGGATGCTCGATTTATAATCAGTTTGAGGAAAGAGGATTGGGATCGATGATTACATTTGTTGAGCCTCAATCTTCTTCGAGCTTGAGTTCCTCTCTTCGAGCTTGAGTTTTGTATGCATCTGCGTTGTGTCGTGTCTACCGTCTGTTAAGTGTCTGTGGGTGACTTTTGTTTCTTCTTTTGTTATTTTTGATAAGCCCGGAAAAGAGATGTAGAAATCCCGCTCAACATTTTAAAACACATTTTAGAAGCTCGCCAATATCTTAGGCCCAAAATTCATATATATTGCAACGATTTAAGAAAAATATTGTAATAGACTTAATGTTTTTAACGCTCTTAAATTTTTTCAATGCTATTGCAATGTTTTTCAAAGGTGTTGCAATTTGTGTGATTTGGTTTCTCAATAGCAAAGTTTTTCGACAAACCTTCAAAAATATGGTTGCAATAGGCATTATATGGTGTAGTGCTCATTCGATATCTCAGAGATTCGACATGTCTAAATGCTCTATTCAAGAACTCAAGAAGTCAACAAGTCAAAGTGGTATTCAAGTTCTCAAAGAGTCAACAAGTCAAAGTTCCATTCGATATCTCAAGGACTCTGAATGAACTATTCGATATCTCAGGGATTCGACAAGTCAAGTGTTCTATTCAACAACTCAAGGAACCCTGGAGAAAAGTATTATTCGAGAAGTGATTCGATATGTCAATCATATAGTATTCGAGAACTCGGAGTTATCTAATCCTAGTTCTCGAATCAATCACTTAGCCACTTCTCGAATACATTCTTGGAGACAAAATACTGAAGAAATTGTACAAGTCAGAAACCTACAACAAGCCAATGCTTTTTATGGACCACAATCTGTAACGTGCTCTGGAAAGCCTACAAGGAAGCTTGGAGAGATATAGAAGAGACAAAAAGCTAAAGAAGTGGATCTGAACAGAACTTTGCAAAGTCAAATCTGTAGCCTTTTGGATGCTTACTCAAAAAGGATAGACATGCAAGAAAGTAATTTATCCTGTAACCTTATTTGTAGTAACTGAGTTGTATTCGTGTTCTATAAGAATACAATCTCACTTCTTTAGTTGATTAAGTTTTTCATACACATTGTAAGATATATCTCTTTGAGAAAAACGAAGCTGAGAATACTACCATTTGTATTCACAGATTGTAGCAACCTTTATCCAATAATATTAGATTAAAGTGATATCGTGTCTTGTGTTATTCTTTATCCGCACCTACAAATTTGCACACACACAAACACTTATCTGCTACACAGATTCAAGAACAAGAAAAGTTCAAGAATCCATTCACCCCCCTCTGTATTATTTTGCTGTATTCAATACTCAACACCTTCATCTTATAGTATATATAATAGTTGTTTTTCCATGATTGTTGTATTGATGTTTAGCTCGTAGCATTTTAATCTTAAAAAAATGTCATGTATACTAGCTTAAAACTCGTGCGATGCATGTATTTTTTTTTAATATTATATGAATTTTTTTTATTATTTGAATTAATTTTTTTAAAACATGATTTTTGGAGACTTAAATTTTTAAACGAAATTATTTGATGATAATTATATAAATGTTATTCGTGATAATTCTAGAAAATGAGAGATTTTAGTTAGAAATTTAGAAAATATGATGGATTTTAGTTGAAAAAGATAATCGGTTAATTATTAGTAATTATAAAAATATTTTTTTATTTTATTAGATAGAATGTCCATGATATAATTGGAAAAATAGAGGATTTGGTTAGAGAAAATTAAAAAGCTAACATGTTTTAGGTGAAAAAAGTAATTGATTAGTTTATAGTAATTATAAGTTAATTATATTATTTTATTAAATAAATTGCTCATAATGTTTTTAGAAAAAAAAATTTATTGTTGCGCGTGATATTTTTAGGAAAAGAGGGATTTTAATTAGAAAATATAGAAAAAATGATATGTTTTAGCTAAAAAAGTTAATCGATAAATTATTAGTATTATCATATTACTATTTTATTTTATTAAATAGAACTGCTCTTAATATAATTAAAAAATGAGAGATTTTATTTAGAAAAAATAAAAAAGATAATGTGAAAATTAAAAAGGTGACATGTTTTAGGTGAAAAAGGTAATTGATTAGTTTATACTAATTATAATTTAATTATGTTCTTTTACTAATTAAAATTGTTCCTATTGTTTTTTAGAAAATAAAAAATTAACGTTACCCGTGATATTTCTAGAAAAAAGGGAACTTAATTAGAAAATAAAATAAAAAGATGATATGTTTTAGCTGAAAAAATAATCGGTTAATTATTAGAATTGTAATACACGGGTTTCTTATATTATGTTATAAATTTTATTTAATATATATTATAATTATGTTTTTATATAATAATTATTTTTAGTAATTTTTTAATTTTAATTTGATATAATTTAATATACTCATGTTTACGGATTATAATAATGTTTCCTTATTATAAATAACGTATACGATTTTTAATATATTTAATTAATAATTGAAAAATATGGTGTGATATTTTTGGATATACATTAATGATTGTAAGATTTGTTATAAATTAAAAAGGTAACGTGTTTTAATTAGAAATGAAATATTAAGGATTGAAAAATATGATACGATTGATCTTTTTTGGTGTTTATAGAAGGTAATATCTTCAGCTAAAAGTAAATGTGAAAAAGGACTAATTACCATCAATTATATTATGTTATTATTTAATTTAGGTGTTATATTTTTCTTGAAAATTATGGTGTGATATTTTCGGGTATATATTAATGATTGTAAGATTTGTTTTAAATTAAAAAGTTAACGTGTTTTAATTCGAAAGAAAATATTAATGATCGAAAGACATGATACGAATATTTTAGGTGTTTATAAAAGGTAATATCATCAACTATAAGTAAATGTGAAAAAGTCAATCGACTAATTACCATTAATTTTATTATATTAATGTGAAAAAGACAATCGACTAATTAACATTAATTTTATTATGTTAATCGACTAATTACCATTTATTATATTATGTTATTATTTATTTTAGGTGTTATATTTTTCTTGAAAATTTTAGTGTGATATTTTCGGGTATATATTAATGATTGTAAGATTTGTTTTAAATTAAAAAGGTAACTTGTTTTAATTCGAAAGGAAATATTAATGATGGAAAGATATGATATGTTTGATGTTTTTAGGTGTTTATAAAAGGTAATATCTCGAATAATTACCATGAATTATATAATGTTATTATTTATTTTAGGTGTATTTATTTTTTTTATAATAAAGGGTAAATAAGTAAATTCACGAAGTACCGAAAAACAGGTACCGATGATAAACAGGTACCAAAACTTTTAATGTTTCGGGTTTTGTATAATAGTATAGATAGATTTCGGAAACATATGTTGAAAAGAAAAAAAAAGATAAAGAATAATTTTTACAATTTCTTTCACAATTTTTACAATTTCTTTCACAATGATTTTTTTTAAAAAAACAGAAAAATAAAAATAAAAATTAAGGAAGTATTTCTTTTTATATAATTTATCTCCAAAATTTTCATTACATTTTAAAAATAAATAAAAAGAAAAAAAGTAATTTTTTTTTTCAATACTAAATTCGGTAACACAACATAAGTGTTATGAATCACGCCAAGTTTTATCTCCTACAAGGCTACAAGGCTACAACTACGAAGGCATCTAATCTGCAAAAACAAGGACACTAGTATGATTTATGCTATATATACCTACCTTATGAAACACACATTGTTTTTTCTTTTTTGAAATAAAAACACACATTGTTATTCACGCAACATACATTCCAACAATAATTTCGGATCAGTCCAAAATTAAATAACACAATAATGTCAAAAAATTCGAAAAATTATAATTGAATTAGATGATCCAGTTATCATTGAATTTGTTCATGAATTCGATTCTCATTTACATAAAATTTATTTGAATTGAAATATAAATTAATTAAAAGAAGTAACAGCCAAAATTAAAACGAATAAGAGGAGGCAGACAAAGAAAATATTAAGAAGAACGCATGAACAAACAAAAAGGATAAGATATAATTTAAAGATTTATAAAATTCTTTTTGTCTTTCGCAATAATTAAGGAACTCGTAATAGCTTCGCGTCATATTAATTCGTCTTTCACTAAAGCCCTAATTAATAAATAAAAAAATAATTATTTTACATGTTCCTTTCAACTTTTTAGTGGTTAAATTGATTAATTTTTAATTAAATACAAATAAATATTTAATTACTCTTTTAAAAACCGAAATTGCATTTTGAAGTAGATTAGATATATTTTTGAAAGATATAATTTTTTTTTATTTTTCACAATTATATAATACATATAAATTTCAATCAAATTTTGATAATTTTGACCCGTCGCCATGCATAAGAAAGTGGGAGAAAAGGGAGAAAAGGCCCCAGATGACCTCTGTTATAGAAATCGGCCGATTTTTGAAAAATCGCCGATAAATCGGTCAAAAATCGGTCAAAATTTTGGAACCGATTCGACTGATTTTGCAAAAATCGCCGATAAATCGTCGATTTTTCAACCGAATTACCCGATAAATCGTAAATCGGTACTCAACCGAATAATTTCGATTTCCGAAATCTGCAACACTGCAGATGACACAAATTAAAAGTGAATGGTCCTAAATTAAAAGCTAAATAAATGACACAAATGACATAAATTTATTAATTATTAGTAATTATAATCGAAAAATGGAGAGGAGAGACGATCGACGATCGACATGGGGCGGAGCGTACAAGCTGGCGGGGATCAATCAAGTTTGGAGGAAGGTAAGTAATAGATCTAAGGATAAACTTTATAGATCAGGGGAGATAGAGATGGATGAAAAATGGTGGTTTCATAATATGGAATCGATTGAGGATGCATAAGCTAAGATAGGAAAAGCGGTTCAAAAATTGGGGTGATAGGGATCTGATTAGGTATGGGCAAAATGATAAACACATAGAAAATCAACTGAGGGAGAGGGTAATTGATAGAAATAATAAAGGGGAAGTTCGACTGAGATTTGCAGACGAATCTCCATGGAATGAAAACAAAGAAAAAGAGTTGATTACCAATATTGAGAGTATGAAGGCTGATGAAAAAAGGAAAGAAGAACGGTATAAAGAAAAACTAATCCTAGATGATCTTAAAGGGGTGATATTGATGAATGAGGCATTAGTCGAAAAGGGGATTCTAGTTCAAATTCAGGAAGGAAGAGAGGATGCTATATGGAAAGCACTGGAACAAATACATAACAACAGTCTAGACAAGGGAGATGTTGAAAAGAAGGGAGTATGCAATGAGGGGAACCAGAGAAATGTTAGAGACGAAAAAGGAGGTAGGGTTGGGGAAGAAAAGGAAAAAGTGGATGAGGACGGTGAATGGAAAACAGTATCTTATAGTAGGAAAAGGAATATTAAAGGAAGTACTATTTATGTTGTGGGAATTGCAGATAAGGCTTTGGCCAAAGATATATGGAAGGTCTTTTGTGAAGTTGGAAATGTTAAAGATATTGTGCTACCAAAAAAGAGGGATAGGTTCGGAAACAGAATTGGTTTTGTTAAGACAAGTAACCTAGAGACAGGGAGGAAATTAATTGAAAGATTTGATGGTGTTACTTTATGGGGCAAGAAGATATCTCCTACAATAGCAAGGTCTAAAAATGGAGTGGGAAGCAAATATGGTACGAATAAGAAAGTAGATCAAGGGGGACAACATAAGGAGGAAATGCATAGTCATGCAGTTCAGATGTATGAGAAGGAACATGAATCGCTACAACCAAATGTGTGTAAAGATGAGACAGGTACCGAGAACTTAAAATCGTGTTTTTTAAACACTGACGAGGAACTGTTGAAACTACTGGATAGAAGTATGATTGGTCAAACATGGGAAATGGAAGAAGAAGATATACTCGTGGAGAAAATTGTAAGTATTGGTTTCCTGAATTTGGAGGTTAGGAAAATTTCAAATAAAAAATTCCTGCTATCTTGTGAGAACTTGGAACAAAAAAATGGGATGGATTAGGAACTACTGGGCAGATGGTTTTAAAAAATATCAAAGATAGAAGAAAAGGATATGATTCCTCCAAGGAAGGTATGGGTGGAGATTAGGGGTTTGCCATGGATACTATACACAGAACAAAATATGGAGAAAATTCTGAGTGAATGGGGGGAAGTAGAAGGGTGGAAACAGTGACGGAGGCAGAAATGATTTGTAGGGGGTCCGGTATTATATTATAATTTTAAAAATGAATAATAATTTAAAATTTTAATTATAAAATAAATTTATAATGTGTTAAAAGTATAAAAGGTGACATTTTTAATAGAAAAACTACATAAAATAAAGTTAAAAGGTGAAATTTTTAGAAGGGACAAAAAATAAAGTTACAAGTTGGAAAACAAAAAAGAAACACAAGTTGAGAGTCGAACCCTGGTTGATGGAGTTGAAAACGAACAATACTACCAGCTGAACTACGGAGCATTACCTACAGAATTAGTATTACTATTGTTCATATTGGAAATCTGGAAGGGGTCAGGGACCCCCCCTGGACCCCCTCCCTTTGTCACTGGGTGGAAAGGAAGCGTATGGGAGAGTGGGAAAATCCAAAATCCTATTGTTTGCATTTCCTCGAGCAATTTATCAGAAATACAGGACAGTTTAGTAGTAAAGGTGGAAGATAGAAATTACCATGTGGTGATTAAAGAAATAGCTAATCCATGTCTGGGCAACAATAATGGATTATACAAGTGGGAAATAGGTAAGATGGGGAGTTCAATATAGGGAGAAGATGGAAATGATAAGCAGGAACTAAATGAACATGAGGTAGACCCAGATGAAGAGAAGACAGAGGTTAGAGACACAGATGCAGATGAGATACAAAAAAGAAATAATGCTTTGGTCGTTGGGGAAAATTCACAAGATCCGAGTTCACTAGTATCCTGGGTACCGGAATCGGTAAAACATTTAGGTGCCTGCTTTTGGTGATTATGGGGAGAAAATTGATGTCTCACACAAGTTGGTTAGCTCAATGGAACAAAACCGTGACGAGGGAATTGGTGGTAGATACAGAAATATAAAAAGTCAGGGCGAGGATAGCGATTCGATAAGTGTGGATGGTGACATCCCGGATACTTATCAAAAGGATTGGGGAACTTTAGAAGGCACCAATGAGACTAATTTTGAGTCACAAAGTATAATATGCAAATGATTGAGTGAAATGAAATTAAAAGGCAATAGGGGTAGACCGAAAAAGGCTAAGAAGTTGTTAAGAAACCCTTTTGAGTTTGGTAAAGGCAAAGGAAAAAAGCGTGGAAGGAAAGGAGACTACAGGAAAGCAAAAGATATTGGAGGGTTAGAAGAGATTCAACAGTTAGATAATTTTGTGAACAATCATGAGTATAATGCCAGAAAGATTGTGGAATCTGCAGAATATATGGGTTTAGAATTAAAAGGGGGTAAAGATAATGCAATACAAAATATTGCAAAGCAGCTCGAAGATGGAGCTCTTTAAATGGGTATACCCAAGCATATTAGCAATCTTAAATGTTTATTATGTCAATGGATGATATAGTAATAATGTGTTGGAATGTTCGCGGGGCCAATAACGTCAGGAGCAGGTCATATGTGCGTACTATGGCAGTAAAACTTCAGGCGTCCAAAATTTGTCTACAGAAAACTAAGTGCAAAGAGTTGACTAGAATGATGAAAAATGAAATTTGGGATGTTGATGATCATGGGTGGGCTGTTCAAAATTCAGTGGGGTTATCTGGTGGCCTTATCACGACATGGGATACATCACTTTTTGATGTATTGGTGATAGATAGTAATGAAAATTGGGTGTTGGTGTCCCTCCGTTGCACAACTACCAGCCAGATTTTCCACATTATCAATGTTTATGCTCCGCAAGATTCCACAAGGAAAAGAGAGTTATGGAACAGCCTTGGTGATATAATGGATTGTTGGGAGAATGAAGCTGTATGCTTACTTGGGGATTTTAATGCTGTGAGATAGGAGGGTGAACGAAAAAATTGTGTTTTTAGAAAATCTGATATAATATCTTTCAACAGTTTTATCAGAGATTTGAACCTTCAGGAAGTGCCAATGGTGGGAGGAGATTTTACGTGGTTTGGGCCATGTAATAAACGTAGTAAACTTGATAGATGTCCGGTAAATTGTGAATGGTTAAATCATGGTGATTGGATTGTGGAAACCAAACCAAGAAGGAATTCGGATCATAGAGTGATATGTTTAAAAAAGGATAAAGTGGATTGGGGACCGAAACCATTCAAATTTTTCAATGTTTGGCTTAAAGATGAACAATTAGAGGTGCGATTGAATGAAGTCTGGGATTCGTTCTTAAATAAAAAAGGGGCAAGTGACACTTTACTTAAGATGTTGAGAGACATCAGGGCCAATATCAATGATTGGAATGTCAATGTGAATGGTAAAATAGGGGATAAGATAAAGGAGGTGGAGGAAAAGGTGGGGTTTTTGGAAGACAAGGGAGGGGATATAGATAACGTTAAGAGATTGAGGGAGTATTTGAATGATCTTTACGATAAGAGAATGCATATGTTACAACAAAAGGCAAGGGTGCAGTGGTTCTTAGAGGGTGATAAAAATACAAAATTTTATCACCAAGCAATCCAGAAGAGGAGAAAGAAAAATCTGATCAAGAAAATTTGGTATAATGACAAATGGGCATATACATCTGCTCAGATCAAGCTTGCTTTCTTTTCGTACTTCATCAATTTTTTTGAAAAGAAAAAGGAGAGAATTGTTTTTGAATTGGGAGAGTTGATTTCTACAAGAATAACAGAGAATGAAGCACTGTGGATGCAGGAACAGTTCAGGGAGGAGGAAATTCACAATGCTCTTATGCAATTGGGGCGTAATAAAGCTTCAGGCCCTGATGGCCTGACTACTGAATTCTTACTAAAGTGGTGGGATAAACTAAAAGGGGTGTTTATGAGCACAATTGCAGACTTTGAATTAGGAAACGGGGTTCCGAATGGGATGAACTCTGCATTTATTTTGCTTATTCCGAAGAAAATAAATCCATAATTGATAAGTGATTTCAGGCCGATTAGTGTCATTAACACGATGTTCAAGATCATCTCAAAGGCGTTAACTAATAGATTGTCCGTGATTATTAGGAATATAGTGTCAAAGTCTCAATCTGCTTTCATTCGCGGCAGACAAATAACAGATGGAATCTTAATTCTTAATGAGGTGGTGAGTTGTTTGAAGCACAAGAAGTGCAGAGGGGTAATTTTAAAGCTCGACTTTGAAAAGGCCTACGATACTATTGACTTGGAGTTTTTGTTGAAGTTGCTAGGTAAACTTGGTTTTAAAAAATTATGGATTAATTGGATTGAGGTCTATCTCAAATCTGCGAAATCTTCGATAATCATCAACGGATCCCCTACTGAGGAATTTAGGCCTGAGAGGGGTTTAAGACAGGGGGATCCCCTATCACCTTTGCTTTTTATTCTCGTGGGAGAGGTGCTAAGTCAGATGTTGAAAGAGGCTTGTAGTAAAAATAAAATCAAAGGAATTATAATTCCAAGTGGGAAGGAGGTGATCACCCATCTTCAATTTGTTTATGACACAGTCCTATTCTTAGAAGACAATGTGGAATGCATCCAAGAAGTGAAGCGGATCCTACAATGTTTTCAGAGCCTAACATGATTGAAAATAAACTTTGCAAAAAGTGACATAATTGATCTTCATAATGATGTGGAAACTGTGAGTAGGTGGTCAAATATTTTGGGTTGTAAAGTTGGATCATTACCATTAAAATATCTTGGGGTACAGGTAGGAGTTACACCTAGGAAGAGGGTGTTTTGGAAACCATTGGTTGATAAGATCAAAGGCAAACTCGCAAGCTAGAAATGTAAATCTACTAATATGGCTGGAAGGCTTGTTTTGATGAAGGCTGCTATTGATAGTATCCAGTGTATTGGTTT
Source organism: Kitagawia praeruptora (assembly GCA_037693485.1). Lineage (NCBI taxonomy): Eukaryota > Viridiplantae > Streptophyta > Magnoliopsida > Apiales > Apiaceae > Kitagawia > Kitagawia praeruptora. The sequence continues at coordinate 154,100,078 of CM075344.1, read as the reverse complement.
AATTTATATCGTATGCCTAAATCTGTATGCAAGGAAATAGATATCATTAGAAAGGATTTTTTGTGGGGATGGAATTATGAAAAAAAATCCGCCGGGTAGGAAAATGCATCTTCTGAAATGGGATAAGTTATGCAAATCAAAGAATAAAGGAGGCCTAAACATTCAGAAACTTGAATATAGAAATGTGGCTTTACTTAGGAAGTGGTGGTGGAGATGGAATAATGACAGAGGTGGACTTTGGCAACGTGTTGTTATTGAAATATATGAATGTAAAGTCGGTGATGGACTGGAATCATTACAAGACAAGAATATTAAGTCTCAAATCATGAAAGGAATTGTGAGTATTTCAAGTTGCCAGAGCATGGTTGGTAGTTTGGATCGTAAAGAATTTAAGTGGCAAATCATGGGGGGTAATGAGTGTCTGTTTTGGAGAGACTAGTGGCACCCAGTTGGTATCTTGGAAGTGCGATACGAGAGATTGTATAGTATCTCTTATATTAAAGACTGTAGCATAAAGGATATGATACAAGCTGTAGGAGATGAGGGCGCACTATAGAATAAGTTTTGGTCTAGACCCTTGAGATCGTGGGAAAAGGAGATCTGGGATCAAATAATTGGTCAGTTAGATACAATTATGCTTCGTCCAGGGAGGGATAAAGTTATATGGTTTCCAACGGGGGGAAAAATATAGTGTGAAGTCAGCTTATACTCGTATATCTGGGTCTGAAGGTGGGATTGATCAGAGATGGCATTTCATCTGGCAATTAAAACTTCCTCCTCGAGTTGCTTTATTCCTGTGGAAGGTAGGGCATAAAATTTTGCCAACAAAATCTTTTCTAAAAGACAGACTAGGATGGAATTTAGATTGTCTATGCTCACTATGCAGAGGGGGGGAGGATCATATCGATCATATTATGTGGGAATGTAAGATGGCAAAGTGGGCATGGGAGTTTGTATGTAAATGGTGGGATATCTCACATAACATAAATCTCCTACGGTGGGATTGGCTGTGGAGTTCTGTTATGTCTTTTAAAGGTAAACTTATGAGGAATGTGTGGGGAATTGTAATAGCTGGCACGCTATGGTCCTTGTGGTTATGTAGAAATAATAGTAAGTTTAATAATGTGAATTGTGGTATGATAGAACTAAAGTATATAATCAGAGAAAGAATTAAAATGTGGTTGGTTGAACTGGGCATTATCTCGACAGATTTGATTGAGGTGTGGCATGTGAATCCTATAGGAGCTATTCTTCTTCATAATAGAGGGAAAAGCAATAGTTTGGTTCGAAATGTTGTTGAAAACTTTATTGGTTTGGTTGATGGAGCGTGGTGTATCAATGATTCTGGAGAAATTCTAGCTGGAATTGGAGGTTTGATTCTGGACGATAAGGAAAACATTGTTTTTATTTTTCTGGACCGACAATAGCTAATAGCCCTTTTGAAGCAGAACTTGAGGCAACTAGATTTCTTTATGGGGAGTTTGGTGATAGTATATACAGGAACTCTTCTCTAAGAATATTTTCAGACTGTCAAAAAGTAGTGAGCTATTTTTACACAGAGAAATATGGGTTGGAGAGGATTGGAGAAGCTAAGTCTTTTAAAAATCTGCATAGATACTCACAAGTGCATATGTCATATGCAAATCGAGATATCTTGGTAGGAGTTGATGGATTGGCGAAACAAGGAAGGGGTAGAAGAACACTACTGGCTACGTGGTGTTGATACGCAGTTGTAATTGATAGGAAGCTTTGGAAATATTGGAAGATGGCTATATCATTCCTAAGAAGGCGAGAAAAGATGATTTGAATATGGAAGAAATGGTGTCGATAATCTTGAGTTTTGGAAAATGGCTGGAAATGGCGACTGTGATAAGTGGATTTTATATCCACTATTTGCATTCCATTCGTACTTAAAACGATTGCGAATTCTCAAGTTTCGTGTTAGTTTGATGTGTTTTCATCTAATTTGTGTAGGTTGCTTAGTAGGGTGGCATTGGTGGTGTTGGTGAAGAATTGGTGGTATTTTGTGAGCTTAAAGTAGAAATTACAGGAAGTCCAGGGCAAGAGAACTCAGGAATTTGAGCACAATGCGCATACATCAAACTGAACAGAAGAGGCTGGATAAGAAAATGGATCAAGAAGCTCGGTCTGCTGCAAGGGGTTCTAGTTCACGTCAACAGGTTGATGAGCTTTCTGATGGGGATGAAGAGGTGTTGGACTTAAGCCAAATTATAAATCTATGGGCTTGAGTTGTAGAGTAGGCTGGGGACGTTCCTCCTTATTTATGTTAGTCGTAGGTTTTCTAAGTGGCTGTTAGGTTGTTTGTTTCTTTTATTGTTTCTGCGTTATGTGGTTTTTTTACTTGCTGGTGGTCTGAGTCTACTTGTATGAACTCTTCTCTTATTTAATGAATTTTGCTTATAAAAAAAAAGATATATTTTTGAATGATATAATTTTTTTATTTTTCACAATTATATAATACGGGTCTTACTCAGGTGAGACCCCACTTATGATGAGATATGAGATCTAATCCTAATCACATATTGATGAGCTTTCTGATGGGGATGAAGAGGTGTTGGACTTAAGCCAAATTATAAATCTATGGGCTTGAGTTGTAGAGTAGGCTGGGGACGTTCCTCCTTATTTATGTCAGTCGTAGGTTTTCTAAGTGGCTGTTAGGTTGTTTGTTTCTTTTATTGTTTCTGCGTTATGTGGTTTTTTTACTTGCTGGTGGTCTGAGTCTGCTTGTATGAACTCTTCTCTTATTTAATGAATTTTGCTTATAAAAAAAAGATATATTTTTGAATGATATAATTTTTTTTATTTTTCACAATTATATAATACGGGTCTTACTCAGGTGAGACCCCACTTATGATGAGATATGAGATCTAATCCTAATCACATATTTTTTGTATCTAAATTAAATCCTAGCTCCACAATCAATAATTTTATTTTTATTTTTTTATCCCTAATTTAATCCACCATCATCTTTTTCCCTATTCCGATCACCAACTCCGGTGACCATCTCCGACGACCAATTCCGGGCAACCCAAAAAATACCACTGGTAAATAAAAAATCACCACACAGCCGCCACCTACGACCAACACACCGCCGCCACCACCAACAAAAATCACCACCTTTAAACAGAAAATCACCGCACTCCGCCACCGCCGACCACCGTACTGTCGCCACCACCAACAAAAATCACCACCTATGAACAAAAATCACCGCGACCAAAACACCACATCGCCGCCACCACTAATAAATCACCAACGGAGCCCAAAAATCACCACAAATAGACTGAAAATCACTACAAATAGCAAGAGCTCACTAATTCGCAATCACAGATACAATTAACACATTAATCCTTCCACTGTACACAAGTTATAATGCAACAAATAACTGAAAATCACTAAAAATAACTGAAAATCACAACAAATTCTCATTTAATACAGTACACCTCGTTTCTTCAATTTTTGATCAAACAATCATAAAAACCTAATCACACAACAATCTAACATAAATAACTCAACACACATACAAATTGTAAGTGTAATCACAGTACATAAATGATTAAACAAAAATGCCCAATTCATCGACACAAAAATTCTCCGATTTTCTGGTTTAGCTCGTGATTAGCTCGGGCTGTAAACAAGTTCCGGTGAAACAAGGCGGCACTCCGGTGACTCTGATTAGCTGCTAATGAGGAAGCTTCTAGAGTAGCTGCTGATGAAGGTGGATTGGTTCATGTTGAGTCGCAACGTGTTGTTGATTTACTTAATCAAGAATTGTCACGGCGGTGGTTGGTGGGTGGAGTGGGGGCAGGTGTTTGTGTGTGTATAGCGCATGGGTGAGTGTGTGTGGAGTGTGTATACGTGTGTTTAGTGGGTGTGTGTTTAATGTGTGGCTCAGATTTAAAATTAGTTAAAAATTGTAGAGCTGAGATTAGATCTCAGTTCTCACCAATAATATGGGTTCTCACCTGAGCAAAACCCTATATAATACATATAAATTTCAATCAAACTTTGATAATTTTAATCCGTCAAAACTAAAAAACGACATGCATATTGAAACAAAGAAAGTATATTATAAGTGAAAAAGGAAAATAAATAAAGAAACAAATAGGGTGATGTGTGTGTAAGTATATCCCTATATATAGACACAGTCCATGCACAGTCCACGCACGATTATAAGCGAATAAAATGAATAGTTCGTCACAGTCCACGCACGATTCTAACTCGATAACACTAATCTCTTTCACATAGATAAGTGTGCCATGTGTGTAAGTATATCCCTATATATAGACACACAACTCCTCTCTTATAAATGGCCGCCATTAGAGTAGTGTCTTTTCCTTCATCTCTAACTCTCATTGCTTCCACTTCTTACAGTTGTTCAACTAAACTACGTCGTACTACTAGTTTTTCCTCCTTGTTGCGTCTTACGTTGTCGTTTTGTTGTAATAATAATACTAAACGCATGTCTCACTTTATTCCTCGTGTTATTCTTGGCCTCACTCATCCTGCTCAGATCGATCCTCTCAAGGTACCTTTCATCTTTTTTAAAAAAAAAACTTCTGACCCCGGATTTTGGGGGGTGTCACAATAAGCGCTTGAGGGGAGGTGGAATGTCCTGAAAAACTTTTTTGGAAACAATTATGGGGGTTAAATCTCCCAGGTAAGGTTATAAACCTTCTTTTGCGATCATGCCGTAGAGTTCTTCCTTCCTACTACTGCTGCCTTGGGAAATAAATCGGTAAATATCAGTTCTTTATGTTCATGGTGCCAAACCTATGTGGAGGATGATATGCATGTTCTGTTCGAGTGCTATTTTGCTAATGAGGTATAGAGACAAGTTGGTTTGGTATGTGTAATCCAAGTGTTGCCTAATGACTCTGTTATGTTCTTGTTAAAATGAGTATTCCAGATTGGTAATAGTGAGCAAAATGGGATGGTGGGTGTGGTGTGTTGGAATTTGTGGCATAAAAGAAATAATTGGGTTTGGAATCGAGTGAATAATTCAGTGTTCAGCATTCAGTCTAGGGCTATTAGTATGCTGGCAGAATGGAGGAGAGCTAAGGAGGAAATGGTTAAGAAAACAAAACAGCAGTAAACGGTAAGCAAGAAGTGGTGTAAGCCCCCAGATGGCTGGATAAAAATTAATGTGGATGCAGCGTGTCATCTCAGAACTGGGCATATGTCATGGTTTGTGTGATTCGGGATGATCAGGGGAGATTTATTCGAGCTTGTAGTAAGGTCATTCAGGGTCGAATGCATCCTAGGGAAGCTGAAGCAATAGGATTTCGAGAAGTTTTATCATGGATAAAGGAATGGCGGTGGAATAAATGTATCTTTGAGTGTGATGTAAAAGCTATGGTAAAGGATGTTAATATAGAGGGTGTGTTCTTATTTCGATACAATCATTGACGATTGTAAGGAGATTCTTAAACAATTTGACGAAGTGTTAGTTGTGTTTTATCCTAGGTCTGCGAATATGGTAACGCATTTATTAGCTAAAGCTACGTATTATATGTCAGGCTTTCAAGAGTGGTTAATCACCGCTCCTGATTTTATCGTTTGTAACATTGATTCTGAGAAAGTTTAATATATGCAAGCACGTTTATTTCAAAAAAAAAATGGAGCTTACATATTAAAGTTTGGAGTTTATTTATATTTTTTTATTTTTAAATTGAAATAAAAAAATAACCAAAATTACCGATAAATTCAAAATAGTAAAATTAGTTGAAATGAAGAAATAACTGTAAAATTTCTTTTAGTAGACAACAAGTGTTCTCCGTTGGAATTTATTTTCACATGAAAAAATTTAGCATAGTTTCTTAATTGTATCTTGACTATCTTCTATTTCAATCTATACAATTGACTGTGAGCAAATCAATTTTATATTTCAATATCTTGTTTTTCCATGGAAATTGGTCAATTTTAAACATTAAAAATACTCACGGGCATTGTATTTTTATTATGTAGTATTAATTACATGAATGTCTACTTCATCATTCACTGAGAATATGTTAAAATTTATGTAAATGATAGCTTCTCTTTTATGAAATAGTTAGTTTTAGCCAAAGCGGCTTGCTAGTGACTTGGGATGGAATAGGTAGGTTTTTTTTACCCCAAGCACATATTTACAAAATAAAATAAAAAAATATGTATTTTTCTTATAAAATGTAAGAGAAAACTGGGTCTGAGGTTGTCCTCAGGTATCTCTCCTGAGGTTATGACACAAATAGCTTATAAAATAAGTGGCTCCGCAGGGGTATTTTTGTATATATCAATTTTTTCTCTTTAATTTACCTAAATACCATTAAATTTGTGGTGCCCTAGAATAGATACGTACATAAATCAAATCGAATGGAATCGAATCAAATCTACCCTTGTTGGAGATGAAATGTCGAAATATGGTGGCGATTTACCTGAAGAAATGATGAGAGAAGTACTTTTACGACTTCCGGTGAAATCTTTGGTCCAATGCAAGTCCGTGTGCAAGCCATGGCTATCCACTATTTCAAACCCTGATTTCATAAAATCTCAACTACACCATGCCACATCATTGCTTCCCCCATAGTGATTGGAGTTCAACAACGACAGCTAACTGAAGACGAGCTGGAGGACATGGACTACGATGAAGACGAGCTTTCCGAACTTGAGCGGAAAGAACAACTACGACTTGAACATTTATTCGAGGCGCTTCTCGATGTCAATACACTAGATTTGCCCACAACTCCCATATGCATTCATCGTATTATATGTGAAGAAAAATATGTTATTGGTAGTCATAATGGCATTTTATGTGTAGTTGATGGATTATATTATGATGCTGCTATTTATTTTTGGAATCCATCTATCAGGCCATGCAAGAAAATCCCTTCTTTCCGCACTTCTTTTCGCACCCAGGGAGTGTTAGTAGGGTTCGAGTTTGGATATGATTCTATCTCTGATGACTACATGTTCATTAGGATTTTATTTAGTTACGCTTTTGGTTATTGTTTTCCAGTCCTTCAGGTGTATTCCTCCAATGCTGATTCTTGGACTGAATTTCAACATCCTGTTTTGGAAATCAAGCTGCGTGACTATCAGACCACTATTGTTATAAACGTGATACTCTATTTTACTACTCATCACAATTATCTAGTCTCATTTCATTTGCACAAACAGGTTTGCATACTTGTTCCCTTCCATACCTCTATTCAAACAAGGAAATCAGATATTTTGGATTTCAATGGGTCTGTTGCTATGGTTTTTGATTTCGGGTCCGGAGTTGATCTATGGACGTTGGATGACGTCTCTGGCAAGGTGTCGTGGACCAAAAGATTCAATATTGAGGATGATTCCAAGTTGGATATGTGGCTAACTTGTTACTTGGGTGCAGGACTGTTTTTTGGGAGAAAATACATCAATAGAATGTATTTGTATGACTTCTTGTATGATTATGAGAAAAAAGAGACTAGATATTGTCATCTTGAACAAAATGAAATTTATTTATCTTTTAACCACGCAGAGACACTTATTTCACTCAACGGATTTGAACAAGTGGAGTCACTCGATTGGTCTGTACAAGTGGAGACGTGGAGTAAAATGGCAACTGATTAACTAAATCAGTCTCACTTAAGAAACAATCTAGAGGTAAGTTAGTTTTTCGATAGTTCCAAGTTTTTTTTGTACATTTTCCATTATTCTCTATTGATGCCTTAGTTTGTCATACATTTATCGTCAACAACGTGTGATCTTTAAGGAATAGAAGTTATTAAGAGAGGGTATGATCCTTTCTATATCTTCCCATCCTTCAGCCTAAATTAAATACCTATACATTTTCATTATGCATTTTTGAAGTGCATATTTGGATACCTAATTTTGTGACCTGTGGATGATGAATTTACTAATTAACTTCCTTTTCAATTGCTGAGTCATTCAAATAATTTTAACCACTTTATAGAATTTAGTACTTGTGTTATTGTTGATTAGTTATGTAGCCAATCTGCTCAAGTTGGCAATGTAGTCATTTTCACTTAGAAAATAATCAAGAGGTAACTTAGCTTTCCGGTAGTTCCATGCTTTTATTGTACATGTTCCATTATACTTCATTGATGCCTATTGATGCCTACGCCGTTCATACATTTACTGATGGCAATGTGCGATCCTTGAGGAATAATATGTGAGGAGAGGATATGATCCTCTTCTACATCTTCCCATCCTTCAGCCTAATTACCTTCACATTAACATTATGCATTTCGGAATTCTATTTTTGGACAGCTGATTTTGTGATATTGTGGATGATGAATTTACTAATTAACTTCCTTATATTTTAATTCTTGCTCATTTATATGATTTTAGCCACTCCATAAAATATAGGTCAATGAAAATCAACTAATACTTTATGCACTAGCCTATTTATATAGGTGTATTTCCATCATTCTTTACCGTTAAAGTAGGACTTTGTTTCAGGACATATACTGTTCCATTCACCGCCACTGGCCAATACACCATAGCCCATAGGTCTTCGAAATCTTTTGCGTACTTCGAATCATTTTTGTTCCAATGCAGGGTACAAGCAACTGTTGATTGTCTCTTGCTGCTACTTCCAATACAATATCATTAAACTCGTGTGAACTGAAGTCACCCCCTCAATCTGTATGCAACATATTGTATTGTTTCTGTTTATTTGCACTACTATAATGTGGTCTAGTATTGTTATTTCTACAAAAATAAATGAAGTTCAACCAGCCATTATCACTACTAATATGAAAATTTTAAAGGATAATATGTTATAATTTATTTATGTCCAAATGGTATTATGATTTTTCAATGTGTAATATTTGAAACGGTGGCCCTGTTTTGCTTTCTTTACAACTTGGTACTAATTTTGGAACCTTCTCTTCCTAGCATCTCATAATGCAGGTAATTGTTTTACCTTTAAATTAATAAATTGAAAAGATGTAAGCTGGGGTTTAACCGGGTAAACAATATATGTTATTTTAGATAAATTTTGTAGCCACCAGGCTCAAGTTTGGTTGTAGTCACACTTAAACTTTTGCCTAATATATATTTAACCTTTTGCAGGATAGCGTATGCTGACCATCATCGTGGCAAGTGAATTGTGACAATGGACGAAGTTACCACACTCTTTGTTAGTTTATACTTCGTAATATTATGAATAACCTAGTGTGTTACGGACATCTATTAAAACAGCCTATACGGCTATATCTATTTTAAGTATTGAACTTTTACTAAATCTTATCCTTTGTATGGGTGGAATGTTGCTTACTGAGTTCTGTTAATGGTTGTGGTTGGTTCGATCTTAAGTGTTTGCAGCTATATGTGATGTTGATCACTATTTACTAGCTTAGTAACAAGTATTGCTGGAAGGTTGGTTCTTCTTAAAGCCCATATTGATAGTTTTGCTATAAATTAGATGATTATATAGGATGGCAAAAGGCGTATCACATGAGAGAACAGATCTATTAGGACCAGGTTTGATCTGCTATAGTTTATATAAAAAACAAACTCTTTTATTTGCTAAACACACGCACACCACGATATTTAGGTGGTATTCGAGAGACCACCTGCTCTCCACACACTCGGGTGGTATTCGAGAGACCACCAACTCTCCACACACTTTTCACTCAAACTTATTTTTTGATACCTTTCACATACAATTGGCTTTCCTATTTATAATCCTTGTTGAGTATTGAATACAGTAAAAGAATACAGAGTGGGGGTGAATGGATTCTTGAACTTTTCTTCGTTCTTGAATCTGTGTAGCAGATAGGTGTTTGTGTGTGCAAAGTTTTAGTGCGGATAAAGATAACACAAGACACAATATCACTTTAATCCAATATATTATTAGATAAAGGTTGCTACAATCTGTGAATACAAATGATGGTATTCTCAGCTTCGTTTTTCTCAAAGAGATATGTCTACAATGTGTATGAAAAACTTAACCAACTAAAGAAGTGAGATTGTATTCTTATAGAACATGAATACAACTCAGTTACTACAAATAAGGTTACAGGATAAATAACTTTCTTACATGTCTATCCTTTTTGAGTAAGCATCCAAATAGCTACAGATTTGACTTTGCAAAGTTCTGTTCAGATCCACTTCTTTAGCTCTTTGTCTCTTCTATATCTCTCCAAGCTTCCTTGTAGGCTTTCTAGAGCACGTTACAGATTGTGGTCCATAAAGTGCACTGGCTTGTTGTAGGTTTCAGACTTGTACAATTTCTTCAGTATTTTGTCTCCAAGAAGGTATTCGAGAAGTGACTAAGTGATTGATTCGAGAACTAGGATTAGATAACTCTGAGTTCTCGAATACTATATGATTGATGATAGAGTATATTTATATATATATTCTAGATGATTTTATTCTCGTATTTATTGTGTTTTGCATTGATTTGGATTTTTATTTAATAGATTTTATTGTTTTATTGTAGGAAATAAAGAATTCATGACTTGGAAGGATTTGGAGCAAAAAGAGCTATTTTGGAGATAAAATAGGAGAAAATTCGTATTATTGGGCTACACGGGCTGTGCTACACTGTTTTGGCCATATCTTGAGTTCCAGAAGTCAGAATTTGACGATCTTACTGTCCACGCAAAGCTTGTGGAATTATCTTTAATTCAGAGGTGGTCCAATAAACAAAATCGAACTGGAAGAGCCCAGAAACAGAGGAGAAAAAGAAGTGACGAATTTTAATTAAGGAATCCTATTCAGTTATGGAATCCTACTTGTAATTTATTTAGAGTATTAAAATACTTTTATTGGGCAAGACTTTTATAGCCTATATAAACACATCTAGGGTATTATTTTATGGAGGAAGAAGGAGAAAAAAGGATGTAATATTAGATCAGATAATATAGTTTTAGAGTAGATTAGTATTATTATTAATTGGAGATGTAGAGAAACACCATGACTCTTCTTTTGGGTGACAACATTGAAGTTTGAAGGTTTTGTTCTCTTAATCTTTTCTTTGTTCTTATTAGTTTAATTATGTTTTCTTGTTTTACTAGTTGTTTTACTTGTTTAATTATTAGCGAGTAGTTATTTCTAGGGCTTAAAGGGAAGCCATGTTTGCACTAATATTGGCATGATTTTCATAGTGGTTTGATTGGTTATGGTTAATTCTGATTGATATGTTTTAATCATTAATTTGTGTAATTGGCCAATATCATGGATTAATTATATGCAAATAGGGGTATGGATCGAGAGATTTACTTACTAGAGGCACACATACGATTAGCAGAATTGAATTTGAGTGCGGAAGCATCATTGGATTTCTGAGAGCGTTAATTCTTGGAAGAGATTAACTTGACTCTAATTACCTGATTGATTGAATTACTAAAAGTGGTTAATTGTGTTGAATGTTTCGAGAGTGTTAATGCTTGAAAGAGATTAACATACTCTAGTTATAGGATCACATTGATTGCTTTAGCTTAAGAGCCAATTGTGTAAGCATGGTGGACCTGATTGCCCTAGGTTTTAAATAATTTGTTTATCATCTGCTTAATTAGTGTTAATTTAGTTTAATTAGTTAATTAATAATTTCACATAATCGTTTGTCCCTGAAACAATTAGCGATAACTGAAAAGGAATTAGTAGAACCTGTCTCCTTGTGGATTCGACCCGCTTGCCATCTGTACTAGCAATAGACACCGTGCGCTTGCGGTTAGGTATAATTTGACATATCAAGTTTTTGGCGCCGCTGCCGGGGAGACATAATTTAACACATCAAGTCGCAACAAGTGGATATAAAATCTTCCAAGTAGATTTTTGTGTGTTCGTTCTCAGGGAAGGACTGAATGTAATATCAAAGTTCAGGTTTCTTATCTCTTTACGTCTAGAAGTGTGTGAGAAGAATTTTGGGTTTGTGTATTAACTAAATTAACCAAGAACTAATTATAAGCACTAAGAATTGATTTTAAACTGAGATTCAAATATATGGGAAAACAATCTAAGAACTGGGGTTCTTCACTTGGTCTCAATACATGCTCAATATTAATGTGATATCTGTGTTCCTACCTTGCTGAAAACAATTCTTCTAAAGTTATACTGTACCCTCCCAGGCTACAATATAGTGCCTACAGCTACACCCTAATTGTCACTCCCGTGATACAATCAAAGTATATCTATAAACTGTTAAGTGCCAAGAATTAAATGTCTCACAATTCTCCTATTAATCTCCCGATCTAATATTCAAATTATGTCTGTTAAATCATGTACTAAGATTGCAACTTCTCTCCCAAGCTTATTACAATCCCTAGAATACAATCAAAGGTTCATGACTCCCCTAATTGTGTTAAGATCTCATTAACAGATCAGCAAAGCAGAAAATCACATAATCAAGCATGCATGAATACCAAGGAATACTACCCAATCCTCAGATTAGAGAATTAGTTACTCATATTTAATAAAGAAAACATAATAATAATGATAATGAATGAAAACATAATATTGAAGAAAGAATTGAAGATCGAAAGTACCTTGATACGATTAAAAGCTATGAATTGTTCTGATTTACAATGGTAGGATGTGTTTAAATAGGCTCTACAAATCTTGCCCAGCAAGATATTACCTTCTATTACAATTATAATTCAATTAAGGTATTAAAAATTGCCAAAAATACAATTAGAACTAGAAAAGGGCAAAACAGTAATTTCTCTGCTCCCATCTATCTGCTGGTCGTGCTTCCTGGGCCCACCACACGCGGCCTGGTCGTGTAAGACCTATCCCATATTGTAGAAAATCTCTCAAGCTTCGCGTGGGCAATAAGATCGCTGAAAACGGACTTCTAGAACTCCAGATATGGCCAAAACAGTATAAGCTGCGCAGCCTTCCCGGAAAATCCGAATTTTAATCAATTAAATCTCCAAAAACGATAGAAGCATCAACTTTAATCAACATTCGCGTAAATCTGCACAACTAGGCAAAACACATCAAAACTACAACAACTTGAGTCCAAAACAATCAATTTAAGCCGAACGGAGGCATTCCAAGTGGATATAAAATCCACTTATCAAACCCCCAAACTTAAACTGATGCTTGTCCTCAAGCATAAACAATTACAACTACCTAATTAGTACCACTTCCGTAGGTGATCACGGTTGCATTTGGCATATGCAACAAGCCCTTTAAACCCCTAGGCAGCCCTAGTGGACGAGTAAGGTCTCGTGAGGGCCTATAGCGAATGTACCCACAAAATCCATTTAACCTAATACAATGCAATGAATGAATGCAACTACTATGAAAATGCAAGATCCCCTTCAAACTCACTAAAACCAACTAACAAGCAAATATCTCAAAGAATGCAACAAATCCAAGCAGAGCTCGACTAAGTCCCCGTATACTAACAAATACATGAACAGAAACGTGCGTGTGTGCAATGCTCATCAGGAATACTCCCAAAACTAGGTCAAAAATCATACATGCTTTCCGTCAAGACAATCACAGGTTTATAAACAGAATAGACTGTAGACACTTCATAACCTAGGAACACCTCCACCCTTATCCAAGGTAGACAGAAACTCATGCTTTATTACTAAACTACGACACTATATACAATACGCATGCTTATTTAACCATGCAATGAATGAGACCCCAAAAGGCGTATACAATAATACCCATGTAGCGAGTGTTAGGTCAGCAATCCCAAACCACAAGGCTTTAGGTTACTAGGACTAAGTACCCTCAGACTTAATTACTCGAGTATTAAAGAGCTCACTCTGGTTAATTTTGCATATAAACAAATAACTTATTGACTCTTTTTTTTTTCTTTTTTTTTCTTCTTTTTTTTCTCTTTTTTTTCATGCTCTGGAATGAGAATTCTCAATTCCAACCCTAGACTACTCATATAAATATGAGCTGGCTACTAGCCATTTGACACCTAGCCATTATTCAACAAATATTAACAACTAGCATGAAATCCCTGGTTTTCCCCAAACTTAGACTTTAGTGCTCCTACGCCATCAAGGGAATAACAAAAATTCTAAATATAATCAAGTGATTAAATCTCAAAACTCCAAACAAGCATAACCTCAACCTAGCCCAAAAGCAAACAATGAGACTGTGTAAAAGTTTTGTTCCCGTAACATGCAAGTCAATTCCTAGGAACTATAAATCAGCCCTCTACTCATCATCACCACACTCAATTAAAACATCTACCTATCAATCAGAATTAGCTCATCCTAAAGGATCATGAAATATGCATGCCATGAAAATGCAACTAAATGAAAACTCACATGGTATACGAAAAGAAAAACAGAATGTCCTATATGAAACAAACGTAGATAACACAACATATATGCATGATTTACTACTACTAATATGCAAAGCATGAAATCCTACATGAACAAATAATACAACAACTACTAATCCCTCAAACCACCCCCAAACTTAAAATATTCAATGTCCTCATTGAATGGAAGGTAATACAAGGGATAATAGAAAACATACCTAAATAAAATTGCCGAAAAGCGTGGGTTGCCTCCCACAAAGCGCTTCTTTAACGTCAATAGCTTGACGTTACTTCTACCTGGAAACTTCAATGGAGAGAAAAAACAAACAGATGCACATATCTACGAATTTCTAATATAAGTTTATTGTTCAAATAAACCTTAGATTCATTGAAAGGTACGAAAACTTTCAAGAACCTATCATGCTCAAGAGACTTGGAAACATCAAAATAGCTAGAAAAGTCGTCAGAATAATCATTATAAGTACGACTCATATACTCCTCCCAAATCGGATCCTTATACTCTAAAGCAAGATTTTCAATTTTATCAATCTTAACTTCCTTCTCTTCTATAATTGGACACTCATCAATTTTAATCTCGTCTACCAATGTATTAAGCTCAAAATTTTTTAGATTTGGTAGAATTTCAATTGCATCGAAATTATCATTAATGCGCATGGGACAATTATCAACTACACAAGTAGACTCATCAGACACAACATTATCATCAATTTCTAAACAAGAATCATGGCATAGAGGAAAATTGACACACGGGGGAGTTCGATAACAACCTTCATGCCACACTGCTCGAACTTCCCAAATAAAATTATTTAGTTTAACATTCTCCTCGTACCAAGCTATTGAATCACATGGAATATCATTGTCACTAGCAGTCTCTAAAGTTGGTTCATCAAAAACTCCAAAAGAAAGTAAGGGAGGATTAGACTGAGTTCTTTGAATCATTTTATTGAGCGCAATCTCCCAATCAGCAGGTAAAGAAGGATTAGACTGAGTTAAACTCGTATCAACATCATTACACATATATGGATTAAGATCATCATGATATTGATTTTCAAACGAATACGAATAATCATTGCTAGGGGCATATGGAGCATAAAATGAGTTCTCAGAATAGAACGAATTCACCTGATATGCATTACAATCCTCATAGGAATTGAATTGTGGGTAAGGATTGAAGTCTTGATATTGTTCCTGACTGTTGTAGAAATTCTGAGAATTGTTCCAACCAAAGTTGTACTCCATCTAGTCTCTCTCCTCAAAACCTGTTTAAGTTGTCTACCTCAAAGAACCTGTAGACACACCAAAGAAAGAAATACAAAAAGAAAGAAAAGAAAAATATATACAAAGATAAAATCCAAACTACAAGAAACAATTAACTCAAACTCAACATTGCTGCCTTCCCCGGCAGCGGCGCCAAAAACTTTATGTGTTAAATTATGTCTAACCGCAAGCGTACGGTGTCTATTGCTAGTACAAATGGCAAGCGGGTCGAATCCACAAGGAGACAGGTTCTACTAATTCCTTTTCAGTTGTCGTTAATTGTTTCAAGGATCAGACGAATATGTGAAATTATTAATTAACTAATTAAACTAAATTAACACTAATTAAACAGATGATAAACAAATTATTTAAAACCTAGGGCAATCAGGTCCACCATGCTTACACAATTGGCTCTTAAGCTAAAGCAATCAATGTGATCCTATAACTAGAGTATGTTAATCTCTTTCAAGCATTAACACTCTCGAAACATTCAACACAATTAACCACTTTTAGTAATTCAATCAATCAGGTAATTAGAGTCAAGTTAATCTCTTCCAAGAATTAACGCTCTCAGAAATCCAATGATGCTTCCGCACTCAAATTCAATTCTGCTAATCGTATGTGTGCCTCTAGTAAGTAAATCTCTCGATCCATACCCCTATTTGCATATAATTAATCCATGATATTGGCCAATTACACAAATTAATGATTAAAACATATCAATCAGAATTAACAATAACCAATCAAACCACTATGAAAATCATGCCAATATTAGTGCAACCATGGCTTCCCTTTAAGCCCTAGAAATAACTACTCGCTAATAATTAAACAAGTAAAACAACTAGTAAAACAAGAAAACATAATTAAACTAATAAGAACAAAGAAAAGATTAAGAGAACAAAACCTTCAAACTTCAATATTGTCACCCAAAAGAAGAGTCATGGTGTTTCTCTACATCTCCAACTAATAATACTAATCTACTCTAAACTATATTATTTTATCTAATATTACATCCCTCTTCTTTTTTACCCCCTATAAAATAATACCCTAGATGTGTTTATATAGGCTATAAAAGTCTTGCCCAATAAAAGTATTTTAATACTCTAAATAAATTACAAGTAGGATTCCATAACTGAATAGGATTCCTTGTAAAATTCGTCACTTCTTTTTCTCCTCTGTTTCTGGGCTCTTCCAACTGGATTTTGCTTACTGGACCACCTTTGAATTAAAGAAAATTCCACAAGCTTCGCGTGGACAGTAAGATCGTCAAATTCTGACTTCTGGAACTCAAGATATGGCCCAAACAGTGCAGGCAGCCTGTGTAGCCCAATAATACGAATTTTCTCCTATTTTATCTCCAAAATAGCTCTTTTTGCTCCAAATCCTTCCAAGTCATGAATTCTTTATTTCCTACAATAAAACAATAAAATCTATTAAATAAAAAACCAAAACAATGCAAAACACAATAAATATGAGAATAAAATCATCTAAAATATATATAAAAATATACTCTATCAAACATCCCCACACTAAGCATTTGCACGTCCTCGGGCAAATAAGTGAAATAAAAACTAAGTCCTAACAAACATCACTTTCGTAGATGACACGATTGCATTGAGCATATGCAACAAGTCGTTAAACCCCTAGGAAGCCCTAGTAGGACGAGTGTTGTCTCGTGAGGGTTTATAGTGAATATACCCACAAAATTCATCTAACCATGCAAAAGATCAATGCTAACACAACACCACACACACAAGTCCTCTCATGCCACATCAACTTAAGAATCAAAGCAAACATACGATGTCTTGGTGTCGAAAGTGCAAGTATTCACGTAGTCTACTCAACCAACATGCAGAAGGTCATAAAAATTCATGTCAAGTGTAAAAATTGTTGGTAATCATGCTAAGCCCACAAGAAATACATCTTTAAGTCTAAACCTGGGATCTCCTATGCCAAAACAAGTAATAACTCACCTTTCACTCAAAAACGAATATTCACTCAAGAACAAGGTTAAGTGTATCACTCAATTCCAATAAAATCATAAACACAACTTGACACTCGCAATCAATCTCACTCTCAACACAACATACATCACTGATGACAATCAAAAGGTCTTTATTCGGGTTGTAGCGTGGGCTAGGGACCAGGTATGTCAAGTAAAGCTAAAATAGGTTAAATGTCAAAAGCTAGTACCCAACAATAATCATTATTCAATTCCCTTTCTATTAAAACAAATACTTCCCCACACTTGGATTTTTCAGTAACCCTTACATAAAATATATCCACTTGTTGCGCCAAAAACTTGTTGCGTAAAATACAGATGTGCAAGTGTACACAATCGCAATCAAGTAATATAGTAATAAATACCAGATATCGTTCCTCAAGGACTGTCTAATTGTATAAATCGCAATTAATATCAAACAATTTGGTTATAGAACACAAGAATTGGTTTTGATTTATCTAACTAAAACTAATTAATTATCAACTAAATTAACTAACTAATATAATACTATCATAGAGATCTGAATGAGTTTTGGATACGAGAAGATAAGTCAAGATAATTACTTCCCCCTAATATGTTCATGTCGGCAATAAAGCAATGTAATACTATAGCAAAATCACAGTCTACTAACCAGAAATTCATAGATCATAGGTTTCTCTCGAAATCACTATGGTATAGATTCTGTAATTAAATTAACATATGTCTATGCCCAATTCAACTTCCAGAATACAATTAAGCACCAATTTTACACGGTTATGCAAGGTAACAATATATGTCTATACCATCACAAAATTACTATCGACAGATATAATCATGCACCATTCAAGTCTTATGTCAGTTAACTATAACCCTCTCAGTATTACAATTAACCCATTAACCTACTAGAGTTGATCAGACAATAGCAAGTATTAGCAAGAAAATCACTTGAATGAGTAAACCGTAGAACTACAAACAATACTCTTTAACAAAATACCAATAATCTCATGCTAGGGTTCCATAAAAATCCCAACTTTATAAAGTTAGTTCATAATGCAAATCTCAAACAAAGCCAAGAATTGATAACACATAAACATGATTAGCAAAGTTAAGGAAAGAATTCTGAACAAAAAGATGAAGAAAAACAAATCCAATTGAACGTCTCCAATGGTTGAATCTCTATCTTCCAAACTTCTTCTTTGTCCCTTCTCTGTGCCTCTTTCTCATACGACGTATCTCTATAGGTCTGGTCTATATCTAATAATATCTAAATAAAAGTATTTTTAATTATTTAATATAATTACAAGGAGATTTCCCAATCAAAATTGAATTCCAAAAAGAGGAAATTCGTAACTAGCTGTTGGGCTCTGTTTCTGGGCTTATGTAGGTTGAATATGATATCAAAACCACTTATAAATTGAAGCCCTTCTCATAAGCTTTCCGTGGGCTGTTGAATCGTCAGAATCGGACTTGTAGAACTCTAGATATGGCCCAAACAGTGCAGGACTGCGCAAGCTATCCGTAAAATCCGATTTTTAATCAAATAAATATCCAACTCCTTCTATTTAAGCTCCAAGCCCTCCTTTATTATAACTCCTTGATACCTACAATAAAACATTAGAATTTATTAAATAAAAATCCAAATCAATGCAAAATAACTTAAATATAGGGATAATATTATTAGTAAATGCACGCTTATCACATCCCCACACTTAGCATGTTGCACGTCCTCGGGCAAAGAAGAAAGAAAAAAACTAAGTCCTATCTAACTAATACCACTTCCGTAGGTAATCACGGTTGCGTTTGGCATATGCAACAAGCCCTTTAAACCCCAAGGTAGCCCAAGTGGACGAGTAAGGTCTCGTGAGGGTTTGTAGTGAATTAACCCACAAAATTCCTAATTTTTATTTTGACTGCCAAGTCTCAAACATGAAATATATCATAGCACTCCACACATGCAAACTTAATCAAGTATTAGCTCTTAGATGTCATATAATGCGATTCCTCAACTTTACACACCAACAAAACTATTCAAGCACGCACACATAGTCTCAAAAGACTAAAACATCATGAACAACATCAAAGTCTTAATCAACAAGAAAATAGCATGCTTAGGATGGAAAATAACCTCACAAACACTCAAATCACACAAGTGTTTAGGTGCAACTGTATCACTCAAGTTCAATCAAATGCACATGTGCTACCATAAGCTTGCTTGTCCACCAAAATCTCTAGACTTCGTGTTCGTATAAATCAAAAGGTCTTTGTCAAGGGTTGTAATAAGGCTTAGGTGCGGGGGTAGGATATCAAAGAAATAGGCTAACAAGTGGCTAAACTTGACAACTAATAGAGCATAATGTTCATATATAATTGAAGCACTCAACATGAAACTAACCTTGAGATATCATCCCACATAATAATGTAAACTCATAAATTTCACATTGCAAGAATCATTGAACATACACTCTCTTTCTCTTTTTTCCCCCATTTTTTTTTTCACTCTATTTTTTCTCTTCTCGTTTCCTCCCTTTTTATTGACTCGAGTGACTTTATTGAAGTGTCACGAAGAAGGAATAGCCAAAACAATTCAATTCCCACCCAAAATTTCACACAGTAACAAAGATATCCCCACACTTAATATTTTACCAATCTCATGTATACACCACAATGCTCTATTAGTCAATCAAGACAAGAAGAAATAATTAAGCTCAAGATTTAAATGGTGATATACGAAGAAAAAGGATATAGGCTCAAGGGAGCTCACTAAGGATTAATTTTAAGGGTACTGTTTAGGATAATATGGTTAATCCTAGTGCCTTTATCATTTTTACACGATACACGATATCAATATGCGCACGACCTGGTTTAAAGTAAGTTCTAGAGCAACACATGCAATGACGAATATCTCACCACAAAAAAATAGATTGATAAAAGATGTAACAATCACAAATTAAGGCTCAAGATCTCACATGGTGATAGCATGCCATACTCATCAAAATTGACAATGACGTACATTCAAGTTTTTAATTTTCGCAAGCACGTACAAGACATCATCATGTATAAGGTATTTTATATCAAGGAGACATACATATGACATGCAAATAATTCGCCTACATGGTGTGTACTTATCCTTATTAACATGCTATTTTGACAAGGCAATCAATATTAATATTATTATTCATTGAGGACAATGAACCACTTAAGTGTGGGGAGGTGTTTTCAATATAAAAAATGAAAAAAAAATAGGATTATTAATAATTTTATTTTAGGATTTTTTTTCTTTTCTTTAGTTTTTTTTAGGACATTAGTTATTTCTTTTTTAGATTTTATTTTAGGATAGTAAAAAAAATTAGAAAAAACAAAAAAAAATTAGAAAACTTAAAAAATTGATTGCCTTTTCAATATAGCATGTTAATAAGGATAAGTACACACCATGTAGGCTAATTTTTCGAATGTCATGTATATGTCTCCTTAGCGTAAAATACCTTATACATGATGATGTCTTGTATGTGCTTGCGAAAATTAAAAACTTGAATGTACGTCATTGTCAATTTTGATGAGTATGACATGCTATCACCATGTGAGATCTTGAGCCTTTATTTGCGATTGATACATCTTTTGTCAATCTATTTTTTTATGGTAAGTTATTCGTCATTGCATATGTTGCTCTAGAACTTGCTTTAAACCAGGTCGTGCGTATATTGATATTGTGTATTGTGTAAAAATGATAAAGGCACTAGGATTAACCGTATTATCCCAAACAGTACCTTTAAAAATAATCCTTAGTGAGCCCCTTGAGCCTATATCCATTTTCTTCGTATATCACCATTTAAATCTTGAGCTTATTCAATTCTTCTTGTCTTGATTGACTAGTAGAGAATTGTGATGTATACATGAGATTGGTAAAATATTAAGTGTGGGGATATCTTTGTCATTTTGTGAAATTTTTGGGTGGGAATTGAATTGGTTTGGCTATTCCTTCTTCGTGACACTTCAATAAAGTCACTCGAATCAATAGAAAAGGAGGAAGCAAGAAGTGAAAAAAAAAATAGAGAGAAAAAATTCAAAAAGAGGAAAAAGAAAGAAAGAGAGTGTATGTTCAATGGTTCTTACAATGTGAAATTTATGAGTTTACATTTGTATGTGGGATGATATCTAAAGGTTAGTTTCATGTTGAGTGCTTCAAGTGTATATGAACATTATGCTCTATTAGTTGTCAAGTTAGCCACTTGTTAACCTGTATCTTTGATTTCCTACCCCCGCACCTAAGCCTCGTTACAACCTTGACAAAGACCTTTTAATTTATACGAACACGAAGTCTAGAGATTTTGGTGGACAAGCAAGCTTATGGTAGCACATGTACATTTGATTGAACTTGAGTGATACAGTTGCACCTAAACACTTGTGTGATTTGAGTGTTTGTGAGGTTATTTTCCATCCAAAGCATGTTATTATCTTGTTGATTGAGACTTTGATGTTATTCATGATATTTTAGTCTTTTGGGACTATGTGTGCGTGCTTGAATAGTTGTGTCGGTGTGTAAAGTTGAGGGATCGCATTATATGACATCTATGAGCTATTACATGATTAAGTTTGCATGTGTGAAGTGCTATGATATATTTCATGTTTGAGACTTGGCAGTCAGAATAAAAATTAGGAATTTTGTGGGTATATTCACTACAAACCCTCACGAGACCTTACTCGTCCACTTGGGCTACCTTGGGGTTTAAAGGGCTTGTTGCATATGCCAAATGCAACCGTGATCACCTACGGAAGTGGTATTAGTTAGTTAGGACTTAGTTTTTTCTTTCTTCTTTGCCCGAGGACGTGCAACATGCTAAGTGTGGGGATGTGATAAGCGTGCGTTTAATCTTAATATTGTCCCTATATTTAAGTTGTTTTGCATTGATTTGGATTTTTATTTAATAAATTTTAATGTTTTATTGTAGGAATCAAGGAGTTATAATAAAAGAAGGCTTGGAGTTTAAATAGCAAGAGTTGGGGATTAATTGGATAAAAAATCGGATTTTATGGGTCGCTGCGCAGTCTACACTGTTTGGGTCATATCTGGAGTTCCAGAAGTCCGTTTTAGGCGATTCAACAGCCCACGAAAAGCTTGTGAGAAGGGCTTCAATTTAGAAGTGGTCTTGCATTTAAAATCCAGTCGAACCAGCCCAGAAACAGAGCCCAAGATGCAGTTACGAATTTCTATTATTGGAATTCAATTTTGATTTGGAAATTTCCTTGTAATTATATTAAATAATTAAAAATACTTTTATTAGGGATTATTATTAGATATAGATCAGACCTAATACATATATACAACGTACGAGAGAAAGGCACAGGTACGAGAGAAAGAAGAAGCGAGAAGAAGGAGATTTCAGCCATTGAAGACATTCAACTGGATTTGTTTTCTTCAACTTTTTGTTTAGAATTCTCTCCTTAACTTTTTACATCATGAATATGTGCTATCAATTCTTGAATGTTTTTGATATCTTGATTATGAACTAAATTTTATAAAGTTGGGATTTTTATGGAACCCTAGCATGGGATTATTGGTATTTTGTTAAAGAGTATTGTTTGCAGTTCTACGGTTTACTCCTTCAAGTGATTTTCTTGCTAATACTTGCTATTGTCTGATCAACTCTAGTAGGTTAATGGGTTAATTATAATACCGAGAGGGTTATATTTAATTGACATAAAACTTGAATGGTGCATGCTTAAATCTTTTGATTATAATATTGTTGCGGTATAGACATATATTGTGACCATGCATAGCTTTGTGAATTGGTGCTTACTTGTATTCTGAAGAGTAAATTGGCATAGACATATGTTAGTTTATTTGATAGGAATTATATCATAGTGATTTCGAGAGAAACCTATGACCATTGAATTCTAGCTAGTAAATTGTGAATTTGCTATAGTACTTTGCAACTCTTTTGCTGATTTTCACGTGTTAGGGGGAAGTAATTATCCTGACTTATCTTCTCATACTTGAACACATTAAACTCTCTTATTTAGTATAATTTAGTTGGTTAATTTAGTTCGTTTAATTAATTAGTTATAAAAATCATCAAACAATTTTTGTGCTCGATAGCTGAATTGTTAGATATTACTTGCAATTAATACAAATTTGCAGTCCTTGAGGATTGATATCTGGTATTTACTACTGTATTACTTGTTTGCGATTGTGTACACTTGCACATATAGATTTTACGCAACAAGTTTTTGGCGCCGCTGCCGGGGAGACAGCTAGTTTCTGTTAATTTTAATTTAGTTGTTTAGATTGTTTCCATTGTCTCATTGGAACCTTTGTTCCAATTGAGGCAGATTTTACTGCATTTTCTTGGCTTTGTTGAGTGTCTACAGGTTTGCAATGGGTGAAGTTGATACTTTTGCACTCTTATCTTCCCTAGTAGAGGCACATACTCGAGAGATTGCCATGTCGAAGACTACAGAGCCCACTATACGTCCAATGAGTATCAATGAGATGTCACAAGTGGCCCCTAAAACTTACAACTTCTGTCAAATTTGCGGTGTGCAGGGTCACTTTGGTTTTGAATGCTCTTACAATGTCTATAATTCTCAGAGTGCTCAGTTGGGACATATGAATTCTTTTGAAGAAGGATATGGGTACAATCAGTATTCAAACACTTTTGATCAAGAATGCGTGAATCAACCAGATTTCTACTACCAGGACAATGGTGCTCAAAATTTTTCATATCATAATCAGCAAAAGTTTAAGCAACAATATTATCAGTCATATGAGCAACTGCCACAACAAGAATATCAATATCCTCCTCTACAAGAAGATCTACATGTTTCTCAACTCTGTGTAGATGTGCAAGCTGATCAGACAAATGAGATGTGGGATATCTTGAATAAACTGCTAAAGAGTTTTGAAGAATTAGAAACTCAAAGTTTGGCGATTGAATCTCAAATTGCACAGTTGGCTAACTCTTCTACTAAAGTGCAGCTCGACTATTTACCATCATCATCTATCCGATCCGAAGAGGACCTGACTGCTATCAATCTCACAAGCGATCAGGAATATGATAGTTTCTCCATGTATGTTGATGATGAGGCCATTGATAAAGAAAAGGAGCATGCCACCGATGACGAGATCAATGATGTTGCTGCTACCAAGGACTATGTGACTGATGATGAGGCTACAAAGGAAAGCAATACAGAGATGGTTATTGTTTCTCTTCCACAACCTGTGCCTAAGCTACCATGTATTGATAAATTTGCTCTCGATCTATCCTCTACTTACAAGGCTTCATTGCTCAAGAACACTTATTTCAAGGTTGATGTGATAACGAATATTGTCCAAGATGATATTTCTCAAATTCTGGTTGAGGATCCATACAAAGTGGCTCATACGTTTCAAGCTCGAGGAGAGGGAGAAGATGGAAGTGTCGGCTTAATCAATGATGTGATAAGCCAAGATGTCCGAATGGCTCCAGTGAAAGTGAGGAGTGAAGAAAAGCCACCACCAGAACCTCCACCTTATGTCAAGGGAGTTCAATATTTTTGTGGTTTTGAATTTTATCGCTATTTTATCACAAAGTTTTCCAAAACTGCACAAGCACTCTCTCTATTGCTTATTAATGACATATATTATTTTACTGATGCTTGTTTGGAGACTTTCTACAGGATAAAGACAACCACTAACACTCTTGATACTTTTTGTGGTGACGAGTTTATGATCGAGAAAGTGGATATTACACTTTTATCGGAGTATTTTTTGAGGAGGTCAAGCTAATGACTCTAAATAAGCGCTGCTTGGGAGGCAACCCAAGATTTCATTGGAGGATCGGTGCACTTCATGCTTTTGCATAGGGGAGTACTTCTTTCCTTCTATTTCATATATAGTAGAATTTGTTTGTTATTTGTTCATTCCAAGCCTTGTTGTGTACATTATTCCTTCATCTTATTCTCTTAAAAAAAAAAAAAAATCTGAGTGTTTTTGCAAAAAAAAAAAAAAAAAAAATGAAAAAATCGAATTTTTGGTGTGTAACGCAGGTTGCTCCTGCGTTTCTGTGCAGATTGAGGGTCTGTAACGCAGATTGCACCTGCGTTACTGGTATTGGCGCAATTTGCCTCCCCTAACACGCAACTTGCGCTAGCGTGTCTGCATTGGGCGCAATTTGCGTCCCACGCGCGCAAGCTGCGCGTTATCCAGGGTTTTCAGAAATTTTTCACTTGTGTGCTTGTCTTCTGTTGTGCGAGCAGAGTGTACCTGTTGTATATTATTAAAAAAAAAAAATCCTTCCCATCCCATTCTATTTATACTCCTATTTAATCATCTCTCCACCTATTACTTTTCCTATTTCAATTTCAAAACCTCCCATCTTTTCTTCCAAAATTCTAAACCTATTATTATTATTATTATTACTATTATTATTATTACTATTATTATTATTACTATTATTATTATTATTATTATTTTTCTTTATTATTTTTGTATTTTATTTAGGAATTATTTTTTTGTATATTTTTTTTTCTTTCTTTTCTTTTATATAATTGTTCATTGAGGACAATGAACCGCTTAAGTGTGGGGATGAGTTCTCGATGATTTAAAAAAAAAAAATTAAAATACCAAAAATAATTCTAGCCATGCAATTTGATTAGTTGTTGTATTTTGCTTGATACACCCATGCATGCGTAGAATTCTTGTGTTTATTGACGCTTTTGTATGAGAAGTGACGTGCTTTGTTCTTGTGCACACACTTTCACTAGCAAGTTGAAGCTGGTAGACTTAATTGGATGTTGTAAGTGATTAGAATGACATGAATATGTGCAAGATGACTTGGTTTCCATGCTTTGAGTACAAGTAGGTGTGTTAGAGAGTCTTGTTACTTGGGATTGATTATGTTTTGTCACACCAAGTGAGTTTTGAGCCTATATGCATATTTTTTGCATGATTTTTCGTTTGCTTGAGTGTCCACATGTTGTTTACATTGCTAGCACTTACTTGAGATCTTTCTTGAAATGCATGACAATAATTGATGATGAGATGATAAAGGCACTTAGGTTTGACCTCGTATTTCCCATATTTCCACACCTTTTAAACATGATCAATTAGTTAACCCGTTGAGATTAATCCTATTCTTTCGGTGACACACCACATTACTTGCCATTATCCTTTTTATTCTATTGGCCTTACATTGAATTTGAACCTAAATTGTCAAAGGCTAGTATCGTGCTTAAGGGAGTAATAAGGTGTGCAAAAGGGGGGGTTTTATTGATGATCATACTTTTGGGGAATATTGATTTTGGGTTGATGCTTGCTAGTCGAAATTCATAAAAATATCTATGGATCATTGTGTTTATTATTTAGCTCTCTAAAAAAAAAAGAAAAAAAAAAGAAAAAAAAAAGAAAAAAAAAAAAGAAAAAAAAAACAATTTGAGAGCATTCTTATGTTTGCATGATCCTTCTTCATTCGACTAGTCAAGTTATTATGAAAGGGTTATTGAAAAATCCAAGTGTGGGGAAGTATTTGTTTTAATAGAAAGGGAATTGAATAATGATTATTGTTGGGTACTAGCTTTTGACATTCACCTGTTTTAGCTTTACTTGACATACCTGGTCCCTAGCCCACGCTACAACCCGAATAAAGACCTTTTGATTGTCATCAGTGATGTATGTTGTGTTGAGAGTGAGATTGATTGCGAGTGTCAAGTTGTGTTTATGATTTTGTTGGAATTGAGTGATACACTTAACCTTGTTCTTGAGTGAATATTCGTTTTTGAGTGAAAGGTGAGTTATTACTTGTTTTGGCATAGGAGATCCCAGGTTTAGACTTAAAGATGTATTTCTTGTGGGCTTAGCATGATTACCAACGATTTTTACACTTGACATGAATTTTTATGACCTTCTGCATGTTAGTTGAGTAGACTACGTGAATACTTGCACTTTCGACACCAAGACATCGTATGTTTACTTTGATTCTTAAGTTGATGTGACATGAGAGGACTTGTGTGTGTGGTGTTGTGTTAGCATTAATCATTTGCATGGTTAGATGAATTTTGTGGGTACATTCACTATAAACCCTCACGAGACAACATTCGTCCTACTAGGGCTGCCTAGGGGTTTAACGGCTTGTTGCATATGCTCAATGCAATCGTGTCATCTACGAAAGTGATGTTTGTTAGGACTTAGTTTTTATTTCACTTATTTGCCCGAGGACGTGCAAATGCTTAGTGTGGGGATGTTTGATGGAGTATATATATATATATATATTCTAGATGATTTTATTCTCGTATTTATTGTGTTTTGCATTGATTTGGATTTTTATTTAATAGATTTTATTGTTTTATTGTAGGAAATAAAGAATTCATGACTTGGAAGGATTTGGAGCAAAAAGAGCTATTTTGGAGATAAAATAGGAGAAAATTCGTATTATTGGGCTACACGGGCTGTGCTACACTGTTTTGGCCATATCTTGAGTTCTAGAAGTCAGAATTTGACGATCTTACTGTCCACGCGAAGCTTGTGGAATTATCTTTAATTCAGAGGTGGTCCAATAAACAAAATCGAACTGGAAGAGCCCAGAAACAGAGGAGAAAAAGAAGTGACAAATTTTAATTAAGGAATCCTATTCAGTTATGGAATCCTACTTGTAATTTATTTAGAGTATTAAAATACTTTTATTGGGCAAGACTTTTATAGCCTATATAAACACATCTAGGGTATTATTTTATGGAGGAAGAAGGAGAAAAAAGGATGTAATATTAGATCAGATAATATAGTTTTAGAGTAGATTAGTATTATTATTAATTGGAGATGTAGAGAAACACCATGACTCTTCTTTTGGGTGACAACATTGAAGTTTGAAGGTTTTGTTCTCTTAATCTTTTCTTTGTTCTTATTAGTTTAATTATGTTTTCTTGTTTTACTAGTTGTTTTACTTGTTTAATTATTAGCGAGTAGTTATTTCTAGGGCTTAAAGGGAAGCCATGTTTGCACTAATATTGGCATGATTTTCATAGTGGTTTGATTGGTTATGGTTAATTCTGATTGATATGTTTTAATCATTAATTTGTGTAATTGGCCAATATCATGGATTAATTATATGCAAATAGGGGTATGGATCGAGAGATTTACTTACTAGAGGCACACATACGATTAGCAGAATTGAATTTGAGTGCGGAAGCATCATTGGATTTCTGAGAGCGTTAATTCTTGGAAGAGATTAACTTGACTTTAATTACCTGATTGAT
This sequence comes from Kitagawia praeruptora, assembly GCA_037693485.1. Classification (NCBI taxonomy): domain Eukaryota; kingdom Viridiplantae; phylum Streptophyta; class Magnoliopsida; order Apiales; family Apiaceae; genus Kitagawia; species Kitagawia praeruptora. The sequence goes on along the minus strand of CM075344.1, from coordinate 154,071,351 downwards.
TGAATTACTAAAAGTGGTTAATTGTGTTGAATGTTTCGAGAGTGTTAATGCTTGAAAGAGATTAACATACTCTAGTTATAGGATCACATTGATTGCTTTAGCTTAAGAGCCAATTGTGTAAGCATGGTGGACCTGATTGCCCTAGGTTTTAAATAATTTGTTTATCATCTGCTTAATTAGTGTTAATTTAGTTTAATTAGTTAATTAATAATTTCACATAATCGTTTGTCCCTGAAACAATTAGCGATAACTGAAAAGGAATTAGTAGAACCTGTCTCCTTGTGGATTCGACCCGCTTGCCATCTGTACTAGCAATAGACACCGTGCGCTTGCGGTTAGGTATAATTTGACATATCAAGTTTTTGGCGCCGCTGCCGGGGAGACATAATTTAACACATCAAGTCGCAACAAGTGGATATAAAATCTTCCAAGTAGATTTTTATGTGTTCGTTCTCAGGGAAGGACTGAATGTAATATCAAAGTTCAGGTTTCTTATCTCTTTACGTCTAGAAGTGTGTGAGAAGAATTTTGGGTTTGTGTATTAACTAAATTAACCAAGAACTAATTATAAGCACTAAGAATTGATTTTAAACTGAGATTCAAATATATGGGAAAACAATCTAAGAACTGGGGTTCTTCACTTGGTCTCAATACATGCTCAATATTAATGTGATATCTGTGTTCCTACCTTGCTGAAAACAATTCTTCTAAAGTTATACTGTACCCTCCCAGGCTACAATATAGTGCCTACAGCTACACCCTAATTGTCACTCCCGTGATACAATCAAAGTATATCTATAAACTGTTAAGTGCCAAGAATTAAATGTCTCACAATTCTCCTATTAATCTCCCGATCTAATATTCAAATTATGTCTGTTAAATCATGTACTAAGATTGCAACTTCTCTCCCAAGCTTATTACAATCCCTAGAATACAATCAAAGGTTCATGACTCCCCTAATTGTGTTAAGATCTCATTAACAGATCAGCAAAGCAGAAAATCACATAATCAAGCATGCATGAATACCAAGGAATACTACCCAATCCTCAGATTAGAGAATTAGTTACTCATATTTAATAAAGAAAACATAATAATAATGATAATGAATGAAAACATAATATTGAAGAAAGAATTGAAGATCGAAAGTACCTTGATACGATTAAAAGCTATGAATTGTTCTGATTTACAATGGTAGGATGTGTTTAAATAGGCTCTACAAATCTTGCCCAGCAAGATATTACCTTCTATTACAATTATAATTCAATTAAGGTATTAAAAATTGCCAAAAATACAATTAGAACTAGAAAAGGGCAAAACAGTAATTTCTCTGCTCCCATCTATCTGCTGGTCGTGCTTCCTGGGCCCACCACACGTGGCCTGGTCGTGTAAGACCTATCCCATATTGTAGAAAATCTCTCAAGCTTCGCGTGGGCAGTAAGATCGCTGAAAACGGACTTCTAGAACTCCAGATATGGCCAAAACAGTATAAGCTGCGCAGCCTTCCCGGAAAATCCGAATTTTAATCAATTAAATCTCCAAAAACGATAGAAGCATCAACTTTAATCAACATTCTCGTAAATCTGCACAACTAGGCAAAACACATCAAAACTACAACAACTTGAGTCCAAAACAATCAATTTAAGCCGAACGGAGGCATTCCAAGTGGATATAAAATCCACTTATCAAACCCCCAAACTTAAACTGATGCTTGTCCTCAAGCATAAACAATTACAACTACCTAATTAGTACCACTTCCGTAGGTGATCACGGTTGCATTTGGCATATGCAACAAGCCCTTTAAACCCCTAGGCAGCCCTAGTGGACGAGTAAGGTCTCGTGAGGGCCTATAGCGAATGTACCCACAAAATCCATTTAACCTAATACAATGCAATGAATGAATGAATGCAACTACTATGAAAATGCAAGATCCCCTTCAAACTCACTAAAACCAACTAACAAGCAAATATCTCACTAAAATGCCTTGAAGGTTGATCATTCCTTAAGTCATCATACATACTCTTGTTATTCTCATTTCTCTTCTCAATAAGCTCAAGTATGGCATCTACCTCAGAGTGTTTTAGGGCTTGAAGATTCTTGTAGGTTAGATGCCATATCTTTGAATTGGATACCATCATTATCTCTTTGAACCATGAGCTATTGATTTTCTTGGGTATAACAGTGAGATAGTCAATCTGATCCTTCAGGCTCCTCAGATAAAATTGAGTGTCACTAGCCTGCTCCCTTGTGACTTTCAGAAACTCCAAGAATGCTTCATCATGATAGACATTTGAATTTGCAACTTCTTGTAGCTTGGCCTCAGTAACCACCTTTACTTCTACAGGCTTGGCACTTTCAGATTTGAAGGATGGAGGTTTATCAGATGGCATACTCCCTGCAACCACTGTGGTTGTGATGGATTTCTTCTGGCCACTTGGAGTAATGACATGCACAGTTGGTAGAGTAATAACTGGCAGAGTGGTTGGGGTCTCATCAACTTTGGATTTCTCTTTCCCTTGCATATTTATAGGTTTTGGAGCCCTTTGGTGACCACCCACATTTAGCTGTATGCCTTTCTCCTTAGGTTTCTCCCCCTTTGGATTTGAATTCCTTATCCCCTTCTCCCCCTTAGGCTTGTTGTCAGGCACAGAGGCTATAGAAGTGACCTTTGGGTTTGAAGAGTCTTCAGGTAGAGGGAGGCCCATATGCTTCATCATAGCAGACAACATGGATTATTGATGCAGAAGAACCTTAGCTGTGTTGGTGGCTTGAGTGCTCAACTGCTCAGTCAGAGTTGCAACATTGTCTATTAAGTGAGCATTGGTTTCTTTGAGAGACACCACCTCCTTCTCAAGAGTATCCAATTTAGTGAATAGATCATTTGCCTTGAAACCAGATAAGGATTGGTCTTGCAGTCTCTTCACTTCATACTTTGACATTTCATGCATAGGGACCTCAGTCAATAGCCTATCTCCATACAGATTTTTGAACATTGTCCTCAGCATGGCATTGTGTTTACATAAAATCACGCAAGCGTACGTGGTCACAAGTAATACAGATAGAAGTCAAGTTCGTTCCTACAGAGATCTGGTTATGGTTTTAATTCAGTTAATACCTATGCAACAATGTATGGTTATTATGCACTGCTAAGACAATTAACAAATTGGGTTTTGATTAACTAAGATTAACTAAAAAAACAAATTAACAAACTAAGAATTAACTAACTAACGAGAATTTAAATCAAATTACTTCTGCAAGAGAAAACATGGGATCCTAACTTCATTAAATACTTTGCTTAGATCTGACGCCTTTAATCACTATATGCAATGGTTATGATATCTGATCGGATAACACGAAACAAGTACACGCTACCTGTCAGCATACGTATACCAAACTAAACATACATCCACAAAAGAGATAGAAGATAAATAGACACCAATTAAGCTTAGACCCTATATGTCTATAGAATTTGAAAACATAACGGTTGAAGAGCAAGTTATCCATAATGATCACATAGGGCAATATAAGTATTCTCATCTCATACTGCGAATCATGTTGATAAACAATCATGAACCTATGCTAGCATGACAAGTTCTAAATCTCAAGATCCACTTTCACTTCACAAGAGAATAACAGATTAGATGTTAGCTACACATCTAACAATTAAGCATAATCATACGAGGATATCAGATATACATCACACACAGATCTTTAAAGCATCAAGATACTAAAGCTCCATAAATAAATCCGTTAGAATCCCATGATAACGATTAGTTCATAATCGAACCTCTTGTCATCATGGGATCTGATGAAACCATGATAAAAACAAAGTAAAAGATACAACTAAAACTAAGGGGTTAAATATCTTGTTGGTCACTGAAGTAAGCCTAATGTATCAAGTTGGTCACTGAACTCAAAACGGTATCAATCAGGTCACTGAAGTCAGCCTAATGTATCAAGTCAACCTAAGTCTTTGTTTTTTTGACGGAAACAGACTGCAGATTGACATAAATGCTTATAACTGCAGATTTACTTAACATTTAAAAAATCCGAGACCATATTTGTGTTACCCAGATTATTCTTTTCAAAATAGATACAATATTGATAAGTTTTATTTCAGTTTTTGAAGAACAATTCTAGTTCTTGAATTTTCTTTTTCGATTCATATAAATCTAGATCTCATAATGAAAATCTAAACAAGTTTTATGAGACCCATAGCATCTAGATTAACACACTTTAATTTCACAAAATTTGGTGAAGATTTTTCGGACAAAATTTTGCGGACAATAATTTCCGTCAAAAAAATGATTAACTTGATAATCCTGGCTGACTTCAGTGACCTGATTGATACCATTTTGAGTTCAGTGACCAACTTGATATATTAAGCTGACTTCAATGACCAACAAGATATTTAACCCTAAAACTAAGTAATTGATATGTAATGGTTCTACTTTTTCTGTCCCCTAAGATGTGTATTTATAGCCCCAATTTGCCTCTCCATCAAGCAATTGCCATCTTTGAGTTGGAATAGAATTGTGGCAATTTCCATCTTTAAACGGGATAAGATTTGCAAACCATGTATAAGACTGATTCTGAAAAATACCAGCCGCCCAGGGTAATTACCATACTGATTAGAAGTAGGAATTGTGGCAATTTCCTGTTTAGAATTGAATTCTGGCAATTTCTGTTGATTCTGTTTTGAAGGAAAATTTTCTTCAATAATTCTAGACTCCGGACCATCTTAGAATGATATAAAATTCCGTTATCTTCGCGTGGGCAGTTGAATCGTCCAAAACGGACTTGTAGAACTCAAGATATGGCCAAAACAAAATCAGAAATTCTGGCTGATTTTTCACCCGCTGACTGCTACTGTTAATGCGCGTCCGTTACTGTTCATGCACGTCCATTACTGTTCATTTTGCTGATTTTGCTCTATTTTCTTCTTTTTAACTCCGATTTTCATTCCGTTTCTTCCGGCTCTCTCGCAATTTGATGTACTGTTATTCTTTAAGCTCAAAACCCACCATTTAAGAATGGAAAACATCATCCCACATCCGACTCTTATTCCTGCACAAATTCACTAAAAACACATCAAAAATACCACATACTTGAGTTCAAGTCATCAATTCAAGCCGATACGAAGCATTCCAAGTGGATATAACATCCACTTATCACAGCCCCAAACTTAAACTGATGCTTGTCCTCAAGCATAAACAATTAAAACTAACTAACTAATTGTACCACTTCCGTAGGTGATCACGGTTGCATTTGGCATATGCAACAAGCCCTTTAGACCCCTAGGCAGCCCTAGTGGACGAGTAAGGTCTCGTGAGGGCCTATAGTGAATGTACCCACAAAATCCATTTAACTAAACAATGAAATGCATGAATGCAACTAATATGAAAATGTGAATAATCTAGTACTAATATCCTGTAACACCCCCAGATCCGGGGTCCGGGATCGGGTCGTTACGGTCTTATTTTCCATGATTGATACTTTACTTGAATCCATAATAAATAAATCACATGCTGTGACCCCGCAATAATAACCACTCACAAACACACACAGTTATAGTCCCAGAGATGAAATTGAAATAAGTCTCACATTACGGGTTTACGAATAAAAGTTATTACAAACCAAAAGGATAACATCATAAGTTTAAAGTTCTTGCCGTTGATTAACGTTATTGATACATATAATTAAACTGGAAGCAAAAGCTGACTATCTGTGCTACCTCAGCAATGGAAGCAACAATATCAGCGGGGAGTCCTGTGGGACGGGTAGCCTGCTTGCGCCGAGTGCGCCTTACGCGAGCCATGTGACCTAGCTGTTGTTGTGACATAATAAGCAAGGGTGAGCAATAGCCCACCAACAATAATATAACTGCATAGGTATGTATATACGACAGTTCAAAAATATATTTTGAAACCATATGCCATGCATTAACGAAAATAGTTCCAGATCAATATAAAGGATGAAGTTACAAGGTAACTCAAAACTTATTAATGTTTTGTGGGAATATCTGCTATGTCAAAGATAAGCCAGATCATCAATTTTCATTATAGGGGGACTTGCAGGAAGAATGTTGCAATCCCTGTTCAAACACTTTTCAGCACTACTCACAATGGTAATGTGACAGAATATTCTTCAAATTTGGGTGATGAACTAATACGGGAGCTTGCCGCGCCAGGAGCCACAACATCTACGATGATCAGTCGCATGTCATGCTCCCCATCATTTGTTCCCTACATGTAGAAGGAAGTACCGACGGATCGCCCGCCCTCTGGAACCCCCCGGCCAACGGTTGGGCCATTGTTGGACCGGCGCTACTCGGCCACTTACGCGTCTCCTAGTTCAATTAACATCCATAACTTTGAAATGTAAAGTTCGTCCCCCTTTCCCCAAGTATAACACTTGTTGATAAGACTCCATAAGGTAGTCGTATCTAGTTGGAAAGGAAAATTCACCAATATTTCCCAAGCCGAGGCTTGTTAATGGATACCAACTTGTTCCAACATTCTACCCCTCGAACGATGAGAGGGTACACAAGATTCCATGAATAATAGCAACCAAGTTGCGAGTGAAACGAATAATTTATGACCGGGCAGTCACAAGATAAATAACATTTCTCAAGTAAGGTTCCCTTATACTTTGAGAGGCAGGATTGAACGAAGAATAGAGTTTGAGAACCTTCCTTGATAATATAATAATAGTAATAAGTCTTTGAAATAATTTATATAATATTCGAAGGTCGAAGATACAGAGTGAATGAAGTAACTCATCTTTGGAACGAGTTAGAAGAGTTAAATAAATATTCCAAGAATATTTCTTAAGTCACAGATATTGGAAAAGTGTTGCTCGGAATAATCTTTGAATAAATATTCAGAATAATATTCATTGAATGAATAATGAATATTCAAATTAATAATAATGTTTATTGATAAAATAATCATCAAATGGATATATGAGATAATATTCATTGGATTAATAATGAATATTCGACTTAAGAATGATACTTATTGATGAAATAATTATCGATTGAATATTTGAGACAATATTCATTGAATAAATAATGAATATTCGACTTAATAATATTGCTTGAAGAAATGATTGTCGAATGAATATTTGAAATAATGTTCAATAATTGAATCGACTTTAAATGAATGTCGAAGATAATGTTTATCGTCTCAAGGGGATATTCGAATTAATATTTATCGAAGAGCTTGAGTTCGAATCAATGTTCAGCTAATATTTATAAAATAAATAAAGGTTGAATGAATATTCGGAATAATATTCATTAAATAGATAAGGCTCGAATGAATATTAAAATAATATTCATTAAATAAATAAACTCAAATGAATATTCAAAATAATATTTATCGAAGAAATAATAATGAATATCCTCTATGTAAATAACTTAACTGAGAGTTCGAAATAATATTCGAATATTAAATTGACTTTAGATGAATATTAAAGATAATGTTCATCGAATAAATAACTATCTGATGAATAACCCGAATAATATTGATCAAATAATCTCAAAGGAAAATCTCAATAATATTCGCCAAATAATACATGGAAAATATTTACTTAAATATTTACCTCTGAAAATAATATCGATATATCAAGAAATAACGACTCCCGGTCTATAATCAGATAATGAGATTCAACTACCCTTCGCTTAAGGGTTTTAGAAATTTCCGGCTTATAACTGATATAATAACTATCTAGCTCATAAGCCAACAATAATTCAGGGAACAAGTATATCAATATGACTTTGAAAGTAGGCATGCATGCTATGGCATATGTATAATAGAAAGCATATATATGTATTCACAACAACAGCCTATTAAAAGGATTTGAAACTTGCCTGGAAATCGAGTGCGGGTAGGGGTAGTAGTAGCGTGTCCCGGGTCAGCCTGGTGATCTAAAAATAGCCAAGGCATTTTGGATTAATCACTTAACATTTTACAAGGTCAAATATAGACTTCACTTAAGTCGAAACACGTTTTCGAAATATCTCGTTATACACCTCTTAGTGTAACTCTTTTTATCACCGATGCGGTTCGACATACGTTCGCTATTATAACCCGTCATTGCACCCACACTTAATACATACTTAAGCCATGTAAGTTTTAATATCGATCATTTACGAATCAAGATTGTACTACGAGTTTTATCGTCCGTTTTCTAAGTTATTAACCAAAGTCATAATCAAGCATGCTTCTAGGGGTTCGTTCGCGTTTAACCTGGATTCGAACATTTTTATAAAATCGGAAAACGATCCTTTTTACATGAGGTCTCTTCCCACACCTTCCTTTTTATCTCTGTTATTTAATTATCATTATTCACCACTGCATTACTCGAGTTAAGGGGGTTTAAATACACTTAGAAACTTTCGTTTACGATTTCGAACCACTTTTATTAAATCGGCCATATCTCCTAAACCGTATATCCGTTTCATACGAACTTTATATCAAAACGAAGCTTATAACATAATCTAGATTATCATGGCAAAATCCGAGACTGGACAGTGTGTATATGCTACTGCTATGCACGGATTTCAAGGGTTAACGAATTTTCGGCATTACGACAGCTACGTTTACACGTTTTCCAAAATTAAAACCATCCAATGATCATGGTTTACACCCCAAACATCATATACATGTTATTTATCCATGAACTAAGACCAAGCAATGTCTTTCCGTTCATCTAAACTAATTTAACATTTAACAAAGCCCAATCATAATATCAAGGTTCTAAACATGCATTAAATCCATATAACTCATCTAAAATACCAAAACTTAAACTAAGAGCTAGGTTTTCAAGAGTGGTATACCTTCCTTGATGTATGAATGAACTTAATAAACCTTGGTTAGTCCTTATCTAGCCTTAATATAGCTTGATCTATCCAAAGAAATCAAGAAAAGAAAAGTTAGTTCATAAGAACACTATTAATCAAGAACTTTGATCATGGTTTTGATCTAGTTAAACATATTGGTTGATGATGATCTCTTGGATTTACCTTCTACTTGATACTAGCTTTGATTTAAGATCAACATTGAAGTGAATGGATGGTTGGAAGTGGAGATCTCCTCCTTGAAAAGAGCAAGGCCGAGAGCTTCTAAAGCTTAATGGTGGTGGTTTTGTTTTGTGTTTATGTGTAAATAATGCCATACACTTGCTATATAATGGATGCATCTCTTCTTAATGTGTTGTCACTCATCTATAGGTGCCACTTGTCAACCTCTTACTTGTCCAAGTGTTGCTTCCACATTAAACAAGTCCATTTTTGCAAAAGTGCACTTATACAACCTAGCTTGTAGTTGACATACAAACATGTCACTTAGGTTTCTCCTTTTTCCACCAATTGCACTTGTTTGTCTCTTGGTTAATTGTTCGTTTCTTTGTCCGGTTATTACTCAATTTCGTTGATCGTTCGTAGGAATATCTCAAGGATTTCTAGTTAGGGTTTTTCCGGAAACCTTCTTAATAATTACAATTCCATTCTCCATCTTTCTTAATACTTCTCAAATTTGAATTCCTTAATTCCCTTTAATAATTCCTTAAGTCTTGCAGTGTCCAGGGAAATCTCGGAGAAAATGAAAGTGCTATTTTTCTGAATCCGATATCGTTTACATACACTTATCTTGCCCCTGGATCATGAATACGAACTCGAAAATCCGTTCTGAATACTTCTATATAGCGTCGTCCAATAATATACCCATATCCACCAAAATCACTATTCACACTTCATTATTCCTTTTTATTCCTTATATATAATAATAATGCCCTGGTCCTCTTTAGGACATTCCTTAACCCTTTTTCGGAACCACTGGACTAATAACAGATATTGATTTAGATGACACAAGAATAATCTTTCTTGGAATAATATACTTATATCCTTAGGAGATAGATCATTCTTATCTATGCTGTCAACCAAAAGTATTCTTCATGACACATAAATATTTTCATTTAAATCCATCTCATTCATTTAATAGACATTCATTACATCGCAGTCATAACCACTATTCACTCCTTATATTATTACATAAGAAAAAAGTTTCAATTCTACCAAAAATCTGGGTTCTTACAGTCTCCCCTCCTTAAAAGGATTCCGTCCCGGAATCAGTTTAAAAACAAATGGGGGTACTTTTCCATCATTGCACTTTCTAGCTCCCAGGTTGATTCTTCTATGTTGTGGTTCTACCATAAAACTCTGACAAGCTTGATGACCTTGTTTCGGAGCACTTGATCTTTTCTGTCTATGATTTCCACCGGTTGCTCTACATAGGTCAAGTCTGGTTGCATGTCCACGTGCTCATATTCCACTATGTGCTTGGCATCTGGGTTATATTTCCTCAGCATTGAGACATGGAATACATTGTGCACTTGCTGCAGGTTCGGGGGTAATGCCAGTTCATAAGCTAGCTCTCCAATACGTCTTAAGATCTCAAATGGTCCAATATATCTAGGGCTCAGCTTCCCTTTCTTTCCAAACCTCATTAAACCCTTCCAAGGAGATACCTTCAAGAACACTAGGTCTCCCACTTCATATTCTTTTCCTTTCCGAGCTAAGTCGGCATATTTCTTTTGTTGATCTTGGGCTGCTACCAGCCGTCCTCTGATTAGATCCACTACATCTTTTGTCCGTTGGACCATCTCAGGTCCGAGCATCTTTCGCTCTCCAACTTCATCCCAATATGGGGGAGATCGACATTTTCTTCCATAAAGGGCCTCGTAAGGCGGCATTCCTATGCTTGAATGAAAGCTATTGTTGTAGAAGAACTCAATCAATGGCAAGTGATCATCCCAATTTCCTTTAAAGTCTATAGCACAGACTCTCAACATATCTTCTAGTGTCTGGATGGTCCTTTCACTTTGCCCGTCTGTCTGGGGATGGTAAGCTGTACTCATGTTTAGCCCGGTTCCCACACATTCCTGAAAGCTCCTCCAAAACCTGGAGTTAAATCTGGGATCTCTGTCGGATACTATGGCGACTGGGACTCCATGTCGCGCCACTATCTCTTTGAGGTAGATATCTACTAGCCTATCGATCGTATACCTTTCGTTGATTGGTAGAAAGTGAGCTGACATTGTTAGTCGGTCTATAATCACCCATATGGCGTCATGGTTTGCTTTGGTCCTTGGTAAACCTACTACGAAGCCCATAGCTATATGTTCCCATTTCCATTCGGGAATCTCCAAGGGGTGTAGAAGTCCACTGGGTCTCTGGTGCTCTGCTTTCACTTTCTGGCAGGTCAAGCATTTGCTTACCCACTCTACCACGTCCTTTTTCATGTTGGGCCACCAGTAGTACTCTTTCAAATCTCTATACATCTTGGTGCTACCGGGGTGCACTGAGTATCCTGAGTTGTGTGCCTCATGAAGAATTTCTTCCTTGAGTTCCTGATCATTTGGGACCCATATCCTCCACATGTATCTCATGATCCCTTCTTTATCTTTTTCACACTTGATTTCTTCCCCAGTCATTAACTCCTTAGCTGAGTTCTTTTCTGCTTCCATTACCCTTTCCTGGCATAGCCTAATCTTTTCCAACAATGGGGGCTGGATTCGAATTTCCATCAACTTTTCTTGTCCTTCTTCAGGCATCTTGATCTCAATTTCCAACTTCTCAAAGTCCTTTATCAATTCCTTCTCCGTAGTTATCATTTTGAGCTTCTCTTTCCTACTAAGGGCGTCAGCCACCACATTGGCTTTACCCGGGTGATAACGAATCTCACAATCGTAATCCTTGATTAGCTCTAGCCATCTTCTCTGACGCATGTTAAGCTCTTTCTGCGTAAAAATGTACTTGAGGCTCTTATGGTCAGTGTAAATCTCACACTTCTCTCCATACAAGTAGTGCCTCCAAATTTTTAAGGCAAAAACAATTGCTGCTAATTCCAGATCATGGGTGGGGTATCGGATCTCGTAATCCTTCAATTGCCTTGATGCATATGCTATTACCTTACCGTCCTGCATAAGCACACATCCCAATCCTTTATGCGAAGCAACACTATAAATTACGAAATCTCCTTTTCCATCAGGCAACGCCAACACTGGGGTCGTTACCAACCTCTTCTTCAGCTCTTGAAAACTCTTCTCGCATTTTTCAGTCCATTCAAATTTCTCAGTTTTACGGGTAAGTCGAGTTAACGGAGCTGCGATCTTTGCGAAATCTTGAACAAATCGTCTATAATACCCAGCCAGTCCGATGAAACTCCTTACCTCTGTTGGAGTGGTTGGTCGTTCCCAATTTGAAACTGCCTCTATCTTGGAGGGGTCAACTAGCGCTCATTCTCTGTTGATTACGTGCCCTAAAAATTGTACTTCATTTTTCCAGAACTCACACTTTGAGAATTTGGCATATAACTGCTCCTTCCGGAGTCTCTAAGGTTATCCTCAAATGTTCAGCGTGCTCTTCTTCTGTTTTTGAGTAGATCAGAATATCATCAATAAAGACTATAACAAACTGATCCAAATATTCCTTGAACACTCTATTCATTAGATCCATGAAAGCTGCTGGGGCGTTGGTCAGTCCAAATGACATCACCAAGAATTCATAATGCCCATACCTAGTACGGAAGGTAGTCTTTGGAATATCTTCAGGTTTAATCTTTAGTTGGTGATATCCGGTTCTCAAGTCAATCTTGGAAAAATACACAGCTCCCCTTAGCTGGTCAAACAAATCATCAATCCTGGGTAACGGGTACTTATTCTTTATGGTTAGCTTGTTCAACTCTCGATAGTCGATGCATAACCTCATACTCCCGTCCTTCTTCTTAACAAACAACACTGGTACGCCCCAAGGCGACACACTGGGTCTTATCATACCCTTATCCAACAATTCCTGTAATTGTTTTGCTAGCTCTTTAATTTCCACTAGTGCTAATCGGTATGGGGCCTTCGAAACTGGCGCCGTCCCCGGGGCTAACTCGATAGCAAACTCAATCACTCTATCTGGTGGTAATCTGGGAAGATCTTGAGGAAACACGTCTTCAAATTCGTTGACTACCGGAATGTCTTGTATCTTAGGCACCTCTTTCTGGGTGTCTATAATGTAAGCTAAATAAGCTTCGTTCCCTTTTCGTAGCAGTCTCTTGGTCTGCGCCATGGTTAGAATAGTCTGGGTCTGTCGTATCCCTTTAAACACTATTTCCTTCTTTCCTGGGGTTTTTAACTTAACCTTTTTCCCTTTACAATCTATTTACGCATTATTACGAGACAACCAGTCCATACCCAAAATAACATCGAATTCCCCTAGCTTAAAAGGAACCAAATCAACACAGAAGGATCGTCCTCCTATTTCTATTTTGCAATCGGGGTGAATCTGATTAACTGGAACGACTTCCTGATTAGCTATCTCTACTTGCAAAGACTCCCTTAGCGGTTGAGTTTTAAGTTTCAATTTATGCGCAAAATCTCTAGATATAAAAGACTTAGTTGCTCCAGAATCAAACAAAACATTTGCACTGACTTAATTGAGGGAAAATGTACCTGCTATCACATCCGCTTCCTTCACGGCATCTTGCACCGTCATGTTAAAAGTTCTAGCAGTTGGTGGCCTGTTGGAGGCAGCTCTACTTGCCCCCGATGCTGCTGGCTTATTCATTGGGCAATCCCTCCTCAGGTGACCCTGACGACCACACTGGAAACAAGCAGTGCCCTTACTGGTAGTAGGAGTAACCGGGGTACACTGGTGGGCGTAGTGGCCTATTCGTCCGCACTTATAACAGGTTATCAGTTTCTGGTTGCACTCTCCCGGGTGTTTCTTCCCACAAGTGGCACATACTGGCAGTGGGGGTCTGGAAAGGTGAGAATGGGACACCCCTGCCTGCTTGCCGCCCTGGCTCACAGTTGCACTCACAGATGGTTTAAACCCTACACTCTTCCCAGGTAGGGAAACTGCTCCTCGGTTGAACCTATTTGGGGGCCTTCCCCCTGCGGAACCTCCGCCTATGCTGGCATGCTTTCTCTTTAATCCCCCTTTTTCTCTTTCTCTTTGCATCTGATCACTCTCTGCTTCCACAATGGTTGCCTTTTGCACCAAGGTGGCATAATCTGCAATCTCTAGAACCGCCACTCGATTCTGAATCCATTGTTTCAACCCCTGCTGAAACCTGTTAGCCTTCTTCTCTTCAGTATCCACAAATACCGGTACAAACCTTGATAACTCAGTAAACTTGGCTTCATAATCGGCCACCGATAAGTTATTCTGCTTTAGCTCTAGAAACTTAAGCTCCATCTGGGTTTTCATAAACTTTGGGAAATACTTCTCTAGAAACAACTGTTTAAACCTATCCCAGGTTATAATAGCATCGATCTCCATATTCTTCTTAGCTTCCCACCAATAATTTGCCTCTCCTTTTAGCAAGTAGGTAGCAAAGATAGTCTTTTGGGCCTCCTCAATACTCAGAATCTCGAAAGATTTCTCCATTTCCTTGACCCAGGCCCTTGCCTCCACGGGATCAGCCGATCCGTGAAACTCTGGGGGTTTGAGGGACTTGAAGGCTCTAAAGGAATTGGCCACAGTGGTATTGTTTCCTTGGGGTGGTTGGGGATATTGGTTCAAATTTTGCCTTAGCAGATCCATAAATTGTCCCATGGGGTTTTCGCCCTGGTTCTCCCCCTGATGCTCGACTTCGGTTTCCCCTTCTTCTATTTCCTCTTCAAATCTGCAGTATAAAAAGTTTCATCCCCCATCCCATACTGGGAATCTTCTTGTTCATTGTAATCCTGGTCCTGTTCTTCATTATACTCAAGGTCTTCCTCAGGTTGATTGCGACTTTCTTGGTCAGTAGACTCATGAGGGTTAGCCCTAGTACCCATTCTTCTCGGAGGCATTTTACTGAAAATTTGGACAATATACATTAGGTTTATTCACCTATTTTAGAGGGTTTTCCTCACAATATCAATGCATAAATGGATTTAGGATCCCACAGTTCTATATATCATGGCATTTTTAATCGAAAGCAGTATGGGCAGATATAAGATAATAAACTAGTGATCGTGTCACAAGGAAACTGAAATGACTGAAAAGGGAAATAAATATATACCAAGTACCAAACGGTACAATATCCGACATACAACAATAGTTTTAAAAGAAATACAACCATCCGAATAGTAACTAGTCAAAAGTGAGATAAGCTGTCTATCTGTCTAGTCTGCAACAGGGAACTACAAGCTGAAACTATCCCTACCAAAAGTCGGCACTACCATGACCATACAAGACTAGACAACTAGACCAATACATCACTAACACTGCAGTCAGCCACGACGGCGGGCCAAAGCTCGAACCCTCCTCATAGCAAGGCGGAAAATCTCCTCTGCATCAGCCCTGGATACCATGCCATGCCCATCACTGGGTAACTGTCGCACCCTCACACGGGTCCTCAGCTCTATGCCAGTCACCTG
Source organism: Kitagawia praeruptora (assembly GCA_037693485.1). Classification (NCBI taxonomy): domain Eukaryota; kingdom Viridiplantae; phylum Streptophyta; class Magnoliopsida; order Apiales; family Apiaceae; genus Kitagawia; species Kitagawia praeruptora. The sequence continues at coordinate 154,055,937 of CM075344.1, read as the reverse complement.
CCTATACATCTCTCTAGCCCTGGCACGCCTACCACCCAGGTGCCTCAACAGGGCCTCTCTCTCCGCTGCTAGCTCTCTGCGGGACTCTGCCAGCCTGGCCTCAGTCACGGCTATCTCAGTAGTAATTCTGGCCACAACATAGTGGTATAAACATGATGGGACTCCCTCAGTCGGAATATGGGGTGGAGGGGCTGGATCGGCTGGAAGGGCAGCCTCTACCTGCTGCGGCTCTGGGGTCAATGTCTCAAACTCATCTGATAATGGGCTCACAGGTAGTGGTGGCGGGGTAGGGGCTCTCTCATCAGAGAGGGGTGGCACATGAAGTCCAGAACTCCCTACAATATCAGCCACGGGCTCATCAACATCTCCCTCGGCACCCTCATCTACATCCTGGCCTAGAACAGCAGCCATCACCTGCTCTATAGTCATGTCAGTATCCTCCTCCAACGCCCTAACATCATGAACAAGCTGGGCCTCCTCAGAGTCTTCCACATCAACATTCTCAGCAACTACCTCAGTATCCTCCCCCAAAGTCCTAATCTCAGATACAACCCAGAAATCCTCCCCCTCATCAACTAACTCAACGTCCTGCCCTGCATGGACCTCCTCCGGGTCCTCCTCCTCCCCAGACTCAATGACATCGGTATCAGCATCAACCTGGACCACGAGGTCCTCCTCCTCTGACTCAACAACATCAGTATCTGCATCTACCATCGTCGAGCCCTCGGCGGCCTGGATCGCCTCATCGTGTTGTCTCTCATACTCCTCCGGATCGGAGATGTCGCTCGCCTACACAATGACGAATTATATTACTATCATGATAATTAAAAGTTCCCATAAGGGTTTTAGATGAACTTGGCAAGAGTTCTTATTATGTTAGTGAATTTATTATTGTATAACGTCGCATCATTTCTTGGGATTTATAACTCGCTCTGATACCATTTCTGTAACACCCCTAGATCCGGGATCCGGGATCGGGTCGTTACGGTCTTATTTTCCATGATTGATACTTTACTTGAATCCACAATAAATAAATCACATGCTGTGACCCCGCAATAATAACCACTCACACACACACACACAGTTATAGTCCCAGAGATGAAATTGAAATAAGTCTCACATTATGGGTTTACGAATAAAAGTTATTACAAACCAAAAGGATAACATCATAAGTTTAAAGTTCTTGCCGTTGATTAACGTTATTGATACATATAATTAAACTGGAAGCAAAAGCTGACTATCTGTGCTACCTCAGCAATGGCAGCAACAATATCAGCGGGGAGTCCTGTGGGACGGGTAACCTGCTTGCGCCGAGTGCGCCTTACGCGAGCCATGTGACCTAGCTGTTGTTGTGACATAATAAGCAAGGGTGAGTAATAGCCCACCAACAATAATATAACTGTATAGGTATGTATATACGACAGTTCAAAAATATATTTTGAAACCATATGCCATGCATTAACGAAAATAGTGCCAGATCAATATAAAGGATGAAGTTACAAGGTAACTCAAAACTTATTTATGTTTTGTGGGAATATCTGCTATGTCAAAGATAAGCCAGATCATCAATTTTCATGATAGGGGGACTTGCAGGAAGAATGCTGCCATCCCTGTTCAAACACTTTTCAGCACTACTCACAATGGTAATGTGACAGAATATTCTTCAAATTTGGGTGATGAACTAATACGGGAGCTTGCCGTGCCAGGAGCCACAACATCTACGATGATCAGTCGCATGTCATGCTCCCCATCATTTGTTCTCTACATGTAAAAGGAAGTACCGACGGATCGCCCGCCCTCTAGAACTCCCCGGCCAACGGTTGGGCCATTGCTGGACCGGCGCTACTCGGCCACTTACGCGTCTCCTAGTTCAATTAACATCCATAACTTTGAAATGTAAAGTTCGTCCCCCTTTCCCCAAGTATAGCACTTGTTGATAAGACTCCATAAGGTAGTCGTATCTAGTTGGAAAGGAAAATTCACCAATATTTCCCAAGCCGAGGCTTGTTAATGGATACCAACTTGTTCCAACATTCTACCCCTCGAACGATGAGAGGGTACACAAGATTCCATGAATAATAGCAACCAAGTTGCGAGTGAAACGAATAATTTATGACCGGGCAGTCACAAGATAAATAACATTTCTCAAGTAAGGTTCCCTTATACTTTGAGAGGCAGGATTGAACGAAGAATAGAGTTTGAGAACCTTCCTTGATAATATAATAATAGTAATAAGTCTTTGAAATAATTTATATAATATTCGAAGGTCGAAGATACAGAGTGAATGAAGTAACTCATCTTTGGAACGAGTTAGAAGAGTTAAATAAATATTCCAAGAATATTTCTTAAGTCACAGATATTGGAAAAGTGTTGCTCGGAATAATCTTTGAATAAATATTCAGAATAATATTCATTGAACGAATAATGAATATTCAAATTAATAATAATGTTTATTGATAAAATAATCATCAAATGGATATATGAGATAATATTCATTGGATTAATAATGAATATTCGACTTAAGAATGATACTTATTGATGAAATAATTATCGATTGAATATTTGAGACAATATTCATTGAATAAATAATGAATATTCGACTTAATAATATTGCTTGAAGAAATGATTGTCGAATGAATATTTGAAATAATGTTCAATAATTGAATCGACTTTAAATGAATGTCGAAGATAATGTTTATCGTCTCAAGGGGATATTCGAATTAATATTTATCGAAGAGCTGGAGTTCGAATCAATGTTCAGCTAATATTTATAAAATAAATAAAGGTTGAATGAATATTCGGAATAATATTCATTAAATAGATAAGGCTCGAATGAATATTAAAATAATATTCATTAAATAAATAAACTCAAATGAATATTCAAAATAATATTTATCGAAGAAATAATAATGAATATCCTCTAAGTAAATAACTTAACTGAGAGTTCGAAATAATATTCGAATATTAAATTGACTTTAGATGAATATTAAAGATAATGTTCATCGAATAAATAACTATCTGATGAATAACCCGAATAATATTGATCAAATAATCTCAAAGGAAAATCTCAATAATATTCGCCAGATAATACATGGAAAATATTTACTTAAATATTTTCCTCTGAAAATAATATCGATATATCAAGAAATAACGACTCCCGGTCTATAATCAGATAATGAGATTCAACTACCCTTCGCTTAAGGGTTTTAGAAATTTCCGGCTTATAACTAATATAATAACTATCTAGCTCTTAAGCCAACAATAATTCAGGGAACAAGTATATCAATATGACTTTGAAAGTAGGCATGCATGCTATGACATACGTATAACAGAAAGCATATATATGTATTCACAACAACAGCCTATTAAAAGGATTTGAAACTTGCCTGGAAGTCGAGTGCGGGTAGGGGTAGGGGTATCGTGTCCCGGGTCAGCCTGATGATCTAAAAATAGCCAAGGCATTCGGGATTAATCACTTAACATTTTACAAGGTTAAATATAGACTTCACTTAAGTCGAAACACGTTTTCGAAATATCTCGTTATACACTTCTTAGCGTAACTCTTTTTATCACCGATGCGGTTCGACATACGTTCGCTATTATAACCCGTCATTGCACCCACACTTAATACATACTTAAGCCATGTAAGTTTTAATATCGATCATTTACGAATCAAGATTGTACTACGAGTTTTATCGTCCGTTTTCTAAGTTATTAACCAAAGTCATAATCAAGCATGCTTCTAGGGGTTCGTTCGCGTTTAACCTGGATTCGAACATTTTTATAAAATCGGAAAACGATCCTTTTTACATGAGGTCTCTTCCCACACCTTCCTTTTTATCTCTATTATTTAATTATCATTATTCACCACTGCATTACTCGAGTTAAGGGGGTTTAAATACAGTTAGCAACTTTCGTTTACGGTTTCGAACCACTTTTATTAAATCGGCCATATCTCCTAAACCGTATATCCGTTTCATACGAACTTTATATAAAACGAAGCTTATAACATAATCTAGATTATCATGGCAAAATCCGAGATTGGACAGTGTGTATATGCTACTGCTATGCACGGATTTCAAGGGTTAACAAATTTTCGGCATTACGACAGCTACGTTTACACGTTTTCCAAAATTAAAACCATCCAATGATCATGGTTTACACCCCAAACATCATATACATGTTATTTATCCATGAACTAAGACCAAGCAATGTCTTTCCGTTCATCTAAACTAATTTAACATTTAACAAAGCCCAATCATAATATCAAGGTTCTAAACATGCATTAAATCCATATAACTCATCTAAAATACCAAAACTTAAACTAAGAGATAGGTTTTCAAGAGTGGTATACCTTCCTTGATGTATGAATGAACTTAGTAAACCTTGGTTAGTCCTTATCTAGCCTTAATATAGCTTGATCTATCCAAAGAAATCAAGAAAAGAAAAGTTAGTTCATAAGAACACTATTCATCAAGAACTTTGATCATGGTTTTGATCTAGTTAAACATATTGGTTGATGATGATCTCTTGGATTTACCTTCTACTTGATACTCTTTGATTTAAGCTCAAGATTGAAGTGAATGGATGGTTGGAAGTGGAGATCTCCTCCTTGAAAAGAGCAAGGCCGAGAGCTTCTAAAGCTTAATGGTGGTGGTTTTGTTTTTGTGTTTATGTGTTAATAATGCCATACACTTGCTATATAATGGATGCATATCTTCTTAATGTGTTGTCACTCATCTATAGGTGCCACTTGTCAACCTCTTACTTGTCCAAGTGTTGCTTCCACATTAAACAAGTCCATTTTTGCAAAAGTGCACTTATACCACCTAGCTTGTAGTTGACTTACAAACATGTCACTTAGGTTTCTCCTTTTTCCACCAATTGCACTTGTTTGTCTCTTGGTTAATTGTTCGTTTCTTTGTCCGGTTATTACTCAATTTCGTTGATCGTTCGTAGAAATATCTCAAGGATTTCTAATTAGGGTTTTACCGGAAACCTTCTTAATAATTACAATTCCATTCTCCATCTTTCTTAATACTTCTCAAATTTAAATTCCTTAATTCCCTTTAATAATTCCTTAAGTCTTGCAGTGTCCAGGGAAATCTCGGAGAAAATGAAAGTGCTATTTTTCTGAATCCAATATCGTTTACATACACTTATCTTGCCCCTGGATCATGAATACGAACTCGAAAATCCGTTCTGAATACTTCTATATAGCGTCGTCCAATAATATACCCATATCCACCAAAATCACTATTCACACTTCATTATTCCTTTTTATTCCTTATATATAATAATAATGCCCTGGTCCTCTTTAGGGCATTCCTTAACCCTTTTTCGGAACCACTGGACTAATAACAGATATTGATTTAGATGACACAAGAATAATCTTTCTTGGAATAATATACTTATATCCTTAGGAGATAGATCATTCTTATCTATGCTGTCAACCAAAAGTATTCTTCATGACACATAAATATTGCATTTAAATCCATCTCATTCATTTAATAGACATTCGTTACATCGCAGTCATAACCACTACTCACTCCTTATATTATAACATAAGAGAAAAGTTTCAATTCTACCAAAAATCTGGGTTCTTACATATCCTACCATACCTTCAAATCCTCTCATGCCATATCAACTTAAGAATCAAAGTAAATACGCAATGTCTTGGTGTCGAAAGTGCAAGTTTTCACATAGTCTACTCAATGAACATGCATAAGTTCTCACAAGTCCATGTCAAGTGTAAGAATAAGTTAGTAAACATGCTAAGCCTACAAGAGTACATCTTTGAGACAAAACTCGGGATCTCATACGCAAAAACAAGCAAACACTCACAATCCACTCACAAAAGAATATTCACTCAAGATCAAGGGTAAGTGTATCACTCAATTCCAACAAAATCATAAGCATGCTTGACATTTGGTATCAATCTAACTCTTAACACAACATACATCAATGACGATAATCTAAAGGTCTTCATTTGGGTTGTAACAGGGCTAGGGACAAGGTATGTCAAATAAGCCAAAACAGGTGAAGTGTCAAAGGCTAGTAAGTACCATAATAAATCATACACAACACCCTATTTTCCCCCCACATAATTTTTACTAAAACAAACACTCGACTAGTCGACTGAAATAGGATCGCAACAAACACAAACATGCTCTCATAATATATTTTTCTTTCTTTTCTTTTCTTTTCGTTCTTTTTTTTTCCTCTTTTTTTTCCTTCTTTTTTTTCTTTTTTTTTCTTTTTTCGAGAGCTAAATATAACACAAACAATAATATAACAATAACAATGATCCCACAACTTTATTACATATGCCGACTATCAAATAAACAAACCCAATTTCCAATATTTCCCCCAAAAGTATGACCAACAATAAACCCTCTCTGGCACACCTTATTACTCCCTTAAGCACTCTACTAGCCTTTGACAATGCGGGTTCAAATTAATGTAAGGCTAATACAAGAAAAAGGTCTAGGCAAGTAATGTGGTATGTGACCGAAAAATAGGATTAAGCTCAACGGGTTAACTAATTGATCATGTAAATATAGTGTGGTAATATTGGAAAATATGCGGTTATTCCTAAATGCCTTTATCATTTTAATCGTCAAATAATGTCATGCGTTTCAAGAAAGACCTCAAACAACTGCTAGCAATGCAAACAATCCGTGGACACTCAAGCAAACGAATAAATTGCAACAAATATGCAATAAGGCTCAAAAACTCACTTGGTGGAAAAACATACTCAATCCCAAGCAAAAATCTCTCTAACGCACCGACTTGTATTCAAAGCATGCAAACTAAATCATCTTGCACATATTCATGTCCTTCTAATCACTTACAACATTCAATAAGTCTACTAGCTTTGTTAGAAATGATTGATGAGAACAGTGTTTGGAAGCTAAGGTGACAAAACAGAGTTTAACTGGAAGTAGTCAGAGTTTAGTTAAACACTGACTGGAAGCGCAACAGAGATTGTTAAACTCTGTAGCGGAAGCGTCTGAGAGTCAACAGTGTTTGAAGATTGATACAAGATAAATATGGAAGCAATATCTTTGAAGATTGGATAGCTATCAAAGAGATTGAGTTGACTTAGAAGACGTGTAGCAATCGTGATTGATATCAATTGTATAGCTTAATTATAGGAGAATCAATTACTGATTGTACGAAGCTGTATGTTTTATAAATACAGTTAGGTTAACCCTAGAAGGGTATCGAACATTGAGAAATTCATTGATTGTAACCTAAGCAGCTCTCTGTGATATTTTACATCACTGAGAGAGGAATTGTTAATTCCAAACAGTTTTTAAGTGTTAAAACTTGTGTTCTTGTTAATTACTCATACAATACTTGATTACATATTGTGTATTCGACCTAACAAGTGGTATCAGAGCCCAATCTGTTACTTTATTACAGTTTAAGATCCAAACACAATAGTAATCAATGGCAGAGATACCTCCTCCATCAGGTTCTGAGAAAGCCCCTACTACTGTTAGTAGGTATGAAACGATTAGGGTTCCAATACTTAGGCCATCAGAGTATGCAATTTGGAAGGTGAAGATGACCATGTTTCTGGAGGCTACAGATCCAGAATATCTTGATAGAATTTATGAAGGTCCTCACAAACCTACAAAGTTATCTGCTGCTGCTGCTGGTGAGGAATCAAAGGTGATTCCAAAAGAAAAGAAAGATCTAACTGCTGAGGATCTTTCATCTATTGCAAAGGATGCAAAAGTAAGGCATTTACTTCACAGTGCTTTAGACAATGTTATGTCTAATAAAGTGATTAATTGCACAACTGCAAAGGAAATATGGGATGCACTTGAGGTTAGGTGTCAAGGAACTCCTGCAATCAAGAAAAATAGAAGAAACATACTCACTCAGGAGTATGAGCATTTTGAGGCAAAGTCTGAAGAAACCATGACAGAAACATTTGACAGATTCTGTAAACTGCTAAATGATTTGTCATTGGTTAACAAAGAGTATGATTTAGAAGACTAAAATCTCAAGTTTCTTCTTTCTCTACCTGAAAAGTGGGATGTGAAAACAACCACTATAAGAGATAACTATGAACTTGCTGAAATAGAGATTGATGAAATATATGGACTGCTCAAAACCTATGAATTGTAATTGGAGCAGAGAAACAAAAGATCAAGTAGAAAGTCAAAATCTGTTGCTCTTAAGGTTGAGGAGAAACCATTAAAGAAGGAAGCATCAAGGAAGAAGGCAAAAGGAAAGGCCTTGGTCATTCATTCAGAAAGTGAGTCATCAAACACTGATGTTGACTCAAACACAGATGGAACATCTGATTCTGAAGATGATGAGGAGATGATGCAAATGGCTGCATTGATGGTAAAGACCTTCAAGAAGATGGGATACAAGAACTTCAAGAAGGGAAAGAGATTCTCCAAGGATTACTCAAAGTCTGACAAGAAAAATTTCAAGAAATCTGAGGGAAAGGACTTTAAATCTGGTAAGAAAGACAAGTCTGAGATTCAATGCTACAAGTGTAAGGAGATGGGTCACTATGCTCCTGAGTGCAAAAAGGGTAAAACTGAAAAGGCACTCTACACCAAAGGTAGAGATTGGGCAGACACTTCAGATTCAGATGAGGAAGTCAACTATGCTCTCATGGCTACTACCCAGAATGAAGATGATGATCTAAAGGTACCTCCAACTACCTATGCTTATAATACTGATAATATAACTGAATTGAGAATTTATCTTAAGGCATTACATATCAGTTATAGGGATCAGACTTTAGAAAATGAGAGGATAAAGAATGAGTGTTCTCAACTCAAAGATAGAAACAAACTTGTTGAGGAACAGCTTGAAAACATGAATAAAGTTCAGAAAGAAATAGATGATGCTGTGTTTATAGAACAGGAGTTGCTAGGTAAGTATAAGCAACTAGAATCTGAATTGGAGGATACTAAACACATTATTAAAACTTGGACACACTCTGGTAAAGACACTCAAGAAGTGTTTTAGTCAGATACAGTAGGTCTAGGTTATTCTGAGGGAGATGAACTTAGATTTGAAAATTTGGTAAAAGTTAGACCACATCGTTCATCTGAAGGTAATGTTATGGGAACAGGAGGACCTAAGACTGAAGCTGAGAAAAAGGCTGTTAAAGAATCATATGCTAAGACTTTTGTTAAAGAGGTTAACATTGGTTTAATGACAGATAAACAACTCAAGCATAAGCTTAAAGAGATAAAATCTGTCAACAAACAGAGAATGCCTAGGAAAAACAAAAATGGAAAGGTAGGCATAACATCAGGAATTAAGCCAATGCTTGCTACATTAGCTCCTAGAAAAACATGCTTTAATTGTGGTAGCACTAATCATCTTGCTAGTTTCTGCAGTAAGAATAAGAACATTAATTCTTTGCCCTCTAAAACTGTAGTAAAAAATGATTATGTGAGAACTAGACCACAGACTTTATGTAAACACTGTGGAAGTACTTGGCATTCTATTTACACTTGCAGAGAATATCATGCTATTTACTATAATTACTATGAACCCAAGCCAAATTTGAAATGGGTTAAAGTAAACTCTGCAAATGTAAACTCTGAAAAGGTTAGCTTAAACTCTGATAATGTGATTTCCGCTGCAAAAGCTAACAGAATTAAGAAAGCCAAAGGATCCCAGCAAGTATGGATCCTTAAAACTAATAATCAGTGATTGTTTGTGATTGCAGGGCATAAGGGAGAGTACCCTAGTCATGGACAGTGGATGTTCAGGACACATGACTGGAAATAAAGCCCTGCTATCAGAGTATGAGGAGAAGGCTGGCCCAAAAGTTTCATATGGAGATGGCAACATAGGACATACTCTGGGATATGGCAATATTAATCTTGGGAGTGTCATCATTACAAATGTAGCTCTGGTTCCAGGACTCAAGCATGATCTGCTATCTGTGAGTCAAATCTGTGACAGAGGATATCATGTAGATTTTCAGCCTGAATATTGTCAAGTCATCAGTAAATCTACAGGGAAAGTTGCTTTAGTTGGAAACAGACACAATAACATCTATGAAGTAAAATTGTCAACAAACACTTATGGCAAAGCAGTGTGTCTGTCAACAAGAATGTCCAGTGAAGAGAGTTGGAAGTGGCACAAGAAACTCTCTCATTTAAATCTGAACAACATCAATGAGCTAATAAAGAATGATCTTGTAAGAGGTCTACCAAAGTCATTGTTGAATGTAGAAGGCTTGTGTGATTCTTGTCAAAAGGCCAAACAGAGAAAAGCCTCCTTCAAAAGCAAATCTGAGTCTTCAATTGTTGATCCTTATCATCTCCTACATGTTGATCTTTTTGGACCAGTGAATGTTATGTCTCTTGGAAAGAAGAAATATGCTCTAGTCATTGTTGATGAATATACCAGATTTACATAGGTATATTTTCTTGCAAAGAAGGATGAAACTGCATTAACACTGACAGAACATATATTACAACTGGAAAAAGGGTCAGAGAATCAAGTGAAGATTATCAGAAGTGACAATGGAACTGAATTCAGGAATTCATCAATGGAAGAATTTTGCAAGAGTAAAGGAATCAAATAAGAGTTTTCTGCACCTGGCACTCCACAACAAAATGGTGTAGTGGAGAGGAAGAACAGAACCTTGATAGAAGCTGCAAGAACCATGCTAGATGAAGCAAAGCTGCCAACATATTTCTGGGCAGAAGCAGTTCAAACAACTTGTTTTACTCAAAATGCAACACTGATCAACAAGCATGGTAAAACACCATATGAAATGGTGAAAAAGAAGAAGCCAAATCTAAAATATTTTCATATTTTTGGATGCAAGTGCTTTGTATTGAAGACTCATCCTGAGCAGTTGACCAAATTTGATCTAAAGGCAGATGAAGGAATTTTTGTTGGCTATCCACTGTCAACTAAGGCATTCAGAGTTTATAATCTGAGAACCAGAGTGATCATGGAATCAATTCATGTGTCATTTGATGACAAGAAAATAACTGGACTTGAAGATGTTAATGAACATGATCAACTTCACTTTGAAAATGAAGATTTATTCTCTGAAAAAGTAAACTCTGATCAGACTGATCTGACAAACTCTGTTGAGCTAAACTCTGAACCCCTACTGGTAAATACTGAAGAAACTCTTCAATCAGAAACAAGGGAAGAACCAGTTGAGGGGGAGCATGAAGAATCACATCAAAGTGATAATTCAAATACTGATAGTGACTCAGTTGATAATTCTGAATCAAACTCTGTTGATTCAAACTCTGTTGATAATTCTGAGCAGTCACATTCAGGGGGAGCATCAGAAAATGAAGGAAGGCACCAAGAAAATCAGGAGAGCATGGATCAAGGGGGAGGATCACATAATGATAGAAGCAATCTGCCTTCTGCAAGAAAATGGACTAAGTCACACACACCTGATTTGATTATTGGTGATCCAGATGCAAGAGTTAGGACAAGAAGTGCAACAACAAATGAATGTCTGTTTCATGCATTCTTGTCACAAACTGAGCCAAAGAAAGTAGAAGAAGCTCTTAAAGATGCTGACTGGATAACAGCAATGCAAGAAGAGCTAAATGAATTTGAGAGAAATGAAGTGTGGACCCTTGTACAAAGGCCAAAGAACAGATCCATTGTTGGTACTAAATGGGTTTTCAGAAATAAAACTGACAGTGATGGTGTTATCACAAGGAACAAAGCAAGACTGGTAGCTAAAGGCTATTCACAGCAGGAAGGAATAGATTATGATGAGACTTTTGCACCAGTTGCCAGATTGAAGGCAATAAGGATGTTTCTTGCCTATGCTTCTCATAAGAAATTCAAGTTTTTTCAAATGGATGTGAAAAGTGCTTTTCTGAATGGAAAACTTGAAGAAGAAGTATTTGTTGAACAACCACCTGGTTTTGTAGATCCAAAATATCCAGACCATGTCTACAGGTTAGACAAGGCACTCTATGGACTTAAACAGGCACCAAGAGCATGGTATGAAACTCTTGCTAAATTTCTACTAGAAAGTGGGTTTCACAGAGGTACTATTGACAAAACTCTGTTTTACTTTCAATCTGGTAGTGACCTGCTCTTAGTTCAAATATATGTTGATGACATCATTTTTGGATCTACTAATGATAAACTCTGTAAGAGGTTTGCCAAGCTCATGCAGTCAAGATATCAAATGAGTATGATGGGAGAGCTAAGCTATTTTCTAGGCTTACAGGTGAAGCAAACTGATGATGGAATTTTTATCAATCAAGCAAAATATACCAGAAATCTTCTCAAGAAATTTGGCATGCTTGACTGTTCATCTGCAACAACTCCCATGGCAACTGCAACAAAATTGGACAAAGATGCAGGGTCATCAGTAGATATGACAAGTTACAGAGGAATGATTGGTTCTCTACTCTATTTAACAGCTAGTAGACCTGATATCATGTATGCCACTTGTTTGTGTGCAAGGTTTCAGGCAGATCCAAGAGAACCACATTTAACAGCAGTAAAGAGGATTTTTAAGTATCTCAAGGGCACCATAACTCTAGGGCTGTGGTATCCAAGAGAATCAGACTTTAAGCTTCTTGGCTACTCTGATGCAGACTTTGCAGGATGTAAGATTGACAGAAAAAGCACCAGTGGAAGTTGTCAATTTCTAGGTGACAGACTTGTTTCCTGGTATAGCAAGAAACAGAAGTCAATATCTACATCTACAGCTGAAGCAGAGTATATTGCTGCTGGTAGCTGCTGTGCACAGATTCTATGGATGAAGAATCAACTGCTGGATTATGGATTCAGGTATACCAAGATACCTATTTACTGTGATAATCAAAGTGCTATTGCAATGACAGGTAATCCAGTACAACACTCAATGACAAAGCACATCAGCATAAGGTATCACTTTATCAGAGAGCATGTAGAGGAAGGCAACATTGAGCTTCACTTTGTGTCTACAGAACAACAACTTGCAGATGTTTTCACCAAGCCATTGAGTGAAGCTACATTTACAAGACTGGTCAATGAACTAGGAATGGTCTCTAGTTTTGACTAGAGATGTTGGTTAGACTCTAGATCTTACTTTTAAAATATATTGCTCATGTTTCTGCAAATTGTTGAGTGCTATGTGAACCTTAGTATTAAACTCTGTTATGCATGCTTATGTTTAAACTTTGTTAAACTCTGTCAGCATGTCTATCTGCTAAACACTGTTAACATGTTGGATACACTCTGTGAATTCAGAATTGATTATTGTCTGAATGAAAACACCAATGAAGAAAAATGTATGAAGCATGATTCTCAGTAATTAAATCATGATTCTTTCTGAGTCACTGTAATCTAATCAGATTTTGTGCAGTAAATCAACACAACATGATACTGTTTCATATTTATAGCATCTCTTAGTTTATTCAGTCCTAAACTCTGAGTCTATGAATATTGTGTGCATTGCCTCTCATAAATAATTTCTGATATTGATGAACTCTAAACTCTGATAAGTGACATTCTGTTCCCAAAGGTAATTCATGGTTCTTGATGATTCCTTGTTTGTACTTGTAAAAACTATAAAACTTGAGATGTGTCATTGATTAGTTTGGTGAGTTCAGATTCATGTCTGCACCCCGTGAGATTTTGAGCCAAGACAGTGATTGATACATTTTCTATCAATCAGTATTTATTGTTGTGTGATGTTCATCAGGAAGTATGTTTCTCTAGAACTTGTATTAAACCATTTTGAGACTACATGATATGTGTGTGCATGAAAATGATAAAGGCAATAGGATTTACCATTTCTTCAAACACTGTTCAAAACTCTTTTGAACACTGTTCAAACACTGCTCATAAATTCCACCCTTAGTAAACCCCTTTGAGCCTAATTAACTGCTCATTTTTCTTAAACTCTGTAATATTAAGAGCAGTTATATTCTTTTGAAAAATCAAAAGTAAGCAGGTGAGTGTTTCTCAAGAAAAAGAAAAGTTTCCTCAGTATATATGTTAAAATAAAAAAAAAGATATATATATAAAAAAAAAAGGGGCATATATACTGATCATCTTGTACAAATATGTACTAACAGTGTGACTAAACACTTTGGTCTATTAAAATGTTCAGCTTGAAATTCACTCATGATTAAAACATCTCTTCTCATCTGTTTGATCTTACTACATTACAACCCTGAATAAAGTCCTTTTGATTTGTGCATATATGTACTCAAAGTAGTGTAGATTTGGTGGACATTCAAGCATATGGTAGTATCTACTTTTACTGATTGAATGTGAGTGTAAACACTTTACCTAAACACTTGTGTGCTTTGAGAGTTTGTGAGTTTATCAAGTTCATGACTGTTACTCACTGAATGATGCTCTGATTTCTATCTCTTGATCTTTTTGTCTTCAAAGACTGTGTGCTTACTTGGATAATCATGAACATCAAAGGGAATAGAAGTATTCAGATTTCTGTACTACAGTAACTACAGAGTTTAGCATTCATCAAAACAATCAGTGTTTACTATGAGAGTTTGTGCATTCAGTGTTTATTGATTTTTTTTTGTTATGGATTTTATGAAATATTAGATGCTCTAAAAATTGATTTTGGTAAACTCTGCTTCACACACATTCATATTCACAACTGTGCAATTTTTGAAAGGGTTTTAGTGATAAAGTTGGAAAATTGACAAACACTGTTGAGTTGTGTTAAGTACTCTGTTAGGAATAATTCATAAGTTGTGATGTTAAGAATAGAATTTACACATTATACTTCTTGTAATCCTGATCTTATAAAGGATTTAGCACTGTATATAGGATTTATGTGTAAGACAGTTATCTGTATAGTTTAGTCAGGAATGAACAGTGTATCGGAGACTACATGTCAGGAACAGTGAGCAAATCCTGATGATGGTCCAATACTGATGGATGATCAGATACTGATGCAGTGTACAGATCCTGATATCAGTCGTGTTACTGATGATGTCATTATGGATGCTACAGAAACTGGCAAGTGCTATAAAACAGGATCGTTGTTTGAAGAACAAGCAAGAAGATATTATGAAGGAAAGAGTTTTCTATTGAAGGAAACTATCGACTAGAAGGCAGAACATTGTCATGTATAGATTATATCTTTCTGTTATTAGTTGATAGGTAGCATTATAAATACTCTCTCAATATCATTGTAAAAGAGCGACGAAGTTGTGAGTTCGTGTGCGTAGCTCTGTATAAGGTTTGTATTCGAGAGTTCGAAACAAACAGAGAGAGAGATTTGTATTGTCAGCAGCTGCTAAAGGTATTGTACACCTTTGGTAGAGTTTGTATTTGATCTTATTAATACAAACAAGAGTTTGATTCATTCGTTTATTCTTGTTCATATAATCAAGCAAAAATCAGACACGATTATATAACTTGTATTCAACCCCCCCCCTTCTACAAGTTATTCGAGTTAACAATTGGTATCAGAGCAGGTTGATTTCGAATAATCATAAAGATCTGCAATCATGTCTGGTTACAAGGATGGGAATACTAAAATTCCTATGCCCAAGAGAAACGAATATACTCTATGGGAAGTAAAGATGTTGCATCATCTGGAAGCAACAGATCCTGATTATCTTGACAGAATCAGAGATGGACCTTTCGTTCCAACAAAGGTCGTTGGACAAGCAACTGTTGATGGTGTGGTTGTTCCAGAACATACAGCAGAGAAGCCAAAATCTGAATGGTCAGATAAGGACAAGGAGAATGTTCTCAAAGATGCTAAAGTGAGAAACATATTATTCAACAGTCTTGATTCTGTTCTAACTAACTATGTTCTCTCTTGTAAAACTGCTAAGGATATATGGGACAATCTTAAGGTTCACTGTGAAGGAACTAAGCCTGTCAGGAAGAATATGAGGACATTACTTATACAACAGTATGAGTACTTTGAATCCAAGTCTGGTGAGTCACTTACTGATACCTTTGATAGGTTTACAAAACTCATCAATGAGATGGCCATGCATGGTAAATATTATGACTTGGAGGATATGAATACAAAGTTCATGAAAGCTTTGCCTGATTTCTACAATGAGAAGATATCTGCGATCGAGGAAGCTAATGATCTGGATGAGATTTCATTAGAGGCAGTATATGGAAAATTGAGAGCTTATGAACTTGACAAACAGCAGAAGAAGAGCAGGAGTGAAGGAAAGATGAAGACTATTGCACTTACTGCTCAATCTGAAGTTAAGAAGCTTCCTGAAGAACAGCATGAAGAGATTGCTGTAAAGAATTCAAGGAAGAAGAAAAGCAAAGAAAGTTCTGAGTCAGAGACTACTGATATGGACTCTGACAACAATGATTCTGAATCTGATATGCAAGAACTCTTTGCTATGTTTGCTAAAGCTTTCAATAAAGGAAGATTCAACAGGAGAAGATTTAGCAAAGGACCTTTTCAAAAGAAGGAGGAGAAGAAGAGTGACAAAAGCAAAAGTACAATTGTCAAGCTTGATAAGGCCAAGATCAAGTGCTTTAACTGCAGTGAGCTTGGACACTTTGCTAGTGAGTGTAAGAAACCTAGAAATTCAGGAAAGGGTAATGCATTTATGGTCACACAGAAGGATTGGGCTGATTCCAGTGACTCTGAAGATGAATTGGATTATGACAACATTGCATTGATGGCCAATAGTTCAGACAAACCTGGATCTCCAAAGAAAACTTCTCCATCCTCTGTTAAGGTATCACTTCACTCTCTTGATTCATTTGATAGCTTAAATTCTGATGAAATTAGATCTATCCATGCTGAGTTTAAGAATCTTATGACTAATTTTAGAATTCTTACTTGTGAAAGAGATGAACTTAAGGTTAAGAATGATAAATTAGTTGATAGAAATAATTTTCTTGAATCTGAATTAATTCAAATGGAAGAATACAAGTTAAGTTCTGATAAAGCTAAGCATGATTATAGTGTTATTCTTGAGGCTTATGACTATGTCAGAAAAGAACTAGAAGAAGAGAGAGATGTGATTAAGACCATTAACAATTCCAGTAAGAAGACAATGGAAATCTTTGAAAGTGGAATTCGTGGTAAGGTTAATGGTTTAGGTTTTGATAAGGCTAGACAAGAAGAAAAGGTAGCTATTGTCAATGATGATAGTAAGGTAGAAGCTAACACATCTAAATCTGAAGGTAAGAAAATTGTTTCTGAACCTAATCATGTTAAATTTGTTGATTCAAAAGGTACCCCTGTTGTACACAAAAGGATTAACAATAGTAATTCAGATGAGAAAGTGTTAGAGAAATCTAAGAATGTAAATATAGGGTTTCTGTCTAAGTCTCAGTTGAAACAGAGATTAGATGGTCTTTCAGAGTCTAGCAAGATCAAGAGAAATAGGAATGGAAAAGAAGTTATTAACAAAGATAATAATTACAAGAATGTACCTGATGCACCTAGGAAAAAATGCTATAAGTGTGGTAATCATAATCATTTGGCCCTAGACTGCAATCAAAAGCCTTCTTGGAAAACTGAGTCCAGATTCCCCAAGACTCAGAAAATTCAATACCAACCACAAAAAGCTTGTTATCATTGTGGTAGTTTACTTCATTCCATTTACATGTGTAGAGAATATCATGAACTGTATTATGACTATTATTCTTTGAAATCTGAAACTCCTAGTCACAAACAGTTTGTGAGATCAGAGTCTAAATTTGACTCTGCAACAGGTAAAATAAAAGCAAAATCTTCAAAGTCTGTTGTCTCTAAATCTAGTAAGAAAGGATCCAATCAAAGTTGGGTCCTAAAAAATTCTAACTAGTTACTTTTTGTTTGCAGGGCACAGGAAAGAAGCATTCAATTATCTTGGACAGTGGATGCTCTGGACATATGACTGGAAAGAAGTCCCTGCTTACAAAGTTTGAGAGGAAAGCTGGCCCAGTAATATCTTTTGGAGATGGCAACAAAGGAGAAACTCTGGGATATGGCTCAATTGTTTTGGGGAATGTCATCATAGAAAATGTAGCACTGGTTGAAGGCTTGAAACATACTCTTTTAAGCATAAGTCAACTGGGTGATAAAGGTTACAAATCAATCTTTGACAGAGAAGGATGCAAAATCTTGAATATGCAGAATGGAGACATTGTTCTAACTGGTCAAAGACATGGTAACATATATGAAGCCAGCTTAAGTGATACATCTAAAGGAATTGTTAGATGTCTCTACAGCAAAGCAACAAGTGATGAAAGCTGGAATTGGCACAAGAAGCTCTCACATCTTAATTTCAAGAAGCTTAATCAACTTGTTAAACACAATTTGGTGAGAGGCCTACCACAGGCAAATTTTGTGCAAGATGGACTTTGTGATGCATGTCAGCTTGGAAAGCAAAGAAGAACCACTTTCAAGAGCAAAACTGAAAATTCAATTACTGAACCATTTCACATGCTACATCTTGATCTGTTTGGTCCAGTAAACATTATGTCTATCAGCAAGAAAAGATATGCTCTAGTTATGGTGGATGATTTCACAAGGTTCACATGGGTGTTCTTTCTACACAAGAAGGATGAAGCTCCTCAGCAAATCATTGAACTCATCAAGAATATTCATAATAACTCTGAGTACAAAGTCAAAGTACTTAGGAGTGACAATGGTACAGAATTCAAGAATTCTACAATGGAGGGGTTTTGTACAGACAATGGAATCACTCAACAGTTTTCTGCACCTGGTACACCTCAACAGAATGGTGTAGTGGAAAGAAAGAACAGGACTCTCATAGAGGCAGCAAGAACCATGCTTGCAGATGCAAAACTTCCAACCTACTTTTGGGCAGAAGCTATTAACACTGCATGTTTCACTCAGAACTGTACCTTGGTAAATAGTCATGGAAAAACTCCCTATGAGATGATCAAAGGAAAGAAACCAAGTGTGAAATACTTTCACATCTTTGGATGCAAATGCTATGTCCTAAAATTTCATCCAGAACAACTTGGAAAATTTGAAGCCAAATCGGATGAAGCAATTTTTCTAGGATATTCAGCATCTAAGGCCTTCAAAGTTTATAATCTCAGAACTCAAGTTGTTATGGAATCAATTCATGTTGCATTTGATGATAAGAAATTTGGAATTTTGCAAACTGATGAAAGCCATGACAAACTGGAATTTGAAAATCTGAAGAATTCTGAGATACTCTCAAGTGATGATGAAGGTTCTCCAGAAGGAATTTCTATTGCTTCTCAAAGGAATGCTACTGTTGAGGGGGAGCAAATAAATCAAAGAGAACACAGTGATCATCAGGAGCAGACTAGTCTTTCAGAATCTATTCCATCAGGAATTGACGTTTCAGAGTCTACTCCATCAGGAACTGACCTTTCAGAGTCTACTGAGGAAAGATCAGTAACTAGCAGCAATATGGAATCTACTGATTCTATTGATCAAAGGAGAGTTTTTGAAGGTAGAGAGAATTCTTCTACAAGGGATACCACTAACTTAGGGGGAGAGACTAGCAGAGTTAATCTACCACCTGTTAGAAAATGGACAAAGGATCATACTGAAGACTTGATAATTGGTGATCCAAATAGTGGTGTTCGAACTAGAAGATCAATTCAAAATGAATGCTTGTATAGTTGCTTTCTCTCAAAGAATGAACCTAAGAAGGTTGAAGAAGCCTTACAGGATCCTGATTGGGTAATTGCAATGCAGGAAGAGTTAAATGAGTTTGAGAGAAACAAAGTTTGGAAACTGGTACCAAGACCTAAAGATAGATCTATTGTTGGTACAAGATGGGTTTTCAGAAACAAGCTAGATGAATCTGGTATGATTGTAAGAAACAAAGCAAGACTGGTGGCCAAGGGTTATTCTCAGGAAGAAGGCATTGATTATGATGAGACCTTTGCACCTGTAGCAAGATTGGAAGCAATCAGAATGTTTCTTGCATTTGCAGCTCATTCAAAATTCAAGGTATACCAGATGGATGTAAAGAGTGCTTTTCTAAATGGCAAACTTGATGAAGAAGTTTATGTAGAACAGCCACCTGGATTTGTTGATCCAAAGTTTCCAAATCATGTCTACAAACTTGACAAGGCACTCTATGGACTAAAGCAGGCACCAAGAGCATGGTATGAGACTTTGTCTAAATTTCTTCTTGAAAATGGCTTCACAAGAGGTACAATTGACAAAACTCTATTCTTTAGAAAGATAAAAGGTGAATTCCTTTTAGTTCAAGTTTATGTTAATGATATTATTTTTGGTTCTGCTAATGAAAAGTTGTGTGCTAAGTTTAGCAAGCTTATGCAGTCTAAGTATCAGATGAGCATGATGGGTGAACTAAATTATTTCTTAGGCTTGCAGGTCAAACAGAATGAGACTGGTATTTTCATTAATCAGTCAAAGTATATCAAAGATCTTTTAAGAAGGTTTGACTTTCAAGACTGTGCAGTTGCAAAAACACCCATGGCAACAGCCACTAAACTAGACTCTGATCCTAAAGGAAAGAGTGTGGATAATACTGGTTATAGAGGCATGATAGGCTCATTGTTATATCTAACTGCAAGTAGGCCAGATATAATGTTTTCTACCTGTTTATGTGCTAGATTCCAAAGTGATCCTAAGGAATCTCATTTAATTGTGTGAAGAGAATTTTTAGATATCTCAAAGGAACTCCAAATCTTGGTTTGTGGTATCCTAGAGAATCTGATTTCTTTCTAATTGGCTATTCAGACTCTGATTATGCAGGGTGTAAGATAGACAGGAAAAGCACTACAGGTACATGTCAATTCTTGGGAAATAGATTGATTTCTTGGGCAAGCAAGAAGCAACAATCTGTCTCAACCTCAACTGCAGAAGCTGAGTACATAGCAGCAGGCAGTTGTTGTGCACAGCTCCTTTGGATAAGAAATCAGTTGCTGGATTATGGTATGACACTTAGTAATATTCCTATGTTTTGTGATAATACTAATGCTATTAAAATTGCAGAAAATCCAGTTCAACATTCAAGGACTAAGCACATTGATGTCAGGTATCATTTTATTAGAGAACATATTAAGAATGGTACTGTGGAACTTCATTTTGTTCCTACTGACAAACAGCTTGCAGATATTCTAACTAAACCACTTGATGAGACTACATTCAGTAGATTAGTAAGTGAGTTAGGAATGTTAAATTTTTAGATCTTTAACATCTGCAAAAGTAGCAAGGTATGTTGTTCTTAGCTTATAGACTTGATAATCCTGTCAGGATCTATAATTGATAGTTAAATCCTTGAGCTATAACACATTGCCTTGATAAATTTCAGTATGATAGACTTGTTAATAATCATCAGGATTAGATTTGTTATCAGGATGCTGACGTCATCAGTATTGTGTCAGTATCAGGATTATGAAAATTGTTTCAGATCCTGACGTTTACTTTGTATAGTAATCTGATTCTGTGATGTGTTAAGTCTATGCTAGCAAGTTTTAATATTTGCATACTGATAATTTATACATCATTTAAAAATCAAAAGACAAGTGGATAACAAGAAACTGTATTTTCATTAATAGAAATCATTACATGGAAATGAAATACAACATCTTTTTGTCTAAATTTCTACTCTATACTTGTCTTTGATATGAACTCTGAGGAACAGGACAAGGAGCATCTCAAGAAATCCATCAGGGGATGAAAGCCTCGTTTGCTCTTGGATTCCTTGTCTGGGCGACTTGAATGAGAGCAGCTAACTTAAATGAATAGCATCTCCATCAAGATCAACCTCAGACTCTCGGCCAAATTCTTCATCCTCAAGTTTTGAGGAGGTTAGGGGAAGATTGTATCCAACAGATGGATGTTCTAGGAGAAACCTCTGGATATTTTCGAAAACCAATCCATTCATGATTAGTTCGATGAGAAGAGTCATTTGTTCAAAGAGATGATCAAGAACAGGATGTTCATCGATCGAGAAAAATCTGAAAAATGGGTTTGAAGGGAATTTTGGTTTGAGAAGCATTGTTGAGAAGAAAAGAAATTGAAAGGTTATGGAGAATGGCATAAGGCGTCTGGTTCTTTTAAAGGAAGCCGTGAGAAGCTGAGCAGTCACTTGGAAGTTTTAATGAAGTCAAATGCTAATTATTGCAGTTCTTTTCAGATCAAAAATGGCAGCTCGGAGAAGATTACCTAAATCAGTAGCCTTCAAGTTTGGTGACTTTGATTTTATGACAAACAATCATGTTGCAGCTATCACCAACAAGGAAGGAGTATCATCTGATTTTCATCCAATCATGGACTTTCTGGCATATGGACCATTAAGTTATGCATTGACAGCATCTCCACAGATTAATCAATTAGCTGTTTCACAAGCTTGGAAGAATGCTGAGGTAATTGATTCTACTCAGAGTCAATCAGGTAAGATTGTTCTACATTTAGGATAAGATTCATTTGACATTACTGAATCTGTTGTTAATTCAGTACTTTGCTTACCTGTTACTGATAGTTATGAGAATGTACCATCTGATGATAATATAAGAACTATGTTGTCTGAATTAGGTTATAGTGGACCTCTAGATAACATGAGCCAGTTGAATAGGTCTTTTCTTAGAAAGGAATGGTCTTTTTACTTTGATCAAATTGCTAAATGTTTTATTGGCAAATGTAGTTCTTTTCAGCAAATTACTTCTGTTACTTCACATATTGCTTATAGTTTGCTTTATGACAGAGTAATCAACATTGGTCATATTATCTTAAGTCAGATGAGTATTAAACTTGGGTTAAGAGATCAAAACAGGAAAATGGTTTATTATCATATATTTATGCAATTGTTTGTTAACCATTTTATTCCTGATGTTGAAGCTAGATTTGGTAGGGAACATTGTGTTTCTTCTTATGAACAGCAAAAGAGAATTTTCTCTGACATTACAAAGAAGGACAATGAAAAGAATCTAGATGAAATACCTGCAATTCATTATCCATATCATGTTCAGGCAATTCTTAAAACTCATCTTCCTACTTTCTACAATTCTTCTTTCTTTTGTGGTGAAATGGCTCAGGAATCTCAATTGGAGGAGAACCCACCTGTGTCTACCCAAGTAGCCCAAAACATTATAGTCTCTGAAACAATTCAAGAACCAAATTTTGATCCACAGCCTATTGTTTCAAAGAAACCAATCTCTGGTATTTCTCAAAAGACATCAGTTGTAAGGAAGAGAAGATTTGTTGTGTCAAGTAGTAGTAATTCTAGTGAAGATGATGATGATTTAACTCTTGCTGAAAGAGCAGAATTGAAGGCTGCAATTCAACTTTCTCTGTTAGCACAAAGAGATGAAAAACCTAGCCACAGCCAGGCTGCAGTCTCCCAAAAGACTGTAGTTCTTAAAAAGGGAAAACAGTTACTGGATACTGTCTCTCAAAAGACTGTGTCTATTGAACAAAGATCTCATCCCAAGATCACTTCTGTGTCTACACCTCTTGAGTCTTCTCAGGATAAATCTTTTGCTCACTATATCAGGAGAACAAGGAGAAAGATTCAATTGTCACCTACACACACAGAGTCTAGTCCAACTAATATCATGCAGGTTTCTACAAATCAAGCTACATCTATGTCAGTAGTTGACAAGAGAGATCTGGATATTGATTCTTCATGGGAAACTACATTATCATACAGACTGGCTATGGGACTAATTTCTCTCAAAGTGAAGTTGTCAAGGCCTGTTCTAGACTTTCTGGTTGAAAGAGTACCAAAACTTTTATTTCCAGATGAATATGGACTTCTACATCAAAGACTTGACTTAATGAAGATGTATTTCTATGTGTCTGTCAGAAGACAATTAGTCAAGAAATTTGGACTCTCGAAGCATGGTGCACTTCAATCACTTCATGCATATTTATTTGACAAGAATGTAATTATTGAAGATGCTTCAGCTCAAGGTGAACAACTGAAGGAAGTAGATAGAGGGAAGCAGTCAACAGAAGATACTATTGCATCAGTGGTGAATAGTAGGAAAGATCATATCACAGTCACTGTAACACAAGAACCATCTAGTCAGAGGAAGGATGACTCAGGAGCTGTGATAGCTGATGTTGAAAGGACTTCTGTGATGACTGAGAATGCAAGTGAGATACCCTATGATATGGGAGGAATGACTTTGGTTGATTTTTCTGAAGATCAAACAAATTTTGTTCAGTCAGAGTCTATCCACCTTGATGGTGTGTCTCAGCAAACAACACTTAAAGATGGTGATGTACTAACTATGGTGTCTAATGAAGTATTACTGAAGACATCAGAGTCTAGTAAAGAACCTGAAAGTGGTATACTGGAGCCTGTAGTTTCTGAAAGGAAAGAAGATGATTGTAAGGGTTCAGAGACTATAGCAGCTTACTCCTTGGAGAAAACCTCAAGCCACATGCCAAATGAGGAACCCTCTCTCCATGTGAGTTCAGGTATAAAAAATTCTTCTAAACTCTATTTTTCTGTAGGTCATGAGAGCACTTATCTAAATTTGAGTGATACACTTGAAAAGATGGACTTAGATCCACAATTTGAGCGGCTGGCTCCTGACCAGGCAAAAGGTGAGGTAGAAAGAGTGTTGACTTTAGTAAGTCAAAGTGAGAATGAGGGTATGGATGATCAACTCCATAGTGAGGGAGAGAAAATTAGGAAACCATCATTTGATTTCTGGGATCAGGTTTTTCCTGAATCTTGGTCTAAAAATTTGGGTATGGATGCTGGTACTTATTCATTCATCAAAATGTATCAGAAGAATGACCTAGCACATCACAATGCAAAGCCAGAAGTTAAAGCTCAGAAGCAAAAGGAGAGGCTTGCAGGAATCATTAACAGAAGAGGTGCCAGGATAAAGCAATCTCTTGATACATATGTACCAGATGAAGATCCTAATGATCCTAGTGTTCCTTTGTATGTACTTCCAATATCAGCTCGAATTGAGACATCAACAGTCTCTGATCACTCTAAGGAGGAGTCAGGATTTGAAGATGTTAGTACACAGAATACTGGTGAACGAGATGATGATCATGTTTCAGTTTCAGAACAGAAAGATGAAGATGTTGATACTTCTAATCAGGTTTTATTACTTGAATATCATACAACTCAAGCACCTTCTTCTACAAGACTTGACGATACAGTTCTTTCTGATTCTGATACTAGAGATACTAGAAGCACTTCCAACATTGAAGTTCATTCTGATGTTTTAAAAGATATTCAGAATTCTCAAATTGATATTCAAACAAGACTTCAATCACTTGAAGATAACCAAGTCACAATTATGGAAAATCAAGCAGTTCTTATGAATCTCATTTGTTTTGTTTCTGAATCTCTTGGAATTAATGTTGCTGATGTCAAAAAGGGGGAGATAAAGACAGTTCAAAGACAACGACAACAACACCACCAGACTGGGGATGATAAAGCTGGGGGAGATAAAGATCAGACAAAGGGTAGTAAAAAGAAGAACTAGCAGGAGTGACAGTGGTGAATCTCAGCTAGGAAGTGGTAAAGGAAGAGCAGCATTAATAGTTAAAATTCTTTCTTCTAAGTACTAGATAAATGTCTACATCTGAGAAGGAGGTACTTAACTTCATAATTCTACATTCATAAATTCTATTCTGGTTGTATTGTTATATGTTTTGACATCCACAACTTAGATTTATGCTTCAGATTTTAAAGCATAAATAGGGGGAGATTGTTAGGAATAATTCATAAGTTGTGATGTTAAGAATAGAATTTACACATTATACTTCTTGTAATCCTGATCTTATAAAGGATTTAGCACTGTATATAGGATTTATGTGTAAGACAGTTATCTGTATAGTTTGTATTTGATCTTATTAATACAAACAAGAGTTTGATTCATTCGTTTATTCTTGTTCATATAATCAAGCAAAATTCAGACACGATTATATAACTTGTATTCAACCCCCCCCCCCTTCTACAAGTTATTCGAGTTAACATACTCTAAGGTAAAGTTTCATTGAGATAATTTGATTATTTTGGAGTAATTGGGGTAGTTGACAACTGTTAATTAGTGTAAATATGTCATAGTGTCGTGATTATAGGAATGACAGCGATAATTATTAAGTGATCCATTGGTTGTTTGACACGTGTCCCATTATTGTGTCCCACTCTCACATTACTCTAAAATCAGTTGCGTGCTTACAATACATAAACGATTGAGTTTTTTTTTACTCTAATCGCTTTTGTTTTCTCACTTCACATCGATTAATATTCACCCACTCACAGTTACTTGCATACTCAATCACTTTCATAATTCTTGTTCACTCTCTTTCACATATTGATAAACACTTATCATACACATCTTTTCTCTGAATATTTTTGTATCATCTCTCACTAATGGCAACCAAAGCTTTTGATGCAGCAGGGTTAGTTTTTCTTCCTAGCAATTATGCAGCTCCACTGGAGAATGCAAATGCTCCAGAGGCGTTTCATTTGTTTCAAAATTTCTTGAAAGATTCCGAAATTGGGAAGGCTTTAACTGCACCACCAACACTCTCTGCTTCACAAATTGCTACTTTTTGGACAAACTCTGTGTATGATGATGGAGAAGAGTCCGGTACTCCAACAATTACTTTCACTCATGGTGAATCACAGTATATTATTACTCCAACTACGGTTAGGGATGCTCTGGAGTTTGAGACTCACACCTCTTACAGTGTTGTTGGTCACGACCGCTTGCGGACAATGTTGCAGCAAATTGGTTGTTCAGGAAATTTGAATAAGCTGGGATCTCTGAGAAGGCCACTTTTGCGAAAGGAATGGAGTTTCTTTTTCGATTGCATTACAAGGGCTTTTGGAAAGAAGACAACAAATTGGGATGCACTTCCTCTTGACACTCTCCAAATTGGTCATGCTCTACTGTATGGAGGTAACTTTGATTTTGGTAGACTAGTTCTAATGAATTTGGGAGAGCGTTTGTCTGAGCCTACATCTGTTTATTTTTCTCGATTTTGTCAAATGCTATTCAATGCTTGTGTGCCTAATCTTACAATTGCTGAAGCTGATGTCATTCAGCCTTTTCAAGTTGCTAAAAGGATGTTTTCTGATTTGACAAATAAAGATGTTACTAAACAGCAAATACCTGACATGTTTATGCCACTAGCCTTACAAAATTATGTCAACCAACCTCAAGATTCTCAATCTACACAATCATCACCACAACCTGAAGCACAACAAATGCCTGAACCATTAGACACCATACATTCTCATCCTATACCAACACTTGAGCCAACACCCACTCATCAACCACAACCTGAACACATAAACTCTCCACCAATAAACTCTGAATTCATAAACTCTGAGCCAGTACCTACTGATCAACCCAAATCCAAATCAAAAAGGAAAATACACACTGCACAGAACACTAAACACTCAAAGGCTAAACAGACATTACCTGGAGCTGTTTATACCAGAAGAAAGAAACAAAAGGCAAACAGACCTTCACTTTCACCAACTAAGGAGAGCTCTAGTGAAGAAGAAGGGGTGACTGCAGTGCCTCAAGCCAAGAGAAGAAGATTAATTCTTTCAGAATCTGATGATGAGCAAGTTCTTGAAGCTCCAGAGGTGGTTTCACAGCAAACACCTACTATTGAGGTTGTAGTGAATGATATACCTACAGAGACTGTTATACCTGCAGAGGTTGAAATACCTGCAGAGGATACTCTAATTGTGAATGCTATGCCTGCAGAGGTTAACATGCCTGCAGAAGAGGATCATAGAGATGGTTTTTCACCAATGAATGATATTTTTGACTCATTTCAACCAATTCTTGATCCTATCTCACCTGTTGTTCACACTGAAGCTCCTGGTGTAGCTGATCAGCCTGCAGTTATTCTTCCTGAAACTGTAGCATCACACACAGAGCTGATATCTGATGCTTATCAAATTCCTGACAAAGGTGATGAGGTTGAACAAGCAACTAAGGATAACTCTCAATCTATGCCAGTTGAAGCTACAAATATAAACTCTGTTGCAGAGCCTGTGCAACATGAGGAGAATTTTGAAAAGATTGCAGAAGTTGTTGCAGAAACTGTGGCTGACAAAGCTCAGCACAGTGGTTCTTTACAAGATGCTCAAGCTAATGATGCAAGTGTTGAAGATGAAGCTGAAAACAGTGCAAACTCTAATTCTTTTCTCAGTGCACCAGCACAGACTGATAACAAACATACATCTTTTGATCAGCCTTGTCCATCTCATGCAATTGAAGAAGAGCATCTTGCTAAATCTGCTGCTAACTGGTATAAAGAAGACTGTATTTTTCCAAAAGGGAGAGCAGCTAATTTCATTAAGCAGACTGCTAGTCAAATTTCAAATCCAGAGATTTTATCATGCTTAAAGGCAACTGTGGTACAAGTCAAAACTCTGGATGGAAATTTTGCTGACACAAAACAACAAATTGCTTCTTTGAAGACTGAGATACAGACTAGAGAAATGAAAATGGAAAGAGAGTCAAAAATCAAAGCTGCACAACTTTCTAAAGTCCAAGATACTCTCTTTGCCAGGTTAGGGAAGGTTGAAGAGAATCAAGCTGCCTTGTTTGAGAAGGTTGATTCAATTGCTAACTCCTTGGATCTCATTACATCTATACTCATTCCTGATGATGTCAAAAAGGGGGAGAGAGTTGCTAAGTCAAAATGCAAAGTTTCTCAAACTCTGCTCAAAAAGGATGATGCTGGAGGTGGAGGAGCAAGTGATAAGGCTTTAAACTCTGAGGCTTTAAACTCTGAGTCACTAACTCTGAGATCTGGCAAATCTCTTAAGTCACAGTCTGTTGGAATAAACACTGAAACTCAAGGTACTTCAAAGACCAAGAGTTTGGAATTAATATCTAATCCAAAGACTGATGAAGAGTTAGCTGTTAAGCTCTTCATGGAAGAAAATGCAGAAGGAGTTACTCTAGAAGATGCTAAAGCTGAAGAAAAGAGTCTGCAAGAAAAGCATTTAAAAGCTTTAAAGTCTGATAAGTTGAAGAAAAGTGTGAAAGTTGTTAAAGCTGCAAAGCCTGTTCTTAAAGGCATTCAGTTCAAAGAACAAGTTGGTACTAATCAAAGGGTGCAAGTATCTAGAAAACCAACAGATGCAGAAGCTAAGCAAAAGTTGAAGAATGTTGTTACAACCTCTGTTGATACACATGTTGTACAGAAGAATGAAGACACAACCTCTGTTGTTGCACAAGTTGTGATCACACCACTATTGTCTTCTCAGTTGAAATCAAAGTTTGGAAAAGGTGTTCTTCATGATTCAAGTCTAGCAGCTACAGCTCCAGCTACAGCTCCAATGGATTTCACTGATGGTAGAGCCTTATCTGGTAAAATTGGATATAACAAAGGAGGCATAGGCTCACACAGAGACAAAAGACAATATGTTGGTTCCAGAGATCCTTCTTCACTGGCTGTTCCAGGTCGTGGTGTCACTCAAGAGAGTTTAGACAGACTGGAGTCAGTACAGCTTGTTTATCAGAAGAGTTTAGAAAAGGATTTTCTGCTATATTTTATGGTTGATGGAACAGTGTTTAAGGTTGATGAGAAGGATATTGATTTAAAATACTGGGAAGAACTAGAATATGTTCTGTATCTTTTCAGAGTAAGAAATCAAAGAGCTCAGTCAGTTGCAAATGTACTCAGACAAAAGATGATTCAAAATCTTGCAAGAAGAAGTATGAAATTCAACAGTAAGTATGTTCCTAAGTACAGAGATTGGAATGGCAATTTGATAGAAATGGAGAAGGGGACTACAAAGCTAAAGACAGATCTTGGAATTACTGTTCTGGATTTCAATGTAAAGTCTGAGGAAGTGAAATATATCAGGTTGGGAAATGAAATGAGGAGAAACAAAACCTACGATCTTAGAGCTGCTATCTATCAGACTGATGAGAATGATCCTCAGTTGAGAGAAATCAAGGAAGCCATGCAGATAGAGCTTGAAAATGCTGAAAGAAGATTGCTTATAGACTATCTCAGAACAATGCCAGATCTTCAAGAGATTAGAAATTGAAGTCTGTAAGAATTTTCTTATTTTCTGTAGAATTTGTTAAGTAAAAGCTTAAACTCTGTTTGTTAAACACTGTAGACTTTGTATTTGTTTTGACATCATCATTTACTGTAAACTTGTACATTCTTGCTAATGAACAAGTTGGGGGAGATTGTTAGAAATGATTGATGAGAACAGTGTTTGGAAGCTAAGGTGACAAAACAGAGTTTAACTGGAAGTAGTCAGAGTTTAGTTAAACACTGACTGGAAGAGCAACAGTGATTGTTAAACTCTGTAGCGGAAGCGTCTGAGAGTCAACAGTGTTTGAAGATTGATACAAGATAAATATGGAAGCAATATCTTTGAAGATTGGATAGCTATCAAAGAGATTGAGTTGACTTAGAAGACGTGTAGCAATCGTGATTGATATCAATTGTATAGCTTAATTATAGGATAATCAATTACTGATTGTACGAAGCTGTATGTTTTATAAATACAGTTAGGTTAACCCTAGAAGGGTATCGAACATTGAGAAATTCATTGATTGTAACCTAAGCAGCTCTCTGTGATATTTTACATCACTGAGAGAGGAATTGTTAATTCCAAACAGTTTTTAAGTGTTAAAACTTGTGTTCTTGTTAATTACTCATACAATACTTGATTACATATTGTGTATTCGACCTAACAAGCTTCAACTTACTAGTGTATGTGTGTGCACAAGAACAAAGCATATCACTTCTCAATCAAAAGCGTCAACAACACAAAATTCCTATCAAGCATGGGTGCAAATGCAAACTATTATGAACTCACATGATATACGAAAATAAAAACAGAATGTCCTATATGAAACAAACGTAGATAACACGAACATAAATGCATAATTTACTACTACTAATATGCAAAGCATGAAATCCTACATGAACACATAATACAACAACAACTACTAATCCCCCAAACCACCCCCAAACTTAAAATATTCAATGTCCCCATTGAATTGAAGGTAATACAAGGGATAGCAGGAAACATACCTAAATAAAAATGTCGAAAAGCGTGGGTTGCCTCCCAGGAAGCGCTTCTTTAACGTCAATAGCTTGACGTTACTTCCAAGCCTCTATTAAAGATGATAATAATTTGCCTGGTCATTTCTTCGCGAAACTTCATCGTCATCACGGTGACACACTTTCTGCCACTTCTCCTCGCTTGGCCTATTCGTATAACAACTATGTCCTATTCCAATGCCTTCATCTATTGACCCAAAATCTGTCAATTTGTAGAACAACACACATTCACGGGCTTCGCTTGAATATAATGGAGGAGGGTTAATGTAAGTTGCTGAAGCCTTTGGTTCCTCAAAAAGAACTTCCTCCATTGGCTCTAATGCGCTACCTCCATCTTTATACTCTAAGACAAGTAGAAGATCTGCATCTTTCCCATGATCATCAACCTCTTGGTATGCACATACCAATTCTTGAAATTTGTGTAGCTCAGCAGTGTCTGTCTCAAATAGTGCCCTTTCCGAATCATCCACCATACTAGCATGATCAAATTCCTCACATGGCTTGTGAACACTCACCTCACCTTGGAATTTGTCTTCCTCAATTATGCATGCAGTACCTTGCTCCAAATCACCGTTATTTTCTGGAATTGCCTCTAGTATGAATTGTTGTTTCTCTTGTTCCAAGGCACTCCAAACTTGAGCAACTAGTGTCTCCATAGATTTGATAGACTTCTCATGACTCTCTATAAGCATCCTAAGCTCCTCCCTAATCTCCTTCAAATCATCAACCTCATCTGACTGAAAAGTAGGAATAGGTTGCTGATGTTGAAACTCTTCACTACCAAAGACATATGACATATCTGGAACATCTTGCTGGTACTGTTGAGGATGATATTGAAAATATGGTTTTTCCTCATAAGTGACATATAGATCAACTCCTTCGTAGTAACAATATTGTGAGAGATCATGAACGCCCAAACACTGCTCACATTGCTGAGGCATGGATGTCCTCGAATATGCCCACCATGGCAACTCCTCGCATGCCATCTTCAAACACTCAAGTACCTGAAACACACCGAACTAACAAGATAGATAAGAAAAAATCTGAGTCAGTGAACTCTAACGACCACTATTGACAAGCACATAAACCAAAAGTAAAACACCGATGATCCCCGGCAGTGGCGCCAAAAACTTGTTTACACAAAATCACGCAAGCGTACGTGGTCACAAGTAATACAGATAGAAGTCAAGTTCGTTCCCACCGAGATCTGGTTATGGTTTTAATTCAGTTAATACCTATGCAACAATGTATGGTTATTATGCACTGCTAAGACAATTAACAAATTGGGTTTTGATTAACTAAGATTAACTAAAAAAACAAATTAACAAACTAAGAATTAACTAACTAACGAGAATTTAAATCAAATTACTTCTGCAAGAGAAAACATGGGATCCTAACTTCATTAAATACTTTGCTTAGATCTGACGCCTTTAATCACTATATGCAATGGTTATGATATCTGATCGGATAACACGAAACAAGTACACGCTACCTGTCAGCATACGTATACCAAACTAAACATACATCCACAAAAGAGATAGAAGATGAATAGACACCAATTATGCTTAGACCCTATATGTCTATAGAATTTGAAAACATAACGGTTGAAGAGCAAGTTATCCATAATGATCACATAGGGCAATATAAGTATTCTCATCTCATACTGCGAATCATGTTGATAAACAATCATGAACCTATGCTAGCATGACAAGTTCTAAATCTCAAGATCCACTTTCACTTCATAAGAGATTAACAGATTAGATGTTAGCTACGCATCTAACAATTAAGCATAACCATACGAGGATATCAGATATACATCACACACAGATCTTTAAAGCATCAAGATACTAAAGCTCCATAAATAAATCCGTTAGAATCCCATGATAACGATTAGTTCATAATCGAACCTCTCGTCATCATGGGATCTGATGAAACCATGATAAAAACAAAGTAAAAGATACAACTAAAACTAAGTAATTGATATGTAATGGTTCTACTTTTTCTGTCCCCCAAGATGTGTATTTATAGCCCCAATTTGCCTCTCCATCAAGCAATTGCCATATTTGAGTTGGAATAGAATTGTGGCAATTTCCATCTTTAAACGGGATAAGATTTGCAAATTCCATGTATAAGACTGATTCTGAAAAATACCAGCCGCCCAGGGTAAAAAACCCCTTACGATTAGAAGTAGGAATTGTGGCAATTTCCTGTTTAGAATTGAATTCTGGCAATTTCTGTTGATTCTGTTTTGAAGGAAAATTCTCTTCAATAATTCTGGACTCCGGACCACCTTAGAATGATAGAAAATTCCGTTATCTTCGCGTGGGCAGTTGAATCGTCCAAAACGGACTTGTAGAACTCAAGATATGGCCAAAACAAAATCAGAAATTCTGGCTTATTTTTCACCCGTTGACTGCTACTGTTCATGCGCGTCCGTTACTGTTCATTTCGCTGATTTTGCTCTATTTTCTTCGTTTTAACTCCGATTTTCATTCCATTTCTTCCGGCTCTCTCGCAATTTAATGTACTGTTATTCTTTAAGCTCAAAACCCACCATTTAAGAATGGAAAACATCATCCCACATCCGACTCTTATTCCTGCACAAATTCATTAAAAACACATCAAAAACACCACATACTTGAGTTCAAGTCATCAATTCAAGCCGATACGAAGCATTCCAAGTGGATATAACATCCACTTATCACATTGGAATCTGTGGTCTGATCAGATAGAGCTTGAAATTTATGCCCCAGACCTGTGACTGCATCTTTGAGAAGAGCCAAACCATTGCCCATCTTGGTACAAGTAGATTTGCATGCTAGAATATCCTTGATTACAGTCTCCAATTTAGGAAATTTGGCCTCAAAAGTCCTCTTTATCTCATTCACCTCTTTGGTTGTGGCTGTACACACTTCATGAACTTCAGTTTTCAGCCCCATGCCAAGGTAGTGTGCAGTCTTGAGAATGCCCTTGTAGTTATCATTTATTGCTTCATAAACCTCACTAGGGGTGAGAGATTTGGCATTGGACCCTAGTGCAGTTATGTATTCTTCCCTGATGTACTGGAGGCCTTCTGAGAGAGAAATATCAAATTTTCCTTGTAGCCAGGCATCCACATTGCCATATCTCTCAGTATCATCAACTATCTTAGTCCTTTGCATCTCCACATCATCTCTGTGGCATAAGAGAATAGCTTCATAATCTGGATTTGGCATGTTTGCAGTGAGAAGGTGCTGAGCAATCTTTATGAATGATAAGTGGATTTATATCCACTTGGAGCGTTCCATATCGGCTTAAATTGGTGTACTTGGACTCATGTTTGTTGTAGTTTTGATGTGTTCTGCTTAATTGTGCAGGGTTGAAGAAATGTCGATTAAGGGTGTAGTTTCCGTCGTTTTGGAGTTGATTTATGATATGGAATGAAGAATGGAGGCTAATGTCAGCTACCAAGAAGTATACAAGTCAAGAAGGATTAAAGACGGAAGCTCATGCAAAAAGGAACGGGAAGAAAAGGCTGAAAAACGAAGAAAAAAATGCAGAAAAAATCCATCAGATTGCAGCCGGGCAGTCTGCCCCAGATTTTGAGCAGTCTGCGCCAGAACTGAGCTTTTTATGCAGATTGCGCCCGGACAGACTACTCCAATCTCGTGCAGGGTGCCCCAGAAGTTGCTGAAAAATTACAGTTTTGCCCTTTTTACGGCCATATCTTGAGTTCTAGAACTCCGTTTTGGGCGATCTTACTGTCCACGCGAAGCTAACGAGATTCTCTATCATTCTAAAGTGGTTCAGAGGTCCAAATACAACTGGAACGGTCCAGAAATACTGAAGAAAAGTCAGCTACGAATTTTCCTTAAAAACCGAATCAGTTTAGGAAACGTATTATGTGCCGAGCTGCAGAAATTCAACTTTGACAAGGAAATTGCTATAATTCCTACTTCTAATAAGTATGGTAATTGCTCTGGGCGGCTAGAACATTCCAGAATCAGATCTACACATGGAATTTGCAATTCTATTCTCATTCAAGAACGGAAATTGCCAATCTTCTATTCCAACTCTAAAAAGGCAATTGCTTGGTGGACAAGACTTCTAGAGCCTATATAAACACATCCAACCCTTGTAATTTGTATCATTGTCATTAGGAGTAGGACGATTACATATCAATTACTTAGGTTTATTTGTATATTTTCATACTTTGTTTTTATCATGGTTTCATCAGATCCCATGATGACGAGAGGTTCGATTATGAACTAATCGTTGTCATGGGATTCTAACGGATTTATTTATGGAGTTTAGTATCTTGATGCTTTAAAAGATCTGTGTGTGATGTATATCTTGATATCCTCGTATGGTTGTGATTCATGTGTTTAGATGCGTCATGAACATCTAATTTGTTAATCTCTTGCTAAACGAGAGTGGATCTTGAGATTTAGAACTTGCCATGCTAGCATAGGATAGGTTGATGTTTTAACATCATGATTTGTGGCATGATTAGAGATAATATGCTACCCTATGTGATCAATGTGGATAACTTGTTCTTCAACCGTTATGTTTTCAAATTCTATAGAGATATAGGGTCTAAGCATAATTGGTGTCTATTCATCTTCTATCTCTTTTGTGGATGTATGTTTAGTTTGGTATACGTATGCTGACAGGTAGCGTGTACTTGTTTCGTGTTATCCGATCAGATATCATAACCATTGCATATAGTGATTAAAGGCGTCAGATCTAAGCAAAGTATTTAATGAAGTTAGGATCCCATGTTTTCTCTTGCAGAAGTAATTTGATTTAAATTCTCGTTAGTTAGTTAATTCTTAGTTTGTTAATTTGTTTTTTTAGTTAATCTTAGTTAATCAAAACCCAATTTGTTAATTGTCTTAGCAGTGCATAATAACCATACATTGTTGCATAGGTATTAACTGAATTAAAACCATAACCAGATCTCGGTGGGAACGAACTTGACTTCTATCTGTATTACTTGTGACCACGTACGCTTGCGTGATTTTGTGTAAACATGAACTCAGGGATCTGATCCACAATTAAGCTTTGAAGTGCTTCAACCGTCAATTGAGGTGGAACAGACCCTGATCCTGAAGCACTGTCATGTTGCACAGGCTTCAGCCATTGAGACAAGAAGTTAGAGCTAGAGCTAGGCAAGCTAGACTCCTCAGTTACAGATGCAACTTCTGTAACCGGATGGAATGACTCTACTACTGTTGTCTCCACAAGAGTGGGATGAGTTACAACAGTAGTTGACATAGGCACAGAGTCTCTAGTAAAAACTATTGAATCCTCTGTGTTTGTGATGGTGTCATCAGGATATGCCCCAGCTGGCATTCCCTCACCATCTGAATGTGGTTTCTGCATGGTAAGCACAGTGTTAAGCACCATGTCACTTGAAGTTATTGGCTCATCAAGAGAGAAGATTACTTGATGATCAAGTCCTTGCTCCTCAATTGCTTGAGTTGCAGGCTGCAAAGAAATTTCAGTTGGAGGTTCTGGAAGAGAAGTGTCTTGTGGAATAGATTTTGGCAACTCCCCCTGAGAAATAGAGGGAGTTTCGAATGTGATGTGCTCTCCACTCAGTGTTGTGCCAGCCTTATCACTCCCATGTGCTGACTCTGTACAGATAGGTGTATTGGGGAGGATGCTTGATTCTATAGATGCACCCTGTTGAGAGGATACACCTAGTGAACTGTTTGCCCCTATTTTTACAACTTCAGCCATTTGTGTGACTGAAGAGGTGGTTTTAGTTTTCTTCTTCTTTGGCCTGATTAGGGGTGACTCAGGTTCCTCACTTTCTACACCTAATTCCACAGCCAATGTTGCTTCAGATAAGATAGTTAAAGGTGTAGAAGCTATCTCATTTCTCTTCTTTTTACTAACATCACCCTTTTGAGAGGATGATGCAGTTGGCTCAATGTTTGGTAGAGTTTTTGGCTGAGAGGGTTGGTTAGCAGGCCCTGGGTTAGCATTTTGTTCTACTTGCTTGGGCTGTGCTAACTGTGACTTGGAATCAAATATTGGCATGTTGTGGGGGTAAGTCCTAAACAAACCCTCCATATGGGGAGTTATGTTAAGTCTTACATCCACATCATTCCTAGTCTCCAAATTACCAAAAATGAGCTTGGTCATGGATTTATGATAGCCTATTCTATTTTTATCTATCCCAGGCAAATCAATCAATTGAGCATTTTTAAAATTGAGTACAGATTGAATAAAGCGAAGGAAGAAAATGTCAGTACCTCTCTTGGTTATGTTCTTACCAAGTCTCCCATACAACTCTTGTAGGATGATTTGACCAACATCTATCTTTCTTCCATACGCCAATACATAGGCAATTTGCTGCGCAGGTGCACTGATTTGGTCAAAGCTTGATTTCCTAGCAGTGAAGACTTGAAGGAGAGTTGCAAACACATAGCTCCAATCCTTCCTCAGATTCTTCATGTTTAGCTTTCCAAGATTAATCCCATCTGAGTAGTTGATAAATTCAAAGAATTCTTCCAATTGTGCATTTGTGGCCAGTGTGTCATATGACTCTTGTTGTAAGCTAGTGCTTGATTCATGTCTACTGTGGTGATAGTGATTTCCTTATCCTGAATCTTGCAGTAGATGATATAAGATGTTATTGCGCTTTCCAGGGCTACAACTTCCACAATAGCAGTTCCCCAAAACTATCCAGGATGTCTAGATACAGAGTTGGGTTGGCAGAGAGTGCATCCTTGATGTATGACTCAGACATCCACTTTACAAAGCACTTGAAGTTCGCATTGGATGCTTCCACATCACTGGTTAGGGCGATAAAGTTTGTGTTGAATTTCACGGTTACCATTGATACAGAGAAAAGAGAGAAAAGAGTAAAGGTTGAAGAAGAAATTTAGCTTTTGGCAGTTAGGGTTTCAGAGGTTTTGGGAGTTTAGATGCTTGAGTAGTCGAGTGGAATGAATCGAATAGATGTAGAATTGTAAAAGTATGAAGTACTTGAATTGTCGATTAGTTATATGTTTTGTATCGACAAGTCAGGTATTCGAGAAGTAGAAAACAACTATTCGATAAGTCAAGAAAGGCTTATTCGATAACTCAAGCAGATGGTAACTCACAGCTAGCATATTCATCTAACTTAGAAATAATTCTAAATTAAATAAAATGTGTTTTTATGAGTGAATTAAAATTTTAGACAAAAATCCAAAATCGGTTGAGATTCAGCGAGAATTCAGCCTTTTCAAATGATTCGAGAACTCAAATATAGTATTCGAGAACTCAATTACCATATTCGAGAAGTCAAGAATACCTCTATTCGATATCTCTAAAAGACTCTATTCGAGAACTCGAGAGTGCTCTAATGAGACTTATGAGAGATGTCGAATAGTGAACCATTCGAGAAGTCTGACTTATCGAAATATACTCTCCACTCACAAAAATTAATTTTCACTATCTTTTAAAATTTACCAGTCATATTCAATGAAGAATATTCTAGCAAATTAAACAGTGATTTTCTCAAAATTTCATAGAAATTTCAAGTTGACAAAATATGATTTTTCAACATATGCAGCAGATTTGAAATATTTATAAATCATATTTCAGCCAACACTTACTCCAAAAATATTGAGAATTTAGATAAAGTAAGTGTTTACTGCTACAACAATCTAGATGATATATTCACTTAGCCAGAATCTAAAGAATTCAGCATTCCAATCTCACTAACCAACCTTGTGAAGGTGGCTTCATCTAATGGCTTAGTGAATATGTCAGCTAGTTGTTTATCTGTAGAGACATAATGCAACTCAATGGTACCATTAGTTGCATGTTCTCTAATGAAATGATATCTGATGTCAATGTGTTTTGTTCTAGAATGATTGACAGGATTGGCAACTATAGAGATTGCACTTGTGTTGTCACACATGACTGGAATTCTTTCTAACACAAGTCCATAATCTCTAAGTTGATTTCTAATCCAAAGCACTTGAGCACAGCAACTTCCAGCAGCTATGTATTCAGCCTCAGCTGTAGAAGTTGATACATATTGCTGTTTCTTGCTATACCAAGAGTTTAACCTTTGTCCAAGAAACTGGCAGCTACCTGAGGTGCTTTTTCTATCCACTCTGCATCCATCATAATTAGCATCAGAATAACCAACCAGATTGAACCCTGTGTCTTTAGGATACCATAAACCCAAGTTTGGAGTGCCCTTCAGATATCTAAAGATCCTTTTTATAGCAATCAAATGGGATTCTTTTGGATTCGACTAAAACCTTGCACACAAACATGTAGCAAACATGATGTCTAGCCTACTTGCAGTGAGATACAATAGAGAACCAACCATGCCTCTATAGACTGAGATATCTACTTTCTTGCCTTTAGCATCTTCATCCAATTTAGTGGCAGTGGTCATGGGTGTCTTTGCAGGTGAGCAGTCTTCCAAGTCAAACTTCTTCAGTAAATCCTTGATGTACTTGGTTTGACTGATAAAGATATCATCCTTCCTTTGATTAACTTGCAGCCCAAGAAATAATGTCAACTCTCCCATCATACTCATCTCATATCTGCTTTGCATGAGCTTAGAGAATTTCTCACACAGCTTCTCATTTGTAGAGCCAAAAATGATACCATCCACATAGATCTGAACTAGGATAATATCATC
This sequence comes from Kitagawia praeruptora, assembly GCA_037693485.1. Taxonomy (NCBI): domain Eukaryota; kingdom Viridiplantae; phylum Streptophyta; class Magnoliopsida; order Apiales; family Apiaceae; genus Kitagawia; species Kitagawia praeruptora. Next base: position 154,016,341 of record CM075344.1, on the reverse strand, counting down.
ACCATGCTTCTTGTAAAACAGTGTTTTGTCCAATGTGCCTCTAGTGAATTGATTTTCAAGGAGAAATTGTGATATAAAGTATCATACCATGCCCTTGGAGCCTGCTTAAGTCCGTACAATGACTTAAGCAATCTGTAGACAAATTCTAGGAAGTGTGGATCATCAAAGCCAGGTGGTTGTTGCACATAAACTTCTTCTTCCAACTCTCCATTCAGAAATGCACTCTTGACATCCATTTGATAAACTTTAAAGTTTGAATGAGCAGCAAATGCCAAGAATATTCTGATGGCTTCCAATCTAGCAACAGGAGCAAATGTCTCATCATAATCAACGCCTTCCTGTTGAGAGTATCCTTTTGCAACCAACCTTGCTTTGTTTCTTACTATTACATAATCTTCATTCATCTTATTCTTCATAACCCATTTTGTTCCAACAATGGTTCTATTCTTTGGTGCAGGCACAAGTTCCCATACTTTGTTTCTATCAAATTGATTCAGCTTCTCTTGCATGACAATAATCCAATCTGGATCCAACTGTGCATCATCAAGTTTCTTAGGCTCAACCTGAGATAGAAAACAGCCATAGAGGCACTCATTCTGAGTTGCTCTCCTAGTCCTTACTCCTGCATTAGGATCTCCAATAAATTGCTCTGCAGTGTGTGATCTATCCCATTTCCTTGAATGCTCAGTCTGATTTCTCATTCTTGATGTTGCTTCATCATCCAAGTCCTGATCATTCTCATTCTCCCCCTGTAATGCTGCCACTATTCACAGGTGTGTCTTGGATGCTTATTTCTCCACTATTGATTGGCACAAATTATTCTCTTGTATCTTCATTCACTTGAGTTTGTTGAACTTGAGTTTCAACTCCAGTTTCAATCTCTTCATCAGAATCATCTAGATTATCAAACTTCAATGGATCTTTATCTTCATCATTGGCTTCTTCTAATCCAGGTAGTTTGTTATCATCAAATGTCACATCTGTGCTCTCCATAATTTTCTTTTGATTGATGACATAAACCTTGTATTCAATTCTTTCCATAGAGTAGCCAAGAAAAATTCCTTCAAATGCCTTTGCATCAAATTTTCCAACATATTCTGAATTATCCTTCAATACAAAGCATTTGCTTCCAAAAGTATGAACATACTTTAGAGTAGGCTTCTTTCCAGTCATCAAATTGTAAGGTGTCTTTTCAGTGTTTTTGTTGATGAGGGTTCTGTTCTGGATATAGCATGCAGTGCTCACAGCCTCAGCCCAAAAACATGTAGGCATCTTTGCATCAAGTAATATTGTTCTGGCAGCCTCAATTAGAGTTCTATTCTTTCTCTCAACAACTCCATTTTGTTGTGGAGTCCTTGGAGCTGAGAATTACTGAGAAATTCCATTCTCTTTGCAGAATGCTTCAAGTATGGCATTTCTGAACTCTGTTCCATTATCACTTTTTAATGCAATCACACTTGCATTGTTGGCCTTTGCTTCCTTGTCAACTCTCTTTATGTGCTCAATGATTACTTGTGGAGCCTCATCTTTTGATGCCAGAAATTCCACCCATGTATACCTTGTAAAGTCATCAACCATCACCAAGGCATACTTCTTTCTTCCTAGTGACATAATATTGACAGGCCCAAACAAGTCCATATGAATGAGTTGTAGGGGCTTGGTTATTGATGTCACTGTCTTTGACTTGTGACTTGATCTTTTCATTTTTCCTCTTTGACAAGCCTCACACACTCCTTCTTAACAGAATTCAAGTGTGGGCATGCCTCTCACTAACTCTCTTTTGACTAGAGAATTAATGGCTTTAAAGTTCAGGTGTGATAATTTCTTGTGCCACAATCAATAATCTTCATTTGATGCTTTTGAGTAGAAGCAACAAATTTTGTCCTTGTTTGCAGAGTCCATATTGGCTACAAACAGGCTTCCTTTCCTCACTCCAGATAGAGCAAAATCACCAGTCTTCTTGTGGGTGATCAAACATTCATCTTTGTCAAAATCCACCTTGAATTCCCTATCAGTAAACTGACCAACACTTAGCAGATTATGCTTGAGTCCCTTGACCAGTGCTACATCTTCAATGATGACATTTCCAACTTTCAACTTGCCATATTCCAATGTGTTACCCATGCTGTCATCTCCAAAAGCAACCATTGGGCCAGCCTTCTCCTCATACTGTGATAGCAGGGCCATATCACCATTCATATGATTTGAGCATCCACTGTCCAAAATCCACATGACCTTCTTTTCACTTTCTTTGCCCTTCAAACACAAAGGTATTACTTCTCCTTTGGTACCCAAACAAGTTTGGGTCCATGTGACTTAGAAACAGTTTAATCATAAACAACATGCTTATCAACTTTCTTGGTGTTAGTCTTCTTGTCACTGTTAGAAGTCATAGAACCTGAGGTTTCAGACTTAGGTGACAGAGGTACCTTCCTAGCTTTAGGAGGACTCGAAGACTTTGACCTTGTGTAGTGTGTGTGAGAACTGTGACTGATACAACCATCAATGAATTGCCTTCTCAAATTAAAACAACTAGTCATAACATTCATGTTGCATGGCATACAGTCAAATTTATCACAGAATGGAGCATCTCTATGTCTTAGAGGCACAGAACAATCATAGAAAGGTTTGGGCACACTACCAACAGGTTTCTTACATGCATGTGTTAAATTATTGGTACTGAAACAATTCTGACAAGTTTTCCTAGGGGCATTAGGCATATAAGCATAGTTATTATCTTTGTTAATCCCTAACTTGCCATTTCTGTTCTGTTTCTTCTTAGTCACTTTCTTCTCAGATTCACTCTTCCCGGCTGAAACAAACTTAACAAACTTCTTAGGTCTTGACTTATCACCTACTGGCTCCTTGGCTTTTGGCTTGACACTCTCACTCTTAGAGGATGCTTGTTGTTCACTGGATTGTGCCTCATCCTCATCATTCAACATTTGCTTGATGAGTAAGACATCCTCATCAATTTCAAATGTTGATTCTTTAAAAATTGGAGTCTGAGCCTTTTTCAAAATCTGAGGCATTTCCATCTGAACAACAATGTCATCTTCAATGACAGCATAGCCTTTCCTCTGTTTAAGAGTGTCATAGTCAATTCCAATTGCAGCCTTGGGTTTAGCTTGAATCTTCTCACAGTAGGATTGTACTAGACCAGATGATTTCTTAAAAGTTTTCAGTTTGAATTCATTTTCAGCTAGTTCATCCCTAAGGGCCTTTTCAACTTGACTAGCACATAGAACCTTATTCTGCAGATATTCAACTTCTTTCTTAAGGTTTTCTACTTGCATAGCAGTTAGCTCAAGTTCCTCATTCTTTTTGGTTAATATTTCATTTCTAGTAGACAGTTTAGCAATTTCTTCATTAGCAGCAGTCATACTAGTATGAATATTAAACATCTCAACAGATAGTTGTTCAATCATGCATTTATACTCAGAAACAGACATGTCTATAGTAGTGAGAGATGGTACCTGAGAGTCTGATGAAGATGTGTCATCCTTGGAATTGGCCATCAAGGCATAGTTACAAAATTCTTGCTCTTCTCCATCACTGTCAGAATCATCCCAACACTTCCCTTCAGCTATGTAGGCCTTACCTTGTGTCTGCTTTTTCAGAAGGGCCTCATACTTCGCTTCGAGCTCAAGATACTCTTTATCCTTCTTTTTAGGCTTCTTGCATTCACTGGCAAAATGCCCTAGGTCATTGCATCTATAACACCTTACAGATGACCTATCCACATGGCTGGTTTTGAACTTATTCTTGTTTGGTTTCACAGGTGCCTTGCTCTTGTTGAATGAATGGTTTTGGGTTTTAGGTTTGAAGGGCTGATTCCTCTTGAATCTGATGTATGGAAATTTTCTGGCCATGAAAGCATATTAACTGTTTTCCATCCCATCTAGTTCTTCAAGAGTGTAAAACTCTTCTTCCTCCTTCTCCTCAACAGGTTCATTAACCTCAGCTTCAGTTTCTTCATCATCTACCACCTCCTCTATCCTTAGCTGGCTTATAGATGCTTCTAGGTCTTGAATAAATTTGTTGACAATCAAGGCACATGATGTGTTTATCATTCTGCCTTGGTTGGCTTGGATAGCCCTTTTCTGAAGCAACTCAAGCTCATAAGTTTTTAAAACCCCATAGAGCACATCATATGTAACTTTGTTCAAATCTCTTTCCCTTAGAGAAATGACCCTTTGCTCTAGATGATTTGGTGAAGATAGCAGAAACTTCATGTTCAACTCCTTTGTGCTGTAAACCTTGCCATTCATCTGCAACTCGGTAACTAGCTTGTGAAATCTCTCAAACATCTCAGTGATGCTTTCCTTGGGCTGTGCCATGAAAGCTTCATACTGTGTGACCAGTATCTGTTTCTTGTTTTCCTTGACCTCATCAGTTCCTTCACATAACACCTAAATGTGATCCCACATTTCTTTGGCAGATGTGCATGATGCAATGTTTGCAAACATTGACATGTCCATGGAATCAATAATTAGCAACATGAGGTGATTGTCAAGAGCAACCATCTCCTTTTCTGATTCTATCCATTTAGATGGTTCCTTGGCCACATAAGATCTTGGAACAGTTATGGTTCCAACAGTCTTCTCAGGTATCTCTTGTTGTGGAACAAAGGGACCATTCTTGAGAATCTCAGGATACAAAGGATGAGAGGCTTTGATGAACAACATCATTTTTATCTTCTAGAGGTTGTAATTCTCTTTGTCAAACTTAGGGACTTTCACCGTTCCTGTAGTCTTTGGTGTATTCGAACTCATGATCGTTTTTCTATTTTTGAATAAACAACCCGCTCTGATACCACTTGTTGAGTATTGAATACAGTAAAAGAATACAGAGGGGGGGTGAATGGATTCTTGAACTTTTCTTCGTTCTTGAATCTGTGTAGCAGATAGGTGTTTGTGTGTGCAAAGTTTAAGCGCGGATAAAGATAACACAAGACACAATATCACTTTAATCTAATATATTATTAGATAAAGGTTGCTACAATCTGTGAATACAAATGATAGTATTCTCAGCTTCATTTTTCTCAAAGAGATATGTCTACAATGTGTATGAAAAACTTAACCAAGTAAAGAAGTGAGATTGTATTCTTATAGAACATGAATACAACTCAGTTACTATAAATAAGGTTACAGGATAAATAACTTTCTTGCATGTCTATCCTTTTTGAGTAAGCATCCAAACAGCTACAGATTTGACTTTGCAAAGTTCTGTTCAGATCCACTTCTTTAGCTCTTTGTCTCTTCTATATCTCTCAAAGCTTCCTTGTAGGCTTTCCAGAGCACGTTACAGATTGTGGTCCATAAAGTGCACTGGCTTGTTGCAGGTTTCAGACTTGTACAATTTCTTCAGTATTTTGTCTCCAAGAATGTATTCGAGAAGTGACTAAGTGATTGATTCGAGAACTAGAATTAGATAACTCTGAGTTCTCGAATACTGTATGATTGACATATCGAATCACTTCTCGAATAGTACTTTTCTCCAGGATTCCTTGAGTTGTCGAATAGAACACTTGACTTGTCAAATCCTTGAGATATCGAATAGCTTTCTGAGTCCTTGAGATATCGAATGGAACTTTGACTTGTTGACTTCTTGAGAACTCGAATACCAATTTGACTTGTTGACTTCTTGAGTTCTCGAATAGAGTAATTAGACATGTCGAGTCTCTGAGATATCGAATGAGATATCGAACAGTTCATTTAGAGATATCGAACAGTGTCTTCTGAGATATCGAATCTCTGACTTCTCGAATGCTAGACTTCTCGAATAGACAAAAGTACTTCTCGAATTGGTACTTAGGCAAATTCTTCATTTCTTCAAATCCCAACTGTGATTATTTGACAGTCTTTATCTTCTTGCTTGAGGCATGAACCTTGGAACTTCTTTCAAGTATTATTCTTGACTATATAAGTACAGTTACACAATCTAGGATTTGATGCCTATTACAAGTACATGACAAGTAGAACCTCTACAACTAGAGGTTCCCTCAGTTAAGAGGTCATGTAAGTAATGCAAAGCATTACAAACAATTAGGCTTGTTAATAGAGGTAAACAGGCATGCCTCTGTGACTAACAATCCTAACATCAACTTGGAATCCCTAAATTGAAGCTCAAATATTATTATTCCCACCAAATCCTCCTTTCCCACAAAATCCTCCCTTTCAAATCCATAATTGATGCACACACTAATTATTCAGATTTGTAATTGATTACATATTTATTATGTTTATTACGGTGCCTAACATTACTCGCCGCCCAAACTCAAACCTTGTCCTCAAGGTTTAAGTATTTTTTTTCCTTTTCTTTATGATTGAGTACCCCTGCATGATCAATAATATTCTGAATTCTTCCCAGCTGCAAAAAGGTTGTCGACTTTCCTTGTAACAGTACCAAAACAAACTAGCTCATATCTTAGCGAGGGCTACTTATTCCATGTCAGACTTCCAGGAGTGGTTTGATATAGCTCCGGATATAATTTCTGATGTATTAGTTCTTGATTTGATTTAATAAAATTAAGTACGTTTATGTCAAAAAAAAAAAAACTTTTTTATTTGCTAAACACACGCACACCACGATATTTAGGTGGTATTCGAGAGACCACCTGCTCTCCACACACTTGGGTGGTATTCGAGAGACCACCAACTCTCCACACACTTTTCACTCAAACTTATTTCTTTATATCTTTCACATACATTTGGCTTTCTTATTTATAATTCTAACATCAACTTGGAATCCCTAAATTGAAGCTCAAATATTATTATTTCCACAAAATCCTCTTTTCCCACAAAATCCTCAATTTCAAATCCATAATTGATGCACAAACTAATTATTCAGATCATAAGACAATTCTTATGGAGTAAACTGTTGAAAAATTAAATTTTGCCATAGAATTCTACACGCGCTCGATTTCTTTGCCTAAGAAGTTAGGAGGTTTAGGTGAGAGTCTTCTGTAGAAACAAAATAATTCTGGTAAAAATGGTGGTAGAGTAATTAGAAAAGAGAGAAGGGTTGAATGAAGTGTTTATCAGTATTGGGTTGTTGGCCAAGTATCTAGACATAGGTTCTGTTTGGCAATTAGCTGATAGTTGTTAGCTGATAGTGGATTGAATTAACTGTTTTGATTAGCGGATTGAATTAGCTGTTTTGACTATCGAATTTAAATTACCTGTTTTGAATATAAGTGTTTGGTAAATAGCTTTTTGAATAACATTTTGTGACACATACCAAACCTCTAATTGAAAAAGCTCCTAAAATGAGCTTTTTGATCTCAAACATCTAACTCAAACCTCTAACAACCAAACACTCACATTAGAGGTTTCATTTGGTCAAACCTCTAATCTACCCCCAAACCTCTAATTTCATCCCAAACCTCTAACTTCCAAACACCCCCAATTAGGGCTGGCAATTTCGGGTTTCGGATCGGGTTCGGGTCGGGTTAACAGTGGGTTTCGGGTACAGGTACTCAACCCGAACCCGACCCGAAATGGGTTTCGGGTACAGGTACTCAACCCGAACCCGACACGAATGGGTTTCGGGTGACCCGACCCGAAAATAATTATATATATATATTAAAAAATATATATATTTATATATATTAAATAAATATATATATATTAAAAATAATTATATACATTAAAAAATATATTTATATTAAAAATATATAAAAAAATATATTAAATATATATATATATTAAAAATAATTAGATATATTAAAAATAATTATATATATATGTATATTCGGGTCAGTTTCGGGTTACCCGAACCCGACCCGAACCCAACCCGATTTTTCCGGGTCAGTTTTGGGTCAACCCGAAACAGACCCGAACCCGAAAAGTGCAAACCCGAACCCGACCCATGCGGGTTGGGTTCGTGTCGGGTTCGTGTCGTGGGTCCAAAATTGCCAGCCCTACCCCCAATAAATGATACTCCCTCCGTCCCAATGGATTCTTTAAAGTCACTAATTTGGGACGTCCCACTGGATTCTTTACATTACCCAAAATAGTAACTTTCAACAATAAAATACATTATTACATTCACTACTTCACTCCACTTTTTCAACACTTTACACTATTATACCCACTACTTCATTTATTTTAATAATAAAATCACTATTACACTAACTGCTTCATTTATTTTAATAATATTACACCCACTATCCTTGGTCTCCGTGCCCAATCCCAATGTAAAGAATCCAGCGGACGGAGGGAGTATTACTTAACTATATAGCAGATGAACTATCTACATGGGGTCCGATAAGAATGAAATTATATCAAGATAGTTCTGGTTCCTGAGAGCCAACAAAGAAAGAGTTAGTAATTAGAAGCATAAAAAAGAATACTGTAGATTATATTATTAATTAATTATTTATTATTTATTAATAAAAAAATAATAAATGTTTATTATTAAATTATTTGTATTGATGCAAACACAAGTACAGAACAAGAATTAAATTTCTTACTCTTTCACAGCAATGTCAATTACAGTGATATATGTAGAATCATTTGAGGCATTTTTTCCGATTTGATTAAATTTCAATCACGATAAACGATTTGAATGATCTTAATGCATATAAGAGAACTGCCCTTAATTTACCTCGTGTCACTAGTGTATAAACAAGAGGTAGAAAAAGATATGATTACGAAAACACAAGTGCATGATATATCAAAACTTCTTTACATTCAAAAACTCAAACCAAAAATTAGTTGCCAATGACTTAGATTAATTACAGTATCATGGTGATATCTTTATATGGTATAGATGTCACCAAAAAAGGAAGGGAAAGATGTCCAATAACCAAGGGAAGTAATCAATAATTCTAGCAGAAATTAACAAGGTAACTACATTATTATGATATTGTTTTATTCCCTAATTAATAAATTAAATTATACTATTAATTAATTATTTATTATTTATTAATAAATAAAGAAACGACTAGGGTTAACAAATAATTGGCGAATAAAATGAATCGTTCGTCACAGTCCACGCACTCGATAACACTAATCTCTTTCACATAGAGAAAAGCATGTCGATCAGCAATAATCCTATAAATCCTATAGTTAACTTTTTTGTTTTTTGACCGCAATCCTATAGTTAACTTTAGATAATAAAATTATATAAATTACAAGTATTTTGCATGTGCTTAATGATTCTATAGTTAACTTTAGATAATTACCTAAAATTAAGATATATTATAATACAATTCGAAGGTTATCAATATCAATATCAATATATATTCTTAATGTCTGTTAGTATTGTATTTTAAAAATTACTGCTTTTACCCTTCATTTTTTTAATCTTCTTTATTTCTTTGATGCCCTTTTTTGTCATTACACAGGAAAATTACAGCTTTTATCCTTTATGTTTTTAATCTTCTTTATTTCTTTGATGTCCCTTTTTGTCATTACACAACATTTGGAGCGACCCAATTTAGATTGGATCGACCCAAATCTCCTTTATTAATCAATTTCTTTTTTCAGGTTAAACATATTACATTTTCTATTTTTCAATAACTAAATAATTTCCTTCTTAGGTAAAATACAATATCTTTTACATTTTATCTAACTAAAATTTCTCCATTTTTAAAAACTATGATCAATTTTGTATAATAAAATAAAATAATTATATTATAATTAGTATTAACTAATCAATTACTCTTTTTCCAGGTTAAACATATTACCTTTTCTATTTTTCAATAACTAAATAATTTCCTTCTTAGGTAAAATACAATATCTTTCACATTTTATCTAACTGAAATTTCTCCAATTTTAAAAACTATGATCAATTTTGTATAATAAAATAACAAAATTATGTTATAATTAGTATTAACTAATCAATTACCTTTTTGAGCCAAATTACGTTACCTTTTCTCTTTTCTATAACTAAAATATCTTTTTTTCCAATTGTATCATGGACGGTTACCTTTTTCAAACACGTTACCTTTTCTCCCTTTTCTTACGAAAATTTTTCTTTTTCCAATTATATCACGGGCGATTCTATTTAATAAAAATAAAATAATAATATTATAGTACTAATAATTAACTGATTACCTTTTCAACTAAAACGTATCATCTTTTATATTTTTTCTAATTAAATTCCCTTTTTTTCTAGAAATTTCAGGGGCAACATTAATTTCTCATTTTCTAAAAACTATGAGCAATTTTATTTAGTAAAATAACATAATTAAATTAAAATTACTATAAACTAATCAATTACCTTTTTCACATAAATTATGTCATCTTTTTAATTTTCACGTTACCTTTCTATTTTTTAAAACTAAAATCTCTCTTTTCCCGATTTTATCACGGGCGGTTCTGTTTAATACAATAAACTAATAATATTATAATATTAATAATTAACCGATTGCATTTTTTATCTAAAACGTATCAATTTCTATTTAATGAAATAAAATAATAATTATATAAATACTAATAATTAGCCGATTACCCTTTTCAAGTAAAACCTATAATATTTTCTATATTTTCTAACTAAAATCCCTCATTTTCTAGAAATATCACGGATAACATTTATATAATTATTATCAAATCTCATATAAAAATTTAAGCCTCCCAAATTTATATTTTAAAAAAATTAACTTAAATTAATGAAAAATTCATATAATATTAAAAAAAAAATTGTGCATCGCACGGGTTTTAAGCTTGTATAATAAAAATTTGTATACAACGAATACTATCTGTTAGATTTTTAGTTAAAAATTAGAACTGTTGTATACTTATATAAAGGAGAAACGAGGGGAGGGGAGGTGGCGCCTGTCAAATAGCTCGGTTCTTTTTTTTTTTTTAAATTTCTCTAATTTTTGAATTAATAATTCCAATGATTAAAAAAAATCTCAATTGCATTTTAAAACTTTACTAATAGAGGAAACTAAATATATAGTTTCATTATTTTTTACCTATAAAAATTTTACTAATGAAGTAAAGTAAATATTTAAATTGCATTTTAAATTTTTACTAATCGAGGAAACTAAATATACAATTTCAATATCCTTACCTTTAAAATTGAATTTTAAAACATTGAAAGTTTGGTCGGTTGGTCAGTCGGTAGGTCGGTACCTATTGTTTTTACTTAATTATAAATAAAATTTATCCTAATAACTAATCGATTTTTGTTTTCAAGTAAAACATATTAAAATAATCAATTTCCTTCTAAAATACGTTACATTTTCTATTTTCTTTAGCTAAAATCTCTCTTTTTCCAATTAAATGACGCCCTTACTTAATTATAAATAAACAATTTCCCAATAACTAATCAATTTTCTTTTTCAAGTAAAACATATTAAAATAATCATTTTTTTAAAAAAAAACGTTACCTTTTCTATTTCTGTTAGCTAAAATCTATATATTTCCGATTATATGGCGCCGGTCGGTTGGTTGGTTGGTCGGTCGGTCGGTACCTATTGTTTTTACTTAATTTACCATTACTTAAATATAAATAAAATTTCTCCTAATAACTAATCAATTTTTGTTTTCAAGTAAAACATATTAAAATAATCAATTTCTCTAAATTGCATTTTAAATTTTACTAATCGAGAAAACTAAATATACAACTCAATTGCATTTTAAATTTTATTTAGAGTGGAAATTAAATATCACTAACAAAATATAATAAAAATTCGTATACAACGAATAATATCCGTTAGATTTTTAGTTAAAAATTAGAACTATTATATAAATATATAAAGGATATCTGAGGGGATCTAAACCTCTACTATTTATCCTTCATTTTTTTATTAATAATATAATTAATGATAATTAGCCGATTACCTTTTTCAATTAAAAGATTTTTACTTATAATTGATATGATATTACCTTTTATAAATACCTAAAATATCATATCTTCCAATCAATAAATTTTTTCTCTCTAATCAGCATTTGGAGCGACCCAATTGGATCAACCCAATCTAAACCTCTACTATTATCCTTCATTTTTTTATTAATAATAATTAATGATAATTAGCTGATTGTCCTTTTCAATTAAAAGATGTTTACTTATAACTAATGATATTACCTTTTATAAATACCTAAAATATCATATCTTCCAATCAATAATTTTTTTCTCTCTAATTAAAACACGTTGACTTTTAATTTAAAACATAATATTGTAATAATTAATACATACCCAAAAATATGACATCATATCTTCTAAGCACTAACAAAATATAATAAAAATTCGTATACAACGGATAATATCAGTTAGATTTTTAGTTAAAAATTAGAACTGTTAGATTCAATGATTAAATATATTACATGATTAAATTTATTTATTAATTGCATACCCAAAAATATGACATCATATCTTCTAACCACTAACAAAATATAATAAAAATTCGTATACAACGAATAATATCCGTTAGATTTTTATTTAAAATTAAAACTGTTAGATCTAATGATTAAATATGTTACATGATTAAATTTATTTACTAAAATTTCAAGGTTCGAATTCCGTCAACGATACTATTATCCTTCATTTTCTTAATCTTCTTTATTTCTTTGATGCCCCTTTTTACCATTACATAGCATTTGGAGCGACCCAAATTAGATTGGATCGACCCAAATCTAAACATATACTATTTTTTGTCATTACACAACATTTGGAGTAACCCAATTGGATTGACCCAAATCTAAACCTCTACTATTGTATTATCCTTTACTTTTTATCTTTCTTTATTTCTTTGATTCTTCGTTTTATCATTACTCAAATCTATTTCTGTCATTTTTCACCTTCAAGTCCAAGCCGTTCAAATCTCACACTGCTGGATTTTGACGAATGTTTGCACTTTTCAGATTTGAAAACTGGGTTTTTCACCAAATTAACATCTCAACCCCCTGAAGTAGGGTTAAGGTATGTGTACTAGACCTCCATACGAGTCATATATATTTGGTTCCGGTTTTTAGTTTGGCCATAAGAGTTAAGTTTTTATTGATTTTATAGTATTAAAAATTAGACAGGATAATATTTGTTTGGTTTTGATTTTGGTTTGAAATTTAAGAATTAAAGTTTTAATGAATTACCCGATGTTTTTTATTAGTTAAACTATTACTAGAGTGTCCATACTACTCTGTATAGAGTGCTTTGTATATTTATTGGTGTATAGTGTGTGTGTTTGTATGAAGAGTATTGTTTACTTTGGTATGGTGTATGTTGTGGTGTATTAAATTGTTTAGAATAATGGGTAATCATAATAAGGGTTTTGGTTGAGTTGGATTAGTGTACGTTACTCTGTTTTTAATTAACTATATATAATCACTTAGGCCTTCAGCCTTAAATATGATTTTTCAAAAATCAATGACATAGTGTCAATCTCTCTGCCCTGTAAGCCTTGGTTCCTGCCAATCGTAATTTTCCCAAGCCAACTGCCCAGATTCTTTAACAGAGACCACTGACCTGTCTAATTCTACCTTGATAATAATGACCACTGACATTTGTGTAATTCTTTTGCAAGCATTAAAGTAACAATTGGTGCAAAATTGCAATGTGCCATTGTGGCAGTGTCACAGTTAAAGCACTAGAAGTGGCCTTCAGCCTTAAATATGATTTTAAAATATGTCCGAGTGTAGCTATCAGCCTTTAGGGTGACAATGTTATTGATGCCTTGATATAGTTTTATGTACCCGACAATCCATTATAAAAAAAAGTATTCAACTTTTCGGTTTTTTTAATATTTACCCAAGGGCACTAAATAAGAATTTGGTTGGCATTTTTCGATTAGTTTGTTATCAATTATATTATTAATAGCCCAACAAGTTAATACATACAAAAATCTGTGAAAGTTTGACTGGTGTGTGCAAATTTTGCATCACACTGTCTGGCCCCGCAGGGGCTGTGCAAATTGTTTGATTAATAAATTAGGAATAATGTTTACAAGGTCTAGATAATCAATGAATAATGTTCTTCATGAATGGAGTGCGGCTTTCAATGTTAATGTCAGCTGACTAAGGTGCACTCCAAAGAAAAGTGGATGAAGAGAGAGTTGTTCTTCTTAAAATTAATTGGTACTGAATATATATGCAGTCTTATTAAAAGCAAATGTTTTGATCTGCTGATGTAAATCTTATTATACAGACAAAGGTGTGAGAATCTATTGCAAACATCAACTGTCCTACAGTCTACACTTAGTGGGATAGGTCTTTGGTATTTAACATTGTAGCAGCTGTAAAATTAATAGGATGCATGATCTTTGTATATAAACAATACTTTATTTTCTGTAGAATTGAATTAGTGAGAACTGAGAAGTATAGATATCGTCTCTCTAAAAGTAAGATTCATACTTCAAAGCTTGCTATTAAGTGCTAATGTACTATAGGGTAGTAATCCCTCATACTTCTTCTATTTCAAATTAGAGGCCCATTGTCTACATGACACGGAAAAATAACAACCGAATTTCCAAGCGTACAAAATCACTAAAACACTATTCTAAAATTCAATAAGTTCATGCAATCAGTGATACGTCACCTTTGTTTAAAGTCATTGTACTTATAGGTACCAGTTTGCTTATGTATTCCCATTAATTTTATTTTTGGTCACCCCTCTAAGTTGATCACAAAAAAATTAACCCCCCATCAAAATAAGTAGTTTAAAAATATATTCAAATTCAAATTATTATATTCGTTTCAATAAGAACATACTTTTAATATAATAAAGCCAATAAAATAAAAATTTAACAATTTCAGAAAGCGAGAGCCATGGTGAAAGACCTTAATTTGAACATAAACTATAAATCTACTAGAATATTTATCCGATATTTTGACTTGCTTATTTAATTGTATAATTTACTTATTTTTAATAAAAGAATCTATATTAATAACATATATACACTGTATTTTCATACATGAATTTACTAATACAGTTTAATGGTCACGCTCTGGTGAGAATGAGAACAGTGAGAACACACATATGCACTACATTTCAAGCTATTTTAAAGGCCCCGCTAGGGGCATCTTCACCAAAAAAAAGTCTTATAATTCTACCCTCTATCCATTCATAAAAAAATTAACAAAAAAAAAAAAATTAAAATGAGAACAGTGAGAACACACATATTCGCTACATTTCAAGCTATTTTAAAGGACCCCGCTAGGGGCATCTTCACACAAAAATCTTATAATTCTACCCTCTGTCCATTCATAAAAAAAATTAACAAAAAAAAATTAAAAATTGCTTGAAATGTGATCTCATTGTTCTCCAACATTTACACATTATATTAACTATGAGGTCTCATAGTTAATATAATATGTTATTGATATTATATGAGGTTTAATGTTTTGGAGCCATGTAATGTTTTGGAGCCACTGGGGGTGAAGGAATTATCATTTCCGCATTTGAATAATGAAGACAATTTATTATTGTTTTCAATCTGAGAACAATATTTGTAAAAATATTTATTACTTTTATTGCAGATTTTGATGGATTAAATAGATTTTCAACATTGTTAAAATAGAATTGTATGCTACTTTTTTATATAAATTTTAGCATATCATTATTTTATTAAATACTTATATAACTGTATATAATATCTTTCTAAGAATTGATTATTTATATAATTGCATACAATATCTTTTTAAGAAATCAATCAAATTTGTTAAATTTTTGGTATTATCAATTTAAATTAAATAAGATGTTTTAAGAAATCAATCAAATTTGTTAAATTTTTGGTATTATCATTTTAAATTAAATAAAATGTCGTGTACGAAGTACGGGCAAAATGCTAGTTTTTGTAAATGCATGTGGGTGGATTTTTGTAAATGCATGCGAGTGGATTTCATATTACAAAAATGTTATCTACCTTTTATACTCAAAATACTGATAATTTTAGATAATTACCTATGGTTAACCATAGGATGAGTTAAAAAAAAAAATTATAGGAACATTTTTCTCATTTTGCAATTATTTTTTTACCAAAGCAAAACCATCTTTAACATCAAAATTCAAATTTAATTGAGTTGAATTACAATGTATCCTAAATTTTGTCAATATTTTTATTTTTTTTCTTTGTGTATTAGATTTCACCTACACTACTAATCTTTTTTTCTCCAACAAGACCTTGTCTAATTTCATCATAGTAAAACAGCCTAAATTCTTTTGCTTTTGTACCATTTTTAAAATGTAAATGTTATAAAATGGTATCAGAACTTAAATTATTCCCTTTTCAATGGAAATGAGTACAACTAATCTTGATAGTGATTCATTACATTTTAAAAATAAACAGAAAAAGTAAATTTTTTTTTCCTATACTAAATTCGGTAACACAACATAAGTGTTATGAATCACGCCAAGTTTTATCTCCTACAAGGCTACAACTACAAAGGCATCTAATCTGCAAAAACAAGGACACTATGATTTATGCTATACCTACCTTATGAAACACTTTTTCTTTTATGAAATAAAAACACACATTGTTATTCACGCAACATACACTCCAACAATAATTTCGGATCAGTCCAAAATTAAATAACACAATAATGTCATAAATTCAAAAAATTATCATTGAATTAGATGATCAAGTTATCATTGAATTTGTTCATGAATTCGATTCTTGTTTACATAATTTATTTAGAATATCAATAAATTAAAAGAAGTAACAGCCAAAATTAAAACGAATAAAGAGGAGGCTGACAAAGAAAATATTAAGAAGAACGCATGAACAAACAAAAAGGATACGGAGTAAGATATAATTTAAAGATTTATAAAATTCTTTTTGTCTTTCGCATTAATTAAGGAACTCGTAACAGCTTCGCGTCATATTATTTCGTCTTTAACTAAAGCCCTAATTAATAAATAAAAAAATAATTATTTTACATGTTCCTTTCAACTTTTTAGTGGTTAAATTCATTAATTTTTGATTAAATACAAATAAATATTTAATGACTCTTTTAAAAACCGAAATTGTATTTTGAAGTAGACTGTAGATTAGATATATTTTTTAATGATATAATTTTTTTATTTTTTATAATTATATAATACATATAAATTTCAATCAAATTTTTATAATTTTGATTCGTCAAAACCTCTGTTATTGAAATCGGACGATTTCTGAAAAATTTCAGATAAATCGTCTAAAAATCGGTCAAAATTTTGGAACCGATTCGATCGATTTTGTAAAAATCGCAATAAATTGCCGATTTTTCAACCGAATCATTCAATAAATCGTAAATCGGTACCTCAACCAAATAATTTCGATTTCCAAAATCTGCGGTCAAAACTAAAAAATGCCATGCATACTGAAACAAAGAAAGAGTATAATATTATAATTTATAAGTGAAATAGTAAAATAAATAAAGAAACGAATAGGGTTAACAAAATAATTGGCCAATAAAATGAATCGTTCGTCACAGTCCACGCACGATTCCAACTCGATAACACTAATCTCTTTCACATAGAAAAGCGTGCCGTGTGTGTGTATGTGTAAGTATATCCCTATATATAGACACACAACTCCTATCCTATAAATGGCCGCCATTAGAGTATTGTCTCTTCCTTCATCTCTAACTCTCATTGCTTCCACTTCTTACACTTGTACCACTAAACTACGTCGTACTACTAGTTCTTCCTCCTTGTTGCGTCTTACGTTGTCGTTTTGTTGTAATAATAATACTACTAAACGCATGGCTCACTCTATTCCTCGTGCTACTCTTGGTCTCACTCATCCTGCTCAGATCGATCCTCTCAAGGTACCTTTCATCTTTTTTTTTAAAAAAAAAACTTTTTATTAATTTCTAATCATATTTGTTAATCTGTTTTTAGCTTGTAAATTTTTTGTATTATTTTGATCTAAGTGCGTATTAAAATATGTTGTTTATGATTACTATTATTCAACAACATGTAAATTGTGATGTTTATGGTACTTGTATATTGAATTATGGAAGAAAAGAAGATTAGATTGTGAAGCTTAATTATTAGGATCTTGAGTAACGATCTAGATCTTTGATTTTTGTTTCTACGAACCATGGAATTTCAGATCATGCGTGGTTGATTATTGCTTTTTAAATAGTGTTTGTTGTGTTTTACTGTGTTCAAATTTGTTTTTCGAATATATGGGCACTTGATTTTAATTACAAACCATCCTAGCTTACAAACTGTGAATCCTAAACCTGTAAATGAAATTTGGTGATTTTCATTTGTATTTCAGTAAATCTTATATCAGTATATGTATTATGGTGAATCTTATATGGGCACATGTCCCTTGGCAAACTATTGTTGGAACATACATATCGATGAACAAAATCCAGTGTTAACCTTATCAACTCTTAATGAACGCTGATGGGGTTATTAAGAGTTGATAGGGTTGTGGGTTCACATAAAATTTTTGAGTGTTAATCCTATCAACTCTTTTCAAGCGTGGATAGTATGTTGCATCAATTATATGAATTCCCAAAAGTGAATAGAAAATGAGCAGAGACATAAAAAGTAGTTTAGTTTTGCGATGATTGTTGAAAAACAAAATCAACTTCATATTTGGATACTGTTTTTTTGTATAATTATTTGAAAAATTCTTTAATATATATAATCATCGAAACATTTTTTTTACTTTTATCAAGAATATTTCAATTTTACTCTCCTCCAACGTCCAGCACCACGGGCGTAAATACTAGTATATATTTACTTTTGGTGGATTCCTCAGGTTTATAGCATTTGTAGGTAGGATGCTTTGTATGTAGGGTAAGAGTTGGTGAATGTCTAAAATTAGTAAACTATTAAATATAAGTGTAGGTAATTGGATTAGTTTTTGGATGCACAATTTAACATATCTTAACTCAACAACTAGGAGACAATTCACAATTAGATAAGCCTAGGTTACAATGTACATAACCATTCCTCAGATCATTATTATAACCTATAATTAGGAAATTAAAAAATTATTTCAAATCATCAACAAGTACTTTTTTACAAGTTTTTTGCATTAAGATATGTCATGTATAAGCTTTTAGCAGCTAAAATTACAGTTTTTAATTTTTTATGTGTTGGAAACTATGTTAGATCTCCTTTGCCGCAAAAGAGAGCGATTTGGCAGAATGGAAAGGAGACATACTTGCTGTAGGTGTGTTGGAGAAGGACATGGCCAAAGATGAAAGCTCTAAATTCGTGAACTCAATATTAAAAAAGCTAGATTCACAGTTAGGCGGTTTGTTGGCTGAAGCTTCATCCGAGGAAGATTTCACTGGAAAGGTTGGACAATCCACAATTCTTAGGCTTCCTGGCCTTGGGTCTAAAAGAGTTGGTTTAGTTGGGTTAGGCAAAGGTCTTCCGGCTTCGTATCGTAGTCTTGGTGAAGCTGTTGCTTCAGCAGCAAAGGCTTCCCAGGCAAATAATGTCGCAATTGCACTTGCATCTACGGAGGGAATATCAGCTGAATCCAAGCTTAGTACAGCATCAGCGATAGCAGCAGGTACCTGATTTACCTAATCAAAACCAAGATTCGAAATTCTGGGAATACAAATATGTATCATAGGTTTCATATTGTCGTGTGTTGAATTGTATTAGGGATGATCACCGGGACTTTTGAAGATACTAGATTCAGATCGGAATCAAAAAATCCATCTATTAAATCTGTGGATATTCTTGGCCTTGGAAGTGGGCCTGAGCTAGAAAAGAAGCTTAAGTATACTGAAGAAGTTTGTACAGGTGTAATTTTTGGAAAAGAGCTTGTAAATGCACCTGCTAACGTTCTCACTCCTGGTCAGTACTTTTTGGTTTTTCCCCCTCATTTCCATTTCTTTTCATCCTCTCATCCATACTCCTGGTCTGTTATATGTTGCTTTTCATGGCTCATGTTTAATGTAAATTAGGCTCATCTATATGTAGCTTCCCACTTCAGGAAGTGCAATATCCTTTTCTCGATTGCTAATTAGGTTGTATCTTTTTCTCCAACATGAAATTATACTGAAGGTGTTTCATCTCATGATGTCTTTTAATACTGCAGGGGTTTTGGCAGAAGAGGCTAAAAAGATTGCATCATTGTACAGTGATGTTATTTCTGCAACAATTTTAAACGTAGAACAATGCAAAGAACTAAAGATGGGCTCCTATCTTGGTGTTGCTGCTGCAGCATCCGAAAATCCTGCTCATTTTATTCATTTATGTTACAAGCCTCCAAACGGCACTATTAAAAGCAAATTGGCTTTAGTGGGAAAGGGATTGACCTTTGACAGGTACGTGAATTGTACACATACTGATTATATGTTGTAAGAGGTGTTTGTTGGAATAACCTAAGAATGTATATATATGTGTGCTTTTGAAAAACTACAGAGGTCTGTTCTAATTATAGTCCTACAGTCCTACTATGAACTAAATTTTAGCTTTAGATCAAGCTGTAAGAATACTGATTACCCATAATATTGCACCTTTTCTTCATATAGTATTAGAAGAGACGGGTGAACAACATAATTGAGTTTCCTTTTTGAATCTATGACGGCATATATATTTTATATTTATTTTCTTGGGTACCATCATAGCTATTACAAGCCTTTTTATACTGGAGATTTCCACAGGTAGCAAAAAATTGTGTACCTAAGATTCTTTTGATTTTTCTAGTGGTGGCTACAACATCAAGACAGGACCTGGCTGTTCGATTGAGCTCATGAAATTTGATATGGGGGGCTCAGCTGCAGTATTAGGTGCAGCTAAAGCTATTGGGCAAATTAAACCCGCTGGAGTGGAGGTGAGACAGATTCTACATTTTAACTGCTCACACCCTCTCTATCTGTCCTAGGAAAGAATGTAATAATCTTTAATCTTATCTATGTGAAATTTGTAGTTTGAGTTTATTAACAGTTTTTTTTTTTTTTTTTTAAATTCTGAACTCTTAGGAGCTTCAAGTCTTTGGTTGTATCAGGTTTGACATTTATGCAATCAATTTGACCTTGTAGATGTTTGGCTTGTAGGTTCATTTCATTGTTGCTGCTTGTGAGAATATGATCAGTGGAGCAGGCATGAGACCTGGAGACATTTTAACAGCTTCCAATGGAAAGACAATTGAGGTAATGAATTAAAGTTTCAGACACAGGGTTTCCAGTACCTGTGCCATGGGATGATGCATATGTTTTTTTTTTTTTTTTTACTTTGAGAAATGTAGACAAGTGTCTACATTATCTAATGAACATTAACTGTTAAATATTACTCTGGTTAATCTTCGTACTTAGATTTTCAGAAGCATATATGTATCTTTGTTTGTGCATGTGTATATTGGGTTAGTGTTTCATGCTCAGTTATTCATTATCACTACACTGGTGGGACTTCTAAGCCAATGAAGGTGGGAACCAAGTTCAATACACACACACACATTAAGTTGTGAGTCGGTGAAGAGGAAAATGTGATTTTCTTTCAGTTCTCTGCAATATGTCTGTTTTCAAGTCAGAAAAGGACATGAAATTAAACAAGGATTTTATATTATGTTATATTTTAAGCCTGTTCAACATATTTACATATTGATATACTCTCTTCTTTGTTGCATTCTCATATCCTGACATGTGAATGATATCTTCTAAGCTGATCAAACCTCAACTGCAGGTCAACAACACTGATGCTGAAGGCAGACTTACCCTTGCTGATGCTTTGGTGTATGCTTGTAACCAAGGAGTGGACAAGGTATTACACATAGTCCTCTGATTTGATGTTCTTATAACTAGTATGTGCTTTATTCTGTCGTAAGTGGCTCTCTTCCTTCCATGAGTCATTGTGTCTTCTGAAGGACCTGTTATATTCTAATTGCAAGCTGTACAATAATTGAATACTTCTGTGTCATTTTTTTCCTCTTTGCTTATACTTTGCTAAGCCATGCTTAATCTTTCTGCAGATAATTGATTTAGCTACATTAACTGGGGCATGTGTGGTTGCCCTTGGGCCCTCAATTGCAGGTATTGCGTGTCTTCTGTTCATTTGTTTGTCATGAAGGAAAATTGTTAATTTTTTGGTATCTCTCCGTGGTATAGATAAACCTATGATCTATACGCACTGGTTGCACAGTTGGGTGTAGTAGTGCAGATTATAAGGTTCTTACAAGAATTACAAAGAAATTTAAATATCTGGAAAATATAATATTATTCTTTATATGTTAGGAATTTTCACACCGAGTGATGAACTAGCAAAGGAGGTAGTTGAAGCTTCAGAAATAGCTGGGGAAAAACTTTGGAGGTTGCCGATGGAGGAAAGTTATTGGGAGTCCATGAAGTCTGGCGTAGCTGATATGGTCAACACTGGAGGTCGTCAAGGTGGTTCCATCACAGCAGCTCTTTTCCTCAAGCAGGTAATGCATCAACAGTACTCTCTGTACAGATACATGTCATCTATGTACATATATGGATTTGTAATTAATTTGAGAACTGAACCGGCTGAGAAATAGACCTTAGTTCTTGGCTGTTTTCAACCGGTCAGCCCTCTACACTGAAACATGTGGTGCTTTACAAATGTACAACTACAGTAACCAAGTATTCTACATGTAGTTAGATTGTATGATTGGTATGATGAAGTCTGATATTGTACCGGTTCTTCTGTGCAGTTTGTTGATGAGAAGGTTCAGTGGCTTCACATTGACATGGCTGGACCTGTATGGAGCGACAAGAAGAAAGCTGCAACAGGCTTTGGCGTTTCAACTCTGGTCGAATGGGTTGTGAAGAATTCTTCATCGTAGACGGAGTGTCCTTATTTTAGGGTGTGCAGTTGGTTGTTACTGTACATCTAAATTTTAACACGTCTCGAGGGGAAACAAAAATTAGGGGATCCATAGATGGTGGGTTTGTTGTGGACAATTCTGAATTGTATGGATAAGTTGATGCTATTTTAAATAAAAGAAAAGAGTGCTTAGCTGAAGCATCACTGTTATGAAAAGGATTCCGTTCCACCCTACGCCTTACCGATCCAATAATTTCTGATATCTAGTAGTAATTTTTTGTTGATCTGAACACTTGAACCGTTTCGAAACTGTTATTGCGAAATTTCAAATGTTTAGATTCTGTTTCAACAAGTACAATCTACCGAGACTTACACTTGAAGGAGTGTGAGACAATGTGTGTAAATCTCTTAAGATTGGAACAGTAGCAGTTTGTCAAGTTTGTGAACCTATAAAATTTTAAAAAAAAATAAAATTTTCTCTATAATGTACTACGGAGCATTGTTGTAAAAATCGGTAATCGGTATAAATCGGTTGAGATACCGATTTAAGATTAATCGGGTAATCGGGGATTAATTGGAAGGATTAATCGGAGTATTAATCGGATATTAGAATGACATTTAATATATTGGTCTAATTTACAATAAAACATATCATTTTAAATAAATTAATCGGATAAATCGAATCGATTAACTACCTTACAGAGGATTAATCGGGGATTAATCGACTAAATCGGGAATTTTTAGAACCATGCTACGGAGTAGTAAGTTTTTTTTTTTTTTTTAAATTTTTTAAATGACTACTAGAACTCTAGAAGCTCTCTAGAAGACTAGAAGAGCGGCAAAATTTGTGAAGTCAACAGGAGGTGTATTTTATCCAAAATTTATATAAGTAGCCAATAGGAGGCCTATTTTATCCAAAATTTAAATGTACAAGTTATTACCTCCGTCCCAGTCAATACTTTACATTGTGATTGGGCACGGAAAACAAGGATAGTGAGTGTAATATTGTTAAAATAAATGAATTAATGAGTGTAATAGTAGTTTTATTGTTAAAATAAGTGAAGTAGTAGGGTGTAATAGTGTAAAGTATGTTGAAAAAGTGGAGTGAAGTAGAGAATGTAATAATGTATTTTATTATGAAAAGTTATTATTTTTGGTAATGTAAAGAATTGGTGGACGTCCCAAAAAAAAAAGTTTAAAAAAAAAAGAGGGACAGACGGAGTACATTTTACTGTATTTTTGATGAATCAAAGTAAAATATAAATTCAAATGGTAAAAGTTTAAACGTCAAGTGATAGTTTATTTTTTATCATTTTAAATTTGGATTTGATTTTGGTTTATCCCAAAATTTGATAAAATAAATACTTATTTATAAGGAATTTAAGTCCATTTATTCAAAGAAGAGTATACTGGAAGCTGCATATAGGGGTGTCAATTTCGGGTTCGGGGTATCTGATTGTTTCATGTTGATTTTTTCCTAACCCTAACCCGTATTTATCGGATTCGTATCTGGTTTCGGGTCATTTCGGGTTTCACTACCTCAACTCTTTTTTAGAGTGATTGAAAATATATTCTTATATTATATATTCCCTCTATCCCGATTTATATGGACATGTTGTTTTTGCAGAAATTTTAAGAAAAAATAGTTCATTTTTTTTTATTGCACGTGAAAGTTACATTTTAAGTGTATAATATGTACTGTACCCTTTGTGAATTGTGAGATTTAAAAAAGGGCATGACATATAAAAAACATTGTTATTACTATTAAATAATTATAAACCAACTAGCGAGTCTCTATCATTGCACGTGAAAGTTACTTTATTGTACATAAATTTATTTAGTTATTTTAAACATAAATTATTTCAAAAATAGGGTTATAAATAAAGGATTAATTTTGGGTTGTTTTCAGATTTCGGGTTCGTGTGTTTGTTTCGAATTAAATATTTATTGATCCAAATTTATATTTTCTTAAATTAAATTGGTATTGGATTTCAAATTAAGTCGAAAATTGACACCCCTAACCCCTAAGTGTATATGCTGAATTATTGTAGTTGTATCGGATCACGTAATTTAGAGCATGTTTAGCCCCCCTTTTATTATTTTTTTTCCTACTTAAAGTGATTATGAGGTGTTTGTCTAACCTTTTTTTTTTCCACTTAAAGTTAGTTTTAGTTCAAAAAAAAAAAGTAGCTTGGAGGTACTTTTTTTCCACTTATTTTTGTTCGTATATCAATTTTTATGTATTTGAGTCACCTTTTAACTTGTATTGTATTCTTTGCATATATTTGTATTTTATACTTTCAAAAAAATATAAATTTCTTTTTTTTAATTAATTTTTTAAAAATAAATTTACTTTAAGTGGAATTAGCCAAACAGATACACCTAACTTTAAGTGAAAAATATCACTTTTCACTTAAAGTGAGTAAGTAGCACTTTAAGTGATAAGTAACAATTTTTAAGTTAAGCCAAACACCCTCTTAGTTTACTAAACAAGTGACAGTAGACCCCACCGTGCCAACAATGATTATTCTTTGATTTCAGACACGGATAGATCGACTCTTGCTATTACAGACTACAGTAGTAGTTCTTTCTGTTGTCTCCCTTTGTTTTAAAAATATAATTAATTAATAATAGTTTAATACTAATAAACCAGTTTTCTTGAAAATGTTCTAAACGATTAAACTTTGAAAAACAACATACAGTATTTCACTAGTTTGAGAATTGAGATAGTGAAGAAAGAAGAGAGCAAAAGTAAATACAAATGGAGTAATAAAAAGATGAGTGCATCTCTTACTGTGATGACCTTGAATCTTCTGGATGATCAACCAGAAGATAGCCCAAATTCATGGACTAACAGAAGGGATTTGTGTGTTAGTGTCATCACTAGTTATTCCCCTATCATTCTCTGTACCCAACAAGGTATACTCACACACACTTACATACAATTTTTTGTGTGTCTTTATATGATCTTTATGTTTTAATGTTTTGTTAAAGTGGGATATCAGTCATGGTACTGTTTTATCTTTGTTTGTAGAGTTGGGTTTTGTTTCTTATCTATGTTATTCTTGTTAAAAAGTTTGATATCTTGAGTTTACTGAAATGGTTTCTTGTTTGGTTTTTGTCTTGTTCAAGGCTTAATCTCACAACTGGAGTTCCCATACAATATTTTGTGTGTATTTATATGATCTTTATGTTTTAATGTTTTGTTCAAGTGGGATATCAATCATGGTACTGTTTTATCTTTCTTTGTAGAGTTGGGTTTTGTTTCTTATCTATGTTTTTCTTGTTTTTTTGTTAAAAACTTTGATATCTTGAGTTTACTGAAATGGTTTCTTGTTTGGTTTTTTGTCTTGTTTAAGGCTTAATCTCACAACTGGAGTATCTTCGACAGTCTTTGCCAGGTATTGTTTTCGATTGTGTTCTATTTTCTTCAAATTCTGTTTCAACTCCAACTGTAATTTAACTGAAATTGTCGGTGCTACTTTTATTTTTTTGCTAATGGAAAATCAGCTTTTCTAAAAATTCGAAAGTAAAATCTTATGGCAATGTAAGTTCTAAGTTAGCAGAGAAGAACAATAAGTTGGCTTTCTACTTCCATCTTCAAGTAGTAATGCACCAAGAAAATAATTTAGCTCATCTTTTATGCAACACAAGATTTGTAGTTGTGCTCATTTTTTGCATCAAAATATCTTATAATCTTTAGTGAGTTAAGCCCGAATGGGGCCTGCGGGTTTGCTCATTTAATTTTTAGTGTAGGACCCACCATACAGAGGAGCTATCAGTATAATATAGTAGAGTATGCATACTGCAAACATTTTCTTTTCAAATGATTTAAGATGTGTACATTCAGTAATTCAATTGTCAGTGCTAGGCT
The DNA here is from genome assembly GCA_037693485.1 of Kitagawia praeruptora. NCBI lineage: Eukaryota > Viridiplantae > Streptophyta > Magnoliopsida > Apiales > Apiaceae > Kitagawia > Kitagawia praeruptora. The sequence goes on along the minus strand of CM075344.1, from coordinate 153,989,832 downwards.
ATTAGTAGAATTTATGGAAGTACTGTTCTTGTTCACCTGTTCTTTGAGGAATAAGTTCATAAAAGGAATATGTAAATCATGGCTAAACTGATGATAAATACATGTTCCAAGTGACAAAGGCATAATATTGCTACGGCAAGCCACAGATACCAGTATGCATTTCTTTTATAGATTATCGGTTTAGTGGGGGGTGGCTATTAACGACCTGTATTCTTCCTAATCAAGGTTCTGTTAGTAGAGTACTCAACATTTTCTTACTTTGATATAAAAATTTTGAAGTTGTAGTCCAATCGTTTATATGACATTAAATAACTACTGAAGATGCAGTGGTACTATATGTTCATTCTCAGTATCTAATAAACATGTCACCAACAAAGTAAATATGTTTTGGAAATGCATACTGTAGGCCTATGATCAGCAATTCATGTGTGCTCTAATGGGTAGTCAGGTAGACATGGATAGTTGATGAAAGGTATATATGAAATAGCAAGCATGTGGTACCCATTTAGAGACCGGAAAGGAAGATATAAGTACTATTTATGCCCATTGATGGTTGTATGCTAACTGAAACTGTGACACTCTTATTTTTGAGGATGGTGCTTTTGCCTCTTATAAAAGGTCTTCATTTCGGTTTTGGATGTCAAATTTTTTGTTTTCCAAGTCATTGCCAGCATGGTGGATTCAATCTAGAAAATCATTATAATTCTAATATTGTTGATTTTCTACAATGACATAGTTCCTTACTATTTCATCGACTGCCTGTGGAGAACCAGAATACGTGTATATATATACTCACATTTCATACAAAATCCAAAACTCAAGTAACGATAGGACTGGTTCATCTATGATTTCAGGTTACGATCATTTTGGAATTTCAAGGAAAGGATCTGAAGACACTTCTGATGAGCATTGCACTATTTTATATGACAAGGAGAAGGTAAAAAGTTATCCTTTTTCATAGCAAGATTTAGCTTAGAGTCTTGCACCGTGTTGCATGGTTCGTGGGTCAGCCTATGGAACCGCGATCCAGTTCCCTCGATCCGGAACACGATTCCTCTTCGACCTGGATCGTTGGGGGTCACGATCCAGTTCGCCAACTTCGGCGATCCCCCTTTAACTCCAATAATCATTATGTAAAAAGGAGAGAAAAAAAAAGGAAGATAACTTGATACCATCTAGATTGAAATTACTTCTAAAACGTAAATTTTTAAAAGGAATAAGAAAATGAAGGAGTTGGGAAGATGATGCAAATGAAAGAGAAGACACACGAGACTCGATTACATAAACATATTTGAATCCCCTTAAAATTACGTGTTGGAAGTCCCCATCACTTTATAAGTAACTTTAAAATTTTACATTTCCTAATTAACAATAACTAAACCATAGATACAATAACAAATATACATAATTTTTATTAAAAAAATAACAGTAAAAGGGATCCCCATATCGACCCGCGTATCCAATTCCTGGGTCATCATACCCGATTCATAAAAACTAACGTTTCACGTACCCGATCCCGTACCACGTACCCGAACGACCCATGAACCGTGCAACACTGGTCTTGCATGATGCCCTATTATTGTAGCTGTTAGCTATTTTTACCACGTGTTCGTACTGGTCCAGGTGGAGCTCTTAGAAGGTGGTACTTTTTGGCTGTCAGAGTCCCCTTCAGTACCTGGAAGCATGTCATGGGGGTGTGAAGTTCCAAGTGTTGCAACCTGGGCGATATCCTTTATAATGTAATATGCTTTTGGTGTTCTTTCAATTTGTTTGTTGGATTATCATCCCCGACTATCTAAACATTTACTCATCATGTCACAGTTGAATCTATTGGTTATGTTTGTTTCATCGGACAATTAATCCCCGGAATATTGACCTATCTGTGCCAGAACTTTTTAGTCCTTGAGTTATATCACAAACTAAATTATAATCACTTTATTGTTTATTATATGAGGGTTAATAATGACAAGGGATAGGGTGGGTGGGACTATATAGTCCCCCAAAGTTAACCAGAAAGGGTTCAAGATTAGTCCATGAATTATTCTGAAAGATTAGATATGATAACTGAGTGTTGATTCTTGATAGTTCACACAGATTATACTCCTTGCAAACAAGAGTCGTAAAATAATACTAGCTACAATTTTTTTTGTAACTTTTCTAGTTTGCGGAAGAATTATTAGATCCTAACCCTCTCCCAAGGTGTTGTTAAATATTTGATACACAGAAATCAACTAAAAAGAGATTAAATTTAGTCCATAATATAACTTACAGACCTATTTTAGTATAAATTTAGAGAAAATGACTAATAGTACAGGCGATTATTAATCCATGAAACAAACAAAGCGTAGATTTAGATGTTGCATGAAGTATTACGCAAATTGTTTCCTTGATTAAATGTGTACACATTCCAACTAAAAGGAGTTGAGCTGCCAGGTTTCTCTTTCCAGATAGTGAACACAAACATGGATAAGTTAAGTCCCCGTGCTCGCAGGCGAAGTGCTTTGCTTACTTGGCAACACATTGCATCACTACCTCCTACTTTGCCTGTTGTTTATTGTGGAGGATTCAACACGCACAAGGAATCAACGACAGGACGTTTTCTTCTTGGGAGATCAAGGTATTCTAGTTAAATACCATGTATAATTTCATGCATAACTGTCCATCTATCTGGTGCAATCATATTCAGTGGTAGGGATATATGTGCTTTTCAGTAGTATATTTTTGCTCCTTTGTTGGACTATTAGTTAAACACGTTTGAAGATTCTTGTGCAACTGAGTTCTTTCCGCTTCCAGTATCATCCTCTGAATCTTTTCGTATGCTATTTAGTAACAGAATACAAATCCTGACAAGCTAATCAGTGGTGCTAATTGTAGTTTCGCTGTTAGTGTCCTAGTGATACACTGCTACACATGTGTTCTCCCAACTGATTTATGGTGTTTTCCTCAAACATGAGTATACTCCAAACCAGTTCTTCACAATACAGTCAGTTCAGTTAACAACTTGGAAAATTCACAGTACTCATTTTTATCCATTTAGAAACATTAAATTTAGGGTAAATTGCAGTGTGATGGCTCATAAAATATTTTTTGGCAGTTTGGTGGCTCAAAATTGTTTTTTTAATCAAACAAATGACTTAAGTCAATTCAAACTCAAACTCCGTTAGTTGTCAAAGGGTAAATAAGCCCAAATACGGATATATCAGCGTGAAGCAGTACGTATATGGCATTACATGGGTTTGTATATGTCGTATATATGTATGAGCCCATTGTAATATCACTCCTGAAGGCTAACAAGATGTTTTAGCATAAAACATAAATACAATACTGAGATAATTAAAACCCATTTTCACACACTGATCATCACCAACATTGGTGTCCCAGCAAGTACCATATGTGGGAAAATAACTAGCTAGGCATTTCCCAGAATGCAATACACTGATACATATCAAGTTGCCAAATGGCTATCAGAAGACAAACTTCTTCGATACCTGTGAAACAGATTAGGTATTCTGCCTTGCCCCGAAGTCAGAATAATTTGTATAATTTACAGGTAAAAGTGGTTGAAAATTGGTTTGTTCACATTAGAAACAGTATGTCATGGTTACAAGACTAATATTAAAATGCACTCTTTGCATCAATGATAGTTATTTAGATTTTTTATGCATCATAAAATTTCTTAAGTTCACAACTAAAGTTATTATATGAGACATTCATACGAATTTACGGAGCTCCCAAGATTTAGTCTCTGTCCGGGAAAACAGTCTCCTTTCAATATGGGAATGTTAGGATGTTAAGTTGTAGAGAACTATTCAATACTCGCCATAGGAAAGTAGTTGTTCTTGAGTTCGTTTGGGTGTCACTATCTCCTTGATCTATTTTCATCCTCGCACTCACCATAGAGAATCACATTCAAACTCAGTCATGTTGGCAACTCTATTGACTATTCGTATATGTCGTTACCTATAGAATAGATTATACGATATGTATACTGTTCTTGTATGTACACACATGTATTACATGGGTGTATATTTATCTTTTATGTATTTTACTTAACTTGGTTATAGCTATGGGGATATATTTAAGACCAGGATCGTTGATAATTATGTGTACGCATGCTACACACGTGTTCACCCGACTGGTTTATGGTGTTTTCCTCAAACATGAGTATACTCCAAACCAGTTCTTCACATAATACAGTCAGTTAAGTTTACAACTTGGAAAATTCACAAGACTCATTTTTATCCATTTAGAAATATTAAAATTTATCTTTTGTGTATTTTACTCAACTTGGTTATAGGTATGGGGATATATATAAGACCAGGATCATTGATAATTATGTGTACGCTCTTTCTCCTGCAGCGAGCATGGTGTCATGGGTGATATGAGAGATGCATGGCCCAGTGCTCGGGTAAGGAAGAATCTTCGTCTCATACACACATATCATGGTTTTAAAGGTACTCAAAACTTGCCAATTCAAAATACTGTCTGGCTGAATGCTGATGGAACCACAACTTCAGTTCATATATGGTAATGTCAGGTAACAAACAAGGAGCTCTTGAATTAGTGAAATTAATTTTCAGAGCATTTTGCCTCTGCTGGGATCGCCAAACTCAGGACTTGCACGTGGACTGGATTCTTTTCAGAGGCAGAGTTCTAATTCCAGTCTCATCTGAAGTGGTGAGTGATAACATTGACGGGTATTATCCATCTTCCCACTATCCCGTATTTGCAGAATTTTTGCTTCCGCGTAGTGTGAGGTTGCGTGAGACCCCTGTTCAAGATGCCGATGGGAACTGAAGTGACACTGGAAAATCTTCCAATTCCATTTTCAGTATTTGTTTTCTGCATATATCTTATCATTGTTTGAAAATGTATTTACGTACTACAAAAAATATATTTACGTATTACAAAATTCACATTTCCACAAAGAATAAAAAAGTTCCATGGCCAAGACGGTGTTTATAATGGAGGAAATTGAAAAAAGTTTCTTTATGGTGATAAATTTGTACAAGTTAATGCATTGCCATCTATTTTTAAGGAAGTGTTAGAGCTGATGAGGCAGTTTCTGAATGCCATAGATTTTTTTCAGCAGATATGGCTTGGTTTAACGTCTTTGGAGTGATATGATATTCCGAAATCCAAATGGTGCACCACTTTGAGTCAACTAGATTGGAACATATACATTAGGGAGCAAGTATCCTTGGTATTATAGTTGTGATATATGGACGAAGTCCAACTGACTCTATTGGAAGAGTTGAGATCACATATGTTGCCTTTAGTTAAGATTTCTGTTTCTAAATTTTGCCTTTTTGCTTGCGTAACTGTTCTTCGGTCATTGTTAAAAAATTAGTAGAAGACTTTAGACTATAAACTGAGTCATGAACTAATGCAAATCTTACTATTGAGTCGAACTTACGATATAAAAGTCTTCTAGTTAAACTCTTTCGAGCTGATATCTGTCGTCACTGGTTACCAGAGGGTCGATGGTTAGATTTGAGCGATCATATGTTGTGCACTGTCCTTGTGCTTCAATAAGTTTTAAGAAGGTTCAGTTTGCATATTTTTTTTTTTCTTCCATAATGTAGGATTGTAGGTGTCAGCAGCACAGCATAATGAAGTCTGAGAGAGAATGCAAGTAAGATGTTTAAGAAAGGGAGAAATAGCAAAATTGTAGATCTTTGGAAAAGCTTTTTTATAAGCTGTGATAATAATAACAAAAGAGTTGGATCACGAGTAAGTAGCAAGTCAACGTCTTGATCGACATCAATGGAAACAGTACCTGCAAAGCAAGCGTAATATACTCCGTACCATTTAAGTTGGGAGTGGTGTCTCTGAATATATGTTTATTCATTTCTGCGCGGTGGTTGATGTCCGAAGAGAAATGCTAGGACTTTTTTATTATAAAAAAAATTCAAATTTTGGAATGAACAAAAATCGACTCCAAGAAATAAGTGCTTACCATTTTTCTCCTATAAATGATATTTAAATCTTACCATTTTGTAAATTTTTCATATATTTTCATCTGATCTGAGTGTCATAAAATCCATCAGGTAAATGAATAAATAGGCTTATATATTATACTATTATATAAAAACCGAAATATTAAAAGTTTGATTGGTTGGTCGGTCGGTAGGTACGGTATTTATCCTTACTCATCCTACTAACTAATCAATTTATTTTTTTAAGTTAAACATATTATCTTTTCCATTTTTCAATAACTAAACAATTTCCTTTTTCAGGTAAAATATAATATCTTATAAATTTTATACTAAAATTTTTCCTCTATTAATCAATTTTCTTTTTCAGATTAAACATATTACTTTTTCTATTTTTCAAAAACAAAATAATTTCCTTTTTAAGGTAAAATGCAATTCTATCTTTTACATTCCTTTTTTAAAATTTAATCAAATAAAGTAATTGTATTATAATTACTACTCCCTCCGTCCCGTTAATATTGGCCACAATTCCATATGTGTTTGTCCCAAAACTATTGTCCACATTTCCTTAACAAAGCAAATTATGTATCAAATTTGTTAAGTTCTCTTAAATATGTTAATAATTATGGTTAAATATGGTAATTTTAACTTGATGACTAAATACATGGAATTTGATTGGCGACCAATATTAGCGGGACAGAGGGAGTATTAACTAATCAATTACCTTTTTCATCCACATTACATTTTCTCTAACTAAAATCTCTCTTTTTCCAATTATATCATGGGTAATTACCTTTTTTCAACCAAAACACGTCACCTTTTTATTTTTCCTTACTAAAACCTCTCTTTTTCCAATTATATCACGAGCGTTTCTATTTAATAAAAATAAAATAATAATATCATAATACTAATTATTAACCGATTACCTTTTTAGCTAAAACGTATCATCTTTTCTATTTTTTCCAAATTAAATTCCTTTTTTTTAGAAATATCACGGGCAACATTAATATCTCATTTTCTTAAAACACTATGAGTAATTTTATTTAGTAAAATAACATAATTAAATTATAATTACTATAAACTATTCAATTACATTTTTCACATAAATTAACCATGTCACTTTTTGAATTTTCATGTTACCTTTCTATTTTCTCTAACTAAAATCTCAATTTTTGCAAGTATATCACAAGCAATTCTATTTAATACAATAAACTAATAGTATTATAATTTGGGATATTCCATTTGGTACCATTGTACTTTTGGCTTTTCCAAATGGTACCATTAAATGTTTTTGGCTTCTAAATGGTACACCTGAACTTTTGACTTCAACATCCAATAGCACCCCGTTTTAAAAACGTTATATAAACGTTATTTATTTAACAATTAAATAAAATCAAAATTAGATAAAATACTAATTAAACCAATTAGTTGGGTATTACCATTTCAAACAGACAAAATACGATTTACGATTTGGGCGAATTGGGCGGACAGAGGTGGGAGGGGAATGAACGGAGAGGGGTTGTGGGGAGGAGATTGAATAGGAAGAAGGGGATGGAGATGCGGCAGCGGTTGGTGGTGATGGCGATGAGAGGGAATGTTGTGTCGAAGAAGGCGGAGGGGAAGAGGATAGTGGTGGTGAGGACGGTGAATGTTAGTCACAGAGGCATGACTGTATACATCTAATAACAAGCCTAATTGTTTGTAATGCTCTGCATTACCTACATGACCTCTTAACTGAAGGAACTGTAATAACCCTAATTTTAACAAAGCTACAGTGGTCACATGAATAGTAAATTTCGAGGATTTAGAGAAATGGTACATAGGTACTTTATAATGGAAACAGAAAATGAATAAACAGAAACCATATTAATATTATACACTGAAATTAAGTGACTCGAAATGACGATAGATTTCAGAAATTCCTGAATATGGATTTTGAGGATTTTGATTTCGAATAAGCTTCTATTGGATATTGAGGAGCATGAAAATATTATAAGAATGACAAATTGAGGGATTAGTGAATTTAGATTAAACCAAGGGATTATTAAGTTAAGAGAATACCAAAGGAAATTGAATTTGTAAATGATTTCGAAAACCACTGAGATAATGAGGTTTACTCGAAACGAACCACAATTAGACGAGTATGGAAACCAAGCAACCAAGATTAGTAATATAACAAGGATACATACCATATTATTTACCAATGTGAGGGGCATTTTACTTAGAAAACTTAGAAAATAAGAGATTAGAAAATCCAAGTGGTATCACTTTCCATTAACTTGTTTTAAGGGGGTAAATTAGTAACTTTGCAAGCTTTTAATCACTAAATATCTTCCAAGGCTTCTAGGACAAGCTAAAGCTAACAAATATTAACAAGATTAAAGAGGGATAAGATCAAAACAAAGAACAAAACTCTCTCCCCCATCCATATTACAATTTTCGGCCAAAACAAGAACAGCCCAGTAAAATGAGCATAACTTCTTCGTTTCTCAGCCAAATTTTGCGTTCTATAGCTTTTTAGAAAGCCCATGAGATAACCTACAAGTCGTATTTCACAAGAGTTTTCCAGAAAAGCAAGGTAAAGGGGTCGTTTTTCATGTTCTTTCAGCTGATGAATAGTAATTCCGAATTGTTAACTTTGTTTTCATGGTTTCTTTAGTTGATTCAAGTTAATCTAAGGTTGTTTAAGGAGTGCCCAAGGTTTATCAAGGATTTTTAAGGGTTATCAAAGCTTCAAGAAGGTATAATCATGCTTGCTCTTTTATGTTTATGATGGATATAGTTGTGTTTAGTGATTAAGTGGTATAAATGTTATGATTATGATGTTATAAGTGTTTGTAAGTGATTAGAGTTGATTTTGGAAGGAGTATGGGCTTGTAACCATGGTTGGTAAGATGACCACATGGTGTAGGTGATGGTGTATAAGGTGGATGATTGATTTGGAGGAGTTTGATTTTGGAAAGTATGAAATTACAGCAGTTATAATGTCCGATTTTCGTTAGAACGAAAACTGCCCTGTTTTGTGACCCCTTTATTCATACGGTACCTCACTGCCTAGGTTACCAATTGACCATGAAATGATAGAGCTTAGTTCATAGATCGTTTTGATATAAGGTGCGTTAAAATCTGATGAAAGGTTTAGGAGAAAAGTCAGTTTTAGTGAAAGGCGTTCGATAACCGAGAAAACGTAATTGTATCAACTTTGAGGCTAAAGTTACCATACTTAGACATTTTTATAAGTCACGAAATTTTGGGATAGTGTAGTAGGGTGGTCAGAGGACCCTTGACAGTTGACCTTGCATTAAAATTCGAAATTTATATTTTCTGAGAATTTTTATAGTTAAGTGTGGTTATTAGGGGAAATGGTGAAAACCCCTGAAACTTCGATTGAGCTTATAAATGGTTAAGTCCTTGAACCTTTGGGGTAATAATAATACGTTAAACATATGTTGAAGTGTAAAGGGTTTTGTTATACAAGAGGGTAGTGAGTAAGAGATGTGGTATTCTAATGACGGTCCTTTTGTGTTTATAGAAATTCCGGAGGAGGGACCAGTCATACTACCAGGATACAGAAACCAAGGCAAGATCTTTTCTATCCCTACTTGGAAATTAATTATCTTCAAAGAAACTTGATTTCATGAAATATATATATGTGATGCTATTGTTACTATATTGTTAAGAAATGGTTTTTCTCGATTATTGATGTAAAAAGGGAAGGTATATGAGTATGGTATGAATATGGATATGAGTATGAGATGGATATGAATATACATAGGGATGATTATGCATGAAGTGATCATGCCTTATGATTAAGGGAATATAAAGGAATGGAATCAGTTATTATCCAGGGTTATATGATTATTAATATTATATTCTTTCGAAGTATTGTGATTTAATAAATATTATTGAATGGTAATTGATACTTTTGAGATAAATGGAATACTCTACGTATATAAAAGCATATTTGAATTCTTGAATATAAAAGAGATGTCTGAATCATAATCAAAGTATTATGTTATGAATATATTTTATAGAAATAATGTGCGAGAATGAAAATGATATGAGTGAATGATAATTGATAATGGAAGTGATATACGGAAATGGAAATGTGAAATGGTGTTGATAAATTGAATAATGATCTTATAAAAAGGGAAATTACAACAGTAAGCGTAAGAGGCCGTGTGGAAGTTGCACAGTCCAGCACTTAATGTAAGCGTAAGAGGCCGTGTGGAAGTTGCACAGTCCAGCACTTAATGTAAGCGTAAGAGGCTATGTCAGGGCTGTGTGCGACATAGTCTAGTATTCATGATTCGGCACGAAGATGCCAAGGGAGGATGTTAGCAGGTGGCCTTCCTCCAGGAGGATGTTAGCAGGTGGCCTTCCTCCAGGGATGATGTTAGCAGGTGGCCTTCATTCCTTCTACCGGTAGTAAAAATAGACGGTTACGGAGGACGACTGATCATCGTACCTCACATATTTGGTGACAGTGGAAACCCCCACAATTATTGAATAAAGAATAAACAATAAAGTCAGAATGGTATATTGAAAAGGTAAATTGATATGGAACGATGAAATTATTGTTATAGATGAAGAGAAACTGATTTTATATTAATTGTTATAATTGTTGCATAAGAAGGAAATGAGAAGATGATAGAGAGAGATTTATTCAAGTTTTCATTTTATTTTGAAATATTACACTGAAAGATTATATTGATTGTTATATTATTTAAGAAGAGAAACTGATACTGTATTATTCTAGATTTCTTTCTTATAAAAGTAAGTGGATGATGTATTATTAAATAAGAGTTTTATTCTTCCTTAAAGTTTATAATTTGGTTACTACTTACATATGTATATACATGTATACTTGGGTACATTTTAAATTCCAGTTTACAATATTATCTTGCTGAGCTATTATAGCTCACTCTTGCTACTTATCTATATACAGCTAGGTATGCCAATAATACGCAGAACGCCCCGCAAGAGGGTAAGGGAAAGGCGATCTTCTGAGAGCTCGTTAGCATCAATCCCCGAGGTAGACGACCAGCGCAAGGGGTTTAGTGGTCTTATGTACATTAAGTGTGTAAGTGTGTAAGGTTGAAATGAATTTGGTTGTTGAAATGCTTCTTGTAGAAGCATCACTCAACAATGTACTGAAGTATGATTCTGGGTTTGTAATAACTTTCTAACTTTAAACTTTTATTATGGTGAATGTTGTTCTCTGAGCATATGACTGGTGTGTGTGTGTGTGTATTACTGTGGGGTCAATTGCATAAGTATTAATTATATAAAAAAAAAAAAAAACCAAGAGATATTGATTTTGAATGGAAGTTGGTCCGTGATGGCCCAAATTCATGACCCCGGATTTGGGGCTGTCACAGTTTGGTATCAGAGCCAAGAGTCATAATGCTCAGGAACAAGAGTGATAATAATAAATATATCAGTAATAATCGAAATTGTGAACTCACATCGAGTTCAAGGGGGGGTTTATTGAACGAAGCGTTTATTCTGAGTCGTGATTATAATTTTATAGATTATTGCTAGTAAAGGTTATTATGCCAAAAGTGTTAAGTTTATGTAGCACGCGAGATCGATATGAGGAAGGGAATACTTGATGTATCGGGAAGTGTACGTTAGATAACCTCGTGAGTAATTCCAGGGTGATCCATCATCTCTTATTCAAAAGGGGCCGGTATCTTTTCAAAACTTTTTGGTATCCTTGAAATGTGTTTCAAAATTGTATTAGTCAAAATATTCCTCTAAGATTATTTTCGGAAGATGGTATTTATCATTGTGATTTAAATTTTCCTCTATATTTCTTACTCCAACTAAGAGGAACAACCATATATGTATACACAAGGACGATCTGTCTGTGTGATTGAAAGTCGGAGGGGACGCCCTCACTTGTGTTACGTACAGGTTCTTCCATCATATTGATTTCCCAAAATATTCTTTTGTTTCAAATAAGAGTTATTTAAAACTCGTAATGTTATAAATTGTTGTGGGACCCTTGCTTATATCTGGGTTCGTTTAAATTTAAGGTCTCTTGAATTCTATCAATTGTTTCGAATATAGAAGATTTCAGTAGTTGATGGGATAATGGAAGCAAGGTTTAGAGTATACGTGATTATACGAGGAAACTCGAAATTTCAAGGGAAATTTCAATAAGAGATAATTAGAGCTAGAAGCGTTTCGATATAAAAGAGAAAGGAATTTCGTGAGAAGAAATGGGTATATTTGAGGACTAGTGAGATAAAAGAATATGAGGAATTTTAAGGCATAATTGAGATGTACCACTGAGAGTAAGGTGTATTTTGAGGATAGAGTTAAAATAAGGATAAACAAGGGAAGTGGGATAATTAATGAAGTTTATGTATTTTGCCTAATTTTATCGTATTTTGATATTAAATGTTGAGATTCAAGAATATTGATGTATATAAGGTGATTGACTTAAATGAAAAGGTTATTGTACTAAAGGTGATACGCTTATTTGCTAAAGTTGAGTTGAGAATATTATGGTATATAGATGAGTTAACTAGGGATATAATTGTGTATATGAGAATGATGTATATGGGAATGATGTATGTTGTACCCTAAATTTGGGTGATTAATGAAGAATATTGTTATATACGGAACCATGCCGCCTAAGCGTAAAAATAGAACGAATCCAAGAGAAAATGAGAGAGATGAAGGAAGTCGAAATAGACAGAATGAAAATGCTCATAACGAATAAAATTAGATGGGGCGAAAAAGTAAGAAAAGGAGATGTGAGGGTCAGAAAGGAGGTTCAAGCGAAGGAAGTTACTTTAACAAGGTTGGTAAGGGACAAAAATCTCAGTTTGTGGGAAAGACAGGGAATAACAAGACTGTTAGTGAGACGGTGAATCAGGGTGGTAGATCCACAGGAACCTTTCAGTCTAATCAATCTCGAACACCATTTCCAGACTGTAACACGTGTGGTAGGAAGCATACGGGAGTGTGTAGGAGGTCGAAAGTAACTTGCTTTAAGTGCGGACAGAAAGGACACTATTATAATCAGTGCACATCAACTGACAAGATTGATATCAAGTGTTATCAATGTGGGAAACTAGGACACTTTGCTAGAGATTGCCGTTCCGGTGGGTCATCTGCTCCGGGACAAAGTATGACTGCTTCAAATAGACCTATTGCCAGGGTGTACAACATGACTTTAGGAGAGGCATTGAGAAAGCCGGATACAGATGCAGGTGAACATTTTTCTAGTAATTAAATTTTTAGTGTAAATGTTTGGTTAGGAATCAATGTGGTCAATGAATGGTATAGGTAGGTTGATAATCTAGATAAGGAAAATCAGTATCTGTTAGGGGTTAGAAATTCTATGAAAAGGAGAATAATAGTATTTTGGGGGTAAACCATAGACTTGTTCAGATACGAACAGGAAATATATATTATGGGGAGTATTTTCTTACAATTGTTTCAAGGAATTCTATTCCAGTCGGATTTCTGGAAGATTTTACAGAGACGAGATATAATAAGATCGAAGTGTGTATATTTTATGTCATGATAGAGATCAAAATAGGGATAAACCATAAGTGAGATACACTACCATTCAGGGGAGGCCAATGTGGTGGCCGATACCCTTAGCTAAAGGAGGAATGAGAGATTAACTAACGTAGAATGACTAAAACAAGAGGAAATTGCAAGATAAAGATAGTGAAAGCACTGCTATTGATAAGCTAAATGGCATGTTGATGAATGACAAGCAAGTTTATGTTAGGGTATTCTGTGCAAACAAGATAGAGATATTATGAAGGAAAAAGGATAGAGAAAGTGGTGTAGAAGTTATAAGGTGTAGATGAAAAGGTATCTATGAACATTTCTGACGTGATTCCGGGACGGAATCCTTCTAAGGGGGGAAGGATGTAATAACCCTAATTTTAACAAAGCTACAGTGGTCACATGAATAGTAAATTTCGAGGATTTAGAGAAATGGTACATAGGTACTTTATAATGGAAACAGAAAATGAATAAACAGAAACCATATTAATATTATACACTGAAATTAAGTGACTCGAAATGACGATAGATTTCAGAAATTCCTGAATATGGATTTTGAGGATTTTGATTTCGAATAAGCTTCTATTGGATATTGAGGAGCATGGAAATATTATAAGAATGACAAATTGAGGGATTAGTGAATTTAGATTAAACCAAGGGATTATTAAGTTAAGAGAATACCAAAGGAAATTGAATTTGTAAATGATTTCGAAAACCACTGAGATAATGAGGTTTACTCGAAACGAACCACAATTAGACGAGTATGGAAACCAAGCAACCAAGATTAGTAATATAACAAGGATACATACCATATTATTTACCAATGTGAGGGGCATTTTACTTAGAAAACTTAGAAAATAAGAGATTAGAAAATCCAAGTGGTATCACTTTCCATTAACTTGTTTTAAGGGGGTAAATTAGTAACTTTGCAAGATTTTAATCACTAAATATCTTCCAAGGCTTCTAGGACAAGCTAAAGCTAACAAATATTAACAAGATTAAAGAGGGATAAGATCAAAACAAAGAACAAAACTCTCTCCCCCATCCATATTACAATTTTCGGCCAAAACAAGAACAGCCCAGTAAAATGAGCATAACTTCTTCGTTTCTCAGCCAAATTTTGCGTTCTATAGCTTTTTAGAAAGCCCATGAGATAACCTACAAGTCGTATTTCACAAGAGTTTTCCAGAAAAGCAAGGTAAAGGGGTCGTTTTTCATGTTCTTTCAGCTGATGAATAGTAATTCCGAATTGTTAACTTTGTTTTCATGGTTTCTTTAGTTGATTCAAGTTAATCTAAGGTTGTTTAAGGAGTGCCCAAGGTTTATCAAGGATTTTTAAGGGTTATCAAAGCTTCAAGAAGGTATAATCATGCTTGCTCTTTTATGTTTATGATGGATATAGTTGTGTTTAGTGATTAAGTGGTATAAATGTTATGATTATGATGTTATAAGTGTTTGTAAGTGATTAAAGTTGATTTTGGAAGGAGTATGTGCTTGTAACCATGGTTGGTAAGATGACCACATGGTGTAGGTGATGGTGTATAAGGTGGATGATTGATTTGGAGGAGTTTGATTTTGGAAAGTATGAAATTACAGCAGTTATAATGTCCGATTTTCGTTAGAACGAAAACTGCCCTGTTTTGTGACCCCTGTATTCATACGGTACCTCACTGCCTAGGTTACCAATTGACCATGAAATGATAGAGCTTAGTTCATAGATCGTTTTGATATAAGGTGCGTTAAAATCTGATGAAAGGTTTAGGAGAAAAGTCAGTTTTAGTGAAAGGCGTTCGATAACCGAGAAAACGTAATTGTATCAATTTTGAGGCTAAAGTTACCATACTTAGACATTTTTATAAGTCACGAAATTTTGGGATAGTGTAGTAGGGTGGTCAGAGGACCCTTGACAGTTGACCTTGCATTAAAATTCGAAATTTATATTTTCTGAGAATTTTTATAGTTAAGTGTGGTTATTAGGGGAAATGGTGAAAACCCCTGAAACTTCGATTGAGCTTATAAATGGTTAAGTCCTTGAACCTTTGGGGTAATAATAATACGTTAAACATATGTTGAAGTGTAAAGGGTTTTGTTATACAAGAGGGTAGTGAGTAAGAGATGTGGTATTCTAATGACGGTCCTTTTGTGTTTATAGAAATTCCGGAGGAGGGACCAGTCATACTACCAGGATACAGAAACCAAGGCAAGATCTTTTCTATCCCTACTTGGAAATTATTTATCTTCAAAGAAACTTGATTTCATGAAATATATATATGTGATGCTATTGTTACTATATTGTTAAGAAATGGTTTTTCTCGATTATTGATGTAAAAAGGGAAGGTATATGAGTATGGTATGAATATGGATATGAGTATGAGATGGATATGAATATACATAGGGATGATTATGCATGAAGTGATCATGCCTTATGATTAAGGGAATATAAAGGAATGGAATCAGTTATTATCCAGGGTTATATGATTATTAATATTATATTCTTTCGAAGTATTGTGATTTAATAAATATTATTGAATGGTAATTGATACTTTTGAGATAAATGGAATACTCTACGTATATAAAAGCATATTTGAATTCTTGAATATAAAAGAGATGTCTGAATCATAATCAAAGTATTATGTTATGAATATATTTTATAGAAATAATGTGCGAGAATGAAAATGATATGAGTGAATGATAATTGATAATGGAAGTGATATACGGAAATGGAAATGTGAAATGGTGTTGATAAATTGAATAATGATCTTATAAAAAGGGAAATTACAACAGTAAGCGTAAGAGGCCGTGTGGAAGTTGCACAGTCCAGCACTTAATGTAAGCGTAAGAGGCCGTGTGGAAGTTGCACAGTCCAGCACTTAATGTAAGCGTAAGAGGCTATGTCAGGGCTGTGTGCGACATAGTCTAGTATTCATGATTCGGCACGAAGATGCCAAGGGAGGATGTTAGCAGGTGGCCTTCCTCCAGGAGGATGTTAGCAGGTGGCCTTCCTCTAGGGATGATGTTAGCAGGTGGCCTTCATTCCTTCTACCGGTAGTAAAAATAGACGGTTACGGAGGACGACTGATCATCGTACCTCACATATTTGGTGACAGTGGAAACCCCCACAATTATTGAATAAAGAATAAACAATAAAGTCAGAATGGTATATTGAAAAGGTAAATTGATATGGAACGATGAAATTATTGTTATAGATGAAGAGAAACTGATTTTATATTAATTGTTATAATTGTTGCATAAGAAGGAAATGAGAAGATGATAGAGAGAGATTTATTCAAGTTTTCATTTTATTTTGAAATATTACACTGAAAGATTATATTGATTGTTATATTATTTAAGAAGAGAAACTGATACTGTATTATTCTAGATTTCTTTCTTATAAAAGTAAGTGGATGATGTATTATTAAATAAGAGTTTTATTCTTCCTTAAAGTTTATAATTTGGTTACTACTTACATATGTATATACATGTATACTTGGGTACATTTTAAATTCCAGTTTACAATATTATCTTGCTGAGCTATTATAGCTCACTCTTGCTACTTATCTATATACAGCTAGGTATGCCAATAATACGCAGAACGCCCCGCAAGAGGGTAAGGGAAAGGCGACCTTCTGAGAGCTCGTTAGCATCAATCCCCGAGGTAGACGACCAGCGCAAGGGGTTTAGTGGTCTTATGTACATTAAGTGTGTAAGTGTGTAAGGTTGAAATGAATTTGGTTGTTGAAATGCTTCTTGTAGAAGCATCACTCAACAATGTACTGAAGTATGATTCTGGGTTTGTAATAACTTTCTAACTTTAAACTTTTATTATGGTGAATGTTGTTCTCTGAGCATATGACTGGTGTGTGTGTGTGTGTATTACTGTGGGGTCAATTGCATAAGTATTAATTATAAAAAAAAAAAAAAAAAAACCAAGAGATATTGATTTTGAATGGAAGTTGGTCCGTGATGGCCCAAATTCATGACCCCGGATTTGGGGCTGTCACAGGAACCTCTAGTTGTAAAGTTTTTATTTGTTCTGTACTTGTAATAGGCACCAAATCCTAGTTCTGTAACTGAACTTATATAGTCAAGAATAATGCTTGAGAGAAGTTCCAAGGTTCATGCCTCGAGCAAGAAGATAAAGACTGTCAAATAATCACAGTTGGGATTTGAAGAAATGAAGAATTTGCCTAAGTACCAATTCGAGAAGTATATTTGTCTATTCGAGAAGTCCAGCATTCGAGAAGTCAGGGATTCGATATCTCTGAATACACTGTTCGATATCTCATTCGATATCTCAGAGATTCGATATGTCTACTACTCTATTCGAGAACTCAAGAAGTCAACAAGTCAAAGTGGTATTCGAGTTCTCAAACAGTCAACAAGTCAAAGTTCCATTCGATATCTCAAGGACTCAGAAAGCTATTCGAGATCTCAGGGATTCGACAAGTCACAATGCTCTATTCGAGAACTCAAGGATTCCCAAAGAAAAGAGCTATTCGCGAAGTGGTTCGATATGTCAATATAACAGTATTCGAGAACTCAGAGTTATCGATCAAGTCAATTCTAGTTCTCGAATCACTTACTTAGTCACTTCTCGAATACATTCTTGGAGACAAAATACTGAAGAAATTGTACAAGTCTAAAACCTGCAACAGGCCAATGCACTTTATGGACCACAATCCGTAATGTGCTCTGGAAAGCCTACAAGGAAGCTTGGAGAGATATAGAAGAGACAAAGGGCTGAAGAAGTGGATTTGAACAGGCTTTGCAAAGTCAAATCTGTAACCGTTTGGATACTTACTCAAAAAGGATAGACAGACTAGAAAGTAATTTGTTTTAGCTACCTTATTTTGTTGTAAGTAGGTTGTATCCATGTCCTATAAGGATACAGCCTCACTTCCTTAGTCATCAACTTTGTGAGTCAAGTTTTTCATATACATTGTAAGCTATATCTCTCTGAGAAAAATGAAGCTGAGAATACTATCATTTGTATTCACAGATTGTAGCAACCTTTATCTAATAATATATTAGATTAAAGTGATATTGTGTCTTGTGTTGATCTTTATCCGCACCTACATCTTTGCACACACAAACACATATTTGCTACATAGACTCGAACCAAAGAAAAGTTCAAGAATCCATTCACCCCCCTCTGTATTCTTTTACTGTATTCAATACTCAACAAGTGGTATCAGAGCGGGCTGTTTATTCAAAAACAGAGAAACGATCATGAGTTCGAATACACCAAAGACTACAGGAACGGTGAAAGTCCCTAAGTTTGACAAAGAAAATTACAACCTCTGGAAGATAAAGATGATGTTGTTCATCAAAGCCTCTCATCCTTTGTTTCCTGATATTCTCAAGAATGGTCCCTTTGTTCCACAACAAGAGATACCTGAGAAGACTGTTGGAACCATAACTGTTCCACGATCTTATGTGGCCAAGGAACCATCTAAATGGACAGAATCAGAAAAGGAGATGGTTGCTCTTGACAATCACCTCATGTTGCTAATCATTGATTCCATGGACATGTCAATGTTTGCAAACATTGCATCATGCACATCTGCCAAAGAAATGTGGGATCACATTGAGGTGTTATGTGAAGGAACTGATGAGGTCAAGGAAAACAAGAAACAGATACTGGTCACACAGTATGAAGCTTTCATTGCACAACCCAAGGAAAGCATTACTGAGATGTTTGAGAGATTTCACAAGCTAGTTACTGATTTGCAGATGAATGGCAAGGTTTACAGCACCAAAGAGTTAAACATGAAGTTTCTGCTATCTTCACCAAATCATCTAGAGCAAAGGGTCATTTCTCTAAGGGAAAGAGATTTGAACAAAGTTACATATGATGTGCTCTATGGGGTTTTAAAAACTCATGAGCTTGAGTTGCTTCAGAAAAGGGCTATCCAAGCCAACCAAGGCAGAATGATAAACACGTCATGTGCCTTGATTGTCAACAAATCTATTCAAGACCTAGAAGCATCTACAAGCCAGCTAAGGATAGAGGAGATAGTAGATGATGAAGAAACTGAAGTTGAGGTTAGTGAACCTGTTGAGGAGAAGGAGGAAAAAGAGTTTTACACTCTTGAAGAACTAGATGGGATGGAAAACACTTCATATGCTTTCATGGCCAGAAAATTTCCAAACATCAGATTTAAAAGGAATCAACCCTTCAAACCTAAAACCCAAAACCATTCATTTAACAAGAGCAAGGCACCTGTGAAACCAAACAAGAATAAGTTCAAAACCGGCCATGTGGATATGTCATCTGTAAGGTGTTATAGATGCAATGACCTAGGGCATTTTTCCAGTGAATGCAAGAAGCCTAAAAAGAAGGATAGAGAGTATCTTGAGCTCGAAGCTAAGTATGAGGCCCTTCTAAAAATGCAGACACAAGGTAAGGCCTACATAGCTGAAGGGAAGTGTTGGGATGATTCTGACAATGATGGAGAAGAGCATGAATTTTGTAACTATGCCTTGATGGCCAATTCCAAGGATGACACATCTTCATCAAACTCTCAGGTACCATCTCTCACTACTATAGACATGTCTTTTTCTGAGTATAAATGCATGATTGAACAACTATCTGTTGAGATGTTTAATATTCATACTAGTATGACTGCTGCTAATGAAGAGATTGCTAAACTGTCTACTAGAAATGAAATGTTAACCAAAAAGAATGAGGAACTTGAGCTAACTGCTATGCAAGTAGAAAACCTTAAGAAAGAAGTTGAATATTTGCAGAATAAGGTTTTATGTGCTAGTCAAGTGGAAAAGGCTCTTAGTGATGAATTAGCTGAAAATGAATTCAAACTGAAAACATTTAAGAAATCATCTGGTCTAGTGCAATCCTACTGTGAGAAAATTAAAGCAAAACCCAAGGCTGCTATTGGACTTGATTATGACACTTTTAAACAGAGAAAAGGCTATGCTGTCATTGAAGATGACACAGTTGTTCACGAGGAAGTGCCTCACATCTTAAAAAAGACTGAAAATCCAATTTTTAAGGAATCAATATTTGAAATTGATGAGGATGCCTTACTCATCAAACAAATGTTGAATGATGAAGATGAGGCACAATCAAATGAACAACAAGCATCTTCCAAGAGTGAGAGCGTCAAGTCAAAGACCAAGGAGCTAGTAGGTGATAGGATAAGACCTAAGAAGTTTGTTAAGTTTGTTTCAGCTGAGAAGAGTGAATCAGAGAAGAAAGTGACTAAGAAGAAACAGAACAGAAATGGCAAGTTAAGGATTAACAAAGATAACAACTATGCTTATATGCCTAATGCCCCTAGGAAAACTTGTCAGAACTGTTTCAGTACCAATCATTTAACTCATGCATGCAAGAAACCTGCTGGTAGTGTGTCTAAACCTTTCTATGATTGTTTTGTGCCTCTAAGACATAGAGATGCACCATTTTGTGATAAATTTGACTGTATGCCATGCAATATGAATGTTATGACTAGTTGTTTCAATTTAAGAAGGCAATTCATTGATGGTTGTATCAGTCACAATTCTCACACACACTACACCAGGTCAAAGTCTTCGAGTCCTCCTAAAGCTAGGAAGGTACCTCTGTCACCTAAGTCTGAGATCTCAGGTTCTAAGACTCCTAACAGTGATAAGAAGACTAACACCAAGAAAGTTGACAGGCATGTTGTTTATGATAAAACTGTTTCTAAGTCACATGGACCCAAACTTGTTTGGGTACCAAAGGAGAAGTAATACCTTTGTGTTTGCAGGGCAAAGAAAGTGAAAAGAAGGTCATGTGGATTTTGGACAGTGGATGCTCAAATCATATGACTGGTGATATGGCCCTGCTATCACAGTATGAGGAGAAGGCTGGCCCAATGGTTGCTTTTGGAGATGACAGCATGGGTAACACATTGGGATATGGCAAGTTGAAAGTTGGTAATGTCATCATTGAAGATGTAGCACTAGTCAAGGGACTCAAGCATAATCTGCTAAGTGTTAGTCAGTTTACTGATAGGGGATTCAAGGTGGATTTTGACAAAGATGAATGTTTGATCACCCACAAGAAGACTGGTGATTTTGCTCTATCAGGAGTAAGGAAAGGGAGCCTGTTTGTAGCCAATATGGATTCTGCAAACAAGGACAAAATTTTTTGCTTTTATTCAAAATCATCAAATGAAGATGGTTGGCTGTGGCACAAGAAATTATCACACCTGAACTTCAAAGCCATTAATTCTCTAGTCAAAAGAGAGTTAGTGAGAGGCATGCCCACACTTGAATTCTGTCAAGAAGGAGTGTGTGAGGCGTGTCAAAAAGGAAAGATGAAAAGATCAAGCCACAAGTCAAAGACAGTGACATCAATAACCAAGCCCCTGCAACTCATTCATATGGACCTGTTTGGGCCTGTCAATATTATGTCACTAGGAAGAAAGAAGTATGCCTTGGTGATGGTTGATGACTTCACAGGGTATACATGGGTGGAATTTCTGGTATCAAAAGATGAGGCTCCACAAGTAATCATTGAGCACATAAAGAGAGTTGACAAGGAAGCAAAGGCCAACAATGCAAGTGTGATTGCATTAAGAAGTGATAATGGAACAGAGTTCAGAAATGCCATACTCGAAGCATTCTGCAAAGAGAATGGAATTTCTCAGCAATTCTCAGTTCCAAGGACTCCCCAACAAAATGGAGTTATTGAGAGAAAGAATAGAACTCTGATTGAGGCTGCTAGAACAATGTTACTTGATGCAAAGATGCCTACATGTTTTTGGGCTGAGGCTGTGAGCATTGCATGCTATATTCAGAACAGAACCCTCATCAACAAAAACACTGGAAAGACACCTTACAATTTGATGACTGGAAAGAAGCCTACTCTAAAGTATGTTCATACTTTTGGAAGCAAATGCTTTGTATTGAAGGATAATTCTGAATATGTTGGAAAGTTTGATGCAAAGGTATTTGAAGGAATTTTTCTTGGCTACTCTATGGAAAGAATTGCATACAAGGTTTATGTCATCAGTCAAAAGAAAATTATGGAAAGCACAGATGTGACATTTGATGACAGCAAACTATCTGGACTAGAAGAAACCAATGATGAAGATAAGGATCCATTAAGGTTTGATAATCTAGCTAGATGATTCTGATAAAGAGAATGAAACTGGAGTTGAAACTCAAGTTCAACAAACTCAAGTGAATGATGATACAAGAAAAGAATTTGTGCCAATCAATAGTGGAGAAACAAGCATCCAAGACACACATGTGAATAGTGGCAACATCACAGGGGGAGGAAATGAGAATGATCATGACTTGGATGATGAAGCAACATCAAGGATGAGAAATCAGGCTGAGCACTCAAGAAAATGGGATAGATCACACACTGCAGAGCAAATCATTGGAGATCCTAATGCAGGAGTAAGGACTAGGAGAGCTACTCAGAATGAGTGCCTCTATGGCTGTTTTCTATCTCAGGTTGAGCCTAAGAAACTTGATGATGCACTATTGGATCCAGATTGGATTATTGCCATGCAAGAGGAGCTGAATCAATTTGAAAGGAACAAAGTATGGGAACTTGTGCCTACACCAAAGAATAGAACCATTGTTGGAACAAAATGGGTTCTGAAGAATAAGATGGATGAAGATGGTGTAATAATAAGAAACAAAACAAGGTTAGTTGCAAAAGGATACTCTCAACAGGAAGGCATTGATTATGATGAGACATTTGCTCATGTTGCTAGATTGGAAGCCATCAGAATATTCTTGGCATTTGCTGCTCATTCAAACTTTAAAGTTTATCAAATGGATGTCAAGAGTGCATTTCTGAATGGAGAGTTGGAAGAAGAAGTTTATGTGCAACAACCACCTGGCTTTGAGGATCCACACTTCCCAGAGTTTGTCTACAGATTGCTTAAGGCATTGTATGGACTTAAGCAGGCTCCAAGGGCATGGTATGATACTTATCACAATTTCTTCTTGAAAATCAATTCACTAGAGGCACCTTGGACAAGACACTATTTTACAAGAAGCATGGTGATGATCTTATCCTAGTTCAGATCTATGTGGATGATATCATTTTTGGTTCTACAAATGAGAAGCTGTGTGAGAAATATTCTAAACTCATGCAGAGCAGATATGAGATGAGTATGATGGGAGAATTGACATTCTTTCTTGGGTTGCAAGTCAGTCAAAGGAAGGATGGTATCTTTATCAGTCAGACCAAGTACATCAAGGATTTATTGAAGAAGTTTGACTTGGAAGATTGCTCACCTGCAAAGACACCCATGGCCACTGCCACTAAATTGGATGAAGATGCTAAAGGCAAGAAAGAAGATATCTTAGTCTACAGAGGCATGGTTGGTTCTCTACTCTACCTCACTGAAAGTAGGCCAGACATCATGTTTGCTACATGCTTGTGTGCAAGGTTTCAATCAAATCCAAAAGAATCACATTTGGTTGCTATAAAAATGATTTTTAGATATCTGAAGGGCACTCCAAAATTGGGTTTATGGTATTGATAAGTGCATAATTTTGCATATTTTTACTGCCTATTTATTGTTTGAATTCGTATTTTAATAAATTATTTTGTTGTATTTCTCCTAAGGACACAGGGTTCAATCTGGTTGGTTATTCTGATGCTGATTATGCTGGATGCAGAGTGGATAGGAAAAGCACCTCAGGTAGCTGCCAGTTTCTTGGACAAAAGTTAGTCTCTTGGTATAGCAAGAAACAACAATATGTGTCAACTTCTACAGCTGAGGCTGAATACATAGCTGCTGGAAGTTGCTGTGCTCAAGTGCTTTGGATTAGAAATCAACTTAGAGATTATGGACTTGTGTTGGAAAGAATTCCAATCATGTGTGACAACACAAGTGCAATCTCTATAGTTGTCAATCCTGTCAATCATTCTAGGACAAAGCACATTGACATCAGATATCATTTCATTAGAGAACATGCAACTAATGGAACCATTGAGTTGCATTATGTCTCTATAGATAAACAACTAGCTGACATATTCACTAAGCCATTAGATGAAGCCACCTTCACAAGGTTGGTTAGTGAGATTGGAATGCTGAATTCTTCAGATTCTGGCTAAGTGAATATATCAACTGAGTGGTTGCAGCAGTAAACACTTACTTTATTTAAATGCTCAATATTTTTGAAGTAAGTGTTGGCTGAAATATGATCTATAAATATTTCAAATCTGCTGCATATGTTGAAAAATCATAGTTTGTCAACTTGAAATTTCTATGAAATTTTGAGAAAATCACTGTTTAATTTGCTAGAATATTCTTGAATGAATATGGCTGGTAAACTTTAAAAGATAGTGAAAATTGAGTTTCAAAGAATAGTTCGATAAGTCAGACTTCTCGAATGGTTCATTTCATTGTTAGTGATCGACTTCTCTAACAAGCCTATTCAGGATACTCTTGAGTTCTCGAATAGTGTCTTTTAGAGAACTCGAACAGAGACATGAGTGAGTTCTCGAATAAGGTATTTCAGTTCTCTATTGATAGAGTTCTCGAATCATTTGAAAAGGTTGATTTCTCGCTGAATTTTAACCGATTTTGGATTTTTGTTCAAAATTCAGAATTACTCATAAAAACATATTTTACCTAATTTAGAATTTATTCTAAGTTAGATAAACTGCCAGCTGTGAGTTACAACGTGCTTGAGTTATCGATTAAGCCTTTCTTGACTTATCGAATAGTTGTTTTCTACTTCATACTTATACAATTTTACATCTATTCAATTCATTTCATTCGATTTCTCAAGCATCTAAACTCCCAAAACCTCTGAAAACCCTAACTGCCAAAAGCTAAATTTCTTTTTCAACCTTTACTTTTTCTTCTTTTCTCTCTGTATCAATGGCAACCGTGAAGTTCAACACCAATTTTATCGCCTTAACCAGTGATGTTGAAGCACCCAATGCGAACTTCAAGTGCTTTGTAAAGTGGATGGCTGAATCATACATCAAGGATGCACTCTCTGCCAACCCAACACTGTATCTAGACATTATGGAACAGTTTTGGGGAATTGCTATTGTGGAAGTTGTAGCCCTGGAAAACCCAATAACTTCATACATAATCTACTGCAAGATTCAGGACCAAGAAATCACTATCACCACTGCAGACATTAATCAAGCACTGGGCCTACAACAAGAGTCATATGACATACTGGCCACGAATTCAGAGTTAGAAGAATTCTTTGAGTTCATCAACTACTTAGATGGGATCAATCTTGGAAAATTAAACAGGAAGAATCTGAGAAAGGAGTGGAGCTATGTGTTTGCAACTCTTCTTCAAGTCTTCACTGCCAGGAAATCAAGCTTTGATCAAATCAGTGCACCTGTGCAACAAATTGGCTATGCACTGGCCTATGGAAAGAAGATAGATGTTGGTCAAATCATCCTACAAAAGCTGTATGGGAGACTTGGTAAGAACACAACCAAGAGAGGTACTGACATTTTCTTCCCTCGCTTTATTCAATCTGTTCTTAATTTTAAAAATGCTCAATTGATTGAACTGCATGGGATAGATAGAAATAGAATAGGCTATCCTAAATCCATGACCAAACTCATTTTTGGTAATTTGGAGACTAGGAATGATGTGGATGTAAGACTTAACATAACTCCCCATATGGAGAGTTTGTTTAGGACTTATCCCCACAACATGCCAACATTTGACTCAAAGTCACAGTTAGCACAGCCCAAGCAAGTAGAACAAAATGCTAACCCAGGGCATGCTAACCAACCCTCTCAACCAAACACTCTACCATACAGTGAGCCAACTGCATCATCCTCTCAAAAGGGTGATGTTATTAAAAAGAAGAGAAAGGAGGTAATGTCTGCACCTTTAACCATCTTATCCGAAGCAGCATTAGCTGTAGAATTAGAAAGTGAGGCACCTGAGTCACCTCTTATCAGGCCAAAGAAGAAGAAAACTAAAACCACCTCTTCAGTCACACATATGGCTGAAGTTGTAAAATCAGGGGCACACAGTTCACTAGATGTATCCTCTCAACAGGGTGCATCTATAGAATCAAGCATACTCCCCAATGCACCTTCTTGTAATGAGTCAGCACAAGGGAGTGATAAGGCTGGCACAACACTGAGTGGAGAGCACATCACAATTGAAACTCCATCTATCTCTCCGGGGGAGTTGCCAAAATCTAATCTACACAACACTTCTCTTCCAGAATCTACCACTCATATTTCTTTGGAGCCTGTACTTCAAGAAATTGAAGAACAAGGCATTGATCACCAAGAATTCTCTTCTCTTGGTGAGCCAATGGATTCAAGTGACTTGGTGCATGACACCTTGCTCACCACCCAGGACCCACATTTAGATGGTGAGGGAATGCATGCTGGGGCATCTCCTAATGACACCATCACAAACACAGAGGTTCCACTAGTTTTTACTAGAGACTCTGTGCCTGTGTCAACTGCTGGTGTAACTCATCCCACTTCTGTGGAGACACCAGTAGTAGAGTCAATCCATCTGGTTACAGAAGTTGCATCTGTAACTGAGGAGTCTAGCTTGCCTAGCTCTAGCTCTGACTTTCTGTCACAATGGCTAAAGCCTGTGCAACATGACAGTGCTTCAGGATCAGGGTCTATTCTACCACAATTGACGGTTGAAGCACTTCAAAGCTTAGTTGTGGATCAGATTCCTGAGTTTGTCAAGATTGCTCAGCACTTGGTCACCTCCAACATCCCTAACCCAGACTATGAGGCCATTCTGCTATGCCATAGGGATGATGTGGAGATGAAGAAGACAAAGATAGTTGATGATGCTGAGAGAGATGGCAATGTAGATGCCTGGTTGCAAGGAAAATATGATATTACTCTTGATGAAGCACTTCAATATCTCAGGGAGGAATACATCACTTCACTAGGTTCCAATGCCAAATCTCTGACCCCTGGTGAAGTGTATGAGGCCATGAATGATTCTTACAAAGGATTCCTCAAGGCTGCTCACTACCTTGGAAAGGGAGTTAAAACAGAAGTCAATTAAAACAGAAGTCAATAAAGTATGTGATGCAACAGCCAAGGAAGTAGGTGCAATTCAAAGGGAATTTGCTGTCAAGTTTCCATCTTTAGATCCTGTCCTCAAAACCATTCAGGAATGCAAATCTTCCTGCACCAAGATGGACAATGGCTTGGCTTTGCTTCATGGAACAGTCATCCACCTAGCAACTCATGTTCAGAGCCTATCTAATCAGACAACTGAAGCTAATGCCATGACCATGACTCTTTTTTCTAATCAATATGGGGATAAGCTGGTCACTGAGGTCCCTATGCATGACATGACCAAATATGAAGTACAAAGACTCAAGGAACAATCTATCTCTGGTTTCAAGGCCACTGAGTTATTCACCAAGGTGGATACTCTGGAAAAGGAGGTGGTCAATCTCAAGAAATCCAATGCTCAGTTAACAGACACTGTTGCTGCTCTCAATGAAAAGTTGGACATTCAAGCCACTGCCAATGCAGATGTTCTTCTCAACCAACAACAGATGCTTTCTGCCATAATGAAGCATATGGGACTCCCTCTACCTGAAGATTCTTCCAACCCAAAGGTCACTACTACAGCCTCTGTGCTTGACAACAAGCCTAAGGGGGAGAAGAGGACTTTAAAGAACTCAAAATCTAAGGGGGAGAAACCTAAGGAGAAAGGCACTACAATAAATGAGGGTGGTCAACCAAGAACTGCTAAGTCAAATTAGTCTGAGAAATTAAATGCAGCATCCAAGGAGGAAAAACTGAAGAAAGTGGCTGTAGATGAAGAGGCCAAGTGTTGGTCCCGTAAAGTATTGCAGAAGGGGGGTTGAATGCAATACTAATAAATTTCAAAAACTATTTCAACAACTTAAATAGAGTTTGTAATTTACTAGTAGAAGAAATGCAATCACAAGTAATATCTAACACGATGTTTTCACAAAATAAATGTTTTATTTATTTTGCAAAGTTTTGCTACAACCTTGAGAACCAAAATAATTCTCAAGCTTCGAATTCTCTAGAGATTACCGATGTAAAAAGCTATCTATTTCATGCAGTAGAGTGTTCTATTTATAGAGTGATAGTTGGATCTTTTTCTACTATACTATCACTATCAACATGAGTTGTTGAGTTGCTGTCATATTCTTTTTGCAGCCCATTACATGATTTATTCCCATGTGATACACACAAAGTATTTTTAGATGCTTTCCACATTTGAGCCACCCAGATCTAGCAGTTGTTAAATTTATCTTGCTCTATACTTTACAGGTTGCTCCATGTGATCTCTCAAGCTTCCGTTATAGACTTTCAAGCTTGCTGTAAAGTTTGAATGTTGTAGCACGCCTGCTTCTTTTGAACATGTACTCTGTCGCTTAATTTGACTTAGAAGATTCCTAAATCAAGTTGATTCTATATGACAGTATGTTTGTCACAAAGTTTGCTATCAATGAATTGTGCTTTGGTTGACAGTATGAATTCCCCGCAGAGATTACTGTCAAGAATTGTGCTTTGTTTGACAATATGAATTTTCGCAGAGATTGCTATCAAGAATTGTGCTTTGTTTGACAGTATGAATTTCCGCAGAGATTGCTGTCAAGGAATTCCAAACTTGCTGTCGCAAACTATATATGAAAGTTGCTGTCATCAGAATCTCCGCCAATGTTGCTGTCAAGTTGAAACTTGCTGTCGACTTAATGAAACTTGCTGTCGAGCTTTGCAACATGCTGTTTCCTTGTAATCTTACTGTCAATACTTGACAGTAACTTTTATTCCTGATGTCGAACTTCTGTATTTCTTGAGGCTTGAACATGATCGAACTTCTTTCAAGAATTACAATTATTACATGACAGTACTTATTTGATTACAGGAATACATTTCTGGCTATGACAGTATGTTCTACTTAGTAAAACTAAGTATACCAATAAAACTAGTTAAGTTGTCTATTCCATCACCCATAAATCCCAACAATCTCCCCCAATTTGTTTTTATGGACAATAAGGACAAATTTACAAATATCATGCTGACAACTTAACTAACATAGATCAGAAAGAATAAACTCTTCATTTCTGAACAATGATTAAACTGGATTGTTTTCAAACAATGTATCATAAAAGTTCATAATTAAAAATAAAAAAAAATCTTTACTTAGCTTGATTTGAACTTTCGCCTTGCTCCTTTTCCCTCAGAGCTCTTCTGAGATTTTCAATTAACTCCTTTTCTTCAGGGGACTGTGCATCATCTTCATTTTCCATGATGTATTTTCTGATCATTGAGGAAGCAGTATTTAATGCATCTCTAAGTTCCATCCAATAAATATTTTGCTTTACAATTGATCTGAATTTTAACACATCTCCCTCCATCTTGAATCTTCTCCCAGGAAGCTGATTTAAAGTTTCCCTTCTTAGTCTGTCCAATTTGGGATCCTCTCCTTTTCTTTGATCAAAAATCATGTCTAACTCCCAAGAACATAATGCTTCAAGTTTGTTAGATGATCCTATCACTTGCCAGTACAGTTCTTTTAGCACACTGGTCTTCAACTTAGAAAAGCTGTCTATGTAGATTTCTTCTTTGCCATATTTGATTCTTAGAGGATTGTCCAGTACAATTGGCTGATAGTTTAATCCACTGCTGTTGATCTCGTTGAGTTTACTCCAGCTTTCCTTCATTTGAGCTTCAATCTCATC
Organism: Kitagawia praeruptora; assembly: GCA_037693485.1. Taxonomy (NCBI): domain Eukaryota; kingdom Viridiplantae; phylum Streptophyta; class Magnoliopsida; order Apiales; family Apiaceae; genus Kitagawia; species Kitagawia praeruptora. The sequence continues at coordinate 153,959,704 of CM075344.1, read as the reverse complement.
TTCTATCTGTTGACGAGATTTTTGTCTTGAGGCTAATTCTTCTCTGAATTTCTGCTCTGCCTCATACCTATCCATCTCTTGCTTTGAATAAGGTTTCTCCATTTCATTCCAGTCATACTCAGGGATATGATTATCTTCTTCATTTTCCAGACCTAGAGCTTCAAAAACATCTTCATCATTTTGAAGTGTCCAGTCACCATGCTTTTCAGTGAATTCAACATTTCTGATTGCATAGTACTTTCGAACAGGATCCATGATCTTTTCAAATATATCACCATAGCTTTCCAAAAGTTCAACCATTCTTTCCAAATTGAAATAATCAATTCTTCTTCTTACAAGTGCTTGGGTTTGAACTAGACTATTGGATATTACTTTTGATTTTGATATATGAGTGAAATCAGGTTCTACCATAATCAATCTTTCTTTGTTTTCCCATAGAATGTATCTTGTGACCTTTTCTTTTGACTCATCCAACTCTATAGATACAGAAGTGATTGATTCTTTGGCTTTCTCTTGAAGTTGTTCCAGGCTGTTCATTCTTCTGCTCATGATTGGTTTCTTAAGCCCTAGACCTGTAGCTTTTCTTTGACCAGAATAGACAGTCTTTCCCCTTTTTGGTCTGTTTGACTTTCTTTTGATTCTTACTGTCTTGGATGTTTTGATAGTAGGATCATTGACAGTATCTTTCATAGGATCCTCGACAACATCTTTGTTAACATTCTTGACAGCATCTTTGTTGACAGTATCTTTTTCAGAATACATACTGTCAATTTCCATTTCTGCTTGGTTAATTTCTAATGCTTCAAGTATCTCCTCTTCTTTCTCCTTTTCTTCATTTTTCTTGCTTGTTCCAGGAGCTTATGAAGTTTCCTTTGGCTCAACTTCTTTGGCTTGGGATTGTTCTTTTGAAGAGTCTCCCTTTTCTGATTCTTTAGCTCCTCCAGCTGTACCTCCACCTTCATTATCATCACCATCTTTATCCAAGGTGTCATCAAAGGAGCAGCTTCCACCTTGAGCATTTCTGCTTGAATTTGCTTTGGCAATGAGCTTCTTAATTTTATCACTATATTCCACATCTCTTTTTGCCATTATCTTGTGGATATCTTTAACTGCTTGAATCCTTTCCTTGGTGATGGGTGCTTTCAACAACAGCTTGAGTACATCCATGATGACTTTGCTTTGTAGAGATGTTTTGCCTTCAAGAGTTAAGAACCCAAGTCCTTTAGTTCCTCTGGCTGTTGTCTGTTTAAAGCTTACACCATATGGCTGGAGGCATATTTCTGGAAGTTTGCTGTTAACCATTGTACTCAGTTACAGGTAGAGACTTTCATCAAAGATGGTAGACTTTTTCTTGACAAGAATCCCAAGGATGTATTATACTCTGGCAGAGAAAGTTTCTAGCAGTTGCATTGTTATGAATATTGAATGTCCACTCTTCAGGTACACTTCAACTGCCCACCTCTTCTCTGAGCTAATTTTCACAGAAAGATTGATAATCTTTTCTTTCAAAGCTTTTGCCAACTTAGCAGGTTTTCCTCCAGATTCTGTGATTGCTTCATTCACCAGAGTGTTGAATTCCTCATCCTTATTGTTCAAGGTGCTCTCCATATGACTTATCATCATAGATTCAGCTTCTTCTGGAGAGTATGTGCTTCCATCAGTCCAAGTGATCAACTCTGAAGAAGTCACATATTCAGGCAACTTGCCCTTGCCTTTACCCAGCCTATTAGATTCCTCCTTTTCTCTCCATAGCCTCTCCAATGTAGATTCTTTCTTTTCAGGAACTGGTTCACTGATTTTGATGTAAGATGCCTGATTTCTTTGTATCTGTTCCAATACCTCTTCAGATACTAACATTGTTTCCCCATCTACTTCAGTTTCAAAAAATTTCCCAGTTTCAGAGGCTATGACAGTTTCTTTTTGCTCCCCCTTACTCCTTTGCTCCCCCTGTGTTCTAGCTTCCCCTTGTGACTTCACTTCTGTTGCTGGTTGCTCATCTTTCTGATCTATCACTTTCTCCCCCTCAGTTAAGATGGCAGCATTGAATATAGAAGAAAAAGATAGTAGAGTAGCTTGTATTTCAGCAAAACCAGTCTTCACATCAATGGATAGATTGTCTAGCTTATCTTCCATTTTAGCACATCTGTCTTCAATAGCTTGAAGCCTTGCATTGTAGGTTGCAGAAGGACCACCAGACCTAAGCCTCTTAGGAGGTAAGGGATAAGTCTGGGGCATGGAGGCTGTTGGGGTTCTCACACTCTCAGTGTCTTTTCTGGTGATCTCATCACCACTCACAATAAATCCCTCAAGGCCTAATGCCTTTTGTTGAATGGCTCCCTCAATTTCACTCTGGACATGCTCAAGTCCTTCTCCTTTTGCCAGCACATTTGGCTGCCTCTCATTTTTAGGCTCACTTCTCTTTTCTTTTTCTCTCCCTCACTCATCCTAGATGCATGTGTATGAGCAGTACTAGCATGCAATGAAGAGAAAGGTGATTTAGATTTTACCTTAAAAGCCTTGGAGAGTGGCATGTCATCATCAGAGATGTCCTCAATTAATCCTTCCTGATATTGAGGTTGAGTAGGGTTGACAGCATCTTTCACCAATAAGTTACTGTCAGAAGGTGTGTTGACAGCAGCTTTAGAGAGACCTTTGACAGCATCTTTTGTTTTGTCATTGACAGCATCTTTGGCTGTGACAGCAACTTCCCTAGGGTAAGATGATTTGAGGGAATCGATCAAGATGCTGGCTGTTTCAATTTCTGACAAATTTGCATCTTGATCTAATCCAGTGTTTGATGGAGTGGTATCCATTTCACTTTGAGAAATGGGTTCTTGTGGACCACTAGATGGGAGCTCATCCATGATTTGAGATGGATGATCAAAACCTGAGGGGTTGGTACTGTCCCCCTCTCTAGGTTGTTCAGAAGAAACAACAGATGTAGGAATGAAAGTAGAAGTTTGAAGTTCAGATTGATCAATTGGATGTTCCACAGAAGAAGATTGTGGAACATCAAAAGTATGAGTGAATTCCTCACTATGCTCTATCTCTATGTGTGTATCTTCAAGCATAGGTTCCTCAAGAGTGAATTCTTGAGTTTGTGCAGACTCTTTACAAAATGCCTTGGGAGACAGGCCAATTTCAATAGATGCCTCTTGTTGAGAAGAGGCACCTAGAGGTGAGTTTCTTTCCCTATCATCCTCTACAGTCTTTTGGGAGACTGTAGGGTGGCTGACAGTAACCTTAGCCCTTCTAGCTCTCTTCTTCTTAGGCTCAGAAGGGGCTACTGTGGGTTCCAATTCATCCTTATTTGCTACACTAGGTGCAGTATCTCCCTCTTGATTCACAACATTATCACCAGTTTCACTCTCTAGGGATCTTTTCTTGGATTCTTTTTTGGCCATTTTAAGGGCTTTTGGCAGTCTAGAGTCCCTAGGTGGAATGTATGGTGTAGAATGTGGGTTAACTGAATTTGGGTCTAATTCAGTTTCATTCTCAAGTGTGAAAACAGTGTACCCTGTAGGTAATGGAAAATCAAGGTTGGGCACTTGATTAACCATGTGTTGTGTGAGACATAATGGAATATTTGCATTCAAATTTTGTGTGTTGAGAGACGTGTGTGTGTTTTTCTTTAAAACAGGGCATTCCTCAGTATTAGGTGCATCTTCAACATTTCCACAAATATGATTAATACACATAGTTAAAAAGTGAGGGTATATGGATACCTTTTTGCCTATGGCGCTCTTCAACTGTACCATGACCAGCTTTCCAACGTTCACCTTGTATCCATGGACTAAAGAATGAGTGAGTTTCTTGATATATGATGGTATTCCATTCCAGCCAGTAGACTTAGTAGAGAACACCTTCACCATAACATCAAAGATCATGCTCCACTCCTTTCTCAGATACTTCCTGTCCATTTCTCCCGTTTGATACCATTTATCAGAGGTTTCTTCAAGTTTAGAACCTGAATACCCAATCTTCAGAAAGAACCTCTTCAGAGTGTCATCATTTGCTATTTCCTGAAAGCTTTCTCCACTGGCCAAAGCAATACCCAAGGCATTATTGATATCCTTGACTGTGAGAGAATGGCTTGCTTCATCTATCTTGAAGTTAATTGCCTCATCCTCTCCAGTTCCTTGAACACTGGCTGTTTTCCAGAACTTTTCAATTCTATCAATATCAATTTTAGGGGATGAGGTTATTGCATGACCTAGGTAGGATTTATTTATGAAGGAAATAAGTCCTTTGAAGTTTTCACCGGCATCACTAGGGGAGTAGATACCAGCAAAGTTAGTTTGAGCAACATTTTGTTTAGGTGACATTGATGAATGCTTTGAAAAATGAGAGAGAAAATGCGGTTTTTGGATGCAGAAGGTTGAAAGGTTTTGCAAATGAGATTGATAGTAGATTAAACGGTAGATTCAGTTTATAAGATGAATCGATTTAACCTGTCTTAATTGAACGTGTAGTAATGATTTTACCCATTAACCGCACTTGCTATATCACGTGGCAGTTGCTACTAGATCGTGGATTGGTGGATTAAGTTTATATATATATATATATATATATATATATATATATATATATATATATATATACATTAATGTATATATAATCTCTTCACTATCTTTGACAACAACTTCCCGTGACAACAACTTTTATTGACAGTAACCTGTGCGCTCCACTATCTTTGACAGTAATTCCTCATGACATCAACTTTCCTTGACAGCAACCTGTGCGCTTAACAACATTTCTGTCAATCAGTTTAATGAGTGACAGTAAGTTTATCTGACAGTAAACTAAGCGCAAGATCATGCTGTCACTGTTCACACATAACTTAAGTTATGGATACTTGATTTCTTAATACCGTATTAAGACAGACATGTAAAACTATTTTAGCATAGTCATAGCAAACATGATATCTAAAAATCCTTTTAGCATAGTCATAGCAAACATGCTGTCTGAACAAGTAGCACCTAGAACCTTAACTTCTCATGACAGTACCTTCTAGTGACAGTACCTTTTTATTACAGTACCTTGAAAGTTTCTGTCATGAGCTGCGATTAAGAATTGATAAACCAGTTAGATAATCATACCTGATTTAGCATTCCTAATTCACTCACCAACCTGGTAAACGTTGCTTCATCCAATGGCTTGGTGAATATGTCTGCAAGTTGCTTGTCTGTTGGAACATAAACCAATTTTACATTTCCCTTTTCAACATGCTCCCTGATAAAATGATGCCTTATATCAATGTGCTTTGTTCTGGAGTGTTGAACTGGATTGTCTGATATGGCTATGGCACTAGTGTTGTCACGGTAGATAGGAATATTTGACAGCTCTAGTCCATAATCCATTAACTGATTCTTCATCCAAAGTATTTGAGCACAGCAACTTCCAGCTGCAATATATTCAGCTTCTGCAGTAGATGTAGAAACTGAATGTTGCTTTTTACTAAACCATGACACCAATATCCCCCCAAGAAATTGACAACTTCCTGTGGTACTTTTTCTGTCAATCTTGCAGCCAGCATAGTCTGAATCAGAGTATCCAATTAAATCAAATCCAGTTTCTTTAGGATACCAAAGACCTAGATTTGGAGTGCCCTTGAGATACCTAAAAATTCTTTTGATTGCAACTAAGTGTGATTCTTTTGGATCAGCCTGAAACCTTGCACAAAGACATGTAGCAAACATTATGTCTGGCCTGCTTGCTGTTAAGTAAAGCAATGATCCAACCATGCCTCTGTAGGTACTAGAATCCACTTTCTTGCCTTTAGGATCTAACTCTAATTTGGTGGCTGTTGAGATAGGTGTCTTGACAGGTGATGAATCTTCTAAGTTAAACTTCTTGAGAAGTTCTTTGACATACTTAGATTGACAGATGAAGATTCCATCCTTCTTCTGATAGATTTGAAGACCAAGAAAGAATGCTAATTCTCCCATCATGCTCATTTCATACTTGTTTCTCATTAGAGATGAGAACTTTTCACACAATTTTTCGTTTGTTGAACCAAAAATTATGTCATCAACATATATCTGCACAAGGATGATGTCTTTGCCATGGTATTTATAGAATAACGTTTTATCCACCATACCTCTTACAAATTGATTTTCCAGGAGAAAAGTGGATAGTGTGTCATACCAGGCTCTTGGTGCTTGCTTTAAGCCATATAGAGCCTTGAATAGCTTGTAGACAAAGTTATGTAACTTGTCATTCTCAAATCCAGGAGGCTGTTCAACATACACTTCTTCTTCTAATTCTCCATTTAGAAAGGCACTTTTGACATCCATTTGAAATACCTTGAATTTGCAGTGTGCAGCAAAGGCTAAGAAAATTCTTATGGCTTCAAGTCTGGCAACAGGTGCAAATGTTTCATCATAATCTATCCCTTCCTGTTGACAGTAACCTTTGGCCACTAGCCTTGCTTTATTTCTTGTCATATTTCCACTTTCATCTATCTTGTTTCTGAAGACCCATTTTGTCTCAATGACTGATTTTCCTTTTGGCCTTGGAACCAGCTTCCAAACATTGTTTCTTTCAAATTGATTGAGCTCTTCCTGCATGGCCATCACCCAATCAGAATCCAACAATGCTTCATCAACTATTTTTGGTTCCATTTGAGATAAGAAACATGAAAACATGCTGTCAGCAGAGATATTCCTTCTTGTCTTTACACCAGTAGTGGGATCTCCAATAATTAGATTACTGGTATGATCCCTGTTCCACTTGGTTGATTGAGGCAAGCTTCTATTAGATTGATTTTCATTAGAATGAGGATTTGACTCTACACCATTTTCATCATTTTGCTCATTTAACTCAGTTTCTCCAGTTTCACAGTTTTGTTGATTGATGCTTGATATTGTCTGTGATTGAGCTGAGATTTGATTTGGATCATGAGCATTGCCATTTTCTTTCTCATATCCCATTGATTGAGTGAGACTGGGTTCTTCATTTACAATTTCTTCTATTTCCAGGTAACCTTGATTCTCAAATCTGAAGGGTTGCATTTGACCATCCTCATGTAACCCTGGAAACTTGGTTTCATCAAATGTGATATTTACACTTTCTTCAATTGTCTTGTGCTCCAAGACATAGACTCTGTAGGCAGTCCTTTCTATCCCGTATCCCATGAAAATGCCTTCATATGCTTTGGTATTAAACTTGCCTTTTCTTTCATGGTTATCTTTCATTAAGAAGCACTTGCTTCCAAAAACATGAAAGTACTTGACAATAGGTTTCTTTTCTGTTAAAAGATAGTAAGGAGTATTACCAAGAGCCTTGTTGATTAGTGTTCTGTTCTGTATATAACAAGCAGTGTTGATGGCTTCTGCCCAGAAATATGTTGGTAATTTAGCATTGCTCAACATAGTTCTTGCAGCTTCAATGAGTGTTCTATTCTTTCTTTCTACAACTCCATTTTGCTGTGGAGTCCTTGCAGCAGAGAATTGTTGAACAATCCCTTGATCTTTGCAGAAGTTTCCAAGTGTAGCATTTCTGAATTCAGTTCCATTGTCACTTCTTAGTAATTAAACTTTTGCTCCAGGGGTCCTATCAAGTACCCTTATGTGATCAATGATTTCTTGAGCAGCTTCATCTTTTGATTATAAAAATTTCACCCAAGTGTACCTAGAATAGTCATCTATCATGACCAGTGCATATCTTTTTCTGGATAGTGATTGAACATTCACAGGTCCAAAAAGATCCATATGAATTAACTTGAGTGCTTCAGTGTTGGTGTTGACTTGTTTTGATTTATGCATTGCTTTCCTTAGTTTTCCCATTTGACAATCTTCACACAATCCTTCTTGACAGAATTCCTGTTGAGGCAGTCCTCTCACCAATTCCTTCTTCATTAACATGTTCATAGTTTTGAAGTTGAGATGGGAAAGCTTCTTGTGCCAAAGCATGCTATCTCCAACACTTGCTTTGCTGTAGAAGCAAAATATTCTTTCCTCATTTGTTGAGTTTAAGTCTGCAACAAATAGGCTTTCTTTCCTGACTCCTTTCAGAGATATGCTTCTATCCTTCTTGTGGTAGATTGTGCATCCCATCATGCCGAAGTTAACTTTGAATCCTTTGTCAGTGAATTGACTGACACTGAGTAGATTATGCTTCAAACCTTCCACAAGAGAGATTTGTTCAATGACAACATTTCCAGCTTTTAAGCAGCCATATCCCACAGTGTAACCTTTGCTGTTGTCTCCAAAGGTTATTGTTGGGCCAGCCTTCTCGACATATTGTGATAGCAGGGATATATCACCAGTCATGTGTTTGGAGCATCCACTGTCGATTATCCACATGACCTTTTTGCTTATCTTTCCCTGCAAAACAGATGGAGTTTAATTTGCATTTGGTACCCAAGCCTTGTTGGGTCCTGCAGACTCAGTATCAACAGAGATTTTACCAGAATTTGAGACAATATTATCAGAAGATGGTTGCTTGACTTCCTTTATTACCCACTTAGTTTTAGATAAAGGCTTAGTCTTTTTCTCCGTTAGAAAAGCTTTATCATTATCTTTAGTGGATTCAGAAATCTTTGCAGTTTGCATATAAGAACATTTCTCAGTAGATGAAATTTGCAGATTAAAACATGTACTCATGGCAGTAATTTTGCATGGCATACAGTCAATGTTATTACAAACTACCAATTTTCTTTGAATAATGGGAGTTCTGTGTAAGTTCCCTTTCAACTTTGTTGCATTAGATATGCTACTAGTTGATTTCTTACAAACATGAGTTAAATGATGTGAGGAGCCACAATTATTGCAAAGTTTCCTGGGTGCTTGCTTAACATACGCATAATTATTCTTTTTATCAATGCCTAGCTTCCCATTTCTGTTTTTGGACTTGGAGACAACTGTCTTGACAATATGTTCAGAGGGTAATGTCGAGCTATTTTTGACAGCACCTTTTGTACTAGCTGTCTTGACAGTAGGTTTGAAAGTTACTGTCTTATCCTTTGTGACAGTTTCTTTTGAACACTTGGTTGGGCTGTTTGATACTGTTTCTGTCATAGTCATTTTGATAGAATCTTTTTCTTTCTTAGATACACTGTCAGCCCTCTCATCTTCATCACAGAGTTCTTGATTAATAATTAGGGAATTTTCATTAACCTCAAACTCTGTACTTTTGAAAATTGGATTGCTCACATTTTTGAGGATGTGAGGTCTTACAGTATTGTTATCATCATTGTTCTGTATAAAAGGCTCTTTACCAGGTCTCCTACTATAATCATAGCCTATGCCTATCTTCTTACTTTCAGTATGTTTCTCATGATACTCTTGAACTATTTTAGAGGAATTTCTAAATGCCTTTAGCTTAAATTCATTTTCAGAAATTTCTTTTCTTAGATATTCCTCTATCTCTTTAGCACAGATTAAATCATTTTTTAATCTTTCGTTTTCCTGAGCTAAAGAATCAATAGAACTGGTCTTAAGCAACAACACATCATTGTTGGATTTGAGTGTTTCATTTTCCTTAGTTAATCTAGCAATTTCTTCATTTGCAGCAGATAAACTGTGTGGATATTAAACATTTCAGTACTCATTTCCTCAATGGTTTGCTTATAGTCATTTAAAGACATATCTAGCAAAACTAGAGATGGTACCTGACTTGTCGAGGTTGATGCTTCTTCATCCTCTCTAGCCATCAAGGCTAGATTCATAAATTCCTCTTCTTCTTCATCATCAGATTCATCCCAGCATTTTCCTTCAGCCACATAGGCTTTTCCTTGTCCTTTCTTAAATTGACTTCCAGTTCCTTTCTCCATTCTTTGTATTTGTTTTGGTCTTTTGCATTCAGTAGCAAAGTGACCAAGTTCATTGCAGTTGTAGCATCTAAACTTTGATCTATCTACCATTCCTGTTTTGTATCCTCCCTTGGTGCCAGTATTAGGTTTTGATGAGCTTCCTTGGTTATATTTTGGAAATTGACCTTGAGGCTTGTATGATTTGTTCCTTCTGAACCTTATATTTTTGAATTTTCTTGCCATAAAAGCCATGGTTGGATTATCCATTTTCTCCATTTCTTCTAGAGTGAAGAATTCTTCATCTTCAACATCTTCTAGTTGAAGGACAACCTTTTCTTCATCTTCAACCACCTCTTCAATTTTCACAGATGAAAATTGAGGTTGTTGATCATTATGAATTTGCTCACTTGCTTGAAAATATGATGGTCCTTGAGCAACTAGAGCACCAGTCATGTTTGCCATCAATCCTTTGGATCCACTTTGTATGGCTTTCTTTTGATAATATTCAAATTCATAAGATTTTAGAACTCCATACAGTGTTTCAAGAGAGACAGAGTTTAAATCTCTTCCTTCTCTTATGGCTGTTACTCTATGCTCGAGGTGTTCTGGAAGAGTTAGCAGAAACTTGATATTGACTTCCTTCTTTTCATAAAACTTTCCATGAATCTGGAGCTCAGCTATCAGTTTGCTAAATCTTTCAAACATGTGAGTTAACTCTTCTCCGTGCTTGCCCATAAACGCTTCATATTTTGACACCAGTATTTGTTTTTGATTTTCTCTGACCTCTTCACTTCCTTCACATAACAGTTCTATCTTTTTCCACATATCCCTGGCAGAGTTGCATGCTATTATATTTCCACTCATAGCTTTGTCCAGGGTAAGTGCATCTAGCAGAATGAGTTGCAGATGATCATCCAGTGCTACCTTTTCTTTTTCTGAGTCATTATACTCAGTAGGCTTCTTAGCAACCCAATGAGCTGGGATTACTACATCATTAACTGTAGCAGCTGGAATTTCCTTTTGAGGAATGAAGGGACCATTTTCCAGAATACCTAGGAATAGTGGATTCTGAGCTTTGATAAATAACATGATCTTCTTTTTCCAGATGTTGTAGTTCTCTTTATCAAACGCTGGAATCTTGATATTACTTGACCTTTGAATACTTGCCATTTTGGATCTCAGATATGTGTATTAATCTGAATGCTCTGATACCAGTTGTTGGTCCCGTAAAGTATTGCAGAAGGGGGGTTGAATGCAATACTAATAAATTTCAAAAACTATTTCAACAACTTAAATAGAGTTTGTAATTTACTAGTAGAAGAAATGCAATCACAAGTAATATCTAACACGATGTTTTCACAAAATAAATGTTTTATTTATTTTGCAAAGTTTTGCTACAACCTTGAGAACCAAAATAATTCTCAAGCTTCGAATTCTCTAGAGATTACCGATGTAAAAAGCTATCTATTTCATGCAGTAGAGTGTTCTATTTATAGAGTGATAGTTGGATCTTTTTCTACTATACTATCACTATCAACATGAGTTGTTGAGTTGCTGTCATATTCTTTTTGCAGCCCATTACATGATTTATTCCCATGTGATACACACAAAGTATTTTTAGATGCTTTCCACATTTGAGCCACCCAGATCTAGCAGTTGTTAAATTTATCTTGCTCTATACTTTACAGGTTGCTCCATGTGATCTCTCAAGCTTCCGTTATAGACTTTCAAGCTTGCTGTAAAGTTTGAATGTTGTAGCACGCCTGCTTCTTTTGAACATGTACTCTGTCGCTTAATTTGACTTAGAAGATTCCTAAATCAAGTTGATTCTATATGACAGTATGTTTGTCACAAAGTTTGCTATCAATGAATTGTGCTTTGGTTGACAGTATGAATTCCCCGCAGAGATTACTGTCAAGAATTGTGCTTTGTTTGACAGTATGAATTTCCGCAGAGATTACTGTCAAGAATTGTGCTTTGTTTGACAGTATGAATTTCCGCAGAGATTGCTGTCAAGGAATTCCAAACTTGCTGTCGCAAACTATATATGAAAGTTGCTGTCATCAGAATCTCCGCCAATGTTGCTGTCAAGTTGAAACTTGCTGTCGACTTAATGAAACTTGCTGTCGAGCTTTGCAACATGCTATTTCCTTGTAATCTTACTGTCAATACTTGACAGTAACTTTTATTCCTGCTGTCGAACTTCTGTATTTCTTGAGGCTTGAACATGATCGAACTTCTTTCAAGAATTACAATTATTACATGACAGTACTTATTTGATTACAGGAATACATTTCTGGCTATGACAGTATGTTCTACTTAGTAAAACTAAGTATACCAATAAAACTAGTTAAGTTGTCTATTCCATCACCCATAAATCCCAACACCAAGATTCCATCTATCCCTCCATCTGAAACTGAAGAGAAGTCCCCAGAATATGAATTCGACATTCCTGACATTGCTAAACAATCTTTTCAAGCTGAACCTTCAGAATTCAGAAATGTTCTTACTCAAAGGGTATGTCAAGAAACTGCAAATTCTAAACTATACCATGACATAGCCTTTCTGAAGCACCTACATGAGCTGAGAAAAAGGGCAATCTTCCACTTCTTTGACTACATCAAGCTTTTTGTGCAAGATGTGTTTCTAGTCACTGTAGTGAGAAGAGAAATTGTTCAAACCAATCCTTATGCCATCATCACTACCAATGATAGAGAAGTCCTAGTCCACACTGCCAAGAACCTCTTTCACATCCACATTGAAGCTTTGCAAATTCTATCCAGCTCTGAACTTGGAACAATTATCAAGAAGATAGAAAGGAATAACTCATCAAACAACAATATGCTCAAAGAGATTCTCACCAAGTGCATGAAATCTCAATTTCCTCAAGTAGTTCCTCAGCCTCACTGTATTTTATATGAAAAAAATCAAGACATTGTTGCCTTCAGATTTGGCCAACACCTCAAATCAAACAACATGTCTACAATAAAATTTTTGGCTGGAGTTCTACATTCAAGGAGTGGAAAATCTAAATCTGAAATAGAGGCTCTTGACATTCTGGTGAAGTTTATTAACTCTCAGTCAGACATCAAGCCTATTGCTAAAGAGGGAAAGTCAGACAAAGATAAGGATGATCAAGACAAGAGTGGCAGCAAAGGTGGATCTCAAGGAAGGAATAAGGGTGGTGATGATAAGGAGAAAAGGGATGGTAAAAGCAAGAAGAAAGATGATGACATAGATGGAGGAAAGGTGTATGAGAGAAAGAGTGGAAAATAGCAAGTCTTAGGCATTACTAACAGTAATCTCACCACAACACAAGACTCTGAGTCTAGGGTGAATGCTGTTAGCAATGACCTACCAAAATCTGAATCAATGGCTTCTGCAACTGTTTTGCCAACTCAAGAAAAGGAGATGCTAATCAAGAAACCACTTGTGTATATCAAAAAGCATACTGCTAATGGTATACTACAATGGTCTAAAGACAAAGGTCTTAAATTTTTCTCAAGCAACAAAGGAAAGAAGTTGAAATAGAAGATGTCAGCCAGAAGGGCAAGAAAGGTGAAGACATCTGCATCTCAGGAACTCACAATCATTCCTGGACTAGACTTGCCCTGTCTCAACATAGACTATGATGAAGATGAGATATCATATCAACTGGCTCAGAGAATCTATCTGTTAAGTCGAATAACTTGTAGAAGGGGGGGTTGAATACAAGTTATATAATCGTGTCTGATTTTTGCTTGATTATATGAACAAGAATAAACGAATGAATCAAACTTTGTTTGTATTAATAAGATCAAATACAAACTCTACCAAAGGTGTACAATACCTTTAGCAGCTGCTGACAATACAAATCTCTCTCTGTTTGTTTCGAATTCTCGAATACAAACCTTATACAGAGCTACGCACACGAACTCACAACACACTTGTTCGACTCTTTTTCTCACGCTCATTACAATGATATAGAGAGAGTATTTATAATGCTACCTATCAACTAATAACAGAAAGATATAATCTATACATGATAATGTTCTGTCTTCTAGTCGATAGTTTCCTTCAATAGAAAACTCTTTCCTTCACAATATCTTCTTGCTTGTTCTTCAAACAAAGATCCTGTTTTATAGCACTTGCCAGTTTCTATAGCATCCATAATGACATCATCAGTAACAAGACTGATATCATGATTTCATCTTGCATCAGTATCTGATTATCATCAGTATTAGACTGTCATCAGGATTTGCTCTTTGTTCCTGATATGTAGTCTCCGATACACTGTTCATTCCTGACTAAACTGTACAGATAACTGTCTTACACATAAATCCTATATACAGTGCTAAATCCTTTATAAGATCAGGATTACAAGAAGTATAATGTGTAAATTCTATTCTTAACATCACAATTTATGAATTATTCCTAACAATCTCCCCCTATTTATGCTTTAAAATCTGAAGCATAAATTTAAGTTGTGGATGTCAAAACATATAACAATACAACTAGAATAGAATTTATGAATGTAGAATTATGAAGTTAAGTACCTCATTCTCAGATGTAGACGTTTATCTAGTACTTAGAAGAAAGAATTTTAACTATTAATGCTACTCTTCCTTTACCACTTCCTAGCTGAGATTAACCACTGTCACTCCTAGTTCTTCTTTTTACCTCTCTTTGTCTGCTCTTTATCTCCCCCGGTCTGTTGTTGTCTTTGAATTGTCTTTATCTCCCCCTTTTTTTACATCAGCAACATTAATTCCAAGAGATTCAGAAACAGAACAAATGATATTCATCAGAACTGCTTGATTTTCCATAATTGTGACTTGGTTATCTTCAAGTGATTGAAGTCTTGTTTGTATAGCAATTTGAGAATTCTGAATATCTTTCAAAACATCAGAATGAACTTCAATGTTGGAAGTGCTTCTAGTATCTTCAGAATCAGAATCAGAAAGAACTGTATCTTCAAGTCTTGTAGAAGAAGTTGCTTGGTTTGTATGATATTCAAGTAATAAAACCTGATTAGAAGTATCAACATCTTCATCTTTCTGATCTGGAACTGAAACATGATCATCATCTCCTTCACCAGTATTCTGTGTACTAACATCTTCAAATCCTGACTCCTCCTTAGAGTGATCAGAGACTGTAGATGTCTCAATTCTAGCTGATATTGGAAGTACATACAAAGGAACACTAGGATCATTAGGAACTTCATCTGGTACATATGTATCAAGAGATTGCTTTATCCTGGCACCTCTTCTGTTAATAATTCCTGCAAGCCTCTCCTTTTGCTTCTGAGCTTTAACTTCTGGCTTTGCATTGTGATGTGCTAGGTCATTCTTCTGATACATTTTGATGAATGAATAAGTACCAGCATCCATACCCAAATTTTCAGACCAAGATTCAGGAAAAACCTGATCCCAGAAATCAAATGATGGTTTCCTAATTTTCTCTCCCTCACTATGGAGTTGATCATCCATACCCTCATTCTCACTTTGACTTACTAAAGTCAACACTCTTTCTACCTCACCTTTTGCCTGGTCAGGAGCCAGCCTCTCAGTTTGTGGATCAATATCCATCTTTTCAAGTGTATCACTCAAATTTGGATAAGTGCTCTCATGACCTACAGAAAAATAGGGGCTAGAAGGAGTTTTTATACCTGAACTCACATGGAGAGAGGGTTCCTCATATGACAAGGGGCTTGAGGTTTTCTCCAAGGAGTGAGCTGCTATAATCTCTGAACCATTACAATCATCTTCTTTCCTTTCAGAGACTACAGGCTCCAGTATACCACTTTCAGGTTCTTTACTAGACTCTGACGTCTTCAGTAATACTTCATTAGACACCATAGTTAGTACATCACCGTCTTTAAGTGTTGTTTGCTGAGACTCACCCTCAAGGTGGATAGACTCTGACTGAACAAAATATATTTGATCTTCAGAAAAATCAACCAAAGTCATTCCTCCCATATCATAGGGTATCTCACTTGCATTCTCAGTCATCACAGAAGTCCTTTCAACATCAGCTATCACAGCTCCTGAGTCATCCAACCTCTGACTAGATGGTTCTTGTGTTGCAGTGACTGTGATCTGATCTTTCCTACTATTCACCACTGGTGCAATAGTATCTTCTATTGACTGCTTCCCTCTATCTACTTCCTCCAGTTGTTCACCTTGAGCTGAGGCATCTTTAATAATGACATCCTTGTCAAATAAATATGCATGAAGTGATTGAAGTGCAACATGCTTCGAGAGTCCAAATTTCTTGACTAATTGTCTTCTGACAGATACATAGAAATACATCTTCATTAAGTCAAGTCTTTGATGTAGAAGTCCATATTCTCCAGGAAATAAAAGTTTTGGTACTCTTTCAACCAAAAAATCTAGAACAGGCCTTGACAACTTCACTTTGAGAGAAATTAGCCCCATAGCCAGTCTGTATGATAATGTAGTTTCCCATGAAGAATCAATATCTAGATCTCTATGGTCAAATACTGACATAGATGTAGCTTGATGTGTAGAAACCTGCATAATGTTAGTTGGACTAGACTCTGTGTGTGTTGGTGACAATTGAATCTTTCTCCTTTTTCTCCTGGTATAGTGAGCAAAAGATTTATTCTGAGAAGACTCAAGAGGTGTAGACACAGAAGTGATCTTGGGATGAGATCTTTGTTCAATAGACACAGTCTTTTGAGAGACAGTATCCAGTAACTGTTTTCCCTTTTTAAGAACTACAGCCTTTTGGGAGACTGCAGCCTGACTGTGACTAGGTTTTTCATCTCTATGTGCTAATAGAGAAAGTTGAATTGCAGCCTTCAATTCTGCTCTCTCAGCAAGAGTTAAATCATCATCATCTTCAATAGAATTACTACTACTTGACACAACAAATCTTCTCTTCCTTACAACTGATGTCTTTTGAGAAACACCAGAGGTTGGTTTCTTTGAAACAATAGGCTGTGGATCAAAATTTGGTTCTTGAATTGTTTCAGAGACTATAATGTTTTGGGCTACTTGGGTAGACACAGGTGGGTTCTCCTCCAATTGAGATTCCTGAGCCATTTCACCACAAAAGAAAGAAGAATTGTAGAAAGTAGGAAGATGAGTTTTAAGAATTACCTGAACATGATGTGGATAATGAATTTCAGGTATTTCATCTAGATTCTTTTCATTGTCCTTCTTTGTAATGTCAGAGAAAATTCTCTTTTGCTGTTCATAAGAAGAAACACAATGTTCCCTACCAAATCTAGCTTCAACATCAGGAATAAAATGGTTAATAAACATTTGCATAAATCTATGATAATAAACCATTTTCCTGTTTTGATCTCTTAACCCAAGTTTAATACTCATCCGACTTAAGATAATGTGACCAATGTTAATTATTCTGTCATAAAGCAAACTATAAGCAATATGTGATGTAACAGAAGTAATTTGCTGAAAAGAACTACATTTACCAGTAAAACATTTAGCAATTTGATCAAAGTAAAAAGACCATTCCTTTCTAAGAAAAGACCTATTCAACTGGCTCATGTTGTCTAGAGGTCCACTATAACCTAATTCAGACAACATAGTTCTTACATTATCATCAGATGGTTCAATTGCATAATTATCAATAACAGGTAAGCAAAGTACTGAATTAACAACAGATTCAGTAATGTCAAATGAATCTTGTCCTAAATGTAGAACAATCTTACCTGATTGACTCTGAGTAGAATCAATTACCTCAGCATTCTCCCAAGCTTGTATAACAGCTGCTAGATTAATTTGTGGAGATGCTGTCAATGCATAACTTAATGGTCCATACGCCAGAAAGTCCATGATTGGATGAAAATCAGATGACACTCCTTCCTTGTTGGTGATAGCTGCTACATGATTGTTCGTCATAAAATCAAAGTCACCAAACTTGAAGGCTACTGATTTAGGTAATCTTCTCTGAGCTGCCATTTTTGATCTGAAAAGAACTTGAAAAATTCTTGAAATGGATTAGTGATTTTGAAAACTCAAGAGTGGTTTTTGCTTTAGAGAATGTAAAATTAGAGAAAGCAATTACACAATTAGAGTTTCAAAACAAATATATTTCACAAATCTTTCAGACCACTATCCCACGTTGACACGTAGATTGACAGGTGTCAGTCCCTGAAAAGTGTGGTTACCCAAGATTTTTGGAAAATAAAATCCAAAATTGATTTTCATGAAATAAATCAGGGTATAAATAATCAATACTGATCAGTTTCCTTTTCCTGTTGACCTCTCATCAAAATAATCACAAAATACAATGTGATAATAATTCTCAAATCCTGATGATCACACTTGAAATCCTGATCAATATCATCCTGATTTCAGAGACTTAATATGGAGTTTCCACGTGGCATTTTTCTTTTATCTGAAAAAGAAATAAACAATTAATCTGAACAAAAATCAATTGGTTAGATATTTTCAATATTTCTTGAAAACAAGAAATACAGTCATATGCAATAATTAGCATCTGACTTCATTAAAACTTCCAAGTGACTGTTCAGCTTCTCACGTCTTTCTTTAAAAGAAACAGATGCATTATGCCATTCTCCATAAGCCTTTCAATTTCTTTTCTTCTCAACAATGCTCCTCAAACCAAAATTCCATTCAAACCCATTCTCTTTAGATCTTTCACGGTCGATGAACATACTGTTCTTGATCATCTCTTTGAAAAGATGACTCTTCTCATCGAACTAATCATGGATGGATTGGTTTTCGATAATATCCAGAGGTTTCTCCTAGAACATCCATCTGTTGGATACAATCTTCCCCTAACCTCCTCAAAACTTGAGGATGAAGAATTTGGCCGAGAGTCTGAGGTTGATCTTGATGGAGATGCTATTCATTTAAGTTAGCTACTCTCATTTAAGTTGCCCAGACAAGGAATCCAAGAGTAGACGAGGCTGTTCATCCCCTGATGGATTTCTTGAGATGCTCCTTGTCCTGTACCTCAGAATTCATATCAATAGACAAGTATAGAATTATCAGTAGAAATTAGACAAAAAGATGTTGTATTTCATTTCCATATATGTAATGCTTTCAATTAATGAAAATACAATTACTTGTTATCTACTTGTCTTTTGATTATTGAATGATGCATAAATTATCAGTATGCAAATATCAAAACATGCTGGCATAGACTTAACACATCATAGAATTAGATTACTACACAGAGTAAACGTCAGGATCTGAAACAATTTTCACAATCCTGATACTGACACAATACTGATGACATCAGCATCCTGATAACAAATCTAATCCTGATGATTATTAACAAGTCTATCATACTGAAATTTATCAAGGCAAAGTGTTATAGCTAAAGCATTTAAAAATCAAATATAGATCCTGACAAGAATATCAAATCTATAAGCTAAGAACAACATACCTTGCTACATTTGCAGATGTTAAAGATCTAAAAATTTAACATTCCTAACTCACTTACTAATCTACTGAATGTAGTCTCATCAAGTGGTTTAGTTAGAATATCTGCAAGCTGTTTGTCAGTAGGAACAAAATGAAGTTCCACAGTACCATTCTCAATATGTTCTCTAATAAAATGATACCTGGCATCAATGTGCTTAGTCCTTGAATGTTGAAATGGATTTTTTGCAATTTTAATAACACTAGTATTATCACAAAACATAGGAATATTACTAAGTGTCATACCATAATCCATCAACTGATTTCTTATCCAAAGGAGTTGTGCACAACAACTGCCTGCTGCTATGTACTCAGCTTCTGCAGTTGAGGTTGAAACAGATAGTTGCTTCTTGCTTGCCCAAGAAATCAATCTATTTCCCAAGAATTGACATGTACCTGTAGTACTTTTCCTGTCTATTTTACACCCTGCATAATCAGAGTCTGAATGGCCAATTAGAAAGAAATCAGATTCTCTAGGATACCACAAACCAAGATTTGGAGTTCCTTTGAGATATCTAAAAATTCTCTTCACAGCAATTAAATGAGATTCCTTAGGATCACTTTGAAATCTAGCACATAAACAGGTAGAAAACATTATATCTGGCCTACTTGCAGTTAGATATAACAATGAGCCTATCATGCCTCTATAACTAGTATTATCCACACTCTTCCCCTTAGGATCAGAGTCTAGTTTAGTAGCTGTTGCCATGGGTGTTTTTGCAACTGCACAGTCTTGAAAGTCAAACCTTCTTAAAAGATCTTTGATGTACTTTGACTGATTAATGAAAATACCAGTCTCAGTCTGTTTGACCTGCAAGCCTAAGAAATAATTTAATTCACCCATCATGCTCATCTGATACTTAGACTGCATAAGCTTGCTAAACTTAGCACACAACTTTTCATTAGTAGAACCAAAAATAATATCATCAACATAAACTTGAACTAAAAGCAATTCACCTTTTATCTTTCTAAAGAATAGAGTTTTGTCAATTGTACCTCTTGTGAAGCCATTTTCAAGAAGAAATTTAGACAAAGTCTCATACCATGCTCTTGGTGCTTGCTTTAGTCCATAGAGTGCCTTGTCAAGTTTGTAGACATGATTTGGAAACTTTGGATCAACAAATCCAGGTGGCTGTTCCACATATACTTCCTCATCAAGTTTGCCATTTAGAAAAGCACTCTTTACATCCATCTGGTATACCTTGAATTTTGAATGAGCTGCAAATGCAAGAAACATTCTGATTGCTTCTAATCTTGCTACAGGTGCAAAGGTTTCATCATAATCAATGCCTTCTTCCTGAGAATAACCCTTGGCCACCAGTCTTGATTTGTTTCTTACAATCATACCAGATTCATCTAGCTTGTTTCTGAAAACCCATCTTGCACCAACAATTGATCTATCTTTAGGTCTTGGTACCAGTTTCCAAACTTTGTTTCTCTCAAACTCATTTAACTCCTCCTGCATTGCAATTACCTAATCAGGATCCTGTAAGGCTTCTTCAACCTTCTTAGGTTCATTCTTTGAGAGAAATCAACTATACAAGCATTCATTTTGAATTGATCTTCTAGTTCGAACACCACTATTTGGATCACCAATAATCAAATCTTCAGTATGATCCTTTGTCCATTTTCTAACAGGTGGTAGATTAACTCTGCTAGTCTCTCCCCCTAAGTTAGTGGTATCTCTTGTAGAAGAGTTCTCTCTACCTTCAAAAACTCTCCTTTGATCAATAGAATCAGTAGATTCCATATTGCTACTGGTTACTGATCTTCCTTCAATAGACTCTGAAAGATCAGTTCCTGATGGAGTAGACTCTGAAAAGTCAATTTCTGATGGAGTAGACTCTGAAAGGCTAGTCTGCTCCTGATGATCACTGTGTTCTCTTTGATTTATTTGCTCCCCCTCAACAGTAGCATTCCTTTGAGAAGCAATAGAAATTCCTTCTGGAGAACCTTCATCATCACTGGAGAGTATCTCAGAATTCTTCAGATTTTCAAATTCCAATTTGTCATGGCTTTCATCAGTTTGCAGAATTCCAAATTTCTTATCATCAAATGCAACATGAATTGATTCCATAACAATATGAGTTCTAAGATTATAAACTTTGAAGGCCTTAGATGCTGAATATCCTAGAAAAATTGCTTCATCCGATTTGGCTTCAAATTTTCCAAGTTGTTCTGGATGAACTTTTAGGACATAGCATTTGCATCCAAAGATGTGAAAGAATTTCACACTTGGTTTCTTTCCTTTGATCATCTCATAGGGAGTTTTTCCATGACTATTTACCAAGGTACAATTTTGAGTGAAACATGCAGTGTTAATAGCTTCTGCCCAAAAATAAGTTGGAAGTTTTGCATCTGCAAGCATGGTTCTTGCTGCCTCTATGAGAGTCCTGTTCTTTCTTTCCACTACACCATTCTGTTGAGGTGTACCAGGTGCAGAAAACTGTTGAGTGATTCCTTTGTCTGCACAAAACCCCTCCATCGTAGAATTCTTGAATTCTGTACCATTGTCACTTCTAAGTACTTTGACTTTGTACTCAGAGTTATTATGAATATTCTTGATAAGTTCAATGATTTGCTGAGGAGCTTCATCCTTCTTGTGTAGAAAGAACACCCATGTGAACCTTGTGAAATCATCCACTATAACTAGAGCATATCTTTTCTTGCTGATAGACATAATGTTTACTGGACCAAACAGATCAAGATGTAGCATGTGAAATGGTTCAGTAATTGAATTTTCAGTCTTGCTCTTGAAAGTGGTTCTCCTTTGCTTTCCAAGCTGACATGCATCACAAAGTCCATCTTGCACAAAATTTGCCTTAGGTAGGCCTCTCACCAAATTGTGCTTAACAAGTTGATTAAGCTTCTTGAAATTAAGATGTGAGAGCTTCTTGTGCCAATTCCAGCTTTCATCACTTGTTGCTTTGCTGTAGAGACATCTAACAATTCCTTTAGATGTATCACTTAAGCTGGCTTCATATATGTTACCATGTCTTTGACCAGTTAGAACAATGTCTCCATTCTGCATATTCAAGATTTTGCATCCTTCTTTGTCAAAGATTGATTTGTAACCTTTATCACTCAGTTGACTTATGCTTAAAAGAGTATGTTTCAAGCCTTCAACCAGTGCTACATTTTCTATGATGACATTCCCCAAAACAATTGAGCCATATCCCAGAGTTTCTCCTTTGTTGTCATCTCCAAAAGATATTACTGGGCCAGCTTTCCTCTCAAACTTTGTAAGCAGGGACTTCTTTCCAATCATATGTCCAGAACATCCACTGTCCAAGATAATTGAATGCTTCTTTCCTGTGCCCTTAACAGAGGATGGAGAAGTTTTCTTTGGAGATCCAGGTTTGTCTGAACTATTTGCCATCAATGCAATGTTGTCATAATCCAATTCATCTTCAGAATCACTGGAATCAGCCCAATCCTTCTGTGTGACCATAAGTGCATTACCCTTTCCTGAATTCCTAGGCTTCTTACACTCACTAGCAAAGTGTCCAAGCTCGTTGCAGTTAAAGCACTTGATCTTGGCCTTATCAAGCTTGACAATTGTACTTTTGCCTTTGTCACTCTTCTTCTCCTCCTTCTTTTGAAAAGGTCCTTTGCTAAATCTTCTCCTGTTGAATCTTCCTTTCTTGAAGGCTTTAGCAAACATAGCAAAGAGTTCCTGCATCTCAGATTCAGAATCATTGTTGTCAGAGTCCATATCAGTAGTCTCTGACTCAGAACTTTCTTTGCTTTTCTTCTTCCTTGAATTCTTTACAGCAATCTCTTCATGTTGTTCTTCAGGAAGCTTCTTTACTTCAGATTGAGCAGTAAGTGCCATAGTCTTCATCTTTCCTTCACTCCTGCTCTTCTTCTGCTGCTTGTCAAGTTCATAAGCTCTCAATTTTCCATACACTGCCTCTAATGAAATCTCATCCAGATAATTAGCTTTCTCAATCGCAGATATCTTCTCATTGTAGAAGTCAGGCAAAGCTTTCATGAACTTTGTATTCATATCCTCCAAGTCATAATATTTACCATGCATGGCCATCTCATTGATGAGTTTTGTAAACCTATCAAAGGTATCAGTAAGTGACTCACCAGACTTGGATTCAAAGTACTCATACTGTTGTATAAGTAAAGTCCTCATATTCTTCCTGACAGGCTTAGTTCCTTCACAGTGAACCTTAAGATTGTCCCATATATCCTTAGCAGTTTTACAAGAGAGAACATAGTTAGTGAGAACAGAATCAAGACTGTTGAATAATATGTTTCTCACTTTAGCATCTTTAAGAACATTCTCCTTGTCTTTATCTGACCATTCAGATTTTGGCTTCTCTGCTGTATGTTATGGAACAACCACACCATCAACAGTTGCTTGTCCAACGACCTTTGTTGGAACAAAAGGTCCATCTCTGATTCTGTCAAGATAATCAGGATCTGTTGCTTCCAGATGATGCAACATCTTTACTTCCCATAGAGTATATTCGTTTCTCTTGAGCATAGGAATCTTAGTATTCCCATCCTTGTAACCAGACATGATTGCAGATCTTTATGATTATTCGAAATCAACCTGCTCTGATACCAATTGTTAACTCGAATAACTTGTAGAAGGGGGGGGGGTTGAATACAAGTTATATAATCGTGTCTGATTTTTGCTTGATTATATGAACAAGAATAAACGAATGAATCAAACTTTGTTTGTATTAATAAGATCAAATACAAACTCTACCAAAGGTGTACAATACTTTTAGCAGCTGCTGACAATACAAATCTCTCTCTGTTTGTTTCGAATTCTCGAATGCAAACCTTATACAGAGCTACGCACACGAACTCACAACACACTTGTTCGACTCTTTTTCTCACGCTCATTACAATGATATAGAGAGAGTATTTATAATGCTACCTATCAACTAATAACAGAAAGATATAATCTATACATGACAATGTTCTGTCTTCTAGTCGATAGTTTCCTTCAATAGAAAACTCTTTCCTTCACAATATCTTCTTGCTTGTTCTTCAAACAAAGATCCTGTTTTATAGCACTTGCCAGTTTCTGTAGCATCCATAATGACATCATCAGTAACAAGACTGATATCAGGATTTCATCTTGCATTAGTATCTGATTATCATCAGTATTAGACTGTCATCAGGATTTGCTCTTTGTTCCTGATATGTAGTCTCCGATACACTGTTCATTCCTGACTAAACTGTACAGATAACTGTCTTACACATAAATCCTATATACAGTGCTAAATCCTTTATAAGATCAGGATTACAAGAAGTATAATGTGTAAATTCTATTCTTAACATCACAACTTATGAATTATTCCTAACACTATCATGTAGCTATAGTTGATGACTGCCTGGAGTTCAAATACACTGATGGGAGATTCAAGAGATTCAAGCAAGGCATGTGTGAACACTGGGGCAAGTTACATGATCTACAAAGAATAATGGTGCTACTCAACCTTTAGAATGAAAAGGAGAGAAGTTGGAAAATTGAGATAGCTCAGTTTATCAAGATGAAAAGAGATCATGAGGAAGAGTTGAGAAAGAAGAATGAAGCCTTGAAGATAAAGAGAGAATAAGAGTTAGCTGCTCTAGAAGCCAAAGCTGAAGAATTGAGAGCTAAAGGGTTATGCAGAGTCAAGTATAATCCTTACATTGTGGAATACATGAAATATTGCAGAAATGTGAAGATTAGAATGGATTACATTAGCTCTTACTCTGAAGCCGAACTGAATGAAGTCATCAGAGACCTATCTGGCTCACATCTCATTGAAGAACTCACTGCCATGGAAGACATCATCCAGGCAATGAGTGATGCAAAGAAAGCCAAGGAAGAAAAAGAAAAGGAGGATCTACAAGCCAAATCTCAAGGAGGAGAATCAAAGGAAAATGGCTAGTATTTCTTCATAACTGTAAGAATGCTTTCTTTGTAATAATATTCAATCAATTTCATATATGTACTTGTCAAGATTTATCTTTATGTATGTTAGGCTTGTTATCAGACATGAAATTGTGACTAAGGGTCTTACTCACAATTTGGGGGAGATTGTTAGTCATGGAGGCATGCCTGTATACATCTAATAACAAGCTTAATTGTTTGCAATGCTCTGCATTACCTACATGACCTCTTAACTGAGGGAACCTCTAGTTGTAGAGTTTCTATTTGTTCTGTACTTGTAATAGGCACCAAATCCTAGTTGTGTAACTGTACTTATATAGTCAAGAATAATGCTTGAGAGAAGTTCCAAGGTTCATGCCTCGAGCAAGAAGATAAAGACTGTCAAATAATCACAGTTGGGATTTGAAGAAATGAAGAATTTGCCTAAGTACCAATTCGAGAAGTATATTTGTCTATTCGAGAAGTCCAGCATTCGAGAAGTCAGGGATTCGATATCTCTAAATACACTGTTCGATATCTCATTCGATATCTCAGAGATTCGATATGTCTACTACTCTATTCGAGAACTCAAGAAGTCAACAAGTCAAAGTGGTATTCGAGTTCTCAAACAGTCAACAAGTCAAAGTTCCATTCGATATCTCAAGGACTCAGAAAGCTATTCGAGATCTCAGGGATTCGACAAGTCACAATGCTCTATTCGAGAACTCAAGGATTCCCAGAGAAAAGAGCTATTCGAGAAGTGGTTCGATGTGTCAATATAACAGTATTCGAGAACTCAGAGTTATCGATCAAGTCAATTCTAGTTGTCGAATCACTTACTTAGTCACTTCTCGAATACATTCTTGGAGACAAAATACTGAAGAAATTGTACAAGTCTGAAACCTGCAACAAGCCAATGTACTTTATGGACCACAATCTGTAACGTGCTCTGGAAAGCCTACAAGGAAGCTTGGAGAAATATAGAAAAGACAAAGGGCTGAAGAAGTGGATCTGAACAGGCTTTGCAAAGTCAAATCTTTAACCATTTGGACACTTACTCAAAAAGGATAGAAAGACTAGAAAGTAATTTGTTTTAGCTACCTTATTTTGTAGTAAGTAGGTTGTATCCATGTCCTATAAGGATACAGCCTCACTTCCTTAGTCATCAACTTTGTGAGTCAAGTTTTTCATATACATTGTAAGCTATATCTCTATGAGAAAAATGAAGCTGAGAATACTATCATTTGTATTCACAGATTGTAGCAACCTTTATCTAATAATATATTAGATTAAAGTGATATTGTGTCTTGTGTTGATCTTTATCCGCACCTACATCTTTGCACACACAAACACATATCTGCTACATAGACTCGAACCAAAGAAAAGTTCAAGAATCCATTCAACCCCCCTCTGTATTCTTTTACTGTATTCAATACTCAACAGTGAAGGTAGGCTAGGTGAACGGCGGTGGTTGTAGATTTGAGGAGAGTTCGAAAGGGAAGAGGTGATTGCGAGTTGAATGAAACGGGTGGTGGTGACGCAACAGACTTGGTGGGTTGCGGTGTAGTTGTTAGCAGGCGGAAGAGAAGAGGGGGTATAATCGTTGGGGAAGGAGGTGGGTGGTAATGGCGGTGAAAAGAAGGGAGGTGGGTGGTAAGGCTGTTGACCGGAGGAAGAAGCAGCAGTGGTGGAAGGAGAATGGCGGAGACGCGGTGGTGAAGGGAGAGGGGAAGGAGAAGAAATGGGAAGAGGTGGTTGGTTTGCAGGTGTGGTGGAGAGTGCGGTTGTGGAGATTGAAGCAGATGGGGTGAGGGATTGGGATGAATGGAGGAAGTAGAGTGGTGTGAAGGTGGAAGGTGAAATGGAGAGTTGGTATTGCGGGTGGCACGGGCGTGGGCAGTAGTTGCGAACAGAGAATTTGGTATAACAGTTTTGAACGGAGGATTAACTTTTGAATAACGGAGTGCTATTGGATGGTTGAAGTCAAAAGTTCAGGTGTACCATTTGGAAGCCAAAAACATTGGATGGTACCATTTGAAAAAGCCAAAAGTACAATGGTACCAAATGGAATATCCCTTATAATTTTAATAATTAATTGATTATCTTTTTCAACTAAAACGTATCATTTTTTTATATTTTTTTAACTAAAATCCCTCTTTTAATGAAAATATCACGGGCAATATTAATTTCTCTTTTTCTAAAAATATCACGAGTAATTATATTTAGTAAAATAACGTAATTAAATTATAATTTCTATAAACTAATCAATTATACCTTTTTCACTTAGAACATGTTACCTTTTTAATTTTCTCTAACTAAATCCTCTTTTTTTCCAAACATATCACGGACATTCTATTTAATAAAATAACATAATAAATTTATAATTACTAACAATTAACCTATTACCTTTTTCAACTAAAACCTATCATCTTTTCTATATTTTCTAACTAAAATCCCTCATTTTCTATAAATATCACGGATAATATATATATATATATATATATATATATATATATATATATATATATATATATGCCTTTGCTCCATACAGAACACTCTTATATAACAAACAACAAAGAACACCATAGATCTATTAGATCCTTTGGCCCCGCCAGGGGCACCCAATACAAAAAGTTCTTATTTTTTTAGGCTCTATCCATCCAACAAAAAAAAAATTGAAAATTTACTGTTTATTTATTTATTATCAAATCATCTCATAAAAAAATTTAAGCCTCCAAAATTCATGTTTTAAAATAAATAATTTAAATTAATAAAAAAAATTATATAATATTAAAAAAATCCGTGCATCGCACGGGTTTTAAGCTAGTCTTGATAAATATCTGTAATGAATGAAAATCGAATTCGGACTATAAAAGATAAACTTTTGTAATTTGACTTATCTCGCTCAATATATTTGAGTTTAATGATTAATTCATAACAATCTAATTAATGACTACACAATTATATCTTAAACTAGCAATTTTGACATTATTTCTCAAAATCGACTCAGTAATAATATACCCATTTCTTTATTTGTGTGCTTGCTGAAAAGATTTGGACTTTTATTTTATGAAAATGAAGTGTAAAAGAGAAAAAAGAACATGTAACTTCTCTCATACAATCTTATATATAATTTTGTTAAATATTATTTTAGCACCTGGAATTCATGTTCTTAAGGATGACCTTAGGGAGAACCTTGGGGTTAAAAGCTTTTCAATACAAAATTAAGGGTGTTTAGGTAATTTGAGTATTTGATTGATAAAAAATTTATATTACAAAAATGATTCTGTGGGGCCAATAAATTTATAGCCTTTTTGTGTGTTATAAGAGCATCCACAATGCTTAGAGCATCTGCAATGCATAGTCCCATTTCCCCGCCCTGACTGATCCCACTTCATGCCACGTAATCTTGAAGTGGGTTTTTGGAAAAATTGGCCTACCACCTACAATGCATTGAGCCCAGTTGCTGAAAAGTCTCCACATTTTAAAATAATAAACTAAAAATAGAGACCATACAATACACACATATATCTGCACTTGAGCTGACATGCACAGTAAAGTTACAATTAATAAAAAAAAGAATTCAAGTGGGACGAGCCCACGATGCTGGGACTGCCCACTTTTATCACTTCCATCCAATGCACAATTTAGTCCAATCAGCAGCCCAAGTCCATTTCCCGAGTCCCTATGCATGAAGTGGGACTGCATTGGAGGTGCTCTTAGTCCCATTTTTTACTGTGCTTGGCCCCATTAACATGCCCCGTCACCTCAAAGTGGGCAAATGAAAAAACTGGCCACACCCATGCAATGGACAAGCCCAGTTCGTTGGCTTTTTTATAATAAATAAAATATAAACTACCCACTTCCATGGTTTTTTAATACACAAAAATTGGGATGGACACTGATGGAGACATTTTCTGCCATTTCACGTTATTAAAATAATAAAGTGGGACGGTCCCGGGAGGGAGGGACTGCCCACTTTTTACTTCTTCCATCCAATGCAAAATTTTGGCCAGTCAGCAGCCCAGTGACAATTCCCGAGTCCCTATGCCGCAAATGGGACTGCATTGGAGATGCTCTAACCTCCCCTAAGGACAAGCATATACCATTTTTTATAATATGAATTGATTTCATTTAATATCTTATTATGGTTACTTGAGATATATTTCATATTTCACATTCTTTAAAATTAATGCCTAAACAACACTATAATATATATTAAATATAAGTATATGAACTAAACCTTGAAATGAAATTATATTTCGTTCTCATTGAATTGTAATGGCAATTTGTAAGATCATTATTTATATAACCTCGTTAAATTAATAATTCTAGAATTGAATTATTTTATTTATCATCAAGATTTTTTGTTAATCAATTTTTAAAATGTATTATCATTATTTGTTAAAAGCAAAATTAACTATTCAGTTATTTTTTTTCATTATTCAATATAAATTTATTATGTAGAGATTAAAAAAATTATTTAGTTGATAAATTTGTTTATTTAGTTAAATCATTTGTATCTAGATATAAATATGAGATTTGTGCATGTATTATATACAAAAAAATTAACAACTTTTTAATTGAAAAAATATATAAAAATGTATAAAATAAAATAACTTGGTAATAGATAAATTTCCTAAATTAATCCCAGACTCTCAAAATGATTTATCGATGTAGTGCATAATTTAGCATATTATTAACGGTTGAGATGAAAGTAGAAAGATATATTTATGTGATCTACAGACCAGTGCTCCCCTTCTCCATTCCCATTGATACATACATACAAAAACATATATCTCTACACTACAGCGAGAGAGAGAGAGAGAGGTGGGAGAGATTGATGTATAATATTTTTGTATGAATCTGTGTATGTATAGACACAGACTCTGTAAGATCTAATTTACATCGAGCTTTTAATTTTCACAGTTGGTTTTTAAAAATGGCGAACGATCGAACGACGTCGTTTTGTACTTGGATCTTCGTTGTTTCTCTTCTCTTCGTTCATTCACACTCCTTTTATCTCCCCGGTGTCGCTCCCGTCGATTTCGAAAAGGCAAGCTCATTAAAATTCATTTGTTAATGTAAATTACTGTTGTTGATCGAGTTTTATTGGTTAATTATTGTTTTCGATATTGTTATGGATCTTGTGATTGCTATTATATATTTATGCGCTTGTCAATTTTACGGAAATAGTGTTTTTTGCTGAAAGTGTTTGTGATAATATGTGAAGTGTATAGCTCATAGCTGCTTTCGTAATTATTATGAATGTCGCGGCTTGATTTGTGTAGTTATGTCGTGTGCAACGAAATGACAAGTTATATCAAGTACAAATGCAATTTACTCGAATTAATTTTGTATGTGTGGATTATGATTCATTGGTGATTGGTAGTGTGTGGATCATGATTTGTTGGTATATATATGTGTGTATTTTGCTTAATTGACAGCATTCTGTTGCATTTTCATGTATTTTAACTTGTCATTTTCCAATTTAGTGTATGAACGTTTTTGGCTATAATATAGATTGCTTTAAATGTTTTTCTCAGCCTGGTGGAGTTTAATTACGTGATCCTGTTGTCAGATTTCGTTTACCTAAGAATTAACTTTTCTTATGGATTAAGTATGGAAAGTTGTTTAAATTTCTAGTTCTTATGTTTCTGTCGTCATAACATGGAAATGGCAAAACCTTAAATTTTTTGTTGGACTTTCTAAACTGTAAATTTGTGGTTGAACCGAACCTACTATTTCAGACCCTGTCATTCCATAACTATCGAGCTGGTTGATGCATCTATATGATACAAAAGTATTTGGAAGAACTGAGGAGTCTGTAAGCGTAATGGAGTTGTCTTTTTTATATATGTATTGTTATATTTGGAACATAACATGAATGCATCTTTGTATTCTTCCATTTGTGATTGTAATAGTTGTATATTTATGTTGTCATAACGACCCTCAATGAATGTTATAAGTTGTTGGACTATGCAGGGGGACCTTCTTAAGGTGAAAGTGAACAAGCTGACTTCAATTAAAACACAACTTCCTTATTCCTATTATACTCTCCCGTTTTGTCGGCCGAATAAAATTGTTGATAGTGCAGAAAATCTCGGAGAAGTTCTTCGTGGTGACCGTATTGAGAACTCACCATATGAGGTTGAACAATTTTTGTTTTGCATATTATTTTATGATAATCTTGCTACTTAATATGGTTTTTGTACTAATTTCTTAGTGATTTTTATCACAGTTCAAAATGCGAGAACCACAGATGTGCAACATTTTGTGTCGTGTTACACT
Organism: Kitagawia praeruptora; assembly: GCA_037693485.1. Lineage (NCBI taxonomy): Eukaryota > Viridiplantae > Streptophyta > Magnoliopsida > Apiales > Apiaceae > Kitagawia > Kitagawia praeruptora. The sequence goes on along the minus strand of CM075344.1, from coordinate 153,928,356 downwards.
AGATGAAAAAAAAGCAAAGGCTATTAAAAGAAAAATCAGTGATGATTACCGAGTGAACATGTAAGACTCTTATTGCGAAGGTCTCATTAGTTCAGCAATGTCAGCCTACAAGAGGCCACTTACAGACATAATATATTATAATTTTCTCTTATGCACATACAGGATCTTGGATAATCTTCCATTGGTTGTTCCAGTACGTAGAATGGACCAGGAATCATCCTTTCTATACCAACATGGTTATCTTATTGGTCTTAAAGGAATATATGCTGGTGTAAGTATTACAACATTTGCCCTGCATATTCAGTGCTGCAATTTAATAGACTATATAATTGCATTAATATGTGCAGAGCAAGGATGAGAAGTATTTTATCAACAACCACTTAGCATTTACAGTCAAGTATCACAAGGATTTACAAACAGACTCCGCAAGGATCGTAGGATTTGAAGTGAAACCTTTCAGGTTCTGTGTTATACCAGTTTGAATTTGGTTTGCTTTTATAATACTTTTGTGGAAGATCAAAATTATTGATATGATCTTCTGGTCGGTACAGTGTTAAACATGAATATGAAGGTACCTGGAATGATAAGACTCGCTTAACTACCTGTGATCCTCATGCCAAACGCACAGTTACCAACTCTGAATCTCCTCAAGAGGTTGCAGATAAGAAGGAAATTATCTTTACTTATGATGTAGAGTTTGAGGTGAGGCCTAATCAATGTTAAACACACTTCTCTATATCGTTGGAAGTTAGGAACACATCATCTTTTCTAAATCTCCTTTTATCGTCTGCAGCCTAGTGATGTTAAATGGGCTTCTAGATGGGATAGTTATCTTCTGATGACAGATGATCAAATTCATTGGTTTTCCATCGTCAATTCTTTGATGATTGTTCTTTTCCTCTCTGGAATGGTGGCTATGATCATGCTGCGTACACTCTACCGTGACATTTCAAAGTACAACCAGTTAGAGACCCAGGAAGAAGCTCTAGAAGAGACTGGATGGAAACTGGTTCATGGAGATGTTTTCAGGCCTCCAGTGAACTCAAATTTGCTGTGCGTTTATGTTGGTACAGGTGTTCAATTTTTTGGAATGATACTTGTTGCTATGATCTTTGCAGTTCTTGGGTTCTTGTCCCCTTCAAACAGAGGTGGGCTGATGACAGCTCTACTTCTGCTCTGGGTCTTTATGGGTATATTTGCTGGGTATGCTTCGGCCAGGCTTTATAAGATGTTTAAGGGAACAGAATGGAAAAGGATCACAATCCAAACAGCTTTCATGTTCCCAGGAATTGTTTTTGCCATATTCTTTGTGTTGAATGCTCTTATATGGGGTGAGAAATCCTCAGGGGCTGTGCCCTTTGGTACGATGTTTGCTTTGGTATTCTTATGGTTTGGCATCTCAGTTCCGCTTGTTTTTGTGGGAAGTTATGTTGGGTTTAGGAAGCCTACAATGGAGCATCCTGTGAAAACAAACACTATTCCCAGACAGATACCTGAACAGGCTTGGTACATGCACCCAGTGTTTTCTGTTTTGATTGGGGGAATTCTTCCCTTTGGGGCTGTGTTCATAGAACTGTTTTTCATTTTGACCTCCATCTGGTTGCAGCAATTTTATTACATTTTTGGATTCCTTTTCCTAGTGTTCATCATCTTAGTTGTTACTTGTGCGGAGATCAGTATCGTGCTATGCTATTTCCAGTTATGCAGTGAGGACTACCTTTGGTGGTGGAGGTCGTACCTTACATCAGGCTCTTCAGCACTCTATCTTTTTCTCTATGCAGCATTTTACTTCTTCACAAAGTTGAATATCACAAAGCCGGTGTCTGGCATTTTGTACTTCGGCTACATGTTGATTGCTTCATACTCATTCTTTGTGCTCACTGGTACAATTGGGTTTTTCGCATGTTTATGGTTCACAAGGCTAGTATACTCGTCAGTGAAGATTGACTGACTAATTTACTAATGAAAGGTAACCATTGGTTTATTTTACTTCTGAGGAAGCATATAGCCTCTTTCGTGATTAAGCCTTTAAACTATAGGGGTACTCTTGATAGTCTTAAAGTTGGGTAATTTAATATAGAAATTTGTTTTTGTAAACTTCTCGGACCCTGGCACTTGAAATCAGTTTTCTGTACCCATTTTCATTTCATTTTGTTATGGGCCTGTATTATGATGCTTTGATAAGAAATATTTGTAGGAATCACTATGTTCAGTGCTTCCTGACAGAATTGAATAGGGGCATTATTATGTATTTGCAAAATACAAAATTTTCTGGCAATCTTGCTGGTTGAGGTGAAATAATTGTTTGGCACAGTGTATTTGCAATGTGTTTCTTGGAACATTTATTTTTACTTTTCTTGTGTGCCATAGACTGTAAAGTAAAACAAACAAATAGTTACTGCATATCTGTGTTGTGCTTTCATTTGTTGTGCGGATGAATCTGCTGTGTTTGTTTTTCCGTGATTTAGTTGAATAGCATGAACTGCAGTGGAAATTTTACTGTAATCTCTTATATCAGTTTGTTCTTTCATGTGATCCAGACAAAAAATAGTCCGTATATGTTGCTAACAAAGATGCTTTAGCTCTAAAGCTTGGTTTTCTTTCTGGAATGATGATTCCAACTCCAAAGTTCACTTTTCTTATTGGTCCAAAACAACATTTCTTCTCTAAACTTATTTCAAGCATTACAACACTTGTCTTAATTAGAAACAATGAATAATACTAACATTTACTCAACAAACTAGCTAAAAAAGGACATCGAATCAAATAGTACTTTTAAACATGAAATAATAGCATTTGGTTGAATACAAATACAATGTTACATACAAACAACATACTACCAATTAGTAGACAACTACAATTAATTCCAATGTAAATGAATGATCTCTATACTAGTCATTCCACCCCAACTTCGTCGGAATTTTGACATCTTCGCTGGTAATCTCCAGTCAGAAGTACCGCGGTGAATTTGTTCCCGGATCTTTACACACGGGACATTACCTGGCTAACAATGTTCTTACTCTCCAAAACATTTGAAATTCACAATTTTGTTATGATTTGGATTTAGATGGTAAATGTTTGCCTCCCAGAAATGTTTGAAACATAATTAAAGCTCTTTTGGGCTCAAACAGAGGAACTTCATGACCAGCTCCTCTCACCGTGGCAAATGTGAGTCCATCATACACTTCTGTCCATCCTCCTACCTACAAAGTCATCATAACATCTATACTATTATATAATAAGCAAACATGAGTATAATTTAGTTGTATAGTTCAACCATCTAAATTTGGTTATCTAAAAGAATAGTGATAGTTGGATATTTAGTAAATACATGATAGCCGTTAGATCTAATAATAAAGAATATTCAATATTTAAATCATTTTTCTAAAGATCCAAGTTTCGAATCCCGTCAACAACAAATTTACATTAGATTTTATATTATTAGTTCTAATCACTACATATCATTTATTAAATAAATATTATTATTACTAATAATTTTATTAATTAATATTACAAAATTAAATTATATCCATAATAAATTATTATACTATATTTTATTTAATCATATAATGTTAAAATTATTTAAAAGTAACCCGTGCAAGCTAGTATGTATAATAATTGTTGCATATAGAATATTTTTAGAATTTTAAACTACTAAATGTGCCAACATACCAACATACCTGGCCCCCTGTATACCATGGATACCAACGTGTTTGGACTGTGAGATTCATATGGCTCAGAGCAAATCTAGTTGCTGTCACTGGTACTACTGAATCTGTGTCCCCGCTTCAAAAATTTTAAGCAAATAAATTTTGTCAGCACCTGATCGTTGATTGAACTTTGTGTGTGTGTGTGCGTGCGAATTTTCAATGCAGGGTTTGCTATTTATGTACCTGAACACCCATATTCTGAGACCACCTGCGATCAGCTTCTTGTACGTGGGTATCATTGAGGCCGCACTATCATTCCAGTTCCTTATCAGGACGTCGCTGAAAGAAATCGAAAGCATTAAGAATTTTAAGTAAAGCTCGTGCATCACATTTTTTTTTACTATAGGGGAAGGGGACGAGGTTATCAATTTACCACTACATTGTCCCGTGATCCTTGTGCATCGTGCTATTAGTTCATCAGTGATAAAAAGGATTAAAACTAACCTGCATGCAGTCCATTTATATGGAATCCCAGTAGAATTGGCATGCAAAGCTCTTTGTACGTCTGGTCGATTATAGTATATCTCTGCATAATTTTCAGTACATGGATCATATCCAGAAATTCTTCGACGCAGAAGAGTGTTCTTGAGCCTTACACTTCCTAGAGATTCATTCTTCGGCTTACAAAATGGCGTGTAAATGCTGTACGGATCAATGTCACCAAACTCATAATCCAATGCATAAGATACAGCTTTATCACACTGCTCAGAAGATTTATCGGCTTTAAAATCACATGTTTTCATAATCAATTTATATGTAGCATCTGATATCATGGAATGTGTCCACCAATATGAAATAGTACCAATGTTGTCATAGTAATTGTCTGTTACAGCATTTCCCACCTGCATAGAATTGTAAGTTTAAACATCACTGCTTTCATCGGTCTTTATACCTAAAGCTAAATTCAAAATTTTCGCCTACGTTGCTCAATTAACTTACTATAAATCCTTTAAGGTTGATAGCTGGCTGGGAAGTTGCTTTGTTATAGTCATAGATTTTCTCTGCTAACTGAGGAACATAGTGCCCTGCACGTATATGTATAGAGTTATTAGGGAGAAAACTAGAAGTTCCCTAAATATGGTCCATTCAAAATTGCAGGGTCTTCTTACACATGCACACACATGTAAAATGCAACATATATATACCGTGGATGAATTAGGACCCTGAGAGACCCGAGTCTAAAAAATCACTAGTTTTTAAGGCCAGCGAAGGCTTAATTTTTTTTGTGCAACTGATTTTGAAACTGACCCGGAGTTGCAGATATGTGAAGAAATGGTTCTATATGTTTATGTACCTGCATAACTCTCCCCAGAGATATAAAACTCTCTATATTTGTATTGTGGAAATCTTGACATCCAGTTTATGAGGAAAATCAGAGCATCCTGAGCTGAGTCACAAGTGATAATTTTACGATTAACAAATTTATCACAACAAAAATACGGGATGGTAACAATCATAAGGTATATTAGTTATCATAAGGTCATGAATAATTAACTACCTGTTCTGTTATCCCCCGAGTCCAACAAATTTGAGCTTGTATTTGAGTACGAGAATCCAACTCCAGCAGGTGATTCAAGAAACAGAATATTTGCATCTGCAACCATGCACATATGATTGAGGGATGAAAATAATTAAGTTATTGGACCTATGTGGTTTTCAGTCTAATTAGGCTTCATCAAGCAACACAATCGGCTATCTTGAAATCCGGGAGCACCTAAATGTATTATACAGTTTGAATATCTTTAAGATTTTGCCTTGTTCAAAAGCCTATTTTTAATTTTAAGAGCGGATCACGGGAGTCTATCTTTGGAACAATATTAACCTTCTCCGATTCAGGCTTTAGTAAGAAAATTATATTTTTAACATGCATTATATTATCTTATAGTGTACACATATGCACACACCTTTGTTCCATGAATATTTGTTGAGATAGAGAGAGGAAGCAGTTTTGTTAACCCGGAATGGTCCGATTTCTTCGGAAGCTCCATATGCTACTGATGAACAACCTGGACCTGCGTATTAAAAGGGTTACCCACCAAGCGTGGACTAAGCTATAATGCAATTTATTTTAAGTTAATAAATGGTCACTATTATTAACGGCTAGTTTCATAATCATATGAAAGTTGATAAATTTGGAATATAGTAACACTAATACGAGATTATTAATTACAATTTATATTTTTAATTAAACCAACTGCATTGTCCAAAATAAAGGCCATATATCCGGTAGCTCACCTACTAAGCTAACCCCCAAAGGAAGCTCAATTCATTGTTTCTGAGCTCTTGAAGGGAGGACTGTGATGCATATTGAAATTAAATACATTTTACGTGCGAATGCAGATTTGGCAAAGAGATTTAGATGCAAAATTAACGCTGACAAATCGTCGAATTCATCTACTGTAGTCATGTTGCACAAGGTTTTTTTATATGTTTGGAAAGAAAATTGACACATAAGTAACTAACCTCCATTGAGCCAAAGAACAAGAGGTTTGCTAAGAGAATTGCTAGTAGCTTCAGTCAGCCAGTAGAACAGAGCTCGGCCTTGTTGTTCTTCGACAGTAACGTAGCCCGAAAATTGTGAGAACTTAACCGGTGGTTGGCCAGGGAGCGACGTTATACGATCCATCTCCTGTTCTTTTGTTGTCACCGCAGCAACATTAAAGATTACTTGCGAAAACAATACGAAAAAGACTAAACCACCTCGGCTAATTATCTCCATTGCACCCCAGCTAATTGATCAGCTGCTGTGCAATGAAAATGATATGTAGGAGAGGTTCCCTTCTAGCTAGCACACAAAAGAATCGACAAAGTTGTGTGTTGTGAAAGTATTAATTGGTAGAGGAAAGATATAAGGGTATTGATGTACCTGTATAAGTAATTAAATAGTGCATTGTACATGTTGGCTCCTTGATCTAATTTAAATAAGAGCATAACTAGACACATTAATCTTTCTATAATCATAATTAATTATTATAATTGAAGTCAGCAGAGAAAATATACTCCTACTGTATCTGCTAATCCAAAGAATAGATCCATTTGGAAACTGCCCAAGTTCAATCTGTTAATGATCATAATTGCATCATCATGCATGTCATTAAGCTCATTATCATTATTATCTTCTTGTTGGTAATTCACAACTTAAGCTCTCAAGCATGATAAAATAACTCAAGTGGTAATGGTTTGTTTTTATCGTGTCAATTTCTATATTCGATTCTCGCTCATTCCCGAAAATTAGGCTCTGTCCGGGAGACTATTAGGTTAATGTACATATAAAAGCCTAGTAAAGTAAAGGGGCAGATACCAAATTTGGTTGAGAGTTCGCCACATATAGTAGTAGCATAGTAAATGCGTACATCAAACAAACGCCCACATCTTGTCTCTATTTTACACAAGTATATGTATAAATATCGGCAACGGCATGTACCAGAGTCGTGGTCCAAGCATGAGTAATGAAAGTTGGAAGTTGAGAAGTAGTAGTAAATCTTGATGGAGAGGGACATTAAAATGGCCACATTTTCATTGGGATTGCTTCTTGACTTCTTGTTATAAGTGTAGTTTATGTGCTTGTAAGTGGCTAGAAATTGTACATAGAGATATTTCCATGTATAACCAAACCAACAAGTTCATTTTCTGAATAATGCTTTCATCTATTGTCTTCTTGATTTAACATTAGCATCTCTCTTCTTGGTAAAAAGGACTCATAACAGTTTATACATTTAGATTTTGAATTAAGTGGGCAAAGATGCACTCAGTCACAGAACTAGTACACAACGAAAAATGATAGGTTAGGCCGACCTATCATGATTTATGAAGTTGGGTCAAAATTTTCGGTCGAGTGCTTGAATATATCCGAAAACATTTTTATACCGATATACATAAATCTAAAAAAAAAAATAAGAGAAATATCGTTAGATCAAGAGATCAAAAATAGCAAATAGGATATCTTCAGATAAAAAATATGAAGTAAGATACCGTTGAACCAAGAACTCTTTGTTAGGCTAGTAAGAAAGTGTTTGTGAGGCTTAGCCGATTGAGAACAGAAGAGGCAAGTAAGATAAGAAATTTTTTAAAGATTTTTTAAGAATATTTAGGACAAATTTTATTTTTATTTCGCCAATGACATATACGTAGTTTTTTTTTTTTTTTTTGCTTTCAAGTCTTATGCTTCTAGAGATGAATTATATCAGACAATGCTCAGATATTATATCAGACAATGCTCAGATCTAATCAAAGCTGGCCATGATCTTCGAACGTTGTTCCTAACTTCCTACTCCTCCTCCTTGATAAATGAATGCACTAACTAATAAGCAAGATAAATTAAGAAGAAAAGGTTGTCACAATCGCAAATTCCATGTGCATTAATTGAAGGATATACACACTACGTAGTAGTATCTTCTAAAGGCTCCCGGTCTGGTGCAAACGTATGCACAGACCTGTTATGCAACATACGGCTCCCTCGCCGTTGGATCAACCATCCAACGGCCCTGATTAAAAAAAAAATTTTAACGTACCGCAACAAGTTTCTGCGGTACGGGCAATTACCAAAATACCCCTGCCCAACGTACCACAACAAGTTTCCGCGGTACGGTCCTGTTCCCTTTTGGTTCTTATTTCGCCAGTAGCAGTTTAAACCTGAGAATTCCCAAAATCATTGCAAACCTGAGGCGATTTATTCAGTTTGAGAGGCGATTTCTTGCAAACGAGAGGCGAAATCAACACTAAAGGGCCGTTCTTCATCATTTTCGAGGTATTTTTTTCATTATTCTTGTGTTCTTTCCTAGTATAATGTGTGTACATATGATTTTGTATGTATGTAATTTAGAGTGCGATTTGTTGTATGTTTGCTGCATATTGTTGTGCCATTGTTGTGTGTAATGCGAATTAGGGGCATATAAATGGTGTGAATTTATCCGTACTTTAGTTTAATTAGGGTTTAATTTATTTTTAAATTATGTGTATAATTGAACTAGGGTTTATGTGTAATTCAAATTAGGGCTTTGCACTAGGAATTTTTTTGTTGATTTTACAGAGAATGTTTGTTGTATTTAGGGTATATTCTTGTGAAATTCGAAATAAGTATTTCATTTTGATTATTAATTTAGTTGTTATGATTTTTAGATAATATTTTCGAATACTATTTGAGCTTGTTTTTAATGTAATTTAATTTCTTATCTAATTGGCAGGTATGGATCATTTTAACGATGACTTGCTTGATACTTTACCGGGTCCTAATAGAGCGAACACCATTTGGGATAACCGCTATCATGTTAGCGAGGATGTGTGGGATGGTAGTGGGAGGGAGGAGTTGGAGTGCATTTTTGGTAATAGGGCGATGCGGGAGTGGAAGTTAAGAAGACCACAGACGGAGCTTCTACATATGATGGGGTTTGGGATTTTTACCAACCCCCATGTTGTCTTGGGTAATGACGCGAGACTCATTTCTGCTTTGATTGAGCGGTGGAGGCCTGAGACCAACACCTTCTTCATGAGGCAAGGGGAGATGACATTTACCTTAGAGGATGTTGGGTACATCTTAGGATTGCCGGTTGTTGGTGAGGCTTTGACATGTGGTCTCATAGGGAATCAGAAAGATTTCTTTATTCGTAATTGGTTTGAGCCGTTGACAGATGAGGAGGTGGAGGATGCTTTGTTTAGAAATCATATCAAGTTGACATGGCTATATGAGAGATATGGTAGACATAAGCCGGAGAAACATAATGTCGAGGCAACTATTGTACATACACAGGCATACTTGGTATTTCTGTGTGGTGCCATTCTATTTCCTACGAAGGACAAAGCCTATGCCCATGTTAGATACATTGTGCCTGTGTCCAACATCCGGGAGGTTCATAATTATGCTTGGGGTGCAGCGGTGTTAGCACATTTGTACAGAGGGTTTGAGATTGCTGCGAAGAAGAATAGTAAGAGTGTTGCTGCTTGTGTATGGATATTGCATATTTGGTCTTATGAGAGATTTCCTCGTATTGGCGTGCCTCAGCGGGACCTTGGTCATCCAGATTTTCCGGTTGCAGAGGGTTGGGCTTATTCGTCGCTTCAGGGTATTAATAGGAAGCGGCGTCAGTCCGGTCCTCACCACAGCTTACCATTTTATAGGGGTGAGTTTGATGGAGTTGCTGGTGATGATGTGGTTTGGAGGCCATATGCTCGATTTGACGGGGTTGTTGATTGGGAGATGCTACAGGCACAGCTAGCTGGTAATGCTCGTGTGTCCTTGATATGCTTTGATGTGGTTGAGTGGCAGCATCCGGAGAGGGTGGTCAGGCAGTTTGGTAATTTGCCGGTGATTCCTCAGGCTCCTGTTAACATGCTCTCGTATAGGCAACCTAAGGAAGCCACTTTTGCCTCTGAGGATTGGTTGGTTAGGTGGTTTGTGGATATTGGGAGGTGGGCTAGATTCTGCTCAAATTTGGAGGGTTTGGTTGATTGCACTTCTAATATTGCATCCAAGGCGGAGTACATGGCTTGGTATGCAGAGATTACCCGTGCACGTGTAGGGAAGCCAGAACCTGTCCCCCGTTCAACCTACCAAACGAGGGAGCTCTATGATGGCGTCGAGGGATACCGAGTTGTAAGTATCCTAGCTTTCCTACATTTGAATTACACAGTGCACACCTAATATGTTTATTTATTAACATTGTTTTATCTTGTAGATGGTAGCTGCACTTGATATGCTGAAGCAGTTGGAATCTAGGGCTCCCGTTGAGTTTTTGGAGGAACTTGGGACGATTTCAGATACCTTTCTCACTCCTTTCACAAGGTTGATGAAGAAGGTGAAAGGGCCAGCTTATAAACCTCCAAAATTTGAGAACATACGTCCACTTTCACTGTGTGAAGAAGATCCCGAAGGTACTGCTACAACCATTACTTCTCACGATGTCATTGACATGACACAGCCATCCCAACATGTGTCTCAGCCTCCCATTCCCAGTGCTAGTGCCTCTTCTAGTAGGCCTCCAAAACTACCAACCCGGAGAATGAGGGGGGAGAAGTGGAGTATCATGAAGGAGTTGGATGTGCAGAAGCGAAATACAATCTATGATGATTGGGCTTGGGGCATTGGGCAAAGGCCTAAGTTGGAAGGAGGAATTCAAGTATGTGGCTATCATGTATCAGAGAAAGCAATGCAAAGCTTAGCTCCAAGTGCATGGGTTGATGACAGGATCATTTATTGCTATATGGTAAAATATCATGCTTCTCCTTGTTTTACATCTATTGTATTTGTCCTTCTTTATATGACCATAGTTATGTGTTTGTTTTTAGGCATTGCTACGAGAGCGAGAGGAGGATATTCATAACTCCAAAATTTGGGAGAGAAAGCCGGTTTACTACTTCATGGATCCGTACTTCATTGTGCTTGGGTGGGAACAATTGAAAAAAATCCGACGAGCGGGTAGGAAGGGTGAGGATGCGGAGAAGAAGGCTTGGGGTGAAGCACTCCGAAGTTTAAATGGTTTTGCCACTTCAAGCATTGGTCCCTCCGTTATCGAGGCGGATTACATATTCATCCCATGTAATGTGGATGGTAATCATTGGATCTTATTCATGGTTTCTACGAAGACGTTTGATGTTATCATTATAGATTCGATGAACGATGAGCCGACATGTGCAAGGGCATTACAAGTTGTGGTAAGGATCTTTTTTTTTTTTTAAAGTAGGTGGTCGTTTATTTTTTTCTTTATTAGTTATCAACAACTGTATTTTTCTTATAAATTATTTTTTCTTTATTAGTCATGGTTACTGCCAAGATTTCTACTCAAGCTAAATCCTCGGTTTGATCGTGATCCTAACTTACATGAGGTCCTACCTTTACCGCAAAGACCGAAACAGCAGAATTGTAATGATTGCGGTGTTTTTGTCATGAAATACATGGATTACATGTTGCAAGGTTATGATATAACCTCACTCACATCTTGGCCACAAAAAGTAGTTGATACGTTCCGTTATAGAATAGCGAGGGAGCTTCAAGCGGGAAAGGCAAGAGGGATATCCGGTGTTCGTATGCGTGAACGTCATCAACTAGTAGAGTAGTAAATCATGGATTTTAGTTTAATTTTTTCTTAATTTTTTGTAATTTTAGTTGTAAATTTAGTTGGAATTTAGTTGGAATTTATTTCGAATTTTAGTTGTAATTTGGTTGGAATTTAGTTGGAATTTTAGTTGTAATTTGGTTGGAATTTAGTTGGAATTTATTTCGAATTTTAGTTGTAATTTGGTTGGAATTTAGTTGGAATTTATTTCGAATTTTAGTTGTAATTTGTTGTTTATATCTTCCGTTTTTTGGTTGAATTTCACTACGCACTTGACTTGAAATGTACTCGGAAATTCGATTCATGTTGGTTGTTATTGTTGCCTTGGTTGTGTTGGAAATGTGATCACAGGATTGTTTCTGGCAGGGTTCTGCTGTTTGTGGTTTTTTTTTATCACAGGATTGTTGTCTGGTAAATCTGCAGGTTTTGCAGGCTCCAGACCGTACCGCGGAAAGTTTCTGCGGTACGTGCATGTACCGCAGAAACTTTTCGCGGTACGGTCTGGAGCCTACAAACCCAAAACAGAGCAGAACAGAGCATTTCCAGGAAAACAGAGCAAAACAGAGCATTTTGCTCCTGCCCAAACTGCATAAACTCACTAACTTTTGGAAGTTAGTGCCAAAATCACACCAAAAAATTATGTTAGACTTCCTAAAATCTTAAAATATTGTAATGAGTGAACTTTTGAAAAAAAAAATTGATTTAATTTTATTTTAAAGAAATTTCATAATTCCTTATAAAATACATGAAAATAATAGGTTTTTTGGAAGTTAGTGACAAAATCACTCCAAAAAATAATGTTAGACTTCCTAAAATCTTAAAATGTTATAATAAGTGAACTTTTTTAAAAAAACATGATTTAGTTATATTTTAAAAAAATTCTTAAAAACTTAAAATGTTATACTAAGTGAACTTTAGAAAAAAAACATTATTTACCTTGATTAAAGGGTACATTTTATTTCATTAAAATTAGAATAAATTCATTACAAATCCGAAAATGCTACATGCATATTACATTTGAATGGAGTGAACAACTCCTAACCAAACAAACCTAATATATTGGAAAAGCCGGCAGACAAACGGTGAGAGGGTGTTCCGGGAGGAGCCTCCAAATTCACAAACGCGGCAACGTGATACAAGATTACAACACAACCCTCGCGAATGACACCTTCACTAATGGCTTTGTGTGTGCTAGTGTCGTTCCAAATGGACACTTTTATAGACATCGATCCATCGTAGAGATTAAATGTGGCCCAACAACGAGGATGAGGAGAATCTTTTACGTGGGAAACCCATCCCTTCACATATTGCACGCGCATTTGATCTCGTGTGCAACCTTCCCGAGGCCTCAATTTGTAAATGTCACTAATGTTGTCACAATACTCAAAAAGGCCACCATCTCAATCGGAAATCCGCCACTTGCCTTCGGTGTCCTTGCCCAAGTTCAAAACTGGATAGAAGTAGGGATCCACATTATACGCTACCCGCTCCATCATTTCTTCGGTGTCCATCCAACGACATGCTTCAATCCAATTTTTTGACCTATAAGCCTCTTCCTCCGGAGAATATAACTCATCATCCTCCTCCTCAACAATCGGTGGGGGCTCCATGGGTGCCCCCATTATGTCGTAGTATTCAGGTAAATTGTGACATATTTCATCCGCGGCATTGTCCGACAGGCTACTAATATATGACTCACTTCCCCCGGAAGAAGCCGAGAGTGAATCACTAACATGTGAAACATCCGAAACATCACCACCATCCATGTTACCTACACATCACAATAAAGAGTTATAACAAAATAGAGACATGTGAGAAGGACATAAAGTAAATGAAAGAATGGATAAGTAAAGAGTTATAGCAATTACAGTTGTTCACTTTCACTTTGAGGCATGTGAGCATTTTGAGCCATTTGGGCATTTTGACACATTTGGGCATTTTGAGGAATTTGAGCATTTAAAGCTTCTAGCCTTCGAGGACAATTTCTTTTGTCATGTCCTTCAAAATTACAATGTGTGCATTTTCTTTTCGCCTTCCCCTTACCAAGCAATTCAACGGGACTTTTAAAACGAACGGTTTTTTTCCTCCCTTTTGTTTGGGACACAATAGGGTCGACAATTGGTTCATCATCATGTGTTGCATCGTGAGAATCTACATTGCTTTCATGAAATTCAACTCCATCAACCCTCATACTTTCGAGAATTGGTATTTCTCGATTCATCACCTCGACGGCATAGTCATATCGTTCCTTAGATGCAATGCTACTATGACAAAAACTCATCGTGAGCATTGTCATGCTATTAAATCTATCGGTTGGGATCATCTCATTAGATTCTCCAATGTTCAACTCGTAAGGCAACAAACCGTTTACTCTATTAGCATGCATAGTCCACCGTCGAAGTATGAAATGGTCAGGAATCTTGGAAATTCGTTTTTTATTCAAAACCGCCAAGATGTGTCGACACGGAATCCCTACATGTTCAACCATTCTACACATACACATGCCCTTCAAAGCTTCTTTGTTGAATGCAACATAATTAAGTTTTGATGTTGGTCCCAAATTTTGCCTATACAAACAATAATAGGTATTTTCGTCCCCTTCCCTCTCCCCTTCTTCACAAGCTTTTTTGTCTTTGACCACAAAGTATTGGTAGGATTCAACCAATTCATCTTGAAATTTCCTAAACATCTCCTTGGTATAAATTTTTGAACCATGAATCTCCAAGGCGGTATGCATTTTTATAGAACGTTTTAAATTACATGACACATAATCTTCTTCTTTCTCCCGTACAAATTGTCTTGCCAATGCCTTTTGGGCATTTTCAATGAATTCTTTCAATCCCGTGGCGGAGCTCACATAACTATCAAAGAAAGAATTCATCCCCTCACTCCTTGAAGTAGTGTTTTGACCCGCTGAAAATGTGTTCCTAGTATATGCAATGATCCATTTCTCCTTCAACTCATATAACCCCTGTAACCATTTATTATCTTGTAACTCATACTTCTCCATCAAGGATTCCCATCTAGCCTCGAATTCATTTTCGGTCAAAGAGTTATAAATACAATGGTTAAAGTCCACTTTAAAGTCCGGAAAGGTGGAATAATAATGTGCTAGTTTTTCCGGGAATTTGCTACTAATGTGCCATGAACACAACAAATGGGTAGTATTTGGAATTACAATTGCAATAGCGTTTGCCATGGCTTGATCTTGATCGGTTATTATAGTCTTTGGATGTTTATTCCCCATAGCTTCAAGCCAAGTACTTAGAACCCATTCAAAAGTTGTTGTGTGTTCATCTCGCATTAGTGCAAAACCGAATATCACTGAATGATAATGGTGGTTTACGCCGGTAAAAGGGACAAATGGCATGGCATATCTATTTGTCCGATATGTCGTGTCGAATGCCACAACATCACCAAAATTTTGGTAGGCCATTATACATCTAGGATCAACCCACACAAGACATTTCAAACGTTGTTTTTCATCAACTTGTGTTCTAATAAAGAATTTGGAACCACTTTCTTCATTGAATCTATGTAACAAGTCTAATGCGGCTTGAACATCACAACTTTCAAACTTTTTTTTCCTCTCATCCCGTATGACATTCCTAACATGTTGACTACTAAACCCTACTTTGTCATTACCTCCATGCATATTACCAATAATATTCATTACTTGAAAATCACGAATTCCCCCACCACGAAGAGTTTTGATCAAACTACGCGTAGCGGTATTCACATGCCTTTCTCGTTGTATTAAATTCATCTTCGAAGGAGTGACACATACGTGATTGTGATTTAACTCAAGACTAGTTACCTCCCAAAGACTTAAATTCTTCGAATAATTCACATACATTCTTGCTTTGCAATCGCTCCTAGGAAGATTTTCTCTACGTCGTTTGGGATTACTACTACTTTCACCACTTCTACCCGCAAGTCTACAAACATACATACGAGCATATATTTCATTCGTTTTAGAACGCCTATGGGTTGATTGAATTCTAATACCAAATCCATTTTTTAGAGCATATGGCCTAAAAAAAATTTCCCCTTGTTCCAAAGTATGAAATAATTGATGCATAAATGGAACGCCATTTCCATCTTCACACTCTACATTATTCTCATTTTCATTTTCAACATCTAAATCATCATCTAAATCATCATCTAGCTCCTCATCTTCCTCAACACTAACAAATTCATCATTTTCATCCACATTAATGAACTCATCAATATTAACAAATTTGGGGGTGCTAGGCTCATCACTACTTTCATCAATAAATTCATTCATATTTAAATCATCAAGATGCAAGGAATCTTCAACTTTTTTTTTTCTTTTTTTCATCATTTTTTTTGAACCAAACATACGAGAAAATAATCTATCCGCCATTACAAAGATCACAAATAAAAGAGATAGATTTTACCTCAAAGTTGATGAAGATCTCACTATTATTCCTTCCCACTTTTGGAGTTGTTTTTTGGCAGAGACAGCAGAGAGAGATGTTCTATGTTTTTGTGATTTGTGTGGTGTTGTTTTAAGTGGAGATAAGGGAGCAGTTGCGGCTGGGAAAAAGGGAACAGGACCGTACCGCGGAAACTTGTTGCGGTACGGTGGGCAGGGGTATTTTGGTAATTTCCCGTACCGCGGAAACTTGTTGCGGTATGTTAAATTTTTTTTTTTAATCAGGACCGTTGGATGGTTTATCCAACGGCGAGGGAGCCGTATGTTGCATAACAGGTCTGGTGCATACGTTTGCACCAGACCGGGAGCCTCTTCTAAATCCATACAAAATTCAGTTCTAAGACATTATTGTTATGCTCGCATCCACCATGCACCGTCTACTCTACTGCATATGCGTGCATTAAATTTCTACGAGAGTTGGGTGATTGAACACATTTATAAATATATACTATTCCCTCCGGTTCATTATATAAGGCATTTGACTTTTCTACACGTAATTTTAGGTGATTTGACTACATAGCTAAAATAATTATTTTTTAATTTTTCTTTTTTTGATTAAAAATATAGTGTTTTAATTTTTATTTAGAAAAAGAAATTTTTAAAACTAATAATTTTAACTATGTATTCAAAGTACCTAAAGTTACGTGCAGAAAAGTCAAATGCCTTATATAATGGACCGGAGGGAGTATCAGTCAACCGAAATTTGATAGATCAGAAATATGTTTCTTATCATCACTATTTGCGGGGTGATGGTCTTGCTATCACAAATAATCTCACATTTAACTGAAATGGCCCTTTGTATCACTCATAAACGCAAGTTTTTCTTGCGTTTTTATTTTTTCCCAAGAAACATAATACCACTTTGTGTTTATGAGTTTCATCAATTTTTTAAAAAAATTTTTAAGACACGCATAGATAGTTTACGCTGCTAAGTTTGCTAAATGTTTTTTTATTTTTTTAAGAAACACATGCATAGTTTGCGTTTATAAACTTTGCCCCTACGGGCCCCACATTAACAAAACAAGAAACGCCCTTTCAAATTGCGTTTGTAAAAAAAAAAAGTCATAAACGCATGTTTATGTTGCGTGGTTGTAGAATTTTTTTAAAAAAAAATAGAAACGCATGGTTTTCTTGCGTTTGTTTGTGATAGGAAGGGTCATTTTTCAGAATAGTGATATTTTGGACATTTTAGCTTAAAATTGTGATACAAGGAGCCTTTTCTCCTATTTGCGCAATTTTTTTTTAATGATTAGATTTATTTATTTTGAACATAAGTATTTGTTCAATAAATTTTGAAAATGAACTAGAGTCAAAATTTGTGATAATAAAAAATAAACCCTTATCTCATATAATAATATTTTATTAATCCAATAATAAAATTAAATTTTGTTAAATCGTTAACTGCTTTCTCAAAAATTGATGGAGTTGTTGAAAAATGGATGATCGTCAATTTGATTGATGAATCAAAAAACATTCGTTACATTGTTAGAAATCCGTCAGTTCAGTCTGTTGACGGAGGAATTTGGTAACAACAAAGTTTGAGGTCTGTCGCCGGAATCAAGATCTATGACGGTGGTTCTTCACCGGATAAGTCGCCGGAGTGTGGTGGCTGAGATGAATTGGGGGCTGAGATTGAGAGGGTTCTTGGTGGTGGCTCGTAGCTCTTCGCTTCCATCCCCCCTCAATTTGCCTACGTACCTCTGTATTTATAGAGGATCAAGCCCACGTAGTTCTTGGAGAGCAAGAAACCCAATTGGGCTTGGATTGACGAACTAGCTTCCGGAATGTTCTACTATGAGGCCTAACCACAAAGGCCCAAGGCTCGTCCATGAACTTTGGACTTCACAGATAAGGAAACTTCCCCCGTCGAGGACTAGTCCTATCCGTTACCAGCTATTTCCTTATTTCATGGACGCAGGTATAGCCATGGTTTACCCCAATTGCAGAACGCATCCCTGTCCCCCGAATGAGAAGCACCCACCAGATAGCAGGACAGGTGATCCAGAGCTTTTGGGTGCAAAGTGCAGGATTACTCCAAAGTTCCCCAATGAGAGCGCGCCCATTGGCTACAGGAACAGAGCTCCCAAAGCACACACCAGAAAGTTCCCATCTTTTCACCTTAGGGCGCGCCCTTTGTGTCTAAGATGGGTCCTTATATCCGGGCATACCCCTGGAGGCCTTCTGCGACGGACATCCCCCTCCTGAGATACGACAGGAGGGAATTCTTCAATAATTTTTGTAAAACCTGTTGATAATTGTCTTCATTCTGCCTTTATGCTTCTCAGGGCGCGCCCTCCACATATAGGAAGTAAGGACGCGTCCTCCTTCTCCAAATCTTTATCAAAACCCTAATTTATCCTGAAAATCCCCAAATTGAACCTGTATCTGACCCGAATCCATTTTAGAATACCCGAACCGAATTTTGGGCATAACAACTACCCCCCAATTCCATGTAAAATCAAAGATGAAGCATGGAATTTTCAGTCTTCAAGAAACCAAAATCTCTTCGTAGCTATTCTTCTTCAGGGCGCGTCCTCACTCTTCTTATCTTCAAGATTCTATGCGGAGGGCGCGTCCTTCAATTATTCATGACAACATTAGTTTTGATTTCTTCGTCGAGGAATAACACAAATGCACCACATCTCTAAGCTTACATGAGCTAACTCGGCGTAAGAAACAAGAGATATTATGCACAAGTGTAAACCTCTCATAGGGCTCGCACTAAAGCTAAAAAAATATATTTTCAGAGGGCGCGCCTTATGATATTAAGACGTACGGACCCCTTCAGCTGTCATCCATTTACACTTCCATGGTCTTCTCAAGTTCCTTCTACATTAATCAAGCCAAAGGGCATTCCAATGTAGCGGTATAATCCTCTATCTGTGATGAAAGAAGTGTGCTCGCGTACATGGAAATCTGATTATAACCCGAATAAGCGTTCATGAAACTCAAGAGAACATGCCCTACTGTTATATCTACCAACTGATCAATCTGAGGAAGAGAAAAACTATCCTTAGGACAAGCCTTGTTCAAATCCGTGAAATCTACACAAGTCCTCCCTTTCCCATTTAACGAAAACCAAGTTAGCTAACCACTTTGGTAGTAGGATTCTTTAAACAAGCCAACGTTTAATACTCTGTCCACCTCTTCCTTCAATGCTATAGCTCTCTCTCCACTTACTGGTCGATGTTTCTGGCGAATTCCTTTCTTGGTATAGGATCTATATTTAAATGATGGCACATAACTTCTGGATCAATTCCCACCATAGCAGCATGACTCCAAGCAAAAACATCCAAGTTATTCAAAAGAAAGTTGGTGAGCATTGGAATTCAACTGAGATCCGATTTTCAATACCTTACTCGTATCCTTTTCATCCACCATAATTGAAATTGAGTCCTCTGCAGGACCAGTCTTCTCAACCTGCTATGGTGTTCTCGGACCAAAATTGAAATCAAAGCTTCGAGGATCTTCAATCGATGCTTCATCCTTGGAGGGCGCGTCCTCTTTAAGAGGGAAGTCTTCCTCGACAAGGGCATTCACCAAGACTTCCAGTGGCATTCTTCTTCCCTTGATCTGTTCACCTTTAATGCTGAGGGCGCGCCCTCTGGGTGGACGCCCCTCATCCCCTGGTTCTTGAACAAAATAATGAGCCTGAATTCCTCCCTTGATGTTGTTCATGATTCCCCCAGAACTTCTTTTAATTCCTTCAACAAGGGGCGCCCTACTAGGGCATTGTGAACTGACTCCTGACCCAAAACCATGAATTCCATCATTTGAGTTATTGGGAGAGAACCTTCTCCTGATTGCACCCATCATTTTGACAGCTTTTACTAAAAATCATAAATTTATGCATTCTCTGCTACCATGTCTTTGTCCGGAAGCCACACCTTCTTGTAGGTATTGTAATACAGAATATTCCTCGAACTTCCATTGCCCGAGTCTGAAGAACACATGCCTCATCTTCAGTACAAGTGATATCTGCACACTCCCCCTTAAACAATTTAGGTGATATTAACTTCATGCTATTCACATCGGTGAAAGGTATCTTGCCTCTCAAGCATATCTCTCCAAAGCATTATTGCTATCACCCCCCAAGTGATGTCCTCCAAAGATAGTATGTATACTTCCTTCCTTGACAAATTTCTTCTCCTCAATTTTGTCCTCATCACGGAGGGCACGCCCTCCGTTCTTCTTCTCAGGATTCTCTTATGCTTCTTGACTTCTCGGACAATACAATCGGTCAAGTATCCTTCCTTGATTAGATCTTCAATTTCATCCTTCAGTCGTCGACATTCATGAGTATTGTGACTTGTCGACTCATAGTACTCACAGTGCTTCTTCTTATCCTTGCTTTTCCAGGCAGACAGAGGAGCCGGCTTCTTAAGAAGCCCTTTATTCTTGTTCACCTCAAAGATGTGTTCAATCGAAGCCGTCAACGGAGTGTAATTATTTGTCCTTCGATCATAAGAATGATGTTAGCGTGATTATACAAGACTTGTAATCTTCCCCTTAGCGTTCCCGGAGCTTCTGTCTTCCGATCTTCTACTAAGGATTGCTCCACCATCTTAAAAGATTCAGCCTGTGCAAAAACATCGACCACAATAGCTGAATCCCTTTCTTAAAGATGCTTCCATAAATCTGTCTCTACTTGCAAACTAGCTATTAAGAAACTCTTAAGTGTCTCATCTGTTGTTCTTCTAACCAAAGCGGATTCTGCATTGAATCTTTTGAAGTAAGATTGAAGACTTTCTCCTTCTCTCTGCTTGATGTCGGACAGAGTTGTAACGGGAGGAGCATACTTCACTGCTACTTGGAACTTGGCTAAGAACAAAGTCCTCATCATTTCCCAATAGGTAATCACTCCAGATCCAAGCTTTTGAAACCATTGCTAAGCATTCTCACTGAAAGTTGTTGCCAGTAGACGACATCTAGCCAAGTTAGTTACTTGGTAAACATCCATCTCAATGTCAAAACATCCTAAGAATTCCACAGGTTCTGCATTTTCATGAAAACATAGATCATTGGTCATAGATCTATATCATATAAGGAGTTGTGTCTATCTAACCTCTGTTGAAAATGGAGAAGGAGTTTGTGTCGTAGCAGATATCCTTCCTCCATCAAAATAAGAAAGAAGCCTCTTCAAGTCGATGACATTAAAAATGCTCATACCTGGAATATTTTGAACATTTGGTGGCACAGTTGTTTGAGTACCCCCCAAGGGTGGAGGTTGAGCTGTCGTCTGAGCATTTCCTGGAACTCTGGCATGAAGTTGTGTGAGAATTACCTTTTGAGTCTGAGTTTGTTCCTTTTGACCTTGAGCTTGTGGATTTTCTTCAATCTGTGGATTCCCCTGAGAACCTCCTTGATGCTTTCCTTTAGAGGGAGGGCGCGCCCTCGAGCTCACTTCACTACAAGTACTTGAAGGAATTTAAGTGATACGAGGAGATCTATCGCGCCCTCTTTGTTCTGAAGTCATATCTCTCCTTGATACTTCTCCATCCTCCAATCTTCATGGTCTCGGCTACTTCTTCTTCCAACATCACCTTGAGGAGGGGCTTTTTCATATCCAAGGGGCCTCGACCTGTGATCAGGGGGCGCGCGCTGTGGATCACCATCTCGAGGAAGGGCTCGCTCATGTCCAAGGGGCCTCGACCTGTTATCAGGGGGCGCGCGCTGTGGATCACGGGGCCTCAATTCCAAATGCTTCTCTTTCTTCTGATGCTCAAGGAGTATCATCCTTAGATCGTTGTCACTAAGCATTCCTTCAAGCTTGCAAAGTCTTTCTTCATCACGTTGAGTCTCGCTGGGGGCGCGCCCTAAGCGATGTGGGTGAATGGGCGCCCTTTCCTGAACAGCCGACATTATCTTCAATGACGAACTTCTCCATTAGGATGTTCAACAACATGGGCTCCTTCTTCAAAATAATCCATCCTTCAAGGAGTCACCAGTTGAAACCTCCTATCTTGCACATCCTCCCCTCCTCAAGAGCTTCCTTTGGCCAAGATACTATCAAGTGGATTGATGACTTCAGAGTTCAGGAAGCTGCAACCATCAAATCTAAGAGGATTGCACTGGGGCTTCAAAAGGCTGTTGAGATGAAGGGCGCATTCTCAAAAGCGGGAAGACTTTTGCGATCGGCCGAAATCCCAACTCCACCTACTAAAGACAATGGTAAGAGCAATTCTTACTCAAACATGGAGGAGACTTCTATCAAGGCAAATGCTTTCAATCCTCCAACAGACCCCGCCTACCGGCACAATCTCGCATTCTCGAAAAAGTTGAAAATTTCACTCAACTAAGACTAGGGAAAGTGTACATGGACTACCCCCCTAGACTAGGAGGTAATTAATTTACCTTGTAGTCTACTATTCAGGCACCACCCTACTTCGATCAATTACTGGTATAACGAGGAACCAGAGCATCATCCTATTGATAGTGGGGTCATAAACCTCACCCCAAAACGTTTTACAAAACGGTAGTGAGCACTTCTCCGGTCACGAGCTATTCCAAATCTCATCCCATGAAGGGGCATCATAATGTGAGGCATCTCACTAGGAGGCATCCTATGAAGGGCATCTCACGAAGAGGCATCTCACTAGGAGGCATCCATTAAAGGGCATCTCACGAAGAGGCATCCATTAAAGGGCAGGTGCATCAGTACTACCCCCCAGCGTCAGTATATTATTCCTTGAAGATCATCTCTTAACGAGGCATCCCAAGAAGGGAATTTTAAGAGAGAGTCGTTGGAGTTGCTGAGGACGTGCCCTGTCGCTTAGGGCGCGCCCTATGAGGATGAAGGCAATGACAAAGTCTCTTCTAGTCTGGATGAATGCCATTCTTGTGTAGAGGAGCTCACTCATGACCTTGGGGCCTCAACCTGCCTATCAGGGGGCACGCTCTAATATTCATGGGGCCGCACATTAATACAATTTTCTTCAAGCAAAAGATATGCCCTGGATCGTTGCGATCATACTTGCAGACGAAGCCACAACATGAGGTTGATAAGCTAGGGCGCGCATTGATGCCTATCATTCAGGTCATTGTAGATACAAGAGTGCGTACTCTGTAGCAAAGTATTGTTTCTTCATAGAGTGGCTCGCTCACGACCTCGGGGCCTCAACCTGGTGATCAGGGGGCACACTCTGTGGTTCGTGGAGCCGCAACTCAACTTCTTTACTTCTGGAGTCCAAGCAGTAAATTATCCTCGTAGATATTGGAGTCCGCTTGAGCATTTGCATCTTTCCTTGAGGGCGCGCCCTAACTGAAACGGTCCTCTGAGGGAGAGCCCCATGAAGGCGCGTCCTATGTTGGAGGATTTTCCCGAAGTTGTGCATTTCCCTGAGGTTGAGGATTCTCACCCTCTCTTCCACCAGTTGCACTATGAGAAATCAAGGGAACAATTTTAGGGCCTTTCTCTCTTGAGGGCGCGCCCTCAGCAATATGTCGAGCCTCACTTTGGCGATTAGGCCAAACAACGTCATTCCTATATCATTAGCTTCATTATCTTCCAACAAAATCTCCAAGAAGGGATCTCTCGTGTCCAAGGGGCCTCGACCTGTAACCAGGGGGCATGCGCTGTGGATTACGGCCTTGAGGAAGGGCACGCTCATGTCCAAGGGGCCTCGACCTGTAATCAGGGGGCACGCGCTGTGGATCACGGGGCCTTGATTCCAAGTGTTCTCCGTTTTCTTGGCCATGCAAACCCCTGTAGGCCTTCTAATCAGGTAAACCCCTGAAGGCCTTCTCATCAGGTAAACCCCTGAAGGCCTTCTCATCAGGTAAACCCCTGGAGGCCTTCTCATCAGGTAAACTCCTGTAACTTTATACATGCAATAAATATATAGAGCAAAATAATATAGAGGTTGTATATTACCTGGAGGCGCCCAGTCAGGGGAAGGCGCGCTTCGTAATAATCTTCTGAGGCATGTTCTGCTTGAATTAGTAAAACTCACCATTTGCAGCTCTCTTCTATATCATCTTCCATGGGTGCGCCCTGTGGCACGCCCTGGCAGTGCGCCCTTGATAAGAGATGCTGCACCTTTTAGAAAATCTTTGAGGCTTCTATTGACGTGACCTCCTCCAAATTGGAATGTGGCGCTCCACACATTCTTAAGATCTGAATGAGGCGTTCTGGAGATGTGGAGATGTGTTCAACCATTGAATTCTCCTAGAAGTTGGAAATCATCTGAGCCTCAACTACCACCCTCAGGGCACGCCCTGAGAGTCCTTGGGGATTCTCTTTCACCATCTCCTTCCTACAAAAGTTCAAGAAACAAATAATAGAATTCACAACAAAATAAGTCAAGGGTTCCCTTGAGGGCGCATCCTGATGGTGAGGGCGCGTCCTGATGGTGAGGACGAGTTCCCAATAATTGCGCCTCTTCCCTAGAACATCCTTCTTCAAATCATATTTGAAATCGCCCCTTGGAAAATCTGAAAATCAGTTCTAGAACCATCTTTGACATCACAATCGCCTTCGGATCTTGTTCGACCCCCCTGCCAGAAATCGCCATCCTTGGATCTTCTCCGTTGCTGCAGATCTGCAACCCTATCGAGGGCTATTCCTTAGATCTTGCTTGTCGTGTCATAATAACCTTCATCGTGGTGAGAAATCCATCCTCCTTGGATTATGATCTCGATTAGTAGCCTTCCTTCTCAGAATAGGATGTGGATTTCATCCTAAACCAATTACCAATAGGTTTCCTAAACCAAGTAGAATTCTTCATTGAAAATTCGTAGTTGTCTTTTCTCTCCAGTTTCGGACTAATTCCAACAAAATTCTTCAGATTATAACACCTTTGGGTTATCGAGAATTTAATAAGCTTCGCGTGGGCTGTAAAATCGTCCAAATTTGACTTCTAGAACTCAAGATATGACCCAAACAGTGTAGGTTGCGCGTGTAGCACAATACATACGAATTTTCATATATTTTAACTCCAAGATCGATGACCCATCATCAATTAAGCCATACTTGAGACCATATCTTTCAAACCATGATGACAATCGTAACCTGTTGAATGCAAAATCTTTAAAACCGTAGATTTGGTGTAACATCTTTCCTCCTAAGATGTAGATCTTGATTGGCTCCCCTCCTTCTAGCGCCAATTTGTTGACGGAGGAATTTGGTAACAACAAAGTTTGAGGTCTGTCGCCGGAATCAAGATCTATGACGGTGGTTCTTCACCGGATAAGTCGCCGGAGTGTGGTGGCTGAGATGAATTGGGGGCTGAGATTGAGAGGGTTCTTGGTGGTGGCTCGTAGCTCTTCGCTTCCATCCCCCATCAATTTGCCTACGTACCTCTGTATTTATAGAGGATCAAGCCCACGTAGTTCTTGGAGAGCAAGAAACCCAATTGGGCTTGGATTGACGAACTAGCTTCCGGAATGTTCTACTATGAGGCCTAACCACAAAGGCCCAAGGCTCGTCCATGAACTTTGGACTTCACAGATAAGGAAACTTCCCCCGTCGAGGACTAGTCCTATCCGTTACCAGCTATTTCCTTATTTCATGGACGCAGGTATAGCCATGGTTTACCCCAATTGCAGAACGCATCCCTGTCCCCCGAATGAGAAGCACCCACCAGATAGCAGGACAGGTGATCCAGAGCTTTTGGGTGCAAAGTGCAGGATTACTCCAAAGTTCCCCAATGAGAGCGCGCCCATTGGCTACAGGAACAGAGCTCCCAAAGCACACACCAGAAAGTTCCCATCTTTTCACCTTAGGGCGCGCCCTTTGTGTCTAAGATGGGTCCTTATATCCGGGCATACCCCTGGAGGCCTTCTGCGACGGACATCCCCCTCCTGAGATACGACAGGAGGGAATTCTTCAATAATTTTTGTAAAACCTGTTGATAATTGTCTTCATTCTGCCTTTATGCTTCTCAGGGCGCGCCCTCCACATATAGGAAGTAAGGACGCGTCCTCCTTCTCCAAATCTTTATCAAAACCCTAATTTATCCTGAAAATCCCCAAATTGAACCTGTATCTGACCCGAATCCATTTTAGAATACCCGAACCGAATTTTGGGCATAACACAGTCCATTCATACGTTTGATGGATTAACTATTTTAATTTATATTATTACATAAAAAATAACAAAAAAATTAAAAAAATTACATATTAATAACCTCTCTCCACTAAACTAATGCATTAACGAATTGATGATGGTGGTAAGTGGTACATCTTTTGTATCCTACTACTCGAAATTTAACAATGAAAGAATGAGAGTACGTAGGTTAATATATATCTCAGGTAAGTAATCTAATTTTATATGTAAATATGAATGGGTATTTTTGTAAAACTAAAATTTATTTAAAATTTTATTATGTATTAATTAGTCATGTGAACCCAATAAATTTTAAAAAAATATCTGAAAAAAATTTCCCAAAATTAATCTCAGCATCGTTTTCCTCTTCAACAATTTAAGCAACAAAGTGTACGTATTTCGGTTATTTCCTGTTGAATTAGAGCAGTTGAGCAACTTGAAAATTAAGAGTTTCTCTAGTCTTCTTTCTGTCCCACATTCTCACCTATAAATTTATCCAAGTTGTATCTTTTTAAATGTTGCTAACTTGTTTAATTATAGGGATCTTAAGCAATCCAGTTGACTGCCGCCTTCTTTCCGGAGGTCGCGATTGTCGTTGTCCAACTATTAATTTGACCGGATTTTTTCTCATTATTGCTAAATACTCCCTCCGTTTCAAATTAGTAGTCCACTTTCAAAAAAAATTTTGTTTCAAAATAGTTGTCTCATTTCAACTTTCAAAGCAATTTTTTAATTAAACTTCCCATATTACCCTTGAGTTTTAATTTCCAAGATTGACTTTATGTAGTTATTTATCCAACCAATACAATAAATATGGGTAAATATGGAATTAGATCATTAATAAATGAGTTTCTTAATATGCATAATTTTTTGAAAGTGGACTACTAAATTGAAACGGAAGGAGTACTCCCTATGTTTTTCATAGGATTTATCTAGTGTGTATCCAAGAATATATGTTAAAATTCGTACTTGATGAAGTATCAAATTTTAATTGGTGGATATTTATATGAATGCAAAGTATTAAATTTTAATTGGTGGATATTTATATGAATGCAGGGAGTCCATCATTATTAATGAAATCCTCACCAATCAAAATTTGACAACTAAACTAGCACGGATTATTATGCCCAAATCTGGCATAATAATTATCATGATTTAATTAGCTGAATTAATGGTTTATTATCTACAATGGTCACTAAAAGCCCACTATTGGAATCAGCCCAGCCTAACTACAGGGCCACCTCGTTCTCTATTGAATATAAGGATCGCTTCGCTACGACTCCCGTCAAGGGATCGCTTTGCATTATTATCACATATACTAGCTAGATGGAATTGCTTTCATTCTCTCTTAGAAGGCTCATAACTAGACCCCTCGAGGTCTTATGAGTATCCGAACGCTCGGGATCGCCTCGCATGACTCGATCCCTCGAGGTCGCGTGGCACGTTTATACTGTATCTCTGCTAGCCTCGCTTGTGAGGTCACATTCTTGTCCATACGAGACCATCGGTTTCCTTCTATAAACCATGGATCATGGATAGGGTCAACAACTCATTGCCACGTCAGCCCTAATCTAATGGGCTTGGGTTATGACTTATCTTCTAAAACCCTAGCCCGGCTAGGTAACTTGCTACCCAAGAACTACGTACGGCTTGATCCCTATAAATAGGGTACGTAGGCACCTTGATAGGGAGGAGAAACAGTTCACCCCTGAAATCACCTATCAAGTTCAGCCACATCTATACACACAAACCCTAACCCTTATTCTTCTTTTATAAGCTTTATATCCGTATTTAGCTCCGTTAATCCAGCAACCTCCTAAAATATTGTTATACAATATTCTCCCTATAACATTTGGCGCTAGAAGGAGGGGCTAGTCATTGATTGGGAGAACGATGACTAAATCACACAAGAAGAGAAATGGGGAAGGGGGAACACCGGGATCGCATAGGAGGAATAAGGATGATCCCCAGAAGGACCCACCAGAAGGCGAGGCGCGGAATGAGGGGATCGAGGATGAATTTGAGAAGGATAAAACACCCCCTGTTGTTCAACAGGTGGCCTTGCCTGGCGAAGTCATGTTATTTTTGAAAGGCCTCGGTGACCAAATGATCGAGGTAAAGGAAAAGGTGGCCAAGATGGAGAAGCGGCACAGTTCTAGGGGCTTCAAGAGGAATACAAGGACAGGGGATCGAACTCACCAAGCAGAAAGTAGCAAGGGTCCCGCCAAGAAGCTAATTGGGGACTTTGATGATGTGGTGACGGACCAGACGAACCCCGATTGGGAAGAGGAGGAAGCTACTATGGATAAGGAGGGGTCGAAGGCGAAGCCCGCCTCATCAGAAGGACGATCCGTTAGTGTCTTTGACCGAGTTGGAAAGAAACTCAGCGAGCATGATCTCCGTCTCAAGTTAGTGAAGCTCAAAACTAACAAAGATGGAGGGTTTAAAAATAATAGTAAGGGCACTCATCAACCCTTATCTCCTCGAAAAGATCGTGAGTGGTCATATCGTCGCAATGACAGACCTCCCTCTCCTCGCATAGAGCGTGAGCGGTCCCATCATCGCGAGGACAGACCCCCTTTCAATCGAGAGCGTGAACGATCCCAACATCGCGAGGAAGACCCTAAAAATAAGGATCGCAGGAATGACCAAGAAGAGTCTAGTGTCCCAAAAAAGACTCAATCTCATCATGCAAGTACTGGAGGAAAGAAAGATGGAGACAAAGAGGCCAGGATTGGGGATTATAAGTTAGAAGAGTTAAAAAAGGAATTGGATGCGATGAACAACGAGAAGGGGATTTTCAGTAATATGGGTTCCTCCTCGCCCTTCACTCATGAGATTCGCACTGCTCCATTGCCTGCAGTGTTTCGAGGTCATCACTCTGACATGACCTATAATGGGGAGACTGATCCAGCCGAGTTCGTTATAAGTTTTAACAATGGGATGGAAGTGTATCAAGTATCACAGTTGGCGAGGTGTAGGCTGTTCGCAGCTTCGCTAAGGGGAAGTGCCCAGCAATGGTTCTCGAAGCTGGGATCCCTAGTTGTCATAGATTCTTGGGAACAGTTCGTGGACATCTTTATTAAACAATTTCAATCTTCAGTGCTCTATGCACCTACTGTGTCCACACTGGCAAATATAAAGCAGAAGGAAGGAGAGACTTTGCATGACTACTTTAAGAGGTTCAACGCTGAAGTACCTCATGTGCGAGGTGCCAATGACGAGGCTGTGAAGAATTTCCTTATTGCTAGGGTAAGGGAAGGAACTAAATTCTGGGAGAAACTACAAGAGCAAACCCCTGGTACACTTTCGGAGTTGCACAGGGTCGTTGAGCCCTTTAAGCGTGTCGAGAAATCACTTGCGGATCTCAAAAAGAATGATGGAAAAAGCGGTTGCGGAAGCAGGAGTAGGGGAGTGAAAAGGAGGGATTCTCAGAGTCCAAGGCGAAGACGGGATCGAAGCCCTAGCCCGAAGAGAAGGGAACGCGAGTACTTAAGGCGATCCCCTCCTCGAGATCGTTTCGCAAGAAATGAAGACAAGTTTGTCCCTCTGGTTGCCCCGATTGATCATATCTATGCTGTCAACGCGGATAAAGGAATGTTCAAGCGACCCCCACCCATGGGTTCAAGAGGAACTTCAGACACGAGAAAGTATTGTGCCTTCCATGAATAGGCGGGGCACACTACTAACAATTGTTGGCAACTTAAGCAGCAAATCGATCAGTTGATTCGAGATGGAAAATTAACTGAGTGGGCAGTTCGCGAGGAAAAAAAGCACCAAGGGAATTCTGGTAAACCAGGATTGGGGTATCATGCTGTGCCCCATGAGAAGCAAGATGAGCCTCGCAAAGACAGGGAAGAGCGAGTTGGAAGTATACATGTAATCATTGGAGGTCCCCACATTGGGGGAGAGTAATAAAGCTAGAGAGAGATATGCACGCGAGGCCAGGGAGCGACCTCTCACTAATGTGCATCATCTACAAGAACGACCTCCAAAGTTGTTTAAAGGTGAAGACACAAACATTATGTTCACTGAGGAAGATGTGAAGTGGGTTCATCATCCCCACTCTGATGCACTTGTGGTTCGGGTTCGCATTGGATCCCAGAATGTCTATAGGGTCCTTGTTGATAATGGAAGTGCTGTGAATATTCTTACATACGAAGTCTACAAGAGGATGGGATATGTTGATAAGGATCTAATACCCACGGTGGGGCATCTTTATGGGTTCACTGGAGCATCTGTTAGTGTTAAAGGCCTCGTTCGGCTCCCCATCACTCTAGGGGACGAGCCTTGCATCACCACACAGATCGCTGACTTCATGGTAGTAGATCAACCATCTTCTTACAATGCCATAGTGGGAAGGCCCATCCTGAAAGACATTAGGTGGTGACATCCATCTATCACCTCTCTATGAAGTTTCCCACTCCGCATGGTGTTGGTTGTGTGAAAGGAATCCAACATGAATCTCGTGAATGTTATAACAATGCTCTGAAGGTCGCAGAAAAGAGAGGTGGCTCTGTGGCAGGAAATATGGAATGCAATATAATATCAATTGAAGAGCTCCCAGATGATTACTTTGAAGGCTTGGGTATTCAGGTGGAACCGATTCCAGGGGCCCTCATGTGAGAGGCCTCGCAGCCTGTGTTGGTTCTCCAAGAGGGGATCGTTGAAGAGGCTAGTGACGATGAGGAAAGCCCAGAGCAAGCTACAGTGCGAGCCTGAAAAGGGAAGTGGGTTCGCAAGGAAACTTCAACCTTGGTAGACCTGCCCAATGGAATAACTCAGGAGACCACAATAATAAATGAATACGGACATGTGGGAGCAATCCCTGCTACAGAAACAATGTCGACCTCACCACAAAATAGGGTCGCGAGGAGGAATGAAGCAGAATCTAGCACGGCTCGCGAATTTGAACTTGATTTGAATCCTCGCATCCCAGAACAGGTTGAACGAGCCGGAGCCGCAGAGGATACCGTCTCTATCTTGGTTGATGCCAAAGATCCATCCAAGGTACTGAAGGTCGGGTCGCAACTCAATTCTGGGCTTCGTGAGAGGCTTGTTAAGTTTCTAAAAGCCAATTTGGACGTGTTTGCCTGGTCCCATGAAGATATGATTGGAATTGATCCTAATGTTATGTGCCACAAGCTTAACTTGGATCCAAATAAAAAAGGAGTAAGGCAAAAGAGACGACCCATAAGTGGTGAGCGAGCCGAGGCACTCAAAGAAGAAGTTGACAGACTCCTCGAGGTCGGCCTCGTTAGGGAATCTTTTTACCCTGACTGGCTCGCGAACCCTGTTCTTGTGAAAAAGCCTAATGGGAAGTGGAGAACATGTGTGGATTTTACCGACCTCAACAAACATTGTCCCAAGGACAGTTTCCCACTACCAAGGATCGATCAGTTGGTGGATTCAACGGCTGGGCATGCACTTCTTAGTTTCATGGATGCCTATTCGGGGTACAATCAGATACCGATGTATGGCCCTGACCAGGAGCACACTTCGTTCATCACTGATAGGGGTCTCTATTGTTACATAGGGATGCCCTTCGGTCTTCTCAATGCTGGGGCCACCTATCAACGACTCGTTAATATGATGTTCGAGAAACAAATTGGGAAAACAATGGAAGTATACGTAGATGATATGTTGGTAAAATCTAAGGAGGCTGGGGATCACATCACTCACCTCGCAGAGATGTTTGACATACTGAGAAAGTACAGGATGAAGCTTAACCCCCAAAAGTGTGTGTTTGGGGTCGAGTCTGGGAAATTTCTAGGGTTCATTGTCAACCACAGGGGCATCGAGGCTAACCCAGCAAAGATGAAGGCCCTAATGGAGATGAGATTGCCCATAAATGTGAAGGAGGTACAAAGTCTCACAGGGAGGATAGCTGCCCTTAATAGATTTGTTTCAAAATCAACAAACAAGTGCCAAGAATTCTTCAAGGCAATCAAGAAGGTTGGGAAGGATTTTGAGTGGACCCCGAAGTGCGAGGAGGCATTTCAAAAAATTAAGGAGCATTTGGGATCGCCACCTCTACTATCCAAGCCTCGTGAGGGAGAAACACTCATTGTGTACCTCGCAGTGTCAGAGCATGCGATCAGTGCTGTTTGGTTCGCGAGGAGGAAAAAGTTCAGTATCCTATCTACTATGTCAGTCGAAGAATGTTAGATGCAGAGACTCGCTACACAAATATGGAGAAACTCGCCTATGCCCTGGTATTGGCATCGCGAAAATTAAGGCCATACTTTCAGGCCCACAAAATTGAGGTTCGCACATCTTATCCTCTAAGGCAAGTGATGCACAAACCTGAAACTTCAGGAAGGGTCTTGAAATGGACCGTGGAACTGAGTCAATTTGACATTGAATATAAGCCACGAGGGCCTCTAAGGGGTCAGGCCCTAGCAGATTTCATACTTGAGTTTCCTCCCTACATTGAGCAAGGTTCTTGGGCTCTCATACCGATCCCTGAAAAGGCCAGTAGCGAGGTCAAAGCTCAAAATTCGGCCTCGTGGTGGGAACTTTATGTAGATGGTGCCTCTAATAAGGAAGGAGCGGGAGCAGGGATCGAGCTTGTTACTCCCGAGGGTCGCAAGATACGAAGCGCAGTTCATTTCGCGTTTGGAGCATCTAACAATGCAGCTGAATACGAGGCCCTAATAATTGGCCTCAAACTTGCAATTGAAATGAAAATTGAAAATTTTAATGCGTACAGTGATTCTATGCTAGTCACAGGCCACATTGGATGCGGTTGGCAAGCTAGAGGACCTCAATCGAACTCTATCTGCGATGTGTGCAAAGATTGATGAAATCATTCAAACAAGTCAAGGTAGAATTTATCAGGAGGGCAAAAAATCAAGGTGCTGATGCCCTAGCAAAATTGGGCTCGCGTCGCGAGGCCACTTTACTTGGAGTCATACCATTGGAAGTTCAAATGAAGCCTAGTGTCCCTGAAGAGTTTATTATGGAAGTAACGAGCTAAGAACCAACTTGGATGACCCCTATATGGGAGTATGTGAAAAATGGGGTACTACCTCACGATAAAAAGGAAGCAAGGAAGGTCAAATATCAGGCTGCTCGATATGTTGTTTATGATGAGGTTCTGTATCGAAGAGGGTTCAACACTCCACTCTTGAGGTGTGTAGATGGCGATGAATGTAACTATATTCTGAGAGAGGTCCATGAAGGTATATGTGGGAATCACTCGGGGGGTAGTTCGCTAGCTCAGAAGATTCTTCATCAAGGGTACTTTTGGCCCACACTTAAAAGGGATGCATTTGAGTTCTCAAGAAAGTGCGATGCCAGCCAGAGGATCGCTAACTTCAGCAACGCACCGGTCTCCCAACTCACTTCGCTCACGAGCCCATGGCCCTTTGCTATGTGGGGGATTGATCTAATTGGGGAACTACCCAAGGCTAAAGGGGGAGTTAAGTACGCGGTGGTAGCAGTGGATTATTTTACTAAGTGTGCCGAGGCTGAGCCACTTGCAACAATCACTGCCAGGAAACTAAAGGACTTCGTGTACAGAGCAATTGTGTGTCGCTACGGGATCCCTTATCAACTCATATCAGATAATGGGAAACAATTTGACAGCAAGGAGATGAAGGAATTCTGTGAGAATTTGGGGATCAAGAAAAGTTTTTCAACTGTTAGTCATCCTCAGACAAATGGCCAAACTAAGGCAATCAACAAAATAATCAAACATACTTTAAAGGCGAAGCTGGAAGAAAGCAAGGGTAATTGGCCTGAAGAATTACCAAGGGTTCTGTGGTCATACAACACGACCCCAAGGAGTACAACTGGAGAGACCCCATTTTCTCTTACCTATGGGTGCGAGGCCATGGTTCCAGTAGAAGTTGGTTCGGGATCGTTTAGAAGGGAACACTATGACCCTGAGTCTAATGAGGTCAATCATAGGCTCTATCTGGACATGATTGAAGAAACAAGAAGCGAGGCTCAGCTACGCCTCGCAGCTTATCAGCAAAGGACCGCAAGGTACTACAATGGAAAGGTCAAGGTGCGACCCCTACGTACAGGTGACCTAGTACTCAGAATGGTCATGCCTAATACTAGGGTCGCGGGTCATGGTGTTTTTGGTGCTAATTGGGAAGGACCCTACAAGATCCATGCAACTCTATCAGAGGGAACATACTATCTCACTGATATGGAGGACAAAGTCATTCCGCGAGCTTGGAATGCGGAACACTTGAGAAAATACTATCAGTAAAAGCTTCATTACTGGTAGCCTCTATCGATTTCTACTACTTAGCATGAATAAATTCATACAAAGTATTGGGGGGTAGTGCTCATATAGACACCCCCCCTTTATGATGTAATGACTCTAAGGCCTCACCCCTATCTTGTATTACATGAAGACATTATTACTTATCAACTTCAGGGCCTCGTCCCTACTATGGCAATAAATGAGTTCGTTTATATTCATTATTGTTTATCAACTTCACTTGTTTGTTTGTTAGAATTTCATATCTTAAAGGACTAGTTCAGCCCAACAATGTGAGGCTACTCTCCTTCAGACAACAAGCTACTGAGGCATATTGCTTACACCAGTGCGATCCCAAATGGTTCGCACCTAATAATCTCATGAATAGCTCGCACTTACAACAATCAAAGGAATCTAATTAACGAAGACAAACTACATAAAGATTTATAGAAATGGAGGATACAACACTACTATGAAGACAGTTAACATGGAAGCACATGCAATTACATTGGAAACATAGAAGAAATCAAAGTTAATACAGATCGCCATACGATCCCAAACGACTTGTTACACAAGTTATCAGAGTTAATCAACAGTAAAAATATAGTTACATCTTGCGAGGTATTCAAAGGGTACCCGCATCCCTAGTTCAAGAACTTAAAAGCATCGATGGTTGCAAGCAAATTATAGAGCATTTTTATCTTGATTGGCTTTTGTAGCCTCCTCCGCCAGCCTTGCTTCCTCCGCGACCCGAGCTTCTTCAGCGAGGCGCTCCTCCTCGGCATCTTCATCAGCGATCTGCTTCTTCAAAGTCTCAGCGAAGTCAGCATTCCCAGGCCCAAGCTGATCCCAATCGAAGTCAGGGATCGTTCGAATGAACTCTTTCATAAAGGTAACTTGACCTTTGGCGAGGAATATGCTTTCAGCGTTGTCTAAAGAAGCTTGAGCAGTAGCCAGATCGTTCTTCACCTTCTCGATCTCCTCATCCTTCTTCTTCAAGGCCGCTTCACTGGAATTTTGCAAATCTTTAAAAGATTTCTCAAACTCATTCCTCTCTCGGCGGGCAGTCTTGAGGTCTGTGCGGAGGTTAGCAGTGTCATAAGAGAGTTGCTTTTTGTAGGTCTCCTCCAGAGATCGCTTGTCTTCCACCTTTTGGAACTCAAGGACCTTGACCTTGTTCTCCAGCCTCGCGAAATCCCTGGTATGGGCAGCTTGACGAATGAAGGCTTCAGCAAGGCATTTGTTACTGCGGCTGCATTCTCCTCAGGGGTCACTGCTTTCCACCATTTGGAGGTTTCAGCTTCCTCAGAATATTTGGTCCCAAGAGAAGCGAAGAGATGTTGCGATGCGGTCCCGGGAACAATTCCAGAAGGTGGTCGAGAAGACCCATCCTTCTGCCCGTCTATTCTGGGCCTCTTCAATGGAGTCTGGTCAGGAGATTTTTGAGCAACATCACCAGCAACATTGGACAATACTGGGGGATCGCTGACAGTTTTCAGTGGAGTTGTGGATTTAGCAGGGGGAACTTTCAGTGCAGAATCTTTTTTGGCAATAGTGCCTTTTTTGCCTTTTGGCTGAAGGAAGGGAGGAACGGGGCCACTCTGATTCGACATACCTGTACAGTAAGAAGAAGACAAATTAAAAGACAATTCATTTAGATATATGGGAAGACAAGCATGATACAGTTGTATAAATAAAAGAATTAATGCGATCCCTAAGTCCTATTGCTATCGGTGTATACCCTCATTTGCTATCTCAACGTGAGAAGACGAGGCCTCTTCTTGCACTTTCCTCTTCCGCGAGGACCGCCTCGCGGTAGAAGGTCCCGCTTCAGGAGTGGACCCTACGCCTTCCTTAATAAACCCACATTCGATAAGGTTTTCTAAGGACAGGAGGGTTCGAATATTTCTTTCTGTGGGGGTGGATTTGGTCAACACTTCATCGGCACGGCGTTTCTCTTCGCCCTTCAGAACGGTGCGAACTGGGCCAACTGCGATGCCAAAGGAGTTGTTACTTTTGAATAGTTAGAAAAGATAAATCTACTATTTGAATAAATAGCTCACCATGCAAGTAGTTGAAACTTGTCTTCACCCTGGGGACCTCGTGTATGTATAAGAACGGCTCTTTCCACGACCCTGCATTACTTATTGCCCCAGGAAGAAGGTCTTTCTTTTGTTGAAATCAGGCCATATGGAGAAATATACATATCCAAAATCTTTGGCTCCGCATCGCTTTAGTTGAAGAAAATAACCCATTGTCTTTGCATCCAGATGTGGGTATCCGAGTTTATGGTAGAGAATATAAAGAGCGATCATAGACCTATATCCATTTGTACTTATTTGGATAGGGGCCATAAAGTAGGTCTCGCAAACATCCCTGATGAATGGATGGAGGGGCGAGGAGACACCTATCTTCATTAAAGGTATTGTTAGCACCATTCTCGGAACCCTGCCCCCATTTTTTTCATGGTTGAAACGATAGCATCGCATTTTCTTCTTAGGGAGGATGATTTTTCCCTCTGGACGAAATCTTTCGACCCCTTCTCTAATTGTCTTCTCTGTCAAAGTTGAAGACATATCATGGCATGCAAGAATGCTAGGCTTGCCTGATTTAACTTTCGAGCTGGGCTTGATATCTTCGGGGCGAGGCCCATCAACATATATAACCCCCTCTAGCTCTGGTTGAGGGGTCGGTACATAAGGCGTAGGCGATGCCTCGGGGATGTAGTCATAATCTTTAAAGTTGACAACCCTTGCCACCTCGTCAAGGCCCCCTTCATCGGATGAAGGTTCCTCGTAATCATCATCGTCAGAGTTGGCCTCGTTGTCTGCTCCTCCTTCCACATCATAGTAGGCATCACCTAATGAATCTACTGGAGAATCACTTATATTGATGGGAGAAACGATTTTGGTAGGGGGCAACTTGGCAAGAATCTGTGCTACTTGCGAGCTAAATGCTTCTCCTTTTCTTTTCAGAGCATTTATTTCTTGTTGATCATATGTCATCTCAGTTTGGGGCTCGCTCTGTGCTGGGAGTACGTCCAAGGATTGATCTCGCGAGCTCGTAGGACGCTTCGATCGCCATTTGTCTAGGGGCACCTCTCTGGTGTATTCTTCATTCAACCACAGAGGGTCAAAATTGTAACACCCCGATTCTGAAAATATTAATTTGAATTATTTTATGTGGAATAAGATTTATTTCGGTTAAATTTGAACCGTTTTGGAGATAATAAAGGATTTAGAGACGGAGACAATAAATTGTGGATTTTGAGGAATAATTTATTTTATTGGTTAAGGATTAAATTATTATGTCAAAGATTTATTATTTGACGGTGGGTATTTTTAGGATTTACTATTTGACGGTGGGTATTTTTAGGATTATTTTCGGGAAATTTGCAAACGGACTCGTAATTATTTTAAATGCGAGATTTTTGGAGATTTGATGACTTTACTTTATTAAATTAAAGATTATAATTATTTTGGAATTTGGAAAATAATTGTTTTAATAAAACAATTACAAGTGGAATGAAAAGGAGTTAAAACGAATCAGTAGTGTTTTAATTGGACCCGGAATTAAGTGTTAGTAGTAATAAAAGGGAATTGGGCCAAGGCCATTAAGAACAAAAACACAATACACAACAGAGAAAAAAAAAGAACGGGGAGAGAGAAAAGAGAATTGGGGGAAGAAAGAAAATTAGGGTTTGTAAATTGATTTTGGGGGTTTGAATTGAAGAAGAGAAATCGAGGAAGAGAAGATGATGTGTATGTGTGGTGTGTCGTGTATGTGCGGCATGGGAGTGTGTTCGATGTGTGGGCTGGGCAGGTGTGAGGCGCGGCCGGAGAAGCCACCACCGTGGTGGTGGTGGTGGTAGAGGGTTGAGATGAAGAGGAAGAAGGGGGTGGTGTTGGGGGCTTGTGTATGTGCTAAATGTGTGTGCGTTTTTGTGTGTATATATGTGTATGTATGTGTTTTGGTGGGTGTGTGTATATATGTTGTATGATGGCAGCAGTAGAGAGACCACCATTGATGGTGGTGGTGGTGGTTTGTGCAGGAGAGAAGAGAGTGAGAGAGATAGAAAGATAAAGAGAGGGAGATGGAGGGATAGAAAACGCAGGAGAGAAAAGGCTGGAGAGATTGTTCGATATTGGGAGAGATGTAGAGCTATTTCAGAGGGAGCATTACAGTAGGTAGAAGGAGAGATTTACATGGAGAGATGTAGACAGATAGGAGAAACATATCAATGAAGATGGAGAAAGAAAGAAAGTTAGAGGGAAAAAGAGAGGGAGAGAAAAGGCTGGAGAGATTTCTTGATATTGGGAGAGATGCAGAGATATTTAAGAGGGAGCATCACGGAAGGGAGAGGAAGAAATTTACAGAGAGAGATTTCGGAGAGATACAGGGAAGTAGGACAGAAAAAAATCGGAGAAGAGGGAGGTGGTGCGTGGTCGTGAAAATGGCAAATGTTCGCGAAAAGAAAAAAAAATGTATACGGGGCAGCGGTAGTGGTCACCGGAGAAGCGTGATAGTTCGATAGTGGTGTCCGTGTTTTGCACCGTAAGTGGATGTTTTAATTTCATTATTTTGAAGATGCGATTTCGAGAAATTTTTGGTATTTTCGGAGTTAATTTTGAGGACTCGTTAAATATTATGGTTATAAATTGTGGAGATAAATTTGAGGTTTTGTCGAATACTTAGAATTATATTCCCGGAATTAATTCGTGAATTTGTTGAATATTGCAGTTATTATTTTTGGAATTAATAAGAGACTCGTTGAATAGTAGAATTATATTTTGAGTTTTAGTTTGGAAACTCGGATTTATTGGAGTTGTAATGTTTTAAAATCATAGATATTTATTGATAAATTGTGCTTGGGTTGTAAAAGTGGATTTATAAGATTTGTGGAAGTTGAGCTTTGGAAATTATTAGTGATTTGTTTGGGATTGTTGTTGAGGTGCTGAGACACCGAGAAATTCTATTTACGAAAAGGTCATGCCGATTTTCTGTAAAAAGGACTGTAACATCAGCCTAATAAATGTGAAGGATTTACGAGACTTGTAACCATAATTATAAAGCGTGAATTTTATAAATTTGGATTTTTGGGGAGTAAGCTGTATAGTAATTGGAATACCGATTAGTAGGCAGTAAAAGCTTTTTCGGTGAATTGTTGACTTAAGAAGAAGTCAGTAATTTTAGTGGATACCAGTAGAAACAAATTGAGTTGTAGAAATTGATCGTTAAGTCGGGTTGCTTTGTAAAGTATGGGTAGAATGATTTGAGAAAATACGATTGAAGAGTTTGTTGATGTTTGACCAAGTTATTGGAAAAGTGGGTTGAAGAACCGTTGGACTGCTTGGATAGCGGTGGTTGTAAGTATATCTTGCTGTGATAAATTGAAGATAATGCGTTATATTTCTGTTAACGTATTTACTGTGTTTTAAATCTTATGCATATTTTGTTTTATGCACGTATAAATGTGAATTTATGGATTTTAAAAGAAATATATTTTCAAGTAGAACTGTGTATTTGTGAGTTTTAGAAGAAACCTATTTTCAAGTAGAAAGGTGAATTTGAGAAGAATTTTATTTTCAAATGAAAAAGTAGAAATGTGGATTTACGAATTTGAAAGGAATATACCTTTTAAATCGAAGTGTTCACAGTGTGATTTTTATAATATTATGAATACTCGTTAAATTGTTTTAACTAGTATATGTTGAGATGAAATTTTGAGGAAAACTGAGCAGACTGGCATTGCTAGTGAATCACTCCAGAAATGGAAACAGT
This sequence comes from Kitagawia praeruptora, assembly GCA_037693485.1. Lineage (NCBI taxonomy): Eukaryota > Viridiplantae > Streptophyta > Magnoliopsida > Apiales > Apiaceae > Kitagawia > Kitagawia praeruptora. The sequence goes on along the minus strand of CM075344.1, from coordinate 153,888,095 downwards.
ATGAACCTCCAGAAATGGAGACAGTAGAACCTCCAGAAATGGAGACCAGTAGAACTTCCAGAAATGGAAACTTTGTGAACTTCCCAAAATAGGAAGTAAAGGCCGGGGACCCCCACTAGTAGAACTTGATGAACTTGTCGTGTGTAGAATGCCCAATTTTTCCTCAGTAAATTGTGAAGTTTATATTTTTATTATAAACTGTGAATTGTGAAATGATGATGATGATTGCTTATGTACAATATCGTGAAAATGCTTTAAGATTCAGTGTATTGTGAAATTGTGTTGAGTTTCGGATTATTGTGAAATAAAACCGTTTACAAAATTATTATTCAGTTTTAAAAGATGAATATTTTGGCAGAACTGTGATTTCGGTGTGAGTTTATATTTTATTATAAACTATGTTGTGCTGACATATTGGCAGAACTCTGATTTCGGTGTGAGTTTATATTTTATTATAAACTGTATTGAGATGAATACTTTGTTAGAACTCTGGTTTCGGTGTGGGTGTATATTTTATTATAAACGGTGTAGTGATGATGGTTTCCAAAACGAAATTATTATATAAAACTTCAGTGGATCACTACAAAATATATTTGCTGAGCTTTATAGCTCATTCCTTTATTTTATAAATTATCACAGAGATATCGAAGATTTCGAAAGGATCCGTGGAAAAGTAGAAAGAAGTGATGGACCAGCGGAGCTGGTGTTTGATTTAGTAGTCGTACTTCGCGTACTGAAGTCGTGGGTTTACTTAATGTGGAAGCACTTGTTGTGGACTTTGGTTGTATGTTGATTCGAGGTAAGTCAGGACATAGTTGGCTTGTAGTTGTACAAATTCAGTACATGGTAGATAGTAGTTGATATGCGATGTGCGTGGCACAATTTTTGGTGAGATGGACTTTTGTTATAGAGTTGAATTTTTGAATTGAAAAACAGGTGGATAGTCCTACTTACGAACACTTCATGCTGAAATTTACAAAAAAAAAATATTAGCAGGTTAAGCAGCTTGTGATGTAGTTTGACGGACCCTCGGGCCGGTTTCTTTCCAGAGGAAATCAAATCGGGGTCGGGGGCGTCACAGGTGGTATCAGAGCTATGGAGTAGAAGAGTGAGATATGTATAAAGATAAAGTGTGGTATGACTGAAATTGTTAAGGAACTAAGGATTTGAAGAAGGGATGTGGAGAATTTGAAGTTTTCGAAGAATAAGATTTGTCAGAGCAAAGGTTTCTCGCATGAAAGCGATGTTAAGATTTAGGATCTTGAATGGGTAAGATCCTTAGTTAGTGAATGTTGAAAAGCATAAGGGCTCGTGTGGAGTTTATAGTGGATTACTGGATATAGATATAGTACGAAGGAGTAAGACACTAAGTATACCTATCAAGGATATTGGTTAAGAATTTGAGGATTTTAGAGCATGAATTAATTTTGAGAATATATGTTATTGAAATACTTTTGAGGAATGATGTAGATCATTTAGCGATACATGTGATTTTTGGGGTGTGCGAAATTGCCGAGAATATGTAATTATGTGATAATGCTCACTTCTTGTTTGAGGATTTAATTGATTTGATGAGATAAACTCTTAGAGTTGAACATATGATTAGACAGCTAAATTATTATTGGGGGATGTGATTTTTGGCATGTGATCTCGTTGTTTGAGGAATATATTATTCAAGGATTAGAAGTGAGGAAAATCACGAGTTTTGGAATTTTGTGTAAATGTAATTTTAGATAGAATACTACTAGATATATATGATGAATTCATGAATGCGTAGAAATTTTAAGAGTTTTAATGTAAAGTGCATGATAACAGTTTGATGTGATTGCTTTGGGGAGCAATAATTATTTTATGAATTTTTGGACACGACTCTGAGGATGTCTTTTGGGATTTAATTTTTGTTCGGGGATAAGATGTGTAACCCTGAATGTAAGGATTTTGGGAACTAGAATATTGTTGATGACGTGATTTTAGCAACTACGAATGGATATTTGTATTTGAGAACGAGTTTTGTTATTGTGGACATAGACTAATATTTATTTTAATATTTGAGGATTTTATGGTTATTAAGTTTTAATAGCATTCTTTGAGGTTGTAGATGATATTGAGATTTAAGATTTCCAGAATATAAGGTTTTAATTGTTATTGGTAATAGGAATTTGATTGATTACATTGATACAAGAATTTTTGGGAAAATCGTTCAGACGTGTTAAGAATATGGTGGATTTGAAAGTAAGTGCTTCGAGTGACGATGTATAGATTTCTTTAAGATTGATATTGTGACGTGAATTGAGGTTTGTATCGAGAGTTTTAGAGGTGTATAAATGGAAGGAAATTGAGAATATATTATTAAGTTAAGTTATATTATTGTCAGCGTATATGTGGGAGAAATGTTATTAAGTTTGGACCGAAGACGTCACAAGTGTGACATAGTTGGAAAGAAGAAAAGAGAAGGAAAGAGGAAGTGATAGGATGTTATATGATTATTTTGAAATATGATGACATTTGAGAATTGGTGAATTAAATTAGGATTTTGTGATTTAATTCTAAAGGTACTTATTGAGAATAGCAGTGGTTGATAATTTTTGAGAATATATACAGTATGAAATTTGGATATTTTATAATGAGAATGATATTAGCAACTGGAGAGGTAAATTATTGTTCGAGGTTTTATTGTACTAGTTACTGATACGAGAATTTGAGGATATAGATTGTTGATCGAGGATGATATTAGTAGAATTAAGAAAATTTTGGGGTTCTTAAGAATTCAAGTATTTAAGGATATAATATCTTGTTACTCGATAATGTGATAGTGTATGTACGTCCGAGTCGCTTAGACTTCCTTTCGCCATCGACGTTGATCAATTATTTAGATAGCTGTGGACGTTGTTTTGTTCGCTAGTTTCGATTTCGTAGAGACCGCGGTTCCACCTCAGATAGTGACTATTGCACCGTTCGGAAATCAAATCGGGGTCGGGGGCGTCACAAAAATACAATTTAAAAGAGCTTTCGCTTGTTGCTCTTGCGATGTTGGTAGTAGCCTCGTTGCTAATTTGTACGTTTGGAAGAGGAGAAGGTGTTTTTGAACTATCAGTCGACATCTGCAAAAGAGTTTAAGTAATTCAGTGTGTGCCCTTACAGAAAACAAACGGAGGGTAGAGAAAAGAACAAATAAACAGAGGTTCTATGTGTTCTCACTTCACTCACGATTCGGGAACTTCGGATCGTTATTCTACATAGACTAAGGGATTACTATTCTATATAAGCGAGGACGGGGTCACAAGCATAAATTATCTAAATGGGATCGCAGTCGAAATAGGATCGCATCGCATATAATTAAAGTTATCTAAACATGCAATTATGATGAATATGAACAACATTAAATATCAAGAAAGAACGAAGACTTACTTTTTTGAAGAAAGGTGTTGTGAGGGAAAATTGGTACAACACTTCAATGATATAATTACAAGAATCAACCAAGAAAATCCAAAAATAATGATTAAATAAATCGAATTACAAGCCAAAACCCTAGTTTCATAAACCCTAATTCGGGAGGATGAATGATGGATATCGGGACTGAGTTTGCAAGTACTCCGAGCTATGGTGACTAAATATGACCTATTCAATCGAGAGCCAACAGCAGAGAGTAAGCGTTAGAGGTGTGTATGTGTGTCTCTCCCCCTTGCAAATTGCCTACATACTCTTATATTTATAAGAGATCAAGTCCCATGTAGTTCTTGATAATCCTCCATGGTTTGATAAGCTTAATCCTCCATAACCGACCTGCCTTGATTGTTTATCCCAACTGATATAGTTACCCGACTATTATTCCATGATTTATCCATATGTTTTGTGATATATCCACCCATATACACGCATATATACATATTCCAAATATATATGATGTTAGTCCATGATATACACTGTTATTAAGTCGTTCCTATTGTTTAGGAGCTATCCAAAAGGTTGTTACGACGTATATTATCCAATCTCTTATAATATAGGCGATTCTGAGCCCGCTGGTATATTTTCTGGAAACCTTCGGGGTTCATGCACGTACCCCTAACCTGGCAACCTACTACCCAGTTGAACCCCTGCATGGCCTTCACACAGCTTTATCCCCATTCGGGGTTCACATGCCTGAACCCCCATATGAGCAAACCCTGAACTAGATGCCAGAATCCTGTCCTCCAGTTTATTTCTAAGGCATACCAAATTACCATACTTACTCCTTAGCCTAATCTATCCGTCCATATCCACCTGATTCGAGTCCATAACCTTAGTGGGCCTTAAATCAAGCCCAAGGCGGATTTTGGGCACAACAACTACCCCCCGGTTCCTTGTAGCCATTTGAATGCAAAAGGAACCTAATATTACTCATACCTCAATCACACTTTCATCCCATGTGAATCCCTAAGCCTACGTGAGCGTACTCGTTGTAGGAAACAAGGGACTCGACCATGAAACTCTTGTGCTAATGACTGTACCTTCATAACCTTCGAGTTTGAACTCCAGGGTTCCACCATCTCCACATTGGGGTACCATTAGTGAACCCCTCAAGCTACGTACCTTTGCATAAACATCCAATTTCCCAGATAATTATTAGAGAAATATTTTAGATAAAATTCTTTCCAAGTGATAAGCCCCAAACATGCAGCATCCTACTTGAACTCAATTTATTTAAAGTTTGAATCCCACCAAAACTCTCCATTTCCACCGTGAAACCCCATGTATCGGGCTTGCCACTCGTCCCTATTCAATTCCTTGTATTCCTTAGAGAAATACATAGCTTCTACATCATGCTTACAAGCTTTCATGAGCTAACTCGGCGTAAAAAACAAGAAATACAATGGTTCTACACATGTACCTTAATCTGAATCCTTAAATAAACTCCTTTCAGATACCTTAGTCCATGCATGGCGTACTAGTTCCAATCAATCATGAGCTTTTTATCCTTATCACCTGAACCTACCAACTTCCAGCCTTCTTCCTTGAAAACCATAGCCTGACTTCTCGATATATTTCTTTTCGTAATGATGTTTTTTGGCTAGATGCTATATAAATTTCCTTGTATGCATAGAAAACATGTGTGATAGAGAATATGTAAAAGAATGAAAGTAGAACTTATCTTTTCTTTTAGCACGTCAATCCAAGTCAGGGTTCAACCATTGAACCAATAAGGTTGGGGCTACCACCCTTTGAGGACCTCATTCCATTATGTAAGCCCTTCCATGGTGAAATGTTGAATTACCCCCCGAGGATTAGATTTCCTTCCCGCACGATATGCAAGTCTTCCTCCGCTTGAATCCTTGAATCTTTGTTCGTGCGTATGCCATGTGTAAAGTAGACTGCTTAGGGGTACGTTCAAGCCCTAGGGGTTCACCCAGTTGTACCCTAGAATGTTTTATAAATATCGAGGCTTCACGCAATAGCCTTAACTTGTATATATTTGCTCACCACTACCTGTCAAGGGTTCACGTGGGCTCACTACACTACCTATGAAGGGTTTACGTGGGCGTAAGATTGAAAGGAGCTTTGCTCACTTAGGATACCTAGGGTCAATGCAAATCCAGAAAGAAGGTTCCACTACCTATTGAGGGTTCACGTGGACCTAGCCACACTACCTGTCGAGGGCTTACACGGGCTTGAAGCTGATGTGAGCATTTTTTCGTACTCATAATGTAAATAATAAGAGGACACCACCACCAATTAAGGGTTTACGTGGGCCTGACCACACTGCCTGTTGAGGGTTCACGTGGGCCTAACCACACTACCTGCCGAGGGCTTACATGGGCTTTAAGTTGATGGGAGTTTCGCTAGCCTAGTGTCCCTAGGATTGATGCGAACCCATGACATGCATAATCCATACATGTTAAACCTGCTCATGCATAATCCATACATGAGGAATCCAATCCAAATCCAAACCAAATCCAATCCAAATCCAATCTAAATCTAATCCAATCCAAATCCAAATCCAATCCAATCCAGATCCAATCCAATCCATACTCCTAGAGGAAGCCCGTACCTAAGAGGTTCCTACCTAACAGGTCCATACACGTACTACCCCCTAGAGTTCTTTGGCATAACCTATCTTATAGTAAAGGACTAGGTTCATGTAAACAATAAAACATGAACACACAAAGAAGGCATGCGAACATAAGACATGAAGCACATAAGTACACATAGCACATAAAGCACATAAGTACACATAGTCATTCACAGCAGTTAAGCAAATAAAGGCAAAGATAAAGTGATCATAGTTTTAATCAAGTCATAAAAATTATTTCACAGATAAGCACTCATGCCTTACCAGTCTACGGGATCAGACCTACAGTGCATGAAGAATTCCAATTAACGAGGTCCATCCTGGGAGTTTCCCTCGACCAGGTTCCATTCTCGGAGATTCCCTCAACGAGGTTCCATGTAATTTCCTCACAATGCTAATTTCCTTAACATTCCAATATCCTTGAGTTGGACTTCACTCACCCAATTTCACTGGGATCGTGGCAAAGCTGTTTGCCAATCCCATGTGATTTCCTCACACCGCTAAAATCCTTAGAGTTCCAATTTCCAAGAGTGGACTTCACTCATCCAGTTTCCCTGGGGTCGTGGAGAAGCAGTTTGCCAATTTGTACGTAGCTTCCACAGTTGTACATAATTCCCATAACCGGGTTGGTTGTCCATCAACGTGATTACATGGAAGTTTATCGGCGTTACGCCTTCTCAGGGTTCAAACGAGTGAACCTCCAATATAAGGGAACCTTATGGCCCTAGTTTCCCTAGGACCAACCTGCCTTGTGGTTCCAATCCATTCACATGTAATCCACATGTGATACATGTACAATCCATACATGTCCCTGCCTTGATTCATGTATAATCCATACATGTTCCCCTTGATTCATGTATAATCCATACGTGTTCCTGCCTTGATTCATGTATAATCCATACATGTTCCCCTTGATTTATGTATAATCCATATGTGTTCCTGCCTTGATTCATGTATAATTCATACATGTTCTATATAGTCCGTGTAATCAGTTAGCACATAATCCATGTGCTTCCAATCCTGCCTTGCGCACATAATCCACATGCGATTCATGTATAATCCATACATATTCCAGCCTAGCACACGTAATCCACATGTGATCCTGTCCATTTGCATGTAAACCACATGCGTTCCATTCCTTTAGCATATAATCCATATGCTATAAATCCAGCTCATGCATAATCCATACATGAGAAATCCTTTCCAACTCAATTTATGAAATCCAATCCGCATATGCTCCTTGATCTAGCTTCCAGGGGTACCTCGAATTAGATTCCACTAGGGGTTCGCATACCAGAGCCACAAGAATCTCATGGTTCTGGCCCATTTATTGCGTGAAAGTTCCGTTTGCTTAAAAATTTACCACTTTCAACATACCATCATAGGCAGTATACCATCCATTACCCGGTTCCTTGCAGCCATTACATGCAAGAGGAACCTTATGCAATTCACAATCAGGTTCAATCAACCTTCACCCTGAACCTCTAAGCTTACGTGAGCGTACTTATTGTAAGAAACCAGGGGTATCATAGGTGAAGTGGCTACTACTCGTAAAATTCCTTCCAAGAAAGACCATGTTATTTTTCCTCGATGATGATTCAATAATTTCCATTCTTGAACCTCCGGGATTCGGTTGTTGTACCCCAACATCGTGGTTGCCTCAATTAAATTTTTGGCAGGTTACGTTTGATGCACGTACGCCCACATATACTTACCATCCTTACACACTTCTACATCCTGATGATTATATCATTACCACCCGATATGGTCTTCCAATGATCTCCTCCATGTTCCAAGTTCGAAACAATATTCCATAACAATTCCGGTCTCTAGTTATTCAACATAATTCCTTTAAGATCTTACTCCAAATGTATGCCGTGGATATAATTGTGACCACCTATACAACCGACCATGTTGATTGTTGAAGATCATGTTTTATGTTGAGTTTTGTCGTTGTAACCCAGTAAAGGGTTTTGAGGCTGAAGGCCGCCAAGGGTTCACGAACCTGAACCTCCTTTGTACATCTTCTCATTTAAAAATAGGGTGCATCTTAGAAATCCTCCATTTAGCCTGGTATCCACTACCCCCCGATTCCTCGGTGTAGTTTGTCCATGGCCAATATTGTATTCAACTTCTCATCCTTCTTGAGGAGAAGTCTAAATGGACATCCGTGAAGCTAGCTATACACGTCTCACCATAGTTTCAACCTTTTTTTTTAATCCGTGTAGGAAGCCATGCTCCTCCTTATAAATGTGAGGTATGCAACCATTTTCTTTGTCTAGATGATAAAACCTCCTTTCTTTGGCCTCCGCTTAGGTGCTTCAACCAATACCCCCAGTATGCCTTTTACCGAGTGTTTCAGGTTTTCTCCATCCTCCATAGCCGAAGTTGTTAATAACATCATCCTGGGGGAAGCCACCCCTGATTTCTTCCCATTGCCTTCGTGTATGCAGACCCAAGTCCATTCCAATTGAGGTTCCGTTGTTAGCTTTGTTGTTTCCTTAAGCTTTTGCAGCTTCAAGTTTCTCCTTTAAGGGGTTCGCGTGTGAACCTCGCAACCATCTCTTTATTGATCGAGATTATACCTCATTCCTTGCCTAGTAGCATCATTTCCATAATTCCATCGAGATTATAATCCTCAGTTCCTTTCGTAATTCCTTTCTTGAGGTATCTCTGTGTTCCGACTTCTGATGTCTAGGGGGCTTATAGCAGAGGAACCCCAATGTGGGAAACCTTCTAGCTTTTGGTGCTTGAGGGGTTTACAGTATGAGAACCTTCATATCCATAATATAAATTAAGTCCACCATTTGTATCTACTTCAGAATGGATCATCCTACCATAGTGTTGTAGAATATGCTTTCAACCATAACTCCTTCCAAGGGGGTGGATAAGAAGGGGTTCATCCTTCAATACTACCAGTGACATTTTCAGTTCGTGAGATATTCGAGTCCACCTTCAACTTCCATGATAATATTTTTGCTAGAGCTTCATTTAGGACATTGCTTGGGACCCAACGCTCTTAGCTGGATATATATTTCAAATTTCTCCCTTCCACTGTTAGTAAAGTTTTCATCGTGAGAACCTTTATAAGCTGCTTTCGCCTTTTTCATTAGGTGTCGTCACATTTCCAACCAAGAACTCATTTTTCATTTATATAGGCTCCTTCAAACTTTCCTTTAGAGGGGCAACCTCATTTCTCTAGGTTTCATTGATTCATTTTTTGAAAAGCTTTTCAACTATTGCTTCTATATGATGCGTTATGCCTTCATCATCCTCCATTAGAGCAGCCATTTACATCAACGCTATGGGTGGTACTACCCCCGAAAAACTGGAACCACTTTATGGGGTTCCATCAGCAGGGTTACTGGTAACACGATTCTTCTGAATGAAGCTTCCATCGTATCCGTACAGTGAGGTGTTCACTTTTGACCATTTTTTTTATTTAACCATTTGAGTATCCCATACCAGTTGTGTAACGCCCATTTGTGTCATAATAAGTGAAACATGGTCAAGATTGTTTTTCTTGAGGAATCTCCTTTAGGCATTAGTTAATCCTTTTGGGGTTTCTCATGTCGAGTGATACAACTGCTACGGTTAAACCCCTATATTTATTTCTAATATTTTCCATTTTAGCTTAAAGCCTTTGAATGGGATTTTCATGTTTAAACCCTTTTCCAGGTTGCTTCCCGGGCTCTTCTTGCTTATTGCGGGCCTTTTCATTATTCAGCTTCTTGCTTATGATCAAGGGGCCTTCCATCATCGAACCTATCGTATACGAACCTCATTTCGAGGAAGCTCATTTCTGGGGGAGTCCTTTTTACCAATCTTTTCCATATTTAATTTGACAAGCTTCATATTAAGCTTCCTACCCAGTCTATATATTGAACATACTTGGGCTTCTGTTAAGTGAAGCCTCAGGGTTCTAGGACTTATCTCCTTGAACATGCCATCATCGAACCCCTGTCCGGGTTCCTCCCACCAATAAACCTCTTTTTCATGGAAGCTTAGTCTTCCAGCTCATTCGTGTTCTCATGGTAAATGTTGATGGGAAACCTTCATGCCGAATATGTAAATTATCAATAAGACACCTCTAAGCTTACATGAGCTAGCTCGTTGTAAGAAACAAGAGGTATCTAAGAGAATAATGTAAAATATTTTCGGCAGCTCACCAATGAGGGAGTTCGTATCCTTGCCATCATATCCAGGTTTACCTACTGATCATTAATTATGGGGTTCGCATCAATTCTTCAATTTGGGTTCACCTATACCCCTTCAGTCAAGAGGGTTGCACCCTTGTCTGTATTGGGGTTCACCTGTTACTCATCTATCAGGAGGTTCGCAACCTTATCTTCATTGGGGTCATGATGTTCGTACCCCCATTATCGTTAAAGTTCACCTATTTACTCCCTTTATGGATTGAGCTATGGTGCGAACTAGTGTTGTGCTCCACAATTTTTAACGGAAACCCTTGGACTTGTTTAAATCCAGAATTGTTGATGGGGAGCTCTCATGGGCCTTAACCTCCAACCAGTTGAACCCCTAGATTGATATTCTCCACTTTCTTCTACCATGCATGAGTATGATTTCCAGAATTATGTATTTAGGGGTTCATCTGCAAGGAACCTTCCAGCTGAGAAACTGGGGGTTAATCTGATTTCGAGTGCCTTCTGTCATGGGTGCGATCTCCAGATTGAGGTTTCTCCTGCCTTCACCCCTTGAATCCCTTGATTTTTTTTTTAAAACCATTGCATCCTCTTGGTTATTGAACTTCAAACATCAGTTGTCGTCGTGCTTCTCCCTCGATTTACTTACCAATGCCTTATCAACTTAATGCAGATTTTTTATTCAGAAATGTTCCATCCTGGACAGCTTGACCACCGTTGACTAAAAATGGCATATCTCCCTGTAGAAAATGAATTTTTACGAGCCGTAAATTTTTCTGGAAACTAGATTCCAATACCTTTCCAACGGTATATCACACTTCACCTAGAACCTTCCAGATCAAAGCAGTTTATTATGTTAAGTTGGCTCAAAAACTGCAGAAACATACCATCCTGGACAGCTTGACCATCTTCGACTAAATATGGCAAAAATTCCTGTAGAAAAAGTATTTTTATGAGCCGTAAATTTTTCTGGAAACTAGATTCCGATACCTTTCCAACGGTATATCGTACTGCACCTAGAGCCTTCCAGATCAAAACAGTTTATTCCATCAAGTTAGCTAAAAAACCGCAGCCTCAAAATTCTGATTTTCTCTTTAGAAAGGAAGCTATTTTTCGTTATCTTTCCTCTCAAAAGATCATCCAATCACCCATATGTCCTAGTTGAATACTTGAGCAGCAACAAGAACCATCATATCTGTCCATGCCTTCTCGGTTTGATGCCCACCAATGTTTGTTCGTCCGTAAAAGTTTCGATGAACCACCATAAACATCCATATCAAGTAAGCTGTCAAGAGAGTTAATAAACACCCATCTTTGTAATTTTTTCTCCTAGCTTCCAATTTGTAGCCTCCTCATCAGGTTCGATTTCATAGTCACTCCGTTCATTCTCCGGAGTATGAGTGTCACCGGAATTTTGAGACATCTCTTCCCTCTAGAGATTAAAACCAAAGCCCCTCCTAGCGCCACAAATGTTGTGAGGGAAAATTGGTACAACACTTCAATGATATAATTACAAGAATCAACCAAGAAAATCCAAAAATAATGATTAAATAAATCGAATTACAAGCCAAAACCCTAGTTTCATAAACCCTAATTCGGGAGGATGAATGATGGATATCGGGACTGAGTTTGCAAGTACTCCGAGCTATGGTGACTGAATATGACCTATTCAATCGAGAGCCAACAGCAGAGAGTAAGCGTTAGAGGTGTGTATGTGTGTCTCTCCCCCTTGCAAATTGCCTACATACTCTTATATTTATAAGAGATCAAGTCCCATGTAGTTCTTGATAATCCTCCATGGTTTGATAAGCTTAATCCTCCATAACCGACCTGCCTTGATTGTTTATCCCAACTGATATAGTTACCCGACTGTTATTCCATGATTTATCCATATGTTTTGTGATATATCCACCCATATACACGCATATATACATATTCCATATATATATATATGATGTTAGTCCATGATATACACTGCTATTAGGTCGATCCTATTGTTTAGGAGCTATCCAAAAGGTTGTTACGACGTATATTATCCAATCTCTTATAATATAGGCGATTCTGAGCCCGCTGGTATATTTTCTGGAAACCTTCGGGATTCATGCACGTACCCCTAACCTGGCAACCTGCTACCCAGTTGAACCCCTGCATGACCTTCACACAGCTTTATCCCCATTCGGGGTTCACATGCCTGAACCCCCATATGAGCAAACCCTGAACTAGATGCCAGAATCCTGTCCACCAGTTTATTTCTAAGGTATACCAAATTACCATATTTACTCCTTAGCCTAATCTATCCGTCCATATCCACCTGATTCGAGTCCATAACCTTAGTGGGCCTTAAATCAAGCCCAAGGCGGATTTTGGGCACAACAAAAGGATAAAGAAATCCGAGGAACTTGGAGATCGCTGTGATTGAACTCGGAAATTTCTTGTTTTTGATCCTTGAACAAACTTGCAGCACTTCGACAATGTGTTTGTTAAAGTGAAAAAGGAAATGATTGTGACAGGAGTATATATAGCCATTAGGAGAGAGAATGGTGTGGGACACGTGTCAAGATCCTAGCCATTCAACAAGCATCTCGATACATGACAACTGTCAAACCCTTTCAAATTCTTTAGTTGGGGTCGCAACGGTTCCAACAATTGTATCTATAATAAAATCACAGCTTCGCTTCGCGAGTGGAAACATTGGATTTCTGAGTCCACATCGTATTTTTAATGACAACATGGACTCGGGGGTAGTTGTTATGCCAAAATCTGGCATAATAATTGTAAGAACCCGAATTTTCGGTAGAATTAAAACTTTTTATATATTGATGAAAGAATGAACGGTGACTCCGACTACAAGGTATTAACAAAGAAGGTGAATGGGTATAGATTTAAATGATCATATGTCATGAAGAATACTTTTGGTTGATAGCTTAAATAAGAATAATTTATCTCCTAAGGATATAAGTTATAGTATTCCAAGAAAGATTATTCTTGTGTTATCCAAATCAATATCTATTATAAGTCCAGCGGTTCCGTAAAAAGGTTAAGGAGCACTCGAGAGTAAACCAGGTTCATTTTCCTAATTATAGGAATTAAATAAAAATAAGTGATGAATAGTGATTTTGGTGGAATTTAGAATATTATTATAATAATGCTATATCCGGTATTCGGAACGGATTTCTGAGTTCGTATTAGTGATCCAGGAGGAAAATAAGTGTATGTAAAAGCTGTCGGATTCAGAAACAGAGCACTTTCATTTTCTCCGAGAATTCCCTGGACACTGCCAGACTTAAGGATTTATTTAAGGGATTTAAGGAATTTAAATTCGAGAAGTATTAAGAAAGATGGAGAATGTTATTATAAATATTAAGAAGGTTTTAGGTAAAACCCTAATTAGAAACGAATGAGTTATTCCCACGAACGATCAATGAATTGAGCAATAAACGGACAAAAGGAACAAGCAGAGAACCAAGAGACAACCATGTGCAAGTTGATAAGATCACCACCATGGCATCATCACTTTATTAAAGTAGCTTTATGAAGATATTATCTAAGCTAAGTTAGCTTCCTTAAGAAGCTTGTTTTTCTAACAAACTAGAGGGGGCAACTTGCATTTGTGCCAAACAAATATCTTCCTAAATAATTCACTCATTCTTATCCTTTCTTCATCACAATAATGCAAGGAACCAAGCAAGTTTCATACATACAAGTATCATTGGAGACAAACTAAACTAGTTAGCATGAGGGTACAACATAAGGCACCAATACATGTCCACATGGAAGCAAATCCTTAACCAAGCCTTAAACCATCAACTAGACCATAGTTAAACAAAGAAATATCTATCAATAATTCATTTTTCCAAGGATGAGACCAAGCAAACCAAGCAAAAACTCTCTCTTCCTCTCATGAAGCCCATTCGGCTTTCTCTAAAATTCAAGAATCAAAGTCCAAGTTCCAACCATCATTTGATCTCCAAATTTTTGTCATGGATCCTATATTTCATAAAAATGATACCCTAGAAATCTTAGCCTCAAAATCCATTGTTTCCATTTTCAATAAAATCATCAAAGTCTAGGGTGAATAGTAACCTCAAGAACAAAACTTTTGGATCTTGATTTTGGTTGATGATCCAAGCTTCATGGAGGCTATACAAGGACTATACAAGGCTTACTAAGCGCTTACACACTCCAAGGAAGGTATAACAACTTGAAACCCTAGGCTTTACTTTGAGTTTTAAGCATGTTCTTGAGTGATCTATGTTTAGTGATGTTATTAGTAAGTTATAAGCATGATTACAAGCATGATTATGGTTTAGTTTTGATAAATGTTAAAAATAGCCTAGGTGAACGGAAAGGCATTGCTTGGCCTCAGTTCATGGTTATAAATCATGTATATGTTGTTTGGAGTAGTGCCGAGATTTTTATTGGAGTTCATGGGAGTTTTGGGATTTGGTAAATATCCGATTTTTAGCCGTCGTAATGCCGAGATTTCGTTAACCTTAAGAACATGAGTTTGACAGTAGGTATAAGTCACTGATTAGCTTCTATTTCTTCCATGATAAGCTAGATTATGTTATAAGCTTCGTTTTTATATAAAGATCGTATGAAATGGACTTACGGTTTAGGAGTTATGATTAAATTCGTAAAAGAGGTTCGAAACCGTAATCGAAAGTTCGTAACTGGAATTGGAATCCCTTAACATGACTAAGTCAGTGACGAATCTAGATAATTAAATATTAGAGGTAAAAATGAAGGTGTGGGAGAAGACCACATGTCGAATGGATCGTTTTCCGATTTTATAAAAATGTTCGAATCATGGTTAAGTACGAAGGTACCCCTAAGAGGCATACTTGGTTATAACTTCGGTAAACCACTTAGAAAACGATCGATAAATATCGAGGTCTAATATTTCGACTTTAAAACTTATACGATTTAAATACTTACCATATGTAAGTGTAATGTCATGCTTTAGTAACGAACAAGTGTCGGGTAATAAAAGCAATAATAAGAGTGAATTAGAGGGGTATAACGAAACGACTTGAAAACGTGTTTCGATTTAAGTTAAGTTTATACTTAACCTTTTGAAAGGTGTTAAGTGATTAATCCCGAATGCCTTGGCTATTTATAGATCATCAGGCTGACCCGGGACACGCTACCACTACCCCTACCCGCACCCGATTCCCAGGCAAGTTTCAAATCCTTTTTAAAAGACTGTTGTTGTGAGTATATATATATATATATATATATATATATGTATGCTTTCTGTTATACATATGCCATAGCACGCATGCCTACTTCAAAGTCATATTGATATACTTGTTCCCTGAACTATTGTTGGCTTATGAGCTAGATAGTTATTATATCAGTTATAAGCCGGAAATTTTTATAAGACCCTTAAACGAAGGGTATCTGAACCTCATTCCTTGATTATAGACCGGGAGTCGTTATTTCTTGATATATTGACATTATTTTCAGAGGAAAATAATTAAGTAAATATTTCCCATTTATTATCTGGCGAATATTATTGAGATATTCCTTTGAGATTATTTGATAAATATTATTCGGGTTATTCATCAGATATTTAATTATTCGATGAACATTATCTTTAATATTTATCTAAAGTCGATTTAATATTCGAATATTATTTCGAACCCTCAGTTAAGTTATTTACTTAGAGAATATTCATTCTTATTTCTTCGATAAATATTATTTTGAATATTCATTCGAGTTTATTTATTTACTGAATATTATTTTAATGTTCATTCGAGCCTTATTTATTTAAATGCATATTATTTCGAATATTCATTCAATCTCTACTTATTTTATAAATATCAGTTGAACATTGATTCGAACTCCAGTTCATCGATAAATATTATTTTGAATATTCCCTTGAGACGATAAATATTATCTTCGACATTCATTTAAAGTCGATTCAATTATTGAACATAATTTCGAATATTCATTCGATAATCATTTCTTCGATAAATATTATTAAGATTGAATATTCATTATTTATTTAATGAATATTGTCTCAAGTATTCAGTCGACAATTATTTCATCAATAAATATCATTTTTAAGTTGAATATTCATTATTAATTTAATGAATATTATATCAAATATCCAAGGGATGTTTATTTCACCAATAAACATTATTATTTTCAAATATCCATTTAAGATTGGATTTATTTAGTGAACATTATTTTAAACATTTATTTGAGTTTATTTAATTAATGAATATTATCTGGAATATTCATATAAAGAAGAGAGTTATTTAGTAAATAATTCTAAATATTCATTCGAGGATTACTTACGAGTAATATTATGATTTATTCATATTCCTTAATTAATATTGAGTTAATAAATATTCTTGGAATATTTATTTAAATCCTTTTAAGTTCTTCTATAATGATTCATATTATTCAAAGATTATATGTCACCTTCAGATATGGTGTAAAATATTTTGGAGTAGTTTATGACTATTTTATCAAGGGGAGGTTTCCAAAACTCTATTTTTATTTAAATCTATCTTAAAGAAGATTTAAATACTCGCTCAACTTCCAAACGTATATAAGGGGACCTCACTTGAGAGATGTTATTTATTGGGCTGCCCGGTCCTATACTTGCTAAACTATCTTGTCACTCACATCTTGATTCTTTCAAGCATCGATATGAGTCTGTTTGGTTACCTCCTCAACGCTCGAGGGGTAAGAATTGATGGAACAAGTTTATATCCATTAACAAGCATCAGCTTGGGAAATATTGGTGATTTTTCCTTTCCAACTAGATACGACTACTTTGTGGAGTCCTATCAACAAGTAATATACTTGGGGAAAGGGGGAGGAACTTCACGTTTCAAAGTTATGGATGTGAAATGAACTAGGAGATGCGTAAGTGACCCAGTGGCGCCGGTCCAGCAAATGGCCCAACCATTGGCCGGGGGGGTTCCAGAGGGCGGTAGACAAGTAAATCCGTCGGTGCTTCCTTCTACATGTAGTAAACAAGAGGTGGGGAGCATAACATGCGACTGATCATCGTGTAAATGCTATGTCTCCTGGCGCGTCAAACTCCAGTATTAATTCATCTCTCAATGTTGGAAATTTCCTGCAACCTTATCATTATTGGCAGGTTTGAAAAGTGTTTGAATTGGAATTGCAATATTCTTCCTGCAAGTTCCTCTATTATGAAAAGTTGATAATATCTGGCTCATCTTTGACATAGCAGATATTTATTCAAAACAAATATATTTTGAGTTACCTTGTAACTTCATCTCATACCTTATATTGGTACTACATCGTTAATGCATGGCATATGGTTTCAAAGATATTTTGGACTGTTATATATTATCACTGTTCAATTATATTTTTGGTGGGCTATTGCTCACCCTTGCTTTATTTATTTATATCACAACAACAGCTAGATCAGATGGCCGCGCAAGGCGTGCTCAGCATAGGCAGGTGTCAGCCGTCAGAGGATTAACCGCTGAGGTCATAGCTACCATTGCTAAGGATGCAGCCTCTGGTAGGCTAGTTGTTAGTATTTGTGCATCAAATGTATATATATATATGGCATATACCAATGGATGGCAAAGAGCATGTAATTGTAAAATTGTAATTCTTTGGGTTGTAAGAACTCAAACTTGTGATTAATAATATTGACGATTACTCTGATTTCATCTCTGGGACTATAACGGGTGTGTTTTATGTTGTTGTTTTGGGTCACAAGGTTGTAATTTAAATTATGTTGATTTGGTGGTTGGATATTGAGACCGTAACGACCAGATCCCTGACCCTGGATCTGGGGGTGTTACAGAAATGGTATCAGAGAGAGCGTTATAAATCCCAGAGATGACGCGACGTTAAAACAATAAATTCATTAAGATAATAAGAACTCTTGCCAAGTTCATAGTCGGACTACATGATGTAGTATGGACATATAAAACCCTTATGGGAACCTTAAAGTATCATGATAGTAACTTAGCTCGTTCTTGTATCGACTAGTAAGGCGACAGACCTTGGGGATTACGAGAAGTAACTCAATGATGCTTGTTTTGATGCTTTATGGTATGTTGACAATAGGATGGTGGATTCGATAGAGTACCCTACTGAGGACCCGGAAGAGGTTCCGGCAAAGGAGGAAAATCCTGATAAGGATAAGGAGTTTACCCTCGAGGATATGAGAGTTGCAGTCAGAGAGACTGTAAGAGTTAAGGTATAGTGCTCAGAAAATTGAGCGTAATGAACTGAGATATTATTAAGGGAACTAAAGATGCATATTGGATTTATAACCAGAATACCGAATGAAGTACCGGCAATTAAGACGAATTGGAAAGATTACTTAAGGTCTTATATGGGGATAGATAAAGATCCTTAGAGACCTACAGATTAATGAGAAAAGAGTTAGGGTGGCACATGATTATCAAAGACACAGATAGAGGACATGGAGCAGAGTCTCCAGGAGCAGTTGAGATAGAGGCAGCAAGTGCCACAATATGTGATAAATGGATTAGTGCGACTATTGTTAATGATAATTCGCCATGAGAAGGCAGATTTCCTAGGTTATAATTTATAAAGTCAAACTGGGATTGATGAGGTGGTTGGTTCAGGGAAATATTCATTTAAAGAATGGATCAACTTAGAAAATAAAGACATAGGAAGGTGATGGCATGATTGGATAAAGTATATAAGGAAGTAGTATGCGAGACAATGATCTCAGAACCTACAAGAGGAGAAGACCAATGAGTCTGTGATAAACTAGTAACAAGGCTATCGTCAGGAACCAAGTACAAGTTCAGTTCAATTCAGTGAAATAATGAACCAGAAACATTAGATGCATGTGATTCAGAAGAATATTAAATTCTTTCTTTTCCTTGAATGGATTATGGTAGTTACCTTAAGTTTATTCTGACACTGAATCATAAATGGATTAGGCAAGGCGAGCAGTGGTTGAGATGTAATTGAGAATGCTTTTAGGTGCAACCTGAAAGAACAGGTGTAGGACATGTTCTCGAAATAAGAGTTTTGGCAAAATAAAGTCCAGCAATAGGACACATGATCAATAAGAGTAGTGTTGGTCGGCCCTACCAAGTTAAAGACAGTTTCAAATGGAGATAGGCCAACCACACTGGCAAAGGTGAGAAATTTCATAAAAAATTCACAAGGTATTACCAAAGATTTGCTCAGGACTTTACAGAAAGTGTAGTCCCATAACTCGACTTAATTGTAAGACCAAAAGTTTGAATGGACAAGATAAATGGGGGAAAATCTCCCTGGAGTTAAAGATAAAAACTGGTGATGACCCAGCATTGGCGTTACCTAATGGAAGAAGGAGAATTTTGGAATATATTAGGATGCACCTCGTACAGGTTTAGGTGTTGTGCTTGTGCAACATGACAACATAATTTTCGAATACAATTGGACAACACGGTTCACCAGATTCGGATGACCTTGGTAGTGCCAATTCTGGGAAGCGACTGACCCCGATGGTAGCGTTCCTTCTGAGACTAGTTGTTAAGTAGACTGGTATTCGGTAGTATCGACTATTAGGACAAGCATGTATCGGGGAGGTATGGAATGTTTAGTTTGAAACTTTTGACTCCCCTTCTAAGGACGATATATATTTGGTTTCTTTTCAAGGGTTAAACTCCCAACTTTATGTCAATCATTTCATTACTATAATTGTTTATGGTTCGACCAGCTCGGATGTTCCTAGAAATATTCTTCGGGTATCGAAATGGGATTAAGAAACAAGTCGAAATGAGAAATTCCGGGATTGACTTAAATGAAAAAGGTTGTTATGCCAGAAGTATTAAGCTATTGTGACACGTAAAATTGATAAGAATAACTGAAAGAATAAAAGTAAAGGAAAGGTGACCGGACGCGATACCAAGAAGTCGATTGAGACTTATATGGAGTGAAGTTTGAAAAAGATCAAAAGGTATCAAAGTAGAAGGCACTATGCCAGCAATTGCTAGAAAAGTACTGCTATTAGCCAACCCCTAGACTCACATATTTTAGCATGACCAGTGGGGCCAAGTCACTAAGGATTATCAAGTGACTGAACCAGCAATGTAAGGACAAAGCAGGGCTGCTTCTAACCAAGCGCCAACTGCAAGAACTTTTGATGTAAAATGAATTGAGATACATGATGATGGATTTTATAAATACCCTGGGTGTATTAGTAATGGAGATAGTGACCAATGAAGAGTTACGAATATCTTCCAGAACATTCTTTCTACCATTACCAAGTCCTGTAAGAAAGAGCATTTAGACATACACTACTAAAAAAACAGGATTAGACATCGCACTTAAGACATCGGTTCAAAATGCCACCGATGTTAAAAACCTTTCTTACATCGGTAATTTTAAAACCGATGTCTTTGATAAATAAGACATCAGTTTTACTTTGTAAGCGATGTCTAAAACTTTTTAAAAAATTCTAACAACGACTTAGACATCAGTTGTCATTTGAAGCGATGTTAAAAGTCTTTTAAAAAAAATTCAACTATACGACCTCTCCCTCTTTTTTTCCCCTTAGAACTTTTTCTACAATTTAATTTCCCCCCTTAAAACAAATTTCCCCCTCTTAGAACTTTTTTTACAATTTAGTTTCCCCCCTTAAACAAATTTCCTCCCGCTCATGTCTTATAATATTATAATATTGTACAAATAAATTTCTTAATAATTGACAAATATTATAATATTTTATATTATATAATTATATAAATTAAATTTGCTTTAAAAAATGTTAAAACAAATAATATTGTACAAATAGGTTTTGTAAAATTAATATTTTAATATTTTGATCTATTTAAAACATGAATTATGTATGGGAATTTTATAAAATCATTGGAGTTATTAAAAATCATGAAATATTTTGTAAAATAACTTTATATATTTACTTAGTTTTTAAAATTATTGGGAGAATTATTTTATGTATTTAAGGATTTTAAAATAATTTTATGGGTTATATTCCATTTAAAAGATCAAAACTTGTAAAATTCATATTTAATTCGTTTTTGATTCTAAAATAATTTTAAAATATGGGAAGACAGTTAATTTAAATCTCTACGCTTTAAAAATAATATCAAGATTTTTTTCTCATTTTTATATATTTATTTTGCAATTTACAAAAGCTAGATAATTTGTTTTTAAGTGAAAAATTAAATTACGAAATTCTAAACTACCCAGTTTCCTTTTAACCCTAAATTGCCGATTTCCCCAATTTATCTTCGGCTGTGTTGTCTCCCGACTCTAATCTCTCCTGTCTCTCTCTCCCACCTACATCTCATCTCTCTCACAAAATCCCAAACCCCATCTTACTCTCTTCCCTAATTCTCTACCTTTTATTAACCAAAAACCTCTAGATATTACAAAATCCCTTCTCAATCAGTTACTAATCGGGCGAAACTAGCTAAGCCCTAGCTTTTCTTGGTCTCAATTGAAATATACTCTGCAAGTAGCTCGATTTGTAAGTGATTTTCTAGTTTATGCTCAAAACTTATTTTCTCGTTTGTAAGTAGCTTTTTTTATTTTTACAGATTGGGTCCATTTTCTTGAGGAGTTTGGTTCGGCCGTTTAGCTTGTAACAACTTCAGATTTGAGTGCCGATGAGCTAGTGTTTCAAATCCGTTACACGAATGAGACTTTTCGAGATTATAGGTAAAGCCTAGCTCTCTCTCTCTCTCTCTACATTTTTACATGGGTATATATGTGTTTTTGTTCAAGTGTTTGAATCTGTGTGTGTGTAACTTGTGTTTGTAGTGAGTATGTGGATCGGATTAATTTGTATCAGAATAGAGTTTGGATTTGTAAAGTTACTGGGAAGGGTAATTTGACGTATGAGGCGTTGGTGTCGGAACAGAAGGCGATTGAGAAGGTTCAGCAGTTTCCTAGTGAATTAGTTGCTCTGGTTCTTCGGGAGGTTCAATTTAGTATGTGTTCTTCACACTCTTTAAATGTTCTCTGTTTGCTTGTTTACGGATTTATGTTGTGTTAGCTTAGTTTTTTCGTTTGGTATATGCTTGAATCGTAGAAAGAGGAGTTACATTTTGGTGTTCAGTGTTTTCTTAAATTTTGGGCTATGTTAAAGCTGCATTACGAGGTGCATTGTAATAATTTTAGGACTGTCTTTTACTTATCTTTTGTATTTAATAACAGTGACTGATGGGGTTAAGTATGGGAGTTTATAACTTTACTCGAATTTCAGTTTTAGTTAAGGTTGTTTTTGTGCGTTGAACATGGTATTACTTTATCCCGTCCATATTAACTTTCCAGGTTTTTTATTAATAATCCCAAAGAATGTAATCTTCTTATAGATAGCAGTATCTTTACCCATTTCTCAGATTTGGCCGGTACAAAAATTTGTTTATCATATCTCCAAATATTTTGTGCCTATGGTAAAAACTTTTGTGATGCTTTCTAATATAAAGATAGAGTGAACCATTCACTTGAATTCAGGTTTCATAATACTGTTAACAAATCTTGATTTATGCAGGTTATCGCTCTATCTGTTATCACCTGGCTCTCTTGGTTTTTAGCTGGCAAATTTAATAGCTACCCAAAATCTTGGATTCCTTCCTCGATGGATAGCGTCTGATCAAAGGCGGCCAGGCCCTAGAAAGTGCCCATTAGGTCAGACTCCACCAACATCGTTCGTTGCCAGAATTTCATAATGATATGTGAAAGAAGATTTTATCCATAAACTGTCAAATGAATTAAATTCAACTACTTCCTCTGAACTTTAAAAGTTAAAGAGTTAATCAGGATTTATTCAGAAACTGCTGTTAGATATTCAAGAAGATGATACTTAAGCTACTTGACACTTGACACTTAATTTCTATCATCATATAGGTAAACTGTATTGTTTTTGACAAGACTGGGACTCTTACAATGGGCAAGCCACTGGTAGTTAACACAAAACTTCTTAGAAATATGGTACTTGAAGAATTTTATGAGTTGATCGCGGCAGTTGAGGTAAATTTTTTATTTTTAGCGCTTACATTTTTGTGCCTTTGGCCTAAGAATTCATATTTTGCTAGAATTACTTTATTCCACAACAGACTTGTAAATTTCGAGTCACTGAATTAAATGTATTAGGCCTGTCAAATGGATGCCTTCTTTTGAACAGCTTTTAAGCATATGACTTGTCTCAGCGATTATGTTTTTCTATTCTAAATATTACCTCTCCTATTAGAAATAATGCATACGTGCTGCTGTGATGAATTTGTATCAGGTAAATAGCGAGCACCCTTTGGCGAAGGCAATTGTAGAATACGCTAAGAAATTCAAAGAGGATGGGAAAATCCTCTCTGGCCTGAAGCTCAAGACTTTGAATCTATTACTTTGAACTAGTTTTGTGATTGTTAGACAGTTTGGTAGTTATTGATATGGAATGTCCGATATTTTAGGTTTGGAATGTTTGGTAATTGGTTATTGAGGATGGTAACCTTGAATTGTAGCTATAAGCTATTTTGTGAATTTATCTTGAACATTGAATTTGGTAATGATCAATATTAGTTATCTTGTGGTACATTTTTGTTGAGATTTTGGTATAAATGTTTGTATAGTAGCTGCTTATAAAGCATAGGCTGGAATCAGGGACAAATCAAATTAACATCGTAAATAACTTAAAAATATGTTTTAAACAACAAAGACATCAGTATATTACTTAATTCCAATGTTAAATGTACCATCTCATCAACTTCATTAGAGAAAACCGATGTTAATAAGGGTATACAACATTGCTCAAATTTC
Source organism: Kitagawia praeruptora (assembly GCA_037693485.1). NCBI lineage: Eukaryota > Viridiplantae > Streptophyta > Magnoliopsida > Apiales > Apiaceae > Kitagawia > Kitagawia praeruptora. The sequence continues at coordinate 153,864,140 of CM075344.1, read as the reverse complement.
AAAACCGATGTTAAAACAAACTTCAACAACGGTTACCAGCAATAAACCGATGTAAAAAGTAATAGATTTAGTGCAAAGACATCAGAAATATACTAAATACCGATGTGTAAATATATATTAGACATCGGCTAAAAACCGATGTCTAAAGTTCAGACATTTAACATCACACGCGAAGACATCGGTTTGTTTTCAAAATAGACATCGGTTTTTACCCGATGTCTATTGACATAATTCTAGTAGTGATATTTTGTCTTTTGGAAGGTCATGTAGACCGACATTCATAAGAAGAGGTTCGCATTAAGCTACCTATAGATGATTAAGATGAGAATGATTGAAAAGAGACCTTTATTAAGGATATATGATGGGATTGCCAATTATATGATATAAGTATTCCTTGAAGATAGAGTTGAGGATAGAATGTCCATATAATAAGACGAACCCTGGGGGATGCCCAAAGGATAACATCACCCCTAATAAAGACATTGTGAAATCAAATAATATAAGTGAATCGACCAAGGTGTCAATAACCTGTAAGGATTTGTGGAAAGAAGTCTCGAAAGGTAAATAGACAGGATTGTTATAAAATTGATTAATGATGTTTGATATACCCTGTACCCAAAAGATACAGGAGGAATGATGAGGAGGACCTAAGAAACTCTATAAGGGAAGTTTGGTAAGGAATGTATGACATAGTAACAATAAGGCCAGAGGAAGCATGTGTGAAATCATGAGAAAGTATGGATTGAACCAATAAGGTTGAGATTATCCTAAAACAAGAAGGGATTTAAGTAAGGAAATACCCTAGGTATGATTGGGAGTAACAGTAGTAAAGTTCACACTAGAAAGGTGGAAGCAATGACTTTTGGAAAAGACTGATAGATGCTTGCTCTCATTCAGCAGAACTTAAGGGAGAATGCTTCCACCCTGAGTTGGAATAGATCCAGAAAACATTGATCTCAAGAAATTATTATAATCAGGAAAGGCCAACGAGGTGGCCGACACTTTAAGTATAGGGGAGTAAGTATAAATGCTCATACCAAAGAAATAGAATGATAATGTAAGGACCTTGATGGTCATAATGTGGTAGAGGAAGTTACATTCCGTCTAATGATTTTGCCAGGATCAACTATAAGAATAGTTTAAGTAAAGATTCGATTCCTGATGTTGCCAGTAGCACATTACCGACATTATAAGGCTCTACGACATGCCAGACCAAATTCCCCAAGAGACTCGCCTTTCCTTTGGAAAGAGTGGGGGAAAGTTAAGTAACAAGGAATTGGTAGTAGATAACCAGAAACAGAGGGTACAAATACTGATAAGCCAAATGGCACGATGATGAATGACAAGCAAGTTTATGTTGGTGTATTTCTGTGCAAACAAGATAGAGAATTATGAGGTTGGCAAGCGATTAAGCAAACTGCTAAGCTTTTAGTCTTCTACCGGAGATATATGATTAATAATCTCACCAGCTTGTTTCAGCTGCGATGCTGGAAGCTCTTTTGCAATTTTATCTGCTTCATGTAATATCTACGTCAAGTTCAGGAAGCATTCCCTATGGATAGGGAATAGTGATTATTTTGTTTTCCTAGAAGATCTTGAACTGACAATTATGAAACCGTACGTTTAGTTATTCAATCACTGCGTAAACGATAAGCGATGATGATCCTTCTGAGAAATTAGGTGGTAACGACCGTGGAAATGTCGAATTGAATCTAAGTTAGAGAAATCATCCAGGTTTATTTCGGATGGCGTAATTTCTGGAACGACGGGATATTTGAAATGAAGAATTAGGTTATGATGGTTCATAAATGATTATGGTAGAAATAAAAACAAGAGACTGATAGAGATGGAAATAGAATTGGGAATTAATAAGAGAGTCAGATAGGCGTACTCATGAGAATCTCCAGTAATGAAGCAAGAGAAGTATGGAATTGGAAAGGTAAGGGTATTTGCCAAAACGGAAAGTTGGAATTAGGAGCATGAATGACATACAAATTGACTCCTTTTAAGTTTGGAAAATCCGAGGAAATGTGGAATAGTTGATTGAGAAATAAAGAGACTCATGGAATGAGAAAGTGAAATCTAGACGGTTGAACAAAGGAAAATTCGACCCCAAACGTGTAACACGTATTGAGTAAAGGTGGCGAGTGTCTCAACATTGAGATGACGATAGAGTTAAACAACAAGAGTAAATAAGAATTAGACAATATGAAGGATGTGATTGATAAAGAAAAGATTGGGAAATAATTATGGAATGTGAAGCAAGGAATGTTATGAATGGAGTGATGAATGGGTTTTCCTAACGAGCACTCGGAATGACAACCTGATAGTGTTAGTATTATGAATATGAAAGATCCAGTTTCGTGGCGTGAAATGCCAGTAATAATAATGTCAAGCGAGAAATCCAAGATTTTAACCTGAGAGGTTGAAGGATTTTCCAAAAGTAAGTGGTGCTAATATCAAGCAAGAGTATAGGTCCATAGAATGATGGACAGAGCAGCAAAGACATGTGATATGTGAGATTACGAAAAAGTGGAATTTGATACGAATATGATTATTTTCTTCTCTAATAAACCTCTATAGTTCAGAGGTAAATTCTAAGTATGATATTTTGACAATCATGAAAACTTTCTTATATGATTCTTTGGAATTCGTTCTTTTCTTCTCCCTTATTTATCTTCTTCTAAATTGAGAAGAACAACCCTTTAAGGAGGGGAGGTAATACTACGTGACTCTCTGTCTGTGTGATAGGAGTCTAAGTGGAATGCCATTAATTGTTTAATTGCTTGTCAAGTACTAAAGGCTGGCCCCCTTCTGTACTAGCTATGCAATATAACAAATGTTCATTGATCACAGTGATCTCTCGATAAATTTTTCCACCTAAATATATATACATCGAGATTGCGAAGATTAGGAATTGCAAAATTACGAGTGAGGTTATCTCCGAACTTCGTAGCGCGTTAGTGATACCGAAGTCACTGCACGTACCAATAAGGTTAATAGTATAAAAACGGACAAGAGCGTATACCGGATGATGTGTTGTGCGAAAGTATCAAAGAATTGGTAGGACGGATAAAGGGTGTATTGTAACACCAGTATGATGTGCTTTAGAAAGACTGGAATGTGTAAGGATCGACCCAATTGTCTTCTACCTGATTCCGGGACGGAATCCTTTTAAGGAGGGGAGACTGTAAGAACCCGAATTTTCGGTAGAATTAAAACTTTTTATATATTGATGAAAGAATGAACGGTGACTCCGACTACAAGGTATTAACAAAGAAGGTGAATGGGTATAGATTTAAATGATCATATGTCATGAAGAATACTTTTGGTTGATAGCTTAAATAAGAATAATTTATCTCCTAAGGATATAAGTTATAGTATTCCAAGAAAGATTATTCTTGTGTTATCCAAATCAATATCTATTATAAGTCCAGCGGTTCCGTAAAAAGGTTAAGGAGCACTCGAGAGTAAACCAGGTTCATTTTCCTAATTATAGGAATTAAATAAAAATAAGTGATGAATAATGATTTTGGTGGAATTTAGAATATTATTATAATAATGCTATATCCGGTATTCGGAACGGATTTCTGAGTTCGTATTAGTGATCCAGGAGGAAAATAAGTGTATGTAAAAGCTGTCGGATTCAGAAACAGAGCACTTTCATTTTCTCCGAGAATTCCCTGGACACTGCCAGACTTAAGGATTTATTTAAGGGATTTAAGGAATTTAAATTCGAGAAGTATTAAGAAAGATGGAGAATGTTATTATAAATATTAAGAAAGTTTTCGGTAAAACCCTAATTAGAAACGAATGAGTTATTCCCACGAACGATCAATGAATTGAGCAATAAACGGACAAAAGGAACAAGCAGAGAACCAAGAGACAACCATGTGCAAGTTGATAAGATCACCACCATGGCATCATCACTTTATTAAAGTAGCTTTATGAAGATATTATCTAAGCTAAGTTAGCTTCCTTAAGAAGCTTGTTTTTCTAACAAACTAGAGGGGGCAACTTGCATTTGTGCCAAACAAATATCTTCCTAAATAATTCACTCATTCTTATCCTTTCTTCATCACAATAATGCAAGGAACCAAGCAAGTTTCATACATACAAGTATCATTGGAGACAAACTAAACTAGTTAGCATGAGGGTACAACATAAGGCACCAATACATGTCCACATGGAAGCAAATCCTTAAACAAGCCTTAACCCATCAACTAGACCATAGTTAAACAAAGAAATATCTATCAATAATTCATTTTTCCAAGGATGAGACCAAGCAAACCAAGCAAAAACTCTCTCTTCCTCTCATGAAGCCCATTCGGCTTTCTCTAAAATTCAAGAACCAAAGTCCAAGTTCCAACCATCATTTGATCTCCAAATTTTTGTCATGGATCCTATATTTCATAAAAATGATACCCTAGAAATCTTAGCCTCAAAATCCATTGTTTCCATTTTCAATAAAATCATCAAAGTCTAGGGTGAATAGTAACCTCAAGAACAAAACTTTTGGATCTTGATTTTGGTTGATGATCCAAGCTTCATGGAGGCTATACAAGGACTATACAAGGCTTACTAAGTGCTTACACACTCCAAGGAAGGTATAACAACTTGAAACCCTAGGCTTTACTTTGAGTTTTAAGCATGTTCTTGAGTGATCTATGTTTAGTGATGTTATTAGTAAGTTATAAGCATGATTACAAGCATGATTATGGTTTAGTTTTGATAAATGTTAAAAATAGCCTAGGTGAACGGAAAGGCATTGCTTGGCCTCAGTTCATGGTTATAAATCATGTATATGTTGTTTGGAGTAGATATCATGATTATTGGGAGTTTTGGGATTTGGTAAATATCCGATTTTTAGCCGTCGTAATGCCGAGATTTCGTTAACCTTAAGAACACGAGTTTGACAGTAGGTATAAGTCACTGATTAGCTTCGATTTCTTCCATGATAAGCTATATTATGTTATAAGCTTCGTTTTGATATAAAGATCGTATGAAATGGACTTACGGTTTAGGAGTTATGATTAAATTCGTAAAAGAGGTTCGAAACCGTAATCGAAAGTTCGTAACTGGAATTGGAATCCCTTAACATGACTAAGTCAGTGACGAATCTAGATAATTAAATATTAGAGGTAAAAATGAAGGTGTGGGAGAAAACCACATGTCGAATGGATCGTTTTCCGATTTTATAAAAATGTTCGAATCATGGTTAAGTACGAAGGTACCCCTAAGAGGCATACTTGGTTATAACTTCGGTAAACCACTTAGAAAACGATCGATAAATATCGAGGTCTAATATTTCGACTTTAAAACTTATACGATTTAAATACTTACCATATGTAAGTGTAATGTCATGCTTTAGTAACGAACAAGTGTCGGGTAATAAAAGCAATAATAAGAGTGAATTAGAGGGGTATAACGAAACGACTTGAAAACGTGTTTCGATTTAAGTTAAGTTTATACTTAACCTTTTGAAAGGTGTTAAGTGATTAATCCCGAATGCCTTGGCTATTTATAGATCATCAGGCTGACCCGGGACACGCTACCACTACCCCTACCCGCACCCGATTCCCAGGCAAGTTTCAAATCCTTTTTAAAAGACTGTTGTTGTGAGTATATATATATATATATATATATATATATATATATATATATGTATGCTTTCTGTTATACATATGCCATAGCACGCATGCCTACTTCAAAGTCATATTGATATACTTGTTCCCTGAACTATTGTTGGCTTATGAGCTAGATAGTTATTATATCAGTTATAAGCCGGAAATTTTTATAAGACCCTTAAACGAAGGGTATCTGAACCTCATTCCTTGATTATAGACCGGGAGTCGTTATTTCTTGATATATTGACATTATTTTCAGAGGAAAATAATTAAGTAAATATTTCCCATTTATTATCTGGCGAATATTATTGAGATATTCCTTTGAGATTATTTGATAAATATTATTCGGGTTATTCATCAGATATTTAATTATTCGATGAACATTATCTTTAATATTTATCTAAAGTCGATTTAATATTCGAATATTATTTCGAACCCTCAGTTAAGTTATTTACTTAGAGAATATTCATTCTTATTTCTTCGATAAATATTATTTTGAATATTCATTCGAGTTTATTTATTTACTGAATATTATTTTAATGTTCATTCGAGCCTTATTTATTTAAATGAATATTATTTCGAATATTCATTCAATCTCTACTTATTTTATAAATATCAGTTGAACATTGATTCGAACTCCAGTTCATCGATAAATATTATTTTGAATATTCCCTTGAGACGATAAATATTATCTTCGACATTCATTTAAAGTCGATTCAATTATTGAACATAATTTCGAATATTCATTCGATAATCATTTCTTCGATAAATATTATTAGGATTGAATATTCATTATTTATTTACTGAATATTGTCTCAAGTATTCAGTCGACAATTATTTCATCAATAAATATCATTTTTAAGTTGAATATTCATTATTAATTTAATGAATATTATATCAAATATCCAAGGGATGTTTATTTCACCAATAAACATTATTATTTTCAAATATCCATTTAAGATTGGATTTATTTAGTGAACATTATTTTAAACATTTATTTGAGTTTATTTAATTAATGAATATTATCTGGAATATTCATATAAAGAAGAGAGTTATTTAGTAAATAATTCTAAATATTCATTCGAGGATTACTTACGAGTAATATTATGATTTATTCATATTCCTTAATTAATATTGAGTTAATAAATATTCTTGGAATATTTATTTAAATCCTTTTAAGTTCTTCTATAATGATTCATATTATTCAAAGATTATATGTCACCTTCAGATATGGTGTAAAATATTTTGGAGTAGTTTATGACTATTTTATCAAGGGGAGGTTTCCAAAACTCTATTTTTATTTAAATCTACCTTAAAGAAGATTTAAATACTCGCTCAATTTCCAAACGTATATAAGGGGACCTCACTTGAGAGATGTTATTTATTGGGCTGCCCGGTCCTATACTTGCTAAACTATCTTGTCACTCACATCTTGATTCTTTCAAGCATCGATATGAGTCTGTTTGGTTACCTCCTCAACGCTCGAGGGGTAAGAATTGATGGAACAAGTTTATATCCATTAACAAGCATCAGCTTGGGAAATATTTGTGATTTTTCCTTTCCAACTAGATACGACTACTTTGTGGAGTCCTATCAACAAGTAATATACTTGGGGAAAGGGGGAGGAACTTCACGTTTCAAAGTTATGGATGTGAAATGAACTAGGAGATGCGTAAGTGACCCAGTGGCGCCGGTCCAGCAAATGGCCCAACCGTTGGCCGGGGGGTTCCAGAGGGCGGTAGACAAGTAAATCCGTCGGTGCTTCCTTCTACATGTAGTAAACAAGAGGTGGGGAGCATAACATGCGACTGATCATCGTGTAAATGCTATGTCTCCTGGCGCGTCAAACTCCAGTATTAGTTCATCGCTCAATGTTGGAAATTTCCTGCAACCTTATCATTATTGGCAGGTTTGAAAAGTGTTTGAATTGGAATTGCAATATTCTTCCTGCAAGTTCCTCTATTATGAAAAGTTGATAATATCTGGCTCATCTTTGACATAGCAGATATTTATTCAAAACAAATATATTTTGAGTTACCTTGTAACTTCATCTCATACCTTATATTGGTACTACATCGTTAATGCATGGCATATGGTTTCAAATATATTTTGGACTGTTATATATTATCACTGTTCAATTATATTTTTGGTGGGCTATTGCTCACCCTTGCTTTATTTATTTATATCACAACAACAGCTAGATCAGATGGCCGCGCAAGGCGTGCTCAGCATAGGCAGGTGTCAGCCGTCAGAGGATTAACCGCTGAGGTCATAGCTACCATTGCTAAGGATGCAGCCTCTGGTAGGCTAGTTGTTAGTATTTGTGCATCAAATGTATTTATATATATGGCATATACCAATGGATGGCAAAGAGCATGTAATTGTAAAATTGTAATTCTTTGGGTTGTAAGAACTCAAACTTGTGATTAATAATATTGACGATTACTCTGATTTCATCTCTGGGACTATAATGGGTGTGTTTTATGTTGTTGTTTTGGGTCACAAGGTTGTAATTTAAATTATGTTGATTTGGTGGTTGGATATTGAGACCGTAACGACCAGATCCCTGACCCTGGATCTGGGGGTGTTACAATAATTATCATGATTTAATTAGCTGAATTAATGGTTCATTATCTACAATGGGCCTCGAAGATGAAGATTGGGTCACTAAAAGCCCACTATTGAAATCAGCCCAGCCTAACTACAGGGCCACCTCGCTCTTTATTGAATATAAGGATCGCTTCGCTACGACTTCCGTCAAGGGATCGCTTTGCATTATTATCACATGGCTGTAAATGAGTCGAACCGAGCCGAACTCTTAACTGTTCGTGTATCAGATCGTTATAAATACATCGAACTCGAGCTTGAACTTTGATCGAGCCAATATTTTTTTTTGTGTATCGACTCGTTAATAAAAATTTTGTTCGCGAACAGTTCACGAACATGTCTAACGAGCTACTATTCACAAACATCTCATAAATAGTGTTCATGATTTCGTGTTCATGAACACTTCAACCTCTTTTTTTTCTAGAAAATTTTTAATGCAATTAAAATAAAAATAAAATTGGGGGATGAAATATTGAAAACTCGAGAAATGCTTCAAATTTAAACTTATCAAGGAATCAAATTTGGACAAAGTTTAGTTAATACATAACGAACTAATGTTATAATTTATAATGTAACATATGTATAATTTAATTATTATTAGTAAAAATAATTTATAAATTTAAACAAAGAAAATATAATGAATAGATAAAATAAACTAACAAAATAGACAATTATTTACAAATTATCGTGAATTCAAGAACTCCCGTTAAATGTTAAAGAAATTATGTTCGCGAACGTATATATATGAAGTTTGTGCACAAACTTATTCATGAACCATATTTACGAACAAGGTTCACGAACTATATTAATGAACTTGCTCATGAACTATATAATCGAACTTGTTCGCGAACTTTCGAGCCGAACTATGTCGTGTTTCGGTTCAGCTCATTTACGAGACGAACTTCAAAATCGTGTTCATGTTCGACTCGTTTACAAATCGAACCGAACTCGAATCGAACTTTTTTCGAACCGAACACCGAACTGTTCGTGAGCGTATCGACTCATTTACAGCCCTATAATCACATATACTAGCTAGATGGAATTGCTTTCATTCTCTCTTAGAAGGCTCATAATTAGACCCCTCGAGGTCTTATGAGTATCCGAACGCTCGGGATCGCCTCGCATGACTCGATCCCTCGAGGTCGCGTGGCACGTTTATACTGTATCTCTGTTAGCCTCGCTTGTGAGGTCACATTCTTGTCCATACGAGACCATCGGTTTCCTTCTATAAACCATGGATCATGGATAGGGTCAACAACTCATTGCCACGTCAGACCCAATCTAATGGGCTTGGGCTATGACTTATCTTCTAAAACCCTAGCCCGGCTAGGTAACTTGCTACCCAAGAACTACGTACGGCTTGATCCCTATAAATAGGGTACGTAGGCACCTTGATAGGGAGGAGAAACAGTTCACCCCTGAAATCACCTATCAAGTTCAGCCACATCTATACACACAAACCCTAACCCTTATTCTTCTTTTATAAGCTTTATATCCGTATTTAGCTCCGTTAATCCAGTAATCTCCTAAAATATTGTTATACAATATTCTCCCTATAACACCTCTCTCCACTAAACTAATGAATTAACGAATTGATGATGGTGGTAAGTGGTACATCTTTTGTATTCTTTTGTATCCTACTACTCGAAAATTTAACAATGAGAGAATGAGAGTACGGAGGTTAAGATATATCTCAGGTAAGTAATCTAATTTTATATGTAAATATGAATGGATATTTTTGTAAAATTAAAATTTTTTTAAAATTTTATTATGTATTAATTAGTCATGTGAACCCAAGGGGTTCGAACCTACCTCGGAGCGAAAGCTTCGGATTTACGTGGGAGTACCGGGTGGTAGGGCTCAGCGATATATCTCCCCGGGTTTGAAATCCCACATACAAGTGTGTGGGGTAGTTCCCGGTAAAAATAAAAAAAAAAAAATTAAAAAAATATCTGAAAAAAATTTCCCAAAATTAATCTCAACATCCTTTTCCTCTTCAACAATTTAAGCAACAAAGTGTACGTATTTCGGTTATTTCCTGTTGAATTAGAGCAGTTGAGCAACTTGAAAATTAAGAGTTTCTCTAGTCTTCTTTGTGTCCCACATTCTCAACTATAAATTTATCCAAGTTGTATCTTTTTAAATGTTGCTAACTTGTTTAATTATAGGGATCTTAAGCAATCCAGTTGACTGCCGCCTTCTTTCCGGAGGTCGCGATTGTCGTTGTCCAACTATTAATTTGACCGGATTTTTTCTCATTATTGCTAAATAATTACTCCCTATGTTTTTTTATAGGATTTATCTAGTGTGTATCCAAGAATACATGCTAAAAATTCGTACTTGATGAAGTATCAAATTTTAATTGATGGATATTTATATGAATGCAGGGAGTCCATCATTATTAATGAAATTCTCACCAATCAAAATTTGACAACTAAACTAGCACGGATTCTTAACATGTGTCATTGGGCACACACTAGAAAATTCATTTTTTATATAGGTCGTTTGACTTTTCTGTACACGAGGTGCATTAACCACATTGCTAAAATTATTATTTTTGAAATTTTCTTTTTTTTATAATCAAAATTTTAATTCACAAAAAGAAATAATTGAAAAAATTAATTTTAACTATACAATCACTTAAAAGTACGTGCAAAAAAATTAGAGAAATTGCCCAAAATACCGATATTTGATACAACACGGCCTAATTTATCAATATCCGGATATTGGATCTAAATACCCACCATATACGTTATTTAGGAATGCGTATTCATTCTAAAACAAAAACCCACCCCTGTTCCTTCTCCAGTTCTCCCCGTATTCTCGTTGCCGGCATGTGCTAATTTTTCATCTCATCTACTCTAGCATTATCTATAAGTGACCTAGGTATAAATCATATTTATGATGCATATCATCTAGGCTTACTACATATTATTTAAGGTTCTTATATAATTTGGGGTTTTTATATATATATATTTAACTTATTTTTGGGGAGGAGAGAATAAAGAATTAGATCATGAAATTAAGAACATGATGAGTTCATGATATGTATAACATATAACTGTGTCTTTGCGTCCAGAGCCTTACCAACAAACAAGAGGTGGGAGAGGTTGGAGAAGGGGGAGATGTAGAGAAATGGTCAATAAAGATAAGGATACGTTGTAGGAAGATGCGCGTTTGACTGTGATGCGTGTGCCTTGATGCGTGAATTCGATATGCGTATATAGCTTATTTTGGGTAAAGGAATTAAGCAGATGAAGAAGATACGTTGGTGAATGATGCGTATCCTTTGATATATGATTTGGACATGCGTGTCCAGTCATTAATTTGGACCATTACTCCTGCCCATCAACATATAGGACCTTCGGGTAAGAAATATAGGTAGAAAAGGCCATTATCCGAAAAATCAAGCGATTAATATAAAAAAATAGAGAAAGTACTATATAAAATTGACTGTCACTCGTGTTTAAAATGCATTCGTTCATCTCATATATACTTTTTCCGTCCCACCCATTTCTTTACATGTTTTCAACATTGGTTGATATGCATTTTAAGGCGTATATAAAGTATAGTTGCATAACTTATTTTTAAAATTTTCTTTTTTTTGAATAAATTAAAATTTAAACATTAAATTTTTATTCAGAAGAAAAATAAATAAATTATGTAACGATACTTTTTAGGAACCTTAAAATGCGTGTCAGGCCCTTGTCCCCCATGTAAAGAATTCGGTGGGACTGAGGGAGTACTTTTTTTGTGAATGAAAATACTAAGCTTATATTTTTATTTATAAAAAAAATTAAAAATAATATTTTTTTAATTATGTGGTCAACATTTTATAGAATGCATAATTACGAACAAAATATTACTTGGTCGGTTTGTCTTGTCTTGGAAATTAGTAGCATTTAATAGGATAATTCTTAGAAAAAATGTATTCCTTCTTTTTTTAAAAATATACAAATTAAGAGAATGGTTAGTTAAATAAAAAAATTCAACTAATACCCTTAATTAATACATTGTAAAATGATAATAATATTAAGTTTGAAAAAAACAAATTTTAAATACTATAAATATAGGAATAGTTTTAAAAAATTACCCTAAAATTTGTATTGAAAAAATAAAATGAACATGTAAAATGGAATAAATTCATTTTTCAAAAGGGATCGAAGATTTTATTTTATTTTGTAACCATATCGAAGATTTTATTTTGTTTCACTTAAAATAAAAATGTTATATTCAGCTTAGTTAAATGAGTTTGAAATGTAGATGTGACCTGCTACTTACTATTCCAATTAATGAGCACATTATTTAGGTAAAACGATTGTTTGTTTTAAATAAAAAAAATTAACTCTATATGGTGTTAGCTCAAATAGAAATTTCGGCTATTAATTTTAAGTTCAAAAATTAAAATTAGTTTGCAGTAAAGAATTATTTTTTCTTGAATTTGAAATGTGTCAAAATTCCAAACAATATAACATATCAATATATTCAAATAACTTAAAAAATAGCATAAATACTATTCATCTCTACATATTTTTAGGCAATCAAATCTGTATATATCATTATAAAGTAAAAACTTTATGGGAGATGCAATATACTCCAAAATTATTATAAAAGTAAATGATTGGTTCTTAGTTTTGTATAAATAATCTATAAGAATTTCTCATCACCTTCTTTTTCCGAACTGAAAATGTATTTTTTAATTACTTTGATAATTATTTTAATTTGTGTTAAGACTTATTTTTAAATTTCCCCATTTAATTTTACAATGTTCTAATTTTTTATTTAATTTTCTTCATTTTGGAAGCTGATAAAAAGGAAAGCTGGCATGGTAGTGAGTAGGCTATTGGATAAAAATATACTCCCTCGGTCCCGGTCAGTTCTTTACATGGCGGCTGTATACGGAGGTCAAGGATAATGGGTGTAAAGTGGATGTAATATTGTTAAAATAAATGAGGTAGTGGGTGTAATAGTGATTTTATTGTTAAAATAAGTGAAGTAGTGGGTGTAATAGTGATTTTATTGTTAAAATAAGTTAAGTAGTGGGTGAAATAGTGTAAAGTATTGTTAAAATAAGTGAAGTAGTGGGTGTAATAGTGTTAAAACTTACTCCGTACTATTTTGGGTAATGTAAAGAAATGGTGGGATGACCAAAAAGGAAATTGTAAAGAAATGGATGGGACAGAGGGAGTAATGAGTTTCATTAGAAGATTTTCCATGTGGATATTTGTTGTTTGGGCTATATTTCACTATAGGGATACTGTGGGCTCTATATGATAACCCCAGAACAAGGCCTGTTGCCACCAAAGAATTTGATGTTAAAATCACCTCATTCAAACATGTTATTTTTATCAATAATTTTTCTTGGGCCTTGGCCCTATTTCCTTCAAAATAAAATAAAGAAATTGTCATTTTTCAACTGATTAGCAATTCCTAGGGATCTATAGGACGCATCGATGATGTGAGGATCTTGAATCTAGTAAACTTATACAGTACCCTTGTAAGTTGTAATTATATATACTTTATAAAGAATCTTTAAACCTTGTTTCGTCCTGCTTGATAAATTTGTTTGGAAAAATACCAAATAATCAGTACTATATTCCACAATCAAAGTAAACATTACAAATTATGCGATTCAATCCGAAACATCATAATTCCGTTAACATTCATGGAGTATTTTGTTTATCATCTAAATCGTAAAATCGTATAACATGATAATTCCGAAACATGATAGTTTCTGAGGTGGAACATGAGAAAATGTTGAAACAAATTTTTATTTTTTTTGATAATTCGGTGTTCGGGCCAGCTTGCGCGCACCTCAACTAATCCGAAGGACGTACTAACACACTCATACCCCGAGCATGGTAACTACTTAATCCCGAAGCGTCCCAGGGAATCGAACTCGTGACCTCAAGACAGCAAGCCATAAGCGCCACTGCTCGACCATATGATACATCCCGTGGGCGAAATGTGGAAACAATTTTACATTTGCCATATGTGACAAAAACCATTGTTGTTGCATACATACAGTAACTAAACCAGAAAATGCCCCACCTCAGCTCTGCTAGCTTCTTCTCTTATCTTGTTTGCTTTTGTTTTGTGTCAATGTCAAACTATCAAATACTCCACGGATGTACCAGTACCTTTGTTATTTATTAGAAGGGAAGCCAACTCATTCCTAATGGCATCTACATCTTAAATAGGCAGCACCATCACACCAAGTTCCAACTACATATTTAGTATTTACATACAATTTCCTGCACATATGAGGGGACTGCCATGTTACATAGGTATCACTGTGTTAGCGGTAACCAACTGATTACTAATGACACCTACATTTAAATCCCAACTACATATTTACATACAATTTCCTGATACGAGGGTGTTGTTGGAGGAATTTCGTAACAAGGTTTGCTGGAATATTAGAGCGTATGTGGCTATTTTAGGGGATTAGGGTTTATGAAAAAAGAGGTGGCTATTTTAGGGGATTAGGGTTTATGAAAAAAGAGGGGGCTGAACTTGGCAGGTGTCTCGATTTGTCTCGTGTATCGGATTCCATAATGCCAAGATACCTGCGTACCTATATGTTTATATAGGATCAAGCCCCACGCAGGTCTGTGAATTAATTGGGCTTTATCCCGAGAGACTTAAGGGATAAATTACGTTAATGTGGGTAATAATTGATTTTATCTAATTTAATCTTATCGTTTTAATCTTATCGTTGTGATATCTTCCTGATTTGAAGAATATCGTTTGGAGATATTTTCCGTTATTAATTGATTGAGATTGATTCTTTCCTCATTTCTGAGAGAGGATAAAACTTAGCGGTTAAGCAATAATTATTAATCTGAATTAATAATTAGTAAATATTAGAAATTTGGGAGATTATTAGACATGCCAAAATATGGCATAACAGAGGGGACTGCCATGTTACGTGAGTATGACTGTGTTAGTGGTGTTTCAGATTAGTCGAGATGTACGAAAATTGGCCTGAAAAAATGGATTATTAAAAAGAAAAAAAAATCCCTGCACACATCCATGTTTATTTTAACGATTAAATAATCAATAAAGGCAATGTGACCGACACAATTGCTTTAGATTCTATATTTTCCTTTTATTCGTGGCTTCTATTTTGTTGTGTTCTTAAGTATATATTCTCTTGGTCTCTCCTGGGTGCTGCAACTGTTCATTCATATTGTATGTCATCAACTTTTCAACCCCAAGGACAAAAAAGGTTTTCTTCAACATACAACTGAGATACTTATTTTAGCAAAAAAAAAAAAAAAAACTGAGATACTTATTTTTGCTGAATTTATATATATTTTATTTTTTGTGAAATTGATATTGTTCTGGCTTTTTTGTATTACCAATTTTTTAAAAATCTTGAATCAAAAATAAATGTGATTCTGTGTGGTAGTACTATATTTTTCTGATTTCCCCCCTCCTAAGTTGAGACTGTTTTTATGATGACCATGGCAGGCTCACAATGCAAGAGTGGTAATTTACCATATTACCCCTCTCAAGATAAGTGATCTTAAGGTCCATGGTCAACGATGAACGAATGAGCTCAAATATCATGCTTAACATATGGCATATGCAGAGACTGGTAAAGTTCCAATATTCAGGGTAAAAGAAGGCAGGGGCATTTTTGTAATTCTACTCAAAAGTCATGAAAAATCACAAGGCAAAGACATGATAGTCACAAACCCAGGCAGGCCTAAAAACAAGTTACAAGTTTACAACCACCCAACTGAAACACATCACTGAACACCATCCCACTAATCTCTCCCATCTCTCTCTCTCTCTCTCTCTTACTCTCTCTCCTTCTCTTACCTTTTCAGCAAAGCTTTCCTACTATATTTATATAGGGTTAGTACACATCACTTTCCTACTACTACTACTATTCTATCTTCCAAGAAGGCAAAAAATAAAAACCACCCCCACAAAGAAAGAAAAAGAGGGTAGAAGAAGAAACACACACACGCACCACCTTACCCTCATCATCATCATCAAAAAAACAATCAAGAGAGTCCACACCCAAAACTACTACTATTATATATCCCATCCTCTATCTCTATCTTAATGGCCCAGCTGGACCAAAATTTAAGTTTCTTCAACGAAATCAAAAACAAAAACAAAAACAAAAAAGCAAAAAACAACATCCCAAGAAAAGAAAAGAAACCCTTGAATTGTCCTCCTTGCCTTCTGATCCAACAAAACACACCTCACCCTCACACAATCATCATGTTTCCTTATTTACCCTTCTGCAACCATCAAATTTATTCCCATCTTCATCTCTTCTTCTTTGTCTCTAAACAATTATGTGGGCTTTTTGGGCTTGTTGAATATTTCAAGAAAATACGTACAAATTCAAACCTATCTTACAAGAAACTTCTCACCTTCCCTATTCACCCTTTTACTATTTCTTTGGCTGCCCATCTCTCTTTATTTCTTTCATCCCTCTCTCTCTCTCAACAAACCCATCTCTTTCTCTCCCTATCTCTTTTAAATCTCCCTGAGATTATCTGCTCTTCTTCTATTTGTATTTGTTGAAACCAAGAGGGTTGATCAAGATGATGAAAAGGGTTGCTTATGGATCTTATGGGGATGCTAAGGCCATGTCCAAGCTTCAGAATTTGAGGCAAGATTATCAAGAATTGCAAAAGGTGAGATTTTTATAACATCTGATCTTCTGTTTTGATATATGGTTGTGTGATCTTGATTTTTGTTGTGTTTAATCTTATTCAAGTTTGTATATTTTATGGATCTGATGTTTTTTCTTTGATTATTGACGAATTCTTGTGTTGGTTGTTCTTGAAAGAAATTTAATTTCATCTTCTATGTTTGAAGGGGTTTTCGATTTATTGATTCTTAGTAATCGTAAAGTATATACATGTGCCTGTTTGTTTAGATTAAGGGTTTGTTGATTGGTTTTGTTTATAGTGATTCTAGAGTATATACGTGCCCCTGTGCTTAGAATTAGGGGTTGTTGATTGGGGTTTTTCGTGTAAATCTCGATTAATTTAGGTTTTGATTGGTGTAACGTGTTGGATTTTGTTTGAACTACATCCTTTGTGCTTCGAAATTAATAATCTTCAACATGTATGTGTGCGGTGTGCCTGTGTTTTGATAACATTAGTTGTCTTGGGAACCTATTATCTAGCTCCTCTATTAGAAAAAGATTAAATATTTATCACTATATTCTTTTCGCATATAGTCGGCTGTTAGATTTTAGTTTGGAGTAGTTGTTTATGCTACATAAGATAAATCTTGGGTGGATATTTTCCCCTTAAGTTGATAGGTTTTTGGGATTTATGAAGTATTAGTAATTATTATCTGAGTATAGCGTCTCTTTTGTTTGATTACTAGTATATGCACTAAATGCTGGTCATTACACTTTTACTCTAGTCAGAACTAGAATTCTAAGTAATTTTGTAACAATGCGAGCTTATTACAGGAGGTTGATTCCTCAAGGAACAAGTTGGAGAACATGAAACAGCGGAAAGGGACATTACGAGCAGAAGTAAGGTATGTTGTTTTCCTACATTGAGATGTATTTTGTTTGTGTGTAGGCATCAATATTATTGGACATGAAAACTATTTGTTTTGCATGACATATTTGTGAAAAAGGCTATGGGCAATTAGTATGTTATCTTCTTAAATCAACTGTAGGAAGAAATTATGCATCGAGTATATATGTTCGATCTTATTTTCCGTACTGGTTATGGATATCACGATCTTATTCCAATAATGAAGAATGTTTCGATCTGGCACATCTATCTTTATAATTCCCCGGACTGAGTTCCACTTTTAATTGCTAATGATCAATTGGCAAACATAGGTTTCTGTATATTGTGGCTCGATTAATTGGTATAACGACCTACGGAGAAGTTATGTTTGTTCGTGTGTGTATCATGCTTCAGTTTGAAATCCACTTTTTGCAGCTTTGTTTTAAAACAGACTCAGTAAATTGGATATCTTCCCTTTTCATTTATGTACAGATTTCTGCGGCGAAGATACAGGCAACTAATGGAAAGCAAGTCTATGACCCAAGAGCGGGGAAAGGAACTAGTTCAACAACATAATGTAGAAGATCACAGGAAAATTATTGTGAAGGTTAAAAATCCCAATAAAAAAGAGGCTGCTTTAAGAGGCGTGCCCCCAGTATTTAAACCAAACAAAATAAGAGTATATAGTGGAAATGATATTTCCCTCCAGAATAAAAGTCCGAGTAATGATCCAAGCCAGAAAGGAAAACATCACACTGGAAAGAATGCAACTCGCTTTAATCCAACAACCTCAAGATTTAACCCAAAGTTAAGGCTATACAAGGGAAAAGAAGTAGCTCCTCATCAAAGTCCAATAGCGATGATTGATTTAAACAAGCAGGAAAAAGAATATAATGCAAATGGTCTAGCAGCGACTAAACACACCCCTGCTTCAGTTCTTGATTTAAATGAAAATGATGCTAAACAACCCATAGACCAAAGTCGAGCTCCCATTTTTGACTTGAACCAGAGATTGGTAAGTTAGGGTATTCTGCGTTGTGAAATTAATTGATGTATTGTTGTACTTGAGATTGTAGACTTGCTCGGTTACGTTCCTGTTATTTATCAGTATTCTTTTATTTATGAATCTTGGCAGGTAGAAGAAGAGGAATACCAGGATAATTGTGAGATGGCGAGGCAAGACAAGCTATCTGATTTAAAGTTATCGCTTTGTAGAAATGTTGGAGACAATTCAAATCGTGTGGTAAAGAGGAAGATCTCATGGCAAGATCCTGTTGCTTTGAGGGTGTGATTGGCTATCATGTGAATATTCATTGGTCAGTTTTAATGTAAAATGAAAGGAAGACAATAGATGATTGTAGTATATGAGAAAGTCATGCTCTTTTATAGTCATTTTTAAAAGCTCAGAAATTGTAAGTCGGTTTGTGTTACTAAATGTACAAGCGTTGTTGAGGTATGTTATAAGTAATCTTTATTTGTAATCTGCTGTATGACAAATTAGTGCAGGCTGAAACACAAGAATTTAGTTAATCTCCCGGCTTGACCCCCCCTCCCCCATCCATAGATTGTTTGAGGAAGTAAACAACGAAGGTATAGAAAATGTTAATGTCATAAGTTATCTTTATTTGTAATCTGCTGTATGACAAATTAGTGCAGGCTGAAACACAAGAATTTAGTTAATCTCCCGGCTTGACCCCCCTCCCCCATCCATAGATTGTTTGAGGAAGTAAACAACGAAGGTATAGAAAATGTTAATGTCATTAGCAGCACTGGTTGAAGTATGATAACTATTTATACATAAACTCCTATCCTGGCTTTACGATGGTGCCCTCTTCTGTGAAATATTTGCAGTCATCTTATTTCCAATTCTCAAGCCAACAACATGTTGGTGCAGTGGGTTGAACCCTTGTCTCCTTTGTAGGAGGTCAAGGGTTCGATCCCTGGGTGTGTGTGAGTTTAGTTTGTATTAGTTTCCTTTCTTTGTATTTGTATTTGTATTTGGCCGGGGGTCCTTCGGAAACAGCCTCCCTATTGTATAGGGGCATGGTCTGTGTACAGCTACCCTCCTCAGACACCACTTCAGACACCACTTTGAGTGGTATTATAACTGAGTAAGCTAAGTTTTTTTTATTTCCAATCCTCAGCTTCTTTCTCTCAGAATGGATGCTGCTACTTAAGATTCTTATTATCTCTACATATCTTTACTGCTGTTTTAATCTTTAATCTTTGTGTATGCATTGATTTAGTTTCAAATGAAGCATTGCAGGCTAAATATTTATTATGCATAGTGTTCACGGTCATTGGAAACACATCCCTCAAGTCACACCCTTTGGAGGAATCGATGAAATCGGTTTTTCGAAAGAAAATGTATTACACGTTTTTGACAATGTTTACAATGAACGTTTCTAAAGATAGTTGTTTTTTAAACTTTAGCTTGCGGACATAGAAATCAGGTCATTTCTGCATTGGAGTCTAGAGGAAAAGACTATCACTAACTTTCTGATTGTGGACATAAAAGGAGGAATACTTTTTTGTTTTTACTTCTTCCAGTCATTCATAAATCAGCTAAGGTTCTTCCCCGCTTTTTGGCGCGGCAGTCGCTTTCTTTGCGGTTTCTTTGCAGATGAATGATATGTACTGTGCGATCTACGATTCTTGCACATGGACGGAGAAAGAATGAATCTATTAGGGCTTGCCTTTGTTTTTCAACCTGGTCGTACCATCAGTTGGGGGTTTGTCTCGACTGTGTATTCGTTCAATTTAATGAAAACCTTTAATTTTTGTGGCAAAAAAAAAAAAGTTTTAACTACAGTGTAATGACCTCAATGTGTGCCCAAAGGCGAGCATTCTGTGTTCGCTTTGTTTAGAGTAATACAGAAAGAAGATTTATAATAGAAAATCAACACGCAAGAATCTCTCCAGACCCCTGCTTCCAACATCCATGCAAGAATCTGTAATTTATAAAATTGAGTTGCTTTGTGCAGTTTCCTATATATCATCTATGTTCAATCTGAAGAAAGGTTGCAGCAAAATTATCCCAGATGAACACGAGAGGTTTTATTATGCATTAATGCCCCCATCAGCATTTTAAGTGCAAAGAACACATCTTATACATCAGAAGCGATGAACCAATGGTAAACTCAGTACCAGGGTGTTGAAATCTATCTTAGAGATAGCAGGGATCGGGGCCAATCAGAATCTGATGATATTTAAACAGTCGAAGTCTACTCATTAGTTATTACATACCGGAGATTAGGAACTAAGTGATACAATACCTTGGAAAACGTTTCAGTAGACTAAAAAAGATAAACATGCTTATTAGTACATATAAGATTAGAAATCATATAGAAACTTCTTGAAGAGCTCAATGTGACTGGCTTCCAAGCACACTGACAGTGTCATGCTCTTATCATTTTTTGGGCTTGGTAAAATGTAGATGGTTCCTTCGTATAATATACTTGCAGGTCCCATAAAAATAGGCCGTCCCCACCCAAAATCTGAATCATATATTGGCAGCCGAACCCAGCTGTTGATGTTAAGGTTAGGGTTTGCGAAGTACTGTGGCCCTCGAACTAGTGCTGATAAATCAGGCTGTAATTCCAGGTGGTCAAGTGCTGATCTCAGATACTCATTGTCCATCTTTGCCAGACAACTGTGGATTCTTTTACAGGAATCTGTTAATGGCTCCAATGTAAGGGCACCGGCTGTAGAAAGTGGTGTAGCTGTGAAGACTACATTGCCAACGTATCCCGGGGGAAGTGGTGGGCATAATCTGGACCGTCCATCAGTAGCTACAAAAAGTTTTGTCATTTGATCATCAGAAAGACCACGAGCCTTTGTAGCGCAACGCCACAGGTGGGCTGCTAGGATTTCGTAGGTGCTATGGTCCTTTGTGTTGCCATCATTCTTTGTGGAGGACTTGAGCTTGTTGAGCTGATCTAGTGTGAGCTTTAGAATAGTGGTAGAAACATTATTCGGACTAGAGTTCTTGTGAGTGTTCAAGGAAGGAGGGGGGTGGTACTCGACATGGTCGAATGTATGAGTCGGAGGGTCACGGGCTCGAAGGAGTGTCCGATCAATAAATGGTGGCATTGCAACAGATAGTCCACGTGCAACATCGGACCATGTGTTAACAAAGTGAAGACCTGCAAGACCATCGGCCAGAGTATGGTGGATCCCAAGACCCAAAGAAACTCCTCCACACTTAAAACGGGTCACCTATTCACCAAGAAATAAGACACATTATATTGTTACTTTACCTAATCAACTTCAGGTCCTGATAATAATACACCAGGGACTTGCTATAAAACATACTCCCTCCGTCCCAATCGATTCTTTACACTTACTATTTTGGGCCATCCCATTCATTTATTTACATTCCCAAAATAGTACTCCCTCCGTCCCTTTTGATTGTTAACATTTCACTTTTTCAAAACTTTCTGGCACGCATTTTAAGGTGCATTTTAAGGATAGTTAAATAACTTTTTTTTAAAATTTTCTTTTTCTGTATAAAAATTTAATGTTTAAATTTTTATACAGAAAAAGAAAATTTTAAAAAAAAGTTATTTAACTATCCTTAAAATGCACCTTAAAATGCGTGCCAGAAAGTTTTGAAAAAGTGAAATGTTAACAATCAAAAAGGACGGAGGGAGTAAGTTTTAACACTATTACACCAACTACTTCACTTATTTTAACAATACTTTACACTATTACACCCACTACTTCACTTATTTTAACAATAAAATCACTATTACACCCACTACTTCACTTATTTTAACAATAAAATCGCTATTATATCCACTACTTCATTTATTTTAACAATATTACATCCATTTTATACCCACTTGTCTTGTCCTCCGTGCCCACCAGGAACGTAAAGATCCCAGTGGGACGGAGGGAGTACTACTTCTGAGCCGCTTATCTAAGCGAGGGTATCTTGATCAGTTCACGCTTACATCGGATAATAAGCGAGAAAAGGTACATTATGTAATTTAACTTGAGTAGGTTTCGTAATACCGTTGATGCCAGGGCACATGAAGATAAGAACATACAAAAAAATTGTTTCTTTTTAGGCAAGATGCTAGATCTCATTTAGCCAAAAAAAAATAAAATAAGATGCTAGATCTCGCTATCAACTAGATAACATTATTTATTTCTGATAACTAAATAAATATATATTGCACACTAAGTCATACTTTTGCGCAGCTAAGCTACCGAATACATAACAGTTTTCGAGTTATATATGTTTAGGGACCATCTGAAAGACAATGAAAGAGATGACATATTGACATCTAGCAAAGTCAACTTGACACCCCCTGGAAACACGAATCAACAGATTGTGCGATTCATGTCCTGAGATCATTTGTTTACATTTTAAAATAAAATTGAGATTATACTTTAGCAAGTGCAAGGGACCTTAAACAGAGAATGAACTATGATCAAGTTTCATCTTTGTTAGTCGAGAACAAAACATCATTCAGAAGAACAAGAATGTAATAATCACTGGTTCAACTAAATATATATTTAGACGGCGAGGATTTGTAATTCAACGGAATTTGACAACGCAGTTTGTTACCCGTTTATCTTGTACATATGTAACTTAGATAATATTCACTTAATAACCCGTTTATCTCGTACATATGTAACTTAATTAGATAATATTTACTTAATAACTTGCTAATAAATTTACTATAAAAAGAAAATTGAAACCTTCCCCAAGAGTTTAGTTTTCTTCAATTTTATGTACAAATTTTGATTATATAGTGTATTGGTCCCCTCATAAACTAATAATTCTTGATGGTCCCTCCAAATATATTCATAAATCTCTTATATAATTTTGGTTTTCATACATATAATTTCATATATTGCTCTTGAAAACCTAGAATGTGACATGTAATTTTGTCTTCGAAAATCTTGTTCAAATTTCATCACTCCAACCCATATTTTATGGTTCCGTCCCTGCTCGAACATTTATTGTCTTTATTCGAAATTCGCAATCTAACCCCATATGATCAAGTAGGTAAGCATTAACATCACCACCCCGAAAAAGGATTCGAATCTGGGAGTGGTGAATTTCTGTTTCAGTACGTAGCCATTCTTTTTCTGTTTTATTCGACAGGTACGTTTCAGAAAGAGTTAGTTGCACTACTTGGTTGTCATGAGCACCACGTAATTGTTATAAATTGATCTGTTTTACGAGTACCAGTGTACCTAGTCCTCTGGACATTATGCATTAATACTACACATGCTTTCCATATGTTTTCTCATGAACACAAGTTCAAGTCTAGTCTTCTCTACTCAAGTCTTCTCTTGTTGGTCTACATTTATTAAGAATGTAATTATTATCATTATTATTAATATTATTTTAACACATTTCATACCAAAAATTCTAGGCATTAGGAGGGTTTGCAGTAAAATAAAAATTGCAAAACATAATTTTTTTTATGTAAATGAATCATAAAAACGGTACAAATCGTAAGTAACTTCATAGTAATAATTTACTTCATTTAGATGTATAATTACGATATATAAATACTGTTCATCATACAATTTGTGACTTGTATCTGTACTTTTTATTACTCAAAATCCTTGAAAGCACTTACAAAAGGTCACCCTCAGTCGGTCATTCCTATCGTTCTCTTCCAAATTTTTATTTCCTAATAAATAAATGAATAAATACCACCTCTAAATTTCTATCATAATTAAATATATTGATTAGAGCAAGTAGACGAGGCTTGCCCGTAAGTCACGACGTTCATTTAACATAAAAACAAAATTTTAATTTAATGGGCAGGACAGATAATTCTCTGTACATGCTCAGACAGACAACGATAAATTATTAAAAAAAATCGTGGCCTAAATTTGTTCAAAAAACGGATTAGATTAAGGGATATTTGCAAAAATATCTAATTTTTTAAAAATATTTTAAAAAATGCTATGTTAAGTTGCAAATCAGATTGCAAAGCTAAAAATCAATTGCAAATGTTGCAGATGGGGTTGCAAACCAGATTGTAAATGTTTCAACTATATTTTTGATAAAAGAAAAAATTGCAACTAGGATATTTTTAAAAAAATTATGTTTCGTAAGATAAAATCTTAATCTAAACAAAATTTAATAAAAAAATAGACCATAGGTTATCACTTATTAGTAGTGCATGTACCTGCGCCACAACAAGTGGATAGGAAGAAACATCACCGGAATAATCTACGACCGGTACAAGTCGCCGGAGCTCCGGAGACGGCCGGAAATCACCAAAATCATCGAGAGTAGTAAAATCAGCTTCAGCCTCCACAAACAAAACACCTCGAGCATTACAATCTATCTCAACACGACCCTTTTCATCTCTACTTAAACGACCAGCCATGGGAAAGAAAGATACGAGAACATTGCTCAAAGACTCACGTAAAATTTTAGAGTCAAAGAAATTACAAGCACCGTTTGGCTTGTAAAAATAAACGGTGAGGATGTGAATCTTGGCCACCACCAAGTCTAGGTTTGAGTTCCAGAGCTTTTTTAACGGTGTGGATTTTGATGGAGAGATCATTGATGAGTGTTTCAGTGTTATCTTCATTTTTTCGCTTACCATTTTTGAGGACCGAGTTGGGAGATACTATGATTTTAGTAGTAGTATTATATAATTGGCGCCTAGAAGTGTTGGCTGTGTTGCATTTATTTACATTATGCTATGTTCACTTGAATTAAATGGAATGAGGGGAGAATGGAATGAAATTTATACTATTATTTGGGGGAGATTGAGGAAAGTGTTTATAAATTTCATTCCTTGCTTCATTCCTCTCCAAATAATTTGAACTAGAATTCTAACCCACGTGTTTTGGAAGGAATGCTCCATTCCCAATCTTCATCATTTTCCTTGCAATCTTCATCATAAAAAACTTCTTCTCCCTCATATTTGTTCATTATTTCCCCCAACATCCCCCTTTCTTCATAAATTTTGTTTACAATTTTCATTCCATTCCTACCCCATTCCATTCTTTCCAAGTGAACACATCCTAATAGTTTCAAGTTCCAACTAGTCATGGAGTATGGACCATCCTAAATTAAAATTCGATTCGACTCGAGTTTTTAAAATTTATAAATTTAAATTTGGTTGCATTAAATTACATTTATTTTAAGTTTGGAATTTAGATTTATTTATTTATCTATTTAGCAATTTAAGTTGTACATAAAATAAATTAAATAGAAGTGATTGTTGTGAATTACGCTCAAGTAAATTTAGTATATATTTTGAATTAGATTTCAAATATATTTTTGAATGATATGCATCGTATTTTTATTGGTGAGATTCATCTTTATGCACAAGAAATCCATCATATTTATGATAAAATATTCAATAATATAGTGACATCTCATCGAACCGTTTTGAAAACCATTGACATATTTGTTAATATATTATTATGGGAAAAATAGATAATTAACTTTAATATTATTATTAGTTAACGGAGAGTTCCATTATTATGTTGATTTCTATTATTGAGAACTAGCTTATTTCCCGTGCTTTTGCACGAATTACTTATATTTTTTTTAATTTGCTTATAATGTAATATAATATTATAAGCAAATTAAAAAGATCCCGCGAGAGTTCGTGGGTGATATGCGAAAAAAATCTACGAGAGTTCGTGGATTTGAGAAAAGAAAACTCCTACAAGAATTTGTGGGGGCGACAAAAAAAACAAGTAAGAGATCGTGGGGAAGAAAAATCTTCAATAATTCTACGGAAGGTCATGGGGGCGAGAGAAAAAAAAAGGTGAGAATGGGAAAAAAAGTTGCGAGAGTTCTTGGATATGGAAGAAAAAGAAAATTTTGAGTACGAAGTTTAAGACAAGACAAAAGTACAACGATTATGATGAATTTGTGGAAGAGACTATATCAAACCAATGCCAAAACAAAGATTTTGAGAAGAATTTTGACAAAAACAATAATGGAGGCATCGATGATGAAGATCTGATTACACTGTGAAAGCTGATTCAAGTGGGTGATTATGTTGATTGGAGTGGATGATTTAATTTTATTTTTAATTTTGGCAAACTATCGATTTTGAGTATCAGTGAGTTTGAGGGGGGATGTTGACATATATGTTAATATATTATTATTAAAAAAATAGATACTTACCTTTAATATTATTATTAGTTAAAAACGGAGAGTTCCCTTATTATGTTAATTTCTATTATTGAGAATTAATGATTTGCTATATAACAATTATGATGTATTAGTGATAAACTAGCATAAAAGCCCGTGCAAGGCACGGGCCGATAGCTTAAATATATTTATAAATCAAATTATGTTAATGTCGTTAGTTAAGTATGTGCAAGTTTATAATTTGAAATTTGATACGAGTAGTACTGATAGCAATCATAATTTTTTTAAAATTTATTGTGGATCATAGAATATGATTGAAGTATTCGGTGGGTGCTTTCTAATTAAGATGACTTTTCAGAATACTTACAATTCTAACCATTGGTTCTTCGAAAATGGTGCATACCTTTAGCTAATTTATAACCATTTTTAAGGTAAAATCTAAATATCCTTCAAGCTATTCCATTCCGAAAGTGTAAGTTCTGGTCCTGATTTTAATAACAATCCTTTGAAACTCTGGCCATGCCTTGTTCTTTAAGTTCTTAAAACTCTTTTTCTAACTTTTCCCTCTATTTTCTTCTAATCTCTTGATATTTAAGAATTCATTGTCTTTGTTTCTTTTTCGACATCTATTTATCTTTCAAGATATCATAAAATTCAATTATGAATAATTGACTTAACAGATCTACCTTGCGTAACAAACTTATCATTCTTTTGACCTATGCGCTTGAGAATTGATGAATTACGTCTCGATAGATATTTTTCGTGCTTCCATCATCATGAGCTAAAATTGTTCATGTCTCATTTCCCTATACTTTGACATTGAATTCATCATTATACTTTGTCAAATATTAAATACAATTTATTCCAATATATTATTGAAAAATATCTTTATAATTCAACTATATATTTCATGCAAGTATTTAGTCAATAATTGATAACTCATAATTCCATCTTATAAATAAACAACATATTCTATGTAATTATTTATAAATAATGGTTATGTTATCCAATCTTATTTGTATATTATATATTTTGGATAATTTTCTTACTATTCAAACTTTTATTAATATGTACTATTCATATATATTAGTTGTTTCTAGTTTCACTAACAATAGTTAATATAGTTTAATTCATATAAAAATGTCATACCAAAATTAGTTACAAACAATTATGCGCTCCATTTATGATATTGTTAAGAAAAGTAAATAATTTATCACAAAAGAATAATTATAGGCCTACATCTATACTATACTATTAAATCCGAAACATCAAAAGTTTCGTAGCCGGTCGGAACTCTGGTCGGGTTTGATTAACATACTCTTAAGTACAAAAATTAATAAATACTTGGATCGGGCTTAATTAACATATTCTTAAACCCAAAATAAATCTATACAATACTTGAGAGAATATAAAAAGTTTGATACTTGGACTTATTAGGCCTAAGTTATAAATTGTAAAATAAAATATTGAATAAAATATAATTAAATAAATATTTATGTATGTAGTTGATGAATTTTAGTATTAACTCAAATGATCACATAGCTCAATTGGTTAGAAATTTAGTGAAACACTTGATCCATCTTCAATAAATAGTGAAATAGAACATAAACAAAAAAACATTTATGTATGTAGTTAATGAATTTTATTTTTATCAAAAATGCTCATGTAGCTCAAGTGGTTGGAGGGATGAATTGACCTATGCGAGGTCTTGGGTTCAAATCCTTGTACACATTATTTTTTCAAAGATTTCAGGTGAATAAATTTGCTCAGGATAACCGAACGTGTTCTCCTATTATATATAAAAAATAAGCGCACAAGTTATCATATAAGTAGTTTTATCCTAAATGAATAGTTTAATATATATTAAACATGACCCAAAAAGTATTTATATATGTGGTTAATGAATTCCATTATAAGTATAAATGTCTATCTAGCCAAATTGGTTGGTGAGTTTAGTTTTATTATGAGAGGTCATGGGTTCAATTCATTGGAACTACATTATTTTTTAACCGTGCAAGGCACGGGCCGGTAGCTTAAATATATGGCTTAATGGCCTTTTAGCCTTCAAAGTTTCCACCAAAATACCCATCAACCCTCACTGTTTCAAAACGTTCCTTTTGACCCTCCAAGTATCCGTAAAGGTCCAATTAGGCCTTATACCGGTATAGGAAATGGTGAGTTTTGATGATTTTTTGTTCGTTTTAATCGACACAACAACAATACAGCAAAAATCCGGCTAGAAACCGATTAAAACGAACCAAAAATCACCCAAACTCACCATTTCCTATAACGGTATAAGGGCTAATTGGACCTTTACGGATACTTGGAGGGTCAAAAGGAACGTTTTGAAACAGTGAGGGCTGATGGGTATTTTGGTGGAAACTTTGAGGGTTAAAAGGTCATTAAGCCTAAATATATTTATAAATCAAATTATGTTAATGTCGTTAGTTAAGTATGTGCAAGTTTATAATTTGAAATTTGATACGAGTAGTACTGATAGCAATCAAAACATCTATTTATCTTTCAAGATATCAGAAAATTCAGTTATGAATAATTGACTTAACAGATCTACCTTGCGTAACAAACTTATCATTCTTTTGACCTATGCGCTTGAGAATTGATGAATTACGTCTCGATAGATATTTTTCGTGCTTCCAACATCATGAGCTAAAATTGTTCATGTCTCATTTCCCTATACTTTGACATTGAATTCATCATTATACTTTGTCAAATGTTATATACAATTTATTCCAATATATTATTGTAAAATATCCTTATAATTCAACTATTTATTTCATGCAAGTATTTAGCCAATAATTGATAACTCATAATTCCATCTTATAAATAAACCACATATTCTATGTAATTATTTATAAATAATGGTTATGTTATCCAATCTTATTTGTATATTATATATTTTGGATAATTTTCTTACTATTCATAATTTTGTTAATATGTACTATTCATATATATATATATATATTAGTTGTTTCTAGTTTCACTAACAATAGTTAATATAGTTTAATTCATATAAAAATGTCATACCAAAATTAGTTACAAACAATTATGCGCTTCATTTATGATATTGTTAACAAAAGTAAATAATTTATCACAAAAGAATAATTATAGGCCTACATCTATACTATACTATTAAACCGAAACATTACAAGTTTCGTAGCTGATCGGTACTCTGGTCAGGCTTGATTAACATATTCTTAAGTGAAAAAATTATTAAATACTTGAATCGGACTTAATTAACATATTCTTAAACCAAAAAAAAAATCTATACAATACTTGAGAGAATATAAAAAGTTTGATACTTGGACTTATTAGGCCTAAGTTAGAATCCTATTTAACCAGACTAATTATACTAAAAATCCATTCTAACTAAACATCTTGGACATATTGGGGCTAAATTAAAATTCTATTTGAACATGACTAATTATTTTAATAACAACATATATAACTATTTTATTTAATTAAAACACAAATCTAAATCTAATATAAATAAAAAAAATATTACAACACAAGTAGTATGATAACCAATATTAAAAATCACCCGTGCAATGCACGCGTTCTAAGCTAGTATGATTATAAAGATCTAAGCTAGTATGATTATAAAGAAAATCAATGCACACAAGTTATCATGCAAATAATATGTGAAGCTTAATTGAAACAATTGTTTTATCTTAAATAAATTTTAAAATAAAATATTGAATAAAATATAAATAAATAAATACTAGCTTATAACCCGTGCAATGCACGGGTTTCTTGTATTATATTATAAATTGTATTTAATATTATAATTATGTTTTTACATAATCATTATTTTTAATAATTTTTTATTTTTAATTTGATATAATTTAATATACTCATATTTACGGATTATACTAATGTTTCCTTATTATAAACAATGCATACGATTTGTAATATATTTTATTAATAATAGAGAAATATGTTGTGACATTTTAGATATATATTAATGATTGTAAGATTTGTTGTAAATTAAAAAGGTAACATGTTTTAATTATAAATGAAATATTAATGACTGAAATATATGATACGACTGATCTTTTTAGGTGTTTATAAAAGGTAGTATCTTCAACTAAAAGTAAATGTGAAAAAGGCAATTGACTAATTACCATTAATTATATTATGTTATTATTTATTTTAGGTGTTATATTTTTCTTGAAAATTATGATGTGATATTTTTGTTTATATATTATTGATTGTAAGATTTGTTTTAAATTAAAAAGGTAACGTGTTTTATTTCGAAAGAAAATATCAATGATTGAAAGATATGAAACGATTGATGTTTTTAGGTGTTTATAAAAGGTATATGTTCAACTAAAAGTAAATATGAAAAAGATAATCGGCTAATTACCATTATTTTATTATATTAATGTGAAAATGACAATAGACTAATTACCATTAATCGACTAATTACCATAAATTATAACGTGTTTTAATTCGAAAGGAAATATTAACGATGGAAAGATGTGATACGATTGATGTTTTTAAAAGGTAATATCTCGACTAATTACCATTAATTATATTATGTAATTATTTATTTTTCTTTATAATGAAGGGTAAATAAGTAAATTCACGAAGTACCAAAAAATAGGTACCAGAACTTTCAATATTTCGGCTTTTATATAATAGTATAGATTTATGTATGTAGTTGATGAATTTTAGTATTAACTCAAATGATCACATAGCTCAATAGACTTGAAATTTAGTGAAACACTTGATCCATCTTAAATAAATAGTGAAATAGAACATAAAGAAAAAAATATTTATGTATGTAGTTAATGAATTTTATTTTTATCTCAAAAGCTCATGTAGCTCAAGTGGTTGGAGGAATGAATTGACCTATGTGAGGTCTTGGGTTCAAATCCTTGTACACATTATTTTTTCAAAGATTTCATGTTAGGTTTGGAAGTAGGCTTGGAATGAATAAATTTGCCCATGAATAAATTTGCCCAGCTTGGAATGAATAAATTTGCTCAGGTCAGGATAACCGAATGTGTTCTCCTATTATAATATAAAAAGATTTGAGGTGAATGTCTTCAAGAAAAATATGAAAATATTTTATCAAAAACGATTTTGATGACTTTAGCATTTCCCTTTAAAATATGTAATCTATAATGATGATGTGCAACTAACGTCGCTTTAAACAATAATTTAGTGGCAGAACTTGATCAGGATTAGCGTAAAGGTCCAAATTCCAATTGCATGAAGATGGATCGGATGATATACTTTTAAAAATAAACAAAATAATAATATCTTGTTATTCAAAAGTCAATTCTTCTTGAACGGTACATTATACTATTATACTCCCTTCGTCATACAATACAAGTCTCTTTTAAAAAAATTACGCATCTTAAGAAAACATTAATTAGATGGTACATTTCCTCTTATGTCCATTATAAATGCATTGATTATCAAAAATATAAGTTATTTTAAACTCTTGGTCATTCCTCATTAATTGCTATACAATTTTCAAAAAGTGCAATTTAGGAAAATGATCACAAATTTACATTGAAAATTGAAATGGACATGTATTATGAGAAAAAAATTCTCTCAAAAGAGACTAATATTATGGGACGGAGGAAGTATCATGTAGCTAAGTCCACTTATATAGCATATTGTGTTATGAGAAATATGTTCCCACTTACATATGAGTACTTAATACTTCCTTCGTTCTTTTTTAGTTGGCACATTTGTAAAAAAAAATATTTTTAAATAATTGTCACATTCCTTGTTCCAATACACATTTTTATCAATTTTTTCATATATAACCCTTTGTTTGTAATACCAATATTTTACTTTATATTTAATATACACACTCATAACTCATCATTTAATGTTAAGATTAAGGGCAAATATGGAAACAAATTAAATAATTAATTCTTTCTTAATATATGTGTTTTTTGCAAATGTGTTAACTAAAAAGGGATGGAGGAAGTATATTTTAATAATAAATTTATAAATATAATAATTATTAAAATATTATTTATGCATTAACATTAAAAATACTTTATATCTCACATAATTTATACTATAAAGAGTACTTAGAAGCATCAAACTTTTATATTAAATTAAAACTAGTCTGATTTAGGTTCGGCTTCTTGTTTCATGCATGCTTTATGCTTAGTTCTTCTGGCGTACTCATACAAAAGATCCTCCGCGCACTCGCGTTTATTATAGTAGATTATTAGCCGTGCAATGCACAAATTTCTTTTGATATATACTAGCGTTATACCCGTGCTACGCACCGATCGATAAATTGTATTAATAAGTTAATATAAATATATTAATTTAGTTTTTATTTAGAAAAATATATAATTTTATTAGAATGTTAAATAACTTAAGTATAAAATTACTTATCCGTGAATTCATACCAATTGAATTAATATTAATATTATGAACCAATCATCAAAACAAATACAACCTCCGTTGAAAAGTTCAATATCCCTCTTTATTGTTTTTTTAAAAAATTTATCTTTCATTTTATTTATCTCTTTGTTAGAAAATATTTCTACGTATCATGTTAATAAATTTTTCACCAATATGTATTAATAAATTAATATAAATATATTATTTTAATTTTTATTTAGAAAAATATATAATTTTATTGGAATGTTAACTAACTTAAGTATAAAAGTACTTATCCGTGAATTCATACCAATTGAATTAATATTAATATTATGAACCAATCATCAAAACAAATACAACCCCCGTTGAAAAGTTCAAAATCCTTCTTTATTGTTTTTTTAAAAAATTTATCTTCATTTTATTTCTTTCTTTGTTAGAAAATATTTCTACGTATCATGTTAATAAATTTTTCACCAATATTCTGAGAATTCGGTATATTTATTCAATATCATATCCTTAAAATATTTATTATATTAATTTATTGAAAATATTTGTGTGGTCGTGGTTAATTTTTCGATTACATATTAAAAATATATAGAAATTTAATCCTCACGACTCCAATAAATCATTAGACTATCTATCAAAAAAAGGTTGCATGTTTCAGCGATATGAGAAATGATATCTACTATGCAAGATATATGAAACGAATGTTGTTATAACAATAGAAACTTCATCTAATCTAGTTTGTTATGTGATTGTTCAATGTCATTTTTACAAATTATAGGTCCTTTATTTACTATAAAAAAAATGCTAAACTAAAGTTTAGTAGCTGATATCAGTTTTTCAAGTTTTTTTAGAATTTTTTTTCTTTATTTTTCAATAAATATATCATTGAGTGTCTAGTACCCCGTTGCCCGTTGGTGGATTTTTATCTACCAAAATATTAGATTTTGTACTATGTCCTTGTAAATAATAAGCCTTATTTTCTTTTCCTTGATTTTATTTTGGCTTTCAATAAATATTTTTCTTTATTCAGAGCCTAATATCCTATTCGTGGATTTTGTCTACCCATGTATTAGATTTTGTTATATTAGTTCATTGATGTGGATAGTATAAAATTACAATTTTGGTCGGTTGTTTGAATACGTGAGAAATGATATCTACTGTGCAAGATATATGAAACGAATGTTGTTATAACAATAGAAACTTCATCTAATCTAGTTTGTTATGTGATTGTTCAATGTCATTTTTACAAATTATAGGTCCTTTTATTAATGAATTGATTTACTATAAAAAAAATGCTAAACTAAAGTTTAGTAGCTCATATCAGTTTTTCATGTTTTTTTTAAATTTTTTTCTTTATTTTTCAATAAATATATCATTGAGTGTCTAGTACCCCGTTGCCCGTTGGTGGATTTTTATCTACCAAAATATTAGATTTTGTACTATGTCCTTGTAAATAATAAGCCTTATTTTCTTTTCCTTGATTTTATTTTGGCTTTCAATAAATATTTTTCTTTATTCAGAGCCTAATATCCTATTCGTGGATTTTGTCTACCCATATATTAGATTTTGTTATATTAGTTCATTGATGTGGATAGTATAAAATTACAGTTTTGGTCGGTTGTTTGAATACGTTATGACAAATCAGATATAAATATTACTCACGTTTATAACAAATTGTTAGATTATCTCGCCGAAAATACTGTATAATTTAGGGATATAAGCTAGAGATGTACCATAATTGAAGGTAAGTTCAATGATTGGATAAAGGAAATTAGTGATCTAATTTACTATGTATTTGTTCAATTTTAATTATTTTTATAGATATTGTATGCCCTTTTATTGATGATTTTTGCAAGTTTGATTATTTTTTTGGATGACATATGTCCTTTTATTGATGAATTAATTATCAATAAATAAATGAGAGAATTACCAAAATGCCTATTTTTGCTAAGGTTTTGCCCAAAATATTGATTTTGAAAAAAATGGTCCGAAATACCGACAGGATACGAAGAATCGTCCTCCGTGTTATCATGATGCGGAGAATCGTCCTCCGTATTACGTAGATACGGAACTGAGTTCTCCGTGTTATGCATGATACGGTGGACCGTGTCCCGTATTAGGTGGGTGCGCAGCACAGTCACGGAGCATGGTCTTCCGTATCATGCATAACACGGAAGACTCAGTTCCGTATCATGCCCTATTACGGAAGATCGTGTTCCGCAACATCCCTCATATCACGGTACACGATGTACCGTGTCCCGTCAGTAAAAAGGGCCAGCATGGCTCCCATATGAATATTTTGGGCCATCACCCTAAATAAATAGTTATTTGTAAAAAAATTTGTTCTAAATTGAACAATTTATTATGTAAATATTCACTAACAATATTTTCATTGACTCTGTAATATTTTTTTATCTTTTGACTGATAATTTATACACCAAATAATGTATAGTACTATTTAAGAGTATATTTAATATTTTGAATAATTCAAAAATATTTTCGGGTCAATTTTTTTCCCATTAATTATTGGATAGTTAAAAATTTCGTAATTAAAATGTTAAAGGATGATTGTTTAAAATTCATTCTAATATTTTAATTGGTTGATCCTAACTTTTTTATGACTGAATTATTTAATATTTTACATAACTTAAATTTTCAATGTGTATTTAGAATAGTGTGGTAATAGTTTTATATTGTGAATAATTTTTAATTCATGATTTTAGTTATACCTTATGATTTTGAATTGAGAGTTTGAGATATCAAAATATCTATTATAAATATAATAGATTCATGTATTAATGTATAATTTTTTTAATTAAATAATTATTGTATTTAGAATAAAATTGTTAAGTAATCACTGAATAACAATGACAACCCAACACTGAAAAAAAAACATTTATCTATAGGCACACCTAATAATGTAAACAAATCAGTGTAGTGTGATAAGGATTGATGCCTATAATTTAGTAAGTCGCATAATTGTTGGAGTTTGTGACTGAATATTCTAATGAGAAGTAACTCTGGTAGAATTCGGACTGGGGATGATAATAACCTTAATCATTTTCTATTTTCTTTGTCAGAAACGTTTTTCTGTTGAATTTATTGGATAATTAAAACACGAAACATAAAATACATATATACAATCGAAATAAAAAGATAATATGTTCAAGTATAGATTGTCATATAATAAAAAAATATAAAGTATTACCTTAACCGAAATTGATATGATTTAGCCATGAGAAGAATTGATGTATACACTTAGTTTATCAGAGTTGGCTAGGTCTTTGGCTAGGTCTGATGGGGAATAGGGAATAAGCGGCTTAGATAAAAAGATTGTCATATACAATCGAAATAAAAATATAATATGTCCAAGTATAGATTGTCATATAATAAAAAATATAAAGTATTACCTTAACCGAAATTGATATGATTTAGCCATGAGAAGAATTGATGTATACACTTAGTTTATCAGAGTTGGCTAGGTCTGATGGGAATAGGAAATAAGCGGCTT
Source organism: Kitagawia praeruptora (assembly GCA_037693485.1). Classification (NCBI taxonomy): domain Eukaryota; kingdom Viridiplantae; phylum Streptophyta; class Magnoliopsida; order Apiales; family Apiaceae; genus Kitagawia; species Kitagawia praeruptora. The sequence goes on along the minus strand of CM075344.1, from coordinate 153,827,408 downwards.
AGATTTCCAGTAATGTTTAATATAATAATTTTATTTTTTAGTTTGTATGAATTTTATTTTATATAAATTGTTTATTAATTAACCGTTAAAATAAAAATTAGTAGTTATTATGTTTAGTTAATTAATATGAAAAAAAATTAACTGTTATTGAGTGTAACTTGGTTTAGTCTTGGCTGAAACGTAGAATCTAGATCCAATAGAGAAACATGTTACATTAAGTTTAATTGATTATTTAATAGATTTGGATTGATGTTAAAATAATTCACAATCTTGTGATTGGTTAATTAATACATGTTAGATTCGAGTATCCTTTATTATAATAAAGGATGTTCAAAAACAATTCATAACTAAAAGATATAGAACCATGAGTTAAGTTTTATGGAGACCAATATTTGAGTGAAGATCGTGGAGACCGTATACATTATACACTCAAAACATTGCAAAACATATATATTTATAAAAAATGTTCAATAAATATTATTATTTCATTCAAAATCTTAAAAATTATATATGATTTGTAAGCATAACATGTTTTGGAGAACAATACGTTCTGCATGAATTTTTTTGTAGAACATACATGATTTTCAAGATTTTTAATGAAATTTGCATGTAAAACATATATGATTTTCAAGATTTTCAATTAAACAAATGAAATAGTGATTTCATAGAACATGATTTTCAATAAATTAGTTTGTGCAATGTTTTGATTGATATATGGTCTCCGGTCTCTGCTAAAATATAAGGTCTCCATAGAACTTGATTCATATAACCATATGTAATATACTTGTATGTGGATTTATAGAAAATAATATTTACGGTTTGTAGAAATTTTTTAAAATTAAAAACCATGTGATATGCGAAGTTATTTAATCAAGACATTTTATATTTAAATTTAATTTAACTGAGATTAGTAAATTAGAATAAGCATGGTAAATAATAAAAATTTTGTATATGATTGATTAATTTAAAGTTTAGAAGCAAATTCCGATTGCCTCTAAAATAATTTCAGTTTTTTGATTTGTAATTTATTCACCAACCAATAATAATACTCTTATTGCGTATATTTAATAATTAAAGTAATTAAAATATATGTAGTGATCGTTCATATGAATTTATGAATTATTTTATTAACAAATTTTGAATAAATATATTTTTGAACCTTTCAAAAAATTGAGTTTTTGAAGATATGGATTTTATCCAAGCTATTTAAAATTTGTTCAAATCCGATTTTGTAGTGTTGGCTTATATGCATTTATTAATTAATTTTATTAACAAATTATGAATAAATATATTTTTGAGCTTATAAAAAAATCAATTTTTTGAAGGTATGAGTTTTATCTAAGTTATTTAAAATCTGATTTCAAATCCAACTTTTTCAGATTTTAAGTTAAGTTATATTACAATTATTTAATATCGATTATAGTTGTACAATATATATTATAAATATCAATTTATAATGTTTGATAAAATGATTGTGATTGACTTTATATTAAAAAGGTGGTTGATTAATGAATGATTAATATTGAAATTTAATTTAAAACATATAATAGTATATCATGATTGATTTCAAACTAAAATTGTGATTTTATAGTAAAAAAATTTTGATTTAAAAAATATTTATTTATGGATATGTTTAATAAAATCATTATTGTATTTAAATTCGTTTATATGAATTTATTAATTATTTTATTAACAAATTGTGAATAAATGTATTTTTGAACCTTTTAAAAAATCGAGTTTTTGAAGATATGGATTTTATCCAAGCTATTTAAAATTTGTTCAAATCCGATTTTGTGGTGTGGCTTATGTATTTATTAATTAATTTTATTAACAAATTATGAATAAATAAATTTTTTAGGTTATAAAAAAATCAATTTTTTGACGGTATGAATTTTATCCAAGTTATTTAAAATCTGATTTCAAATCTGTTTTTTTCAGATTTTTAATTAAGTTAGATTATAATTATTTAATATCAATTATAATTGTGCAATATATATTATAAAAATCAATTTATAATGTATGATAATATGATTGTGACTGACTTTATATTAAAAGAGTGGTTGATTAATGAAGATTAATTATGAAATTTAATTTAAAATATATAATGGTATATTGTGATTGATTTCAAATTAAAATTGTGAATTTTTAGAAATATTTTTTGATTTAAAAAATATGTATTTATGAATATGTTTAATAAAATCATTATTGTATTTAAATTTGAAGTGTTAACTAACCATGGTTAAAGAGCCAGGTGAGATTGTAAATAAGGAAAGATCTAAATTTTAGGAATTAGCTCTGATTGGTCCTAAAATAATTCATCGATTCTGATTGGTTAACTAATGTGTGGTAGACTCATGTATGATAATAAAGGATTACCCTATATATTCTTTGTAAAATTATTTTAAAAAGTACTACCATTTTAAAAATTATTTATAAAAATACTATTTTTTAAGTTTTATTTTCAAAAATTCGATTTGCAGCTTATGCAATTTTTTGTATATATGGGCAGCGTCAACCGCAACTTTTAATTTTCGTTTGCATATAAGGTTGCATATGCAACCTCATATGCAACTACATATGCAATTGATTGCAACCACATATGCAACTTCGATGCTATATAATCGAAAAGTATGATGTGATATTTTCGGACATATATTAATGATTATAATATTAGTTTTAAATCAGAAAGGTAAAATAATTCGAAAGAAATATTAATGATTGTAAGATATGATTTTTAAGATATGTTACGATTGATGTTTTTAGGTGCTTATAAAAGGTAATATCTTCAAATGAAAGTAATGTGAAAAAGGTAATCGACTAATTACCATTAATTACATTATGTTATTAATTATTTTAAGTGTTTTAATAGTATAGATATCGTATATATTTTTTTATAATGAAGGATAAATAAGTACGTTCATGAAGTACCAAAAAATAGGTACTAAAACTGTTAATATTTCGCCTTTTATATAAAAGTATAGATAAGTTACGCTTTTAAAATAATTTTGAAAAAAATCATACCTCCCCTTCAAATTTTAAAAATTTGGTAGAATTTTAATGTATATAGTAATAAAGAAATTATTAAATGAAGCTATAGTATATAATTTTAGAGAATAGTTCTATCAAGATCATCATTTAATTGGAAATCGCGGATATCATATACATTATACCTTCGAAATATTATAAAACTTATTATTTAGAAAAGCGTTACATGAAAATTATTATTTCGTTGAAAATTTTCAAAATTATTTATGTTTCATAAGCAAAACATGCATGTTTTGCAAACAAAATGTGATTTACAGAATAATTTGTTTTATAATATTTTGTTAGTAAAATATGCATAATTTTCAACATTTTCGATGAAATAGTAATATAAGTAAAACATATTTATAAAATAATTTATTTTACAATATTTTACTCGCAAAACATATATAATTTTTATGCTTTCTCATGAAATAGCGGACTCCAAAAAATCTAACACTATTTTTAAATGCTCATAAGAGCAGTGTAGCACATATCAAACTCTAATAAAATTTACAAATTTTTCATTTGGTTACGAAAAATTTCAAAAAAAATGTGCAAAATTAATAAAAAATTATTTTTATTTTTTGAACAAATATTTAAAATTATCTGTTTGATATTTATTATAATTTTAATGATCTAAATGATATTCCGTTAAAATCGGTGAATAAAATGATATAAGAATTTCACTCCAATAACCACTTTAATATTTAACCAACTAATCCTTTAATTTTGTTAAAATATGACTCTTGCGTATTACGTACAGACGGTGGAAGTTTATTAAATTCCTTTTCGCATGACGTGACTTTTCTCTAAGATGGCGTTTGGGAACTTGGAATTCATTTCAAATTTATGATTTCAAATCCAGAATTCGAAATCCATAATTTCAAATTCAAATTTTTTGTTTGGTAAGTACGAGAATTTCAAATTCAAAAATTTTAAATTTTAAGTAATATTACAAATTTAATATTTTTAATGAAAAATATTTTTGAGATAAACATTCTCGAGAAAATATTATTCAAAAAAACACTATTGAAAAAATTTCTGGAGAAAATTTTCCCGGGAAAAAAATATTGAGATAATTTTCTCGGGAAAAAAACATGGAGAAAATTTTCCTGGAATATATTTCTCGAGAAACTTTTCTCAGAAATGAAAATTTTTCCGGTAAAAAATTTCTAGAGAAAATTATACTGGGAAAAAATTTCTAGAGAAAATTCCCGGGAAAAAATTTCTCGAGAAAATTATTCTGGGAAAAAAATTCTCGAAAAAATTTTTCAGGGAAAAAATTTCTCGAGAAATTTTTTAAATTTTTTTGGGAAAAAATTTTCATAAAAAATTTATCAAGAAAAATTTCCTGGAAAAAAAAATCGATAAAGTTTTTTGAAAAAATTCCTCGAGAAAATTATTCTGGGAAAAAATTTCTCGAGAAAAATTTTCTGGGAAAAAAATTCTTGAGAAAATTTTCTCTGGAAAAAAATTCCCGAGAGTTTTTCCGGGAAAAAATTTCTCGAAAAAATTTTCCCTTGGAAAAATTTCTCGAGAAAAGTTTTTCAAAAAAAATTTTTTGAGAAAATTTTTCATAAAAATTCCTCGAAAAAATTTTTTTGGGAAAATTTTCCAAGAAAAATTTTCTTCTCGAGAAAAGTTTCCCGGGAAAAAATTTCCATAAAAAATTCCTCGAGAAAAGTTTCCCGAAAAAAAATTTTCGAGGAAACTTTCTTGCAAAAACTATTTCTCTAAAAAATTTCCAAAAAAAGAGGGATGGTAATATAGTTTGGTGGAGAACAATTTCAAATGACTACCTTTTATTTGTAATTTCAAATTACAAAAAAAAAGTTAGTATTTAATTAGAATGGAATTTATCCATTTCAATTCCAAAATTTTTTAAACTTGCCAAACACACAATTTATTTACCAAACAGGTCATAATGTCATTTGTGCATGGATGACGGACGGTTGAGCAAAACCTAACCGAAACCGAAAAATCGAATTTCGGTTCGGTTTGGATTGTATTTTTCTGAAAATTTAGGTTATTTCGATTTAAACCAAAATTTATTTCGGTTCGGTTCGGTTTTTTTAAAAAAATTCGGTTCAAACCAAAATAACCGAATTATATATATATATTTTATTTATATTATATATGTATATGTTTATATTTTATATATATGCATGATTTAATTAATTCAAAATTAAGTTTAAATATTTAAATTGATAGTTTGTGTTTTATTTTGTTTTAATTGTTACATATTTTAATATATTTTCTATTAAAATTAATTTTAAAATTAAAAAAAATGTTATATATAATCTTTTTGAAATCGGTTTGGTTCGGATTTGGCGAAATATTTCGGTTCGGTTTTTCGATTCGATTTCTACTGATAAATCGCTTCGGTTCGGTTTGGTAAAAATCGGATTTCGGTTATTCGGTTTATGTTATTCGGTTCGGTTAAAAACCGAACCGACCGAATGATCACCCCTCACGGTTGTTTATCATTCTGAGTTATTATTATATTTTAAAGGTTCAAGAGTACTGTCTCAAATTTGTTCTCAATACAGTTATACAGCTTCCAAATAATGTGTCAATTTATTATGAAAAATTATAAAAATATTTTAAATTTTAAATTTTTGTAATTTATTTTTTTGATAATATTTACAAAAATACCATTTGAAATCAAATATGATTTGTCTATATATTTTTTAAAAAATAATTGAATTTACTTTTGTTTACAGTTGAAGTTTATTTTGATTGTATCAACTTCTTAAACAAAATATTATGTAAATAAAAACGATTTCAATTACTAAATTTTAAATTTATATTTATGATTGATTTTAATTGATTTCTGTTGTCCCACTGTGTACTTTAGGAGCATCTCCAATGGAAGATACCTCTTAGGTAAAATTTAAAATTAATTATCATAAATAAGAATTATAAAGAATGTGTAAAAAAAATTGCACTCCAATGGACAAAACCCTTGTCTATATTTATAGATAATCTCTTGATGTTGGCTATATTTGTCGAACCTCTAGAGACCTGTAGTGAATTGCCACATCACTTATTTCTATATTAAAATTATATATTCCATTAATAACAACTTGAAATATTAATAACATACAATTTTTAAAATATAGCCAATCATTATAGCCAATACTCTCGGAACACAATGTTTTAAAGATTCGATAAATTTTACATAATCAATATTTTATATAATTTAGCCAATCATTTTTAGCTAACGCCATTGAAGATGGAAAATCAAAATTTGGCTGAATACACTAATGATTATCCTGACCCATTAGTTTCTTTCATGGAACTAGAAATAATACAGTTGTGTATTTTTAATAAATCCCACTTATTTCTTTTCCAGAACTAAAAATAATACAGTTGTTATAAAATAAATAAACGGATCAAACAAGCTGTATGTGTCTCGTGGTTCTAAAAATCCCCGATTACGCGATTAATTATCGATTAATTTTCTGTAAGATAATCAATTAATTCGATTTTTGAAATCCGATTAATCTTGTAAATTTATTTAAAATGATATGTATAATCGGAAATTAGATTAACATATTAAATATTATTATAATATCCGATTAATACTTCGTTTAATACTTTCAATTAATCCCCAATTATCCAAATAATTTTAAATTAATATCTGAACCGATTTATATCAATTATCAATTTTTACAACTACGATCTCATTAAATAATGGTACGTCTCCTCGTTACTTCTGGAATGTGGAGGGGTGGACGCTGGACTCATCCATGCTTGATTGCTTGTCCCTGTCTATGTTCTTTGTATAATGTCCACATAAATGACCCGTTAGATAAATTATTTAGGATCTTCGTCCTTGACAAAAGATTGGTATAAATGACTTTACGCTATTTTTGCTAATAAATTTTATATTTTCTCGTCCCACTAATTTTGTTACCAATCACAATTTTACATTTTATTTAATTATATTAAAAATTTAATAGTTATTAAAAAATTATATTATTTTTCAAACAAGTTAACATAGTTACAGTATCATTTAACCATATTAATTGAATGTGGATAATAATTTTGGGACAAATAGAAAAGAAAATATGGTAAAAAAGAATAGGATAGAGGGAGTATTAAGTTTTTTGTAAATGGAAAGTATCATGTCAACTTATATTTTATACTAAATATTTTTTCTTAAAAATAATAAATTAGGAATTTTATCGGGTAATTTTAAAAAATGCTAGGTATCCCAAATTAATTACGAACAAATTTTAGAAATATCAAGTGTATCAGTCTGATTGGGTTTGTATACCAATTCGGTGATTTTATCGCAAAGCTTTCTTACTTAAAACAGATTATTTATCTTATAGTCGGTTCTGATATCAAACATGACGATTCGGATTAAATTTTGACTTTTTTTTCCAAAAATTAGGTTAAATCTTTATTTTAAATTCAAAATAAGTCGGAGTACAACAGCGCAGGGGGTGAATGTCCTTTATAACAGATTTTTAATTAATGATGTCCAAAATAACATTTATCAGAAAAATTGCCCAAATTAACTAAAGAATTACGCATTGGCGGGATGCGAGGTTCATATACGCATAAATAAAATGCGTAGTCTTCTTTCTTTCTTTTTTTCCAACTCACGCTTATGTTTTAGCAAGTGAACCAGCTTATGCACACAAGTCAACATTGCATTGAATACGCATGTTCGATATACGTAGATTTGTATGCGCATGTTGAACATGCGCAAATCGTACTGTTCATCGTCTCGCTCGTATGCTGCCGGAGTCATTTTCCGTCCAAAAACTTTGACCAAATCGTTTACCCCTTTCCAGCAATCGTTCACTACAATACCATACACCAAAATGTTCCCCTTCTCTCCCTCTACAAGCCTGTACCATTGGTTTTCCATTTCTTTTGCCGGATTTCAAAACGCCAATTCGAGCTCAATTTTCCGATTTGGTTTTCAGATTTCTTCGTAAACGTCCCTGCGGGGCCAAACTCAACAAATCAAACGGGGGAAAAGGAAGAGGGAGCTATGGACTTCATTTTGATCCCTTCAGGAAGACTGAAGGTAGCCGGAGGGGGGAGAACGGAAGGGGACGACGTAAATGGCAATTTGGAGGTGGTCTGAGCACCGGAGCTTCAATTGAACAAATGACGTCATTGCGCATCTGAGAGATGCGTTACCTCAGATGCGTATGTTTAATATGCGTGATAAGTGGATTTTATATCCACTTGAAACATTCTAATTCGGCTTAAATTGATAGCTTTGGCCTCAAGTTTGTGGTAGTTTTGATGTGTTTTGTTTAATTGTGCAGGGTTGAAGAAATATCGATTAGAGGTGTAATTTCCGTCATTTTTGGAGCGTTTTGTGGAGTTGATTGATGATATAGAATGAAGAATGGTGGCTAATGTCAACTCCTAAGAAGTATACAAGTCATTAAGAATGAAAGACGGAAGCTCATGCAAAAGGAACGGGAAGAAAAGATGAAAAAACAAAGAAAAATCAAGTTTTCGCAGAACGCAGCCATGCTAACAGCCCCGCAAGGCTGTCAGCGCCAGTTCCAGCAGTTTGAAGCAAGGCTGACAGCGCTCCAAGGTTGTCAGCTTCGTGCTCTGCTGCGGGAAAGTTCCAGAATTGCCCTTTTTCGAGCTGAAATTGATTTCTAAATGATTTCTAACTCCTAAATCGAATTTTAGATGTATTTTAAGATATTTTCTTGCTGGGCAAGATATCTAGAGGCTATATAAACACATCCAAACCCTTGTAATCATATAGATCATATAATTACATATCATAGCTTAGTTTTGCAAGAGAGAAAAGGAGAGAAGGATTCAACGCTCGGTGACAAGCACGGATCTAGATCTACTTCATCTTTTGTATACGTTGGATTATAGATTTGTTTTCTCAACTCTTTATTTTTATAATATTATTACTTCTTTCTTCCATATCTTGTTATTCATCATGTTTTCATCAAATCCCATGACGATGAACGGTTCAATTATGAGGTAAATCGTTGTCATGGGAATCTAACAGATTTATTTACGGAACTTAGTATCTTGGTGCTTTAAAGATCTGTGTGTGGTGAATAATTGATATCCTCGTATGGTTATGCTTAATAGATAGATGCGTCGCGAACATCTAATTTGTTAATCTCTTGTGAAGTGAAAGTGGATCTTGAGATTTAGAACTTGCCATGCTAGCATAGGTTCATAATTGTTTATCAATATGATTTGTGGTGTGAGATGAAAATACTTATACTGCCCTGTGTGATCTTAATGGATAACTTGTTCTTCAACCGTTATGTTTTCAAATTCTATAGACATATAGGGTCTAAGCATAATTGGTGTCTATTCATCTTCTATCTCTTTTGTGGATGTATGTTTAGTTTGGTATGCGTATGCTGACAGGTAGCGTATACTTGTTTCGTGTTATCCGATCAGATATCAAAACCATTGCACATAGTGATTATAGGCATCAGATCTAAGGGAAGTATTTAATGAAGTTAGGATCCCATGTTTATTCTCATATTAGTAATTCAATTTCAAATCTCTTAGTTAATTTAATTCTTAGTTTAATTCTTTGAATCTTAGTTTAAATTAGATAATCAAACCCAAATTTGTTACTTTTCTTAGCAGTGAATTAAAACCATACGTTGTTGCATAGGCATATTTACTGATTGAAACTTAACCAGATCTTTGCGGAACGAACTTAATCTATATTACTTGTGACTACGTGCGCTTGCGTGACTTTGTGATAACAATGCGTGTCATAGGCTACGCAGACCGCCAATGCGCATCTTTGTGGTTATTTTGGGCATTGTTCGCGCGAATCGTCATTTTGGACAGTTGGGTATTGTTTTTGTGTTATTTTGGTCATTTTCTCACAGCGCAGTACATGTAACATAATCCATAAATCTACTATAAATTTCGAAAAAAAAGATTGTAAGATTTTTTTTTTGCCAGAAAGATAAAGGTTTTCATTAAATCAACAACAAATACACCATCGGGACAAACCCCCAACTGGCGCTACAACCAGGTTGAAAAACAGAAACAAGCTAAAACACTTAGCTGGTTTGTTTCCTGACTGTTTGACAATACAGAACTGAAAAATTCTATTAAATGAGAATGCAATCGAAGACAACCCAATAAATCTAAATTGCACACACATCTATGAATACAGTAATATCACAATTGACCTTAACACGTAAAAACTATTGGTAGTCCATTGTTCGGATGGAGCACCCCAGCTATCTACTTGCCGGTATCCAGCTATAGACTTGCCGTAAGTGAAGACTCCCCAAGGTTGAACATTCTCCTGTTGTGAAAGGTGAGCTTTTGCAATAACCATTACAACAATATGAGCTTCTATACGCTATTTTGAGAGTCGACCCCCGCAAGGTTATTGCAATAACCTTTAACATTCTCCTATCATAGGCATATTTGTTGAGCGTAATTACAACAAAATTGAGATTTTATTTAAACATCTATACAACAAAATTGAGATTTTATTTTAGTACACTTAATAATTTGACTATTACTATTACTTATACTAGTTTATAGTCCGTGCAAAGTATAGATTATTTATTTTTAATTTATTATAGTGTAGTATATATATAATATTATAAATATTATTTTTTATATATTGTTGGACGGATTCGAATCTTAGAGCTTTGTATATAACAATTTTTAGTATTAAATTCATATTAACATGTTGTTGGTGGTAATCGAACCTTTAACCTTTCTATATAACATTTTTTAGTATTAATTTTAAATTAAAATGATATTGGTGGGATTTAAAATTTAGACCTCTACATATAATAACGTTTAGTATTGTATCTAATGGTCATCATTTATTTGATCTGCAAAACCTAACAATTGTAATGAAAGAGATAATCAAAAAATAAGGAATAATTAAAATTTGGATTAACCAAATTATAAAATATATACATATATACTCCATCTTATTTATTATAGGATAGTATAGATGTTTAAATAAAATCTCAATTTTGTTGTAATTACGCTCAACAAATATGCCTATGACATTATCTATCATCTACAATATAGCAATAGTGCAATACATATAATTACAAAGGCCATGCATAATGCATTTACCTACATTTTTTTTAATATAAACAGCTCATTGTATATCCAGTGGCGGAGCCAGCCCACGGAGTGAGGGAAGACCAAAATGGTCAGTGTGAAATTATTTTTTTATCCCGCGCGAAGCGTGGATTTTTCCCCCCACTAAATCAAAGGGACATTTTATCGAATACTTGGGGAGCGAAGATCATCAATATCACTAATTAACAATTCTAACAGATATATGATATATTCAGATTATATACTAAAATAAAGACACAAGGCAATTGAATAATGGGACTTTATCGAAATCTGCGACACTTTCAAATGTAATGGTGTGACGGATGATGCTATCAGGTTGAGGCTTTTCCCATTCTCTCTGAGGGATAAGGCTAAGAGCTGGCTACACTCTTTGCCACCTGGTTCCATTACTACATGGGAAGATCTTGCTCAGAAGTTCCTTACTAAATTCTTCCCTTTGGCGAAAACTGTAGCATTAAGGAACCAGTTGACTCAATTCCAACAACAATCTGGCGAGACCTTGTGTGAGGCTTGGGAACGCTACAAGGAGATGCTACGGAAGTGTCCTCATCATGGCATGCCTGATTGGATGGTTATTAATGGGTTCTACAATGGGTTGGGAGCACAGTCTAGGCCTTTGCTAGATGTAGCATCAGGTGGAGCTCTGTGGGCGAAGAGCTATGATGAAGCTTATGAACTTATAGAGATGATGACTGCTAATGAATATCAAAATCCAACCCAAAGGCTATCTTAAGGCAAGGCAGCAGGAATTTTGGAAATAGATACAGCTTCAATGATTACGGCTCAGTTGAAAGCTCTTGCTATGAAAGTGGATTCTCTTGCTAATTATAGAGTTCAGCAGGTGGCTAGTGTTTGTGAGTTACGTGCGGGCGCACATGAGACGAATCAGTGTGCTATCTCTTCTGAATCAGCACAGTTCGTGAGTAATTTCCAGAGACCTGCTACACCAGTTCCAGCCACTTATCATCCTAATAATCGGAATCATCCCAATTTCAGCTAGAACAATAATCAAAATACTCAATAATCTTATCAGCAAGCAAGGCCATTCAATCAAGGTTATCAACAGCCTTATGCTCCAAGGGCACCTTATCAACCTCCGGGATTTCAGCAGCAACAGCCCCAGGCTCATATGTGGCAATCATCTAATGATAAATCAGATGATGTGTGGATAGCGGTAAAGAACCTACAAGCTGGCCAGAAAGTCTTGGAAACCCAGATAGGACAGATTGCAAGTGCCTTACTTAGTAGGCCTCAAGGAACTCTTCCTAGTAATACCGAGACTAATCCAGGTAGGAGAGACAACAAAGAACAGGTGAAAGCTGTGACATTGAGATCAGGAAAGGTTACATCAGATCCGAAATCAGCCGCTAAGGAAGATGAAGAAGTGCAGAATCAACAAATTGAAAAATCTGCAGTGCCCGAAATTGAGAAATCTGACTTAGTAGCTGATGAGCTAGATGGTGAAGTAGAGAAGAGCAAGGAACCTGTTAAAGCTTCTGTGGAGCAGTCTACTCAGGTCTACCCTCCTCCTCCATATCCTAGAAGACTCCAGAAGAAGAATTTGGACAAGAAGTTTGCTAAGTTTTTAGAGGTGTTCAAGAAGTTGCAGATTAACATTCCTTTTGCGGAAGCTCTTGAACAGATGCCGAGCTATGCCAAGTTCATGAAGGGTATTCTGTCTCGTAAATTGAAGCTTGATGAATTAGAGACCGTTGCTCTAACAGAGGAGTGTAGTGCCGTTCTGCAACAGAAGTTGCCACCTAAGCTTAAAGATCTGGGAAGTTTCACCATCCCTTGTACTATTGGCAATCTTTCTTTCAGCAAGTGTTTGTGTGATTTGGGAGCTAGCATCAATCTTATGCCCTTGTCAGTCTACATGCAACTTGGTCTACCGGAGCCAAAGCCAACTAACATCTCTTTGCAGCTGGCTGATCGATCTATCACATATCCTAGAGGCATAGTGGAGGACGTTTTGGTGAAAGTTGATAAACTCATATTTCCTGCTGATTTTGTGATCTTGGATTTTGAGGAAGATAAGAAGATTCCCATAATCTTGGGAAGACCGTTCTTGGCTACAGGAAAGACTTTGATTGATGTGCAAAAAGGGGAACTCACCATGAGGGTGCAAGATCAGAAGGTCACTTTTAACGTGTTCAATGCAATGAAATTTCCCTCAGATGAAGAAGAATGCTTGAAGGTGGATCTTGTTGATTCTGCAGTTACTATGGAGATTGAGCAGTTGCTAAAGTCTGATTTGTTGGAAAAAGTGTTAGTTGGTGATTTTGATTTCGAAGAAGAAGAGATATCCGAACAGCTACAACAATTGGATTCAGCTCCTTGGAAAAAGAGATTTAACATGCCTTTTGAATCACTTGGGTTTGCGGAGCTGAAAAATTCTGAGGGGCGTCTTAAACCATTTATTGAGGAAGCTCCTACACTTGAACTCAAACCACTTCCTGAGCACTTGAGGTATGCTTTTCTTGGTGATGCATCTACATTACCTATTATTATTGCTTCTAACTTGTCAGCTAGTGCGGAAGATAAGCTCTTGCGATTTTTGAGGGAGTTCAAGTCAGCAATTGGTTGGACCATAGCAGATATCAAGGGAATCAGCCCTTCTTATTGCATGCATAAAATTCTGCTAGAGGAAGGAGCTAAGCCTACTGTTGAACATCAAAGAAGACTTAATCCTATTATGAAAGAGGTGGTGAAGAAGGAAATTCTAAAGTGGTTAGATGCTGGTATTATCTATCCTATCTCAGACAGTTCTTGGGTGAGTCCGGTTCAATGTGTGCCAAAGAAAGGAGGCATGACTGTTGTTGCTAATGAGAAGAATGAGCTCATCCCTACTCGGACATTCACGGGGTGGAGAGTTTGCATGGACTATCGGAAGCTCAACAAGGCCACAAGAAAAGATCACTTTCCTCTTCCTTTCATTGATCAAATGTTAGACAGGTTGGCGGGACATGAGTATTATTGCTTGCTTGATGGTTATTCTGGCTATAATCAGATTTGCATTGCTCCGGAAGATCAAGAGAAGACTACATTCACATGTCCTTTTGGTACTTTTGCTTTTCGTCGAGTTTCTTTCGGACTTTGTGGTGCTCCTACTACTTTTCAAAGGTGCATGATGGCTATTTTCTCAGACATGATTGGCACGAATGTGGAGGTTTTTATGGATGACTTCTCAGTTTTTGGTACTTCATATGACGAGTGCTTGCATAATCTTGGCTTGGTATTGAAACGTTGTGTGGAGACTAATCTGGTACTTAATTAGGAGAAGTGTCACTTTATGGTGCAAGAGGGGATCATTCTTGGGCACAAGGTATCTAGTAAGGGGCTTGAAGTGGATAGGGCTAAGGTGGAGACAATTGAAAATCTTCCTCCACCTGTTTCTGTTAAAGGAATTCGCAGTTTTCTTGGTCATGCGGGGTTCTATAGGCGATTCATTCAAGACTTCTCCAAAATCTCTAAACCTTTGTGCAACCTGCTGGAGAAGGATGTTCCTTTCAAGTTTGATGATGAGTGCCTTGCAGCTTTTGAGCTTTTAAAGAAGAAGTTGACATCTACACCTGTCATTACTGCACCTAATTGGGAGGAACCATTCGAGCTTATGTGTGATGCTAGTGACTATGCTGTTGGAGCTGTGCTTGGGCAAAGGAAGGATAAAATTTTTCATGTGGTTTACTATGCTAGTAAAACCCTCAATGATGCACAGCTTAACTACACCACTACGGAGAAGGAGTTGCTAGCAGTTGTCTATGCTTTCGAGAAATTCAGATCTTATTTGCTTGGCATGAAAGTGATTGTGTACACGGATCATGCTGCTATTCGATATCTCATGTCGAAGAAGGATTCAAAGCCTAGATTGATTCGTTGAGTGCTTCTTTTGCAAGAGTTTGATGTGGAAATCAAGGATAGGAAATGCACAGAAAATCAAGTGGCGGATCATCTTTCGCGCTTGGAGGACCACGGTATGGATTCACATAACAAATCTCTTATTAATGAATCTTTTCCAGATGAGCAGCTTTTTGTAGTGCAAGATGAAGAGCCATGGTTTGCAGATTATGTGAACTATTTGGTGAGCAATGTTATTCCTCCGGATCTTTCGAGTGCTCAAAGGAAGAAGTTTCTACATGATGTGAAGTGGTACCGTTGGGATGAACCGTTTCTGTTTAGACAAGGAGCAGATCAGATGATCAGACGATGCATTCCGTATAGTGAGACGGAGAGTGTTTTGAGAGATTGCCACTCAACTGTGTACGGTGGTCATTATGGTGGAGAAAAGACAGCAGCTCGTGTGCTTCAAGCAGGTTTCTATTGGCCTACCTTGTTCAAGGATGCTCATCGGTTTGTAATGAGTTGTGATCGATGTCAAAGGGTTGGCAATATTTCTAGAAAGAACGAGATGCCTCTTAACATGCTTCTTGAGGTGGAGATCTTTGATGTTTGGGGAATTGACTTCATGGGACCTTTTATTTCTTCATGCAATAACCAGTACATCTTGCTAGTTGTGGATTATGTGTCTAAGTGGGTCGAGATGAAGGCTTTACCGACCAATGATGCTAAGGTGGTACTGAATTTTCTTCACAAGCAAATTTTCACGCGTTTCGGGACTCCACGTGCTATAATCAGTGATGAGGGGACACACTTCTGTAATCGTCAGTTTACTACGTTGATGGCGAAGTATAATGTCACGCATCGTGTTGCCACTGCATATCACCCTCAAACTAATGGTCAAGCGGAAGTTTCTAACAGAGAGATCAAGAGAATTCTGGAGAAAGTGGTGAATCCGTCTCGTAAGGATTGGTCATTGAGGTTGGATGAAGCTGTGTGGGCGTACAGAACTGCCTACAAGACTCCTCTAGGTATGTCTCCGTTTCAGTTAGTTTATGGGAAAGCATGTCATTTACCTGCAGAATTGGAACACAAAGCATATTGGGCGTTGAAGAAATTGAATTTGGATATCTCAGCTGCGGGTGCAAAACGGTTGCTTCAATTGAATGAACTTGAGGAATTTCGTGAGCAAGCTTACGAAAATAATAAAATGTATAAGGAGAAGGTCAAGAGGTGGCATGATAAAAGGTTGATGCCCAAGGCATTTGTACCGGGACAACTAGTGTTGCTATTTAATTCTCGCCTCAAGCTTTTTCCGGGAAAACTCAAGTCACGGTGGTCGGGTCCGTTTATTGTTAAGATGGTGTATCCACATGGAGCTATTGAAATTTATGAAACAACACCGGATCATACTTTCAAAGTAAATGGACAGCGGTTGAAGCATTACTATGGAGGTTCGTTTGATCGCGAGAAGGTTTCCGCCATTTTGGCGTCAACGTAAATTATCTGAAGAATGTCAAGCTAATGACATTAAATGAGCGCTTCTTGGGAGGCAACCCAAACAATTTTTTGTACTTTGGTGTTAGTATAGGAGTTCTTTCGATAAAAAAAATAATAATATATTTCAGAACAGAGCCGCGCTGACTGCACCACAAAGCTGCCAGCGCCATGTAACGCAGATGCGGACCGCGCCAACAGCCTCGCAGCGCTGCCAGCGCCCTGTCACGCTGCTTCAAGTCGCGCCCCAGCGCTGTCAGCGCGCCTTCCTCCTGCAGTGTACGTTTTTTTTTTGTTAAAACCCCAATTTTCTTCACTCCTTTATTCATTCTCTTATCCTATTTCTATTACATATCCAAATCTTAAACCTATCATCTCCAACTCCTATCCTAACTTAAATTCAAATCCTAAACACACCCCAAATCCTATTCTACATCTAATTTCATCTCAATTATTTACATCTCCTACATATACATAAACCTATACATACACAAACCCTTCTATTTAACCCAAAAATTCTCAAGCTTCATCCATTCAAAGTGCAAAAGGGGAATTAAATTCGAAGTTTTGAGGATTAATCTAGCAATTTCACCTCTTGGATTCAATTGGGTAATATTCTATCTCATCTTTTATTTGAATTTGTGAATTTTGCAAGTTAGGGTTCTTGGGGAGTGTAATTTGGGGGTTCTTTGTTTGGTGAATTGTTTGGAGATTGTTGTTCTTTGTTTGATATTTGTTGATTATGGCTCCGAAGAGACAACGTTTAGTGGGGAGTTGTAGTAGTTATCGTCCATCTACGGATGAGAATACTATTGTGGGAGATGATTTGGCAAGGTTTGTGAATGAGGATGCTAAAGCGGAGTATGTACGGTTAGTTAAAAAGGGGGTTATTCAGGAAATGAGGTTTGTGCCTCGTAATAATGAGGAGATGGTGACGATGATTAATGAGCGGGGTTGGACGTTATTTTGCGAATTTGCTAATGAGGCTCCGTTGGATGTGATTAGGGAGTTTTATGCTAATGCTTCGATAGCAAGGAATAACTCCACGGTTGTTAGGGGTCAGAAGGTGGATTATTCGCCTCGTGCTATTCATTCTTTGATTAGACAACCGCCTAAACCTAGGGGTGCTACAGATTGGGGGAAAATGACGAGAGATGACGTTGATCTTAATGAGATTGTTGGTGAGCTATGTATTCCAGGTTCGGAGTGGAAGTGTAGAGCAGGTACCACCGAGAAGTGTACTTTCCCGGCTCAATCATTGTCTAAGTTTGCACGGGCATGGTTCTATTTCATCAGTTCTAGTATCCTTCCATCATCCCATGTTTCCGATGTTACCGTTGATAGAGCTATTCTACTATGGGGTATTCTCAAAGGTGAGTATGTTGACCTAGGGTACCTTATTAATCAAAATATTCTTCGATATGTGGGAAGTAATTCGTCGGCTAGTATTCCTTATGCTTCTATCATTGCGTACTTTTGTGATGCGTCGAAAGTGAAATGGTTCGAAGGTGAGCCGGTGCATACACCTCTGAGTTCTATTAATGATGTTTCTATTGATAGGATGGGGGAATGGTCGGGCGGCATTCCTCATCCTAGGGGTCTCGGTTTTATAGTTGGTGGTGCTGGTGGTCAGGGAGCGGGCGATCCGCCACATGTTTCTAGG
This sequence comes from Kitagawia praeruptora, assembly GCA_037693485.1. Taxonomy (NCBI): domain Eukaryota; kingdom Viridiplantae; phylum Streptophyta; class Magnoliopsida; order Apiales; family Apiaceae; genus Kitagawia; species Kitagawia praeruptora. Next base: position 153,809,287 of record CM075344.1, on the reverse strand, counting down.
GCACCAAGAGTGGCTATGGCGGGTTCTCAGCGGCGTATGGTGGATATGTCAGTATTTGATTCTTATTTTCGTCGAATGACTAGACGGTTGGATGCTATGCATGTGAGCAGTCGTCAGTATTTTGAGGACATGGGTGTAGCTTTGGAGGCGAAGTTTCAGTCACCTAGTACTCCGGTTCAGTGGCCTATATTTGGAGCTCGGACTCCGTATCCTCCACCTGATTCTTCGGACGAGGATAATGAGGACGATGAGGGTGATGACAGCGAGGACGAGTAGGTATGTTCTACTATCCCTTGTATTTACTTCCATTCAATGAGGGCATTGAATATTTTAAGTTTGGGGGTGATTTGGGGGATTAGTAGTTGTATGTATTGTTGTATTTTGTGTTCATATAGGATATCATGTTTGCATAGTAGTGATAGTTCATGCATGATTGTTATGTACGTATTATCTACGTGTGTTCATATAGGACATTTTGTTTTATTTTCGTACACCATGTGAGTTTTCATTTAGTTGCATTTTCATGGCATGCATATTTCATGATCCTTTAGGACGAGCTGATTCTGATTGATATGTGGATGTTGATTTGGGTGTGATGATGATGAGTAGAGGGCTGATTTATAGTTTCTATGAAATTGACTTGCATGTTACGGGAACAAAATTAATTTCACAATCTCATTGGGGTGCTTTTGGGCTAGGTTAGGGTCATGCCTGTTGGATGTTTTGAGATTTAATCACTTGTTTATATTTAGAATTTTCGTTATTCCCTTTATAGCGTAGGAACATTAAAGTCTAAGTTTAGGGGAAAACAGGAATTTCATGCTAAGTTGTTAATAAGGCTAGGTGTCAAATGGCTAGTAGCCGGCTCATATTTATATGAGTAGTCTAGAGTTGGAAATGAGAAAGGCTCATTCCAGATTGCGAAAAAAGTCAAAAAAAAAGGAAAAAAAAGAGTCATTAGTTTGTTGTTTTGTATGCAAAATTAACCAGAGTGAGCTCTTTAATACTCGAGTAATTAAGTCTGAGGGGACTTAGTCCTAGTAACCTAAAGCCCTTGTGGTTTGGGATTGCTGACCTAACACTCGCTACATGGGTATTATTGTATAAGCCTTTTGGGGTCTCATTCATTGCACGATTAAATAAGCATGTGTATTGTATATAGTATTATGTGTCATAGTAATAAAGCATGAGTTTCTGTCTACCTTGGATAAGGGTGGAGGTGTTCCTAGGTTATGAAGTGTCTACAGTCTATTCTGTTTATAAACCTGTGATTGTCTTGGCGGAAAGCATGTATGATTTTTGACCTAGTTTTGGGAGTATTTCGGATGAGCATTGCACACACGCACGTTTCTGTTCATGTATTTGTTAGTATACGGGGACTTAGTCGAGCTCTGCTTGGATTTGTTGCATTCTTTGAGATATTTGCTTGTTAGTTGGTTTTTGTGAGTTGAAGGGGATCTTGCATTTTCATTTAGTTGCATTCATGCGTTGCATTGCATTAGGTTAAATGGATTTTGTGGGTACATTCGCTATAGGCCCTCATGAGACCTTACTCGTCCACTAGGGCTGCCTAGGGGTTTAAAGGGCTTGTTGCATATGCCAAATGCAACCGTGATCACCTACGGAAGTGGTACTAGTTAGTTAGTTGTAATTGTTTATGCTTGAGGACAAGCATCGGTTTAAGTTTGGGGGTGTGATAAGTGGATTTTATATCCACTTGGAACATTCTAATTCGGCTTAAATTGATAGCTTTGGCCTCAAGTTTGTGGTAGTTTTGATGTGTTTTGTTTAATTGTGCAGGGTTGAAGAAATATCGATTAGAGGTGTAGTTTCCGTCATTTTTGGAGCGTTTTGTGGAGTTGATTGATGATATAGAATGAAGAATGGTGGCTAATGTCAACTCCTAAGAAGTATACAAGTCATTAAGAATGAAAGACGGAAGCTCATGCAAAAGGAACGGGAAGAAAAGATGAAAAAACGAAGAAAAATCAAGTTTTCGCAGAACGCAGCCATGCTAACAGCCCCGCAAGGCTGTCAGCGCCAGTTCCAGCAGTTTGAAGCAAGGCTGACAGCGCCCCAAGGCTATCAGCTTCGTGCTCTGCTGTGGGAAAGTTCCAGAATTGCCCTTTTTCGAGCTGAAATTGATTTCTAAGTGATTTCTGACTCCTAAATCGAATTTTAGATGTATTTTAAGATATTTTCTTGCTGGGCAAGATATCTAGAGGCTATATAAACACATCCAAACCCTTGTAATCATATAGATCATATAATTACATATCATAGCTTAGTTTTGCAAGAGAGAAAAGGAGAGAAGGATTCAACGCTCGGTGACAAGCACGAATCTAGATCTACTTCATCTTTTGTATACGTTGGATTATAGATTTGTTTTCTCAACTCTTTATTTTTATAATATTATTACTTCTTTCTTCTATATCTTGTTATTCATCATGTTTTCATCAAATCCCATGACGATGAACGGTTCAATTATGAGGTAAATCGTTGTCATGGGAATCTAACGGATTTATTTATGGAACTTAGTATCTTGGTGCTTTAAAGATCTGTGTGTGGTGAATAATTGATATCCTCGTATGGTTATGCTTAATAGATAGATGCGTCGCGAACATCTAATTTGTTAATCTCTTGTGAAGTGAAAGTGGATCTTGAGATTTAGAACTTGCCATGCTAGCATAGGTTCATAATTGTTTATCAATATGATTTGTGGTGTGAGATGAAAATACTTATACTGCCCTGTGTGATCTTAATGGATAACTTGTTCTTCAACCGTTATGTTTTCAAATTCTATAGACATATAGGGTCTAAGCATAATTGGTGTCTATTCATCTTCTATCTCTTTTGTAGATGTTTGTTTAGTTTGGTATGTGTATGCTGACAGGTAGCGTATACTTGTTTCGTGTTATCCGATCAGATATCAAAACCATTGCACATAGTGATTAAAGGCGTCAGATCTAAGGGAAGTATTTAATGAAGTTAGGATCCCATGTTTATTCTCATATTAGTAATTCAATTTCAAATCTCTTAGTTAATTTAATTCTTAGTTTAATTCTTTGCATCTTAGTTTAAATTAGATAATCAAACCCAAATTTGTTACTTTTCTTAGCAGTGAATTAAAACCATACATTGTTGCATAGGCATATTTACTGATTGAAACTTAACCAGATCTCTGCGGAACGAACTTAATCTATATTACTTGTGACTACGTGTGCTTGCGTGACTTTGTGATAACAATGCGTGTCATAGGCTACGCAGACCGCCAATGCGCATCTTTGTGGTTATTTTGGGCATTGTTAGCGCGAATCGTCATTTTGGGCAGTTGGGTATTGTTTTTGTGTTATTTTGGTCATTTTCTCACAGCGCAGTACATGTAACATAATCCATAAATCTACTATAAATTTCGAAAAAAAAAGATTGTAACATTTTTTTTTTGCCAGAAAGATAAAGGTTTTCATTAAATCAACAACAAATACACCATCGGGACAAACCCCCAACTGGCGCTACAACCAGGTTGAAAAACAGAAACAAGCTAAAACACTTAGCTGGTTTGTTTCCTGACTGTTTGACAATACAGAACTGAAAAATTCTGTTAAATGAGAATGCAATCAAAGACAACCCAATAAATCTAAATTGCACACACATTTATGAATACAGTAATATCACAATTGACCTTAACACGTAAAAACTATTGGTAGTCCATTGTTCGGATGGAGCACCCCAGCTATCTACTTGCCGGTATCCAGCTATAGACTTGCCGTAAGTGAAGACTCCCCAAGGTTGAACATTCTCCTGTTGTGAAAGGTGAGCTTTTGCAATAACCATTACAACAATATGAGCTTCTATACACTATTTTGAGAGTCGACCCCCGCAAGGTTATTGCAATAACCTTTAACATTCTCCTATCATAGGCATATTTGTTGAGCGTAATTACAACAAAATTGAGATTTTATTTAAACATCTATACAACAAAATTGAGATTTTATTTTAGTACACTTAATAATTTGACTATTACTATTACTTATACTAGTTTATAGTCCGTGCAAAGTATAGATTATTTATTTATTTTTAATTTATTATAGTGTAGTATATATATAATATTATAAATATTATTTTTAATATATTGTTGGACGGATTCGAATCTTAGAGCTTTGTATATAACAATTTTTAGTATTAAATTCATATTAACATGTTGTTGGTGGTAATCGAACCTTTAACCTTTCTATATAACATTTTTTAGTATTAATTTTAAATTAAAATGATATTGGTGGGATTTAAAATTTAGACCTCTACATATAATAACGTTTAGTATTGTATCTAATGGTCATCATTTATTTGATCTGCAAAACCTAACAATTGTAATGAAAGAGATAATCAAAAAATAGGGAATAATTAAAATTTGGATTAACCAAATTATAAAATATATACATATATACTCCATCTTATTTATTATAGGATAGTATAGATGTTTAAATAAAATCTCAATTTTATTGTAATTACGCTCAACAAATATGCCTATGACATTATCTATCATCTACAATATAGCAATAGTGCAATACATATAATTACAAAGGCCATGCATAATGCATTTACCTACAATTTTTTTTTTAATATAAACAGCTCATTGTATATCCAGTGGCGGAGCCAGCCCACGGAGTGAGGGAAGACCAAAATGGTCAGTGTGAAATTATTTTTTTATCCCGCGCGAAGCGTGGATTTTCCCCCCACTAAATAAAAGGGACATTTTATCGAATACTTGGGGAGCGAAGATCATCAATATCACTAATTAACAATTCTAACAGATATATGATATATTCAGATTATATACTTAAACAAAGACACAAGTCAATTGAATAATGAGCAACAAAATCATAAATCATCTAAGAACACAAAAGAATTAATTCATTAGGGGAGAAATTTCAAATGAAAACAAGTAAAAACTTACCAAGAGGCTGTGAGGGAGGGCCTGGACTTGAAATTTTGGTATGGGCTAAGTTAAAAAAAAAAAAAAAAAGGGCAAATTTTTTTTTTCAGGATGGGCACAGGCCTGTGTTATAGAAATGGGGGTCTTGTATAAAAACCTATAAACTAGGAAACTCACGCACACACCCTGGAGTCGAACCCCTGAGTCAAAGGAGCCCAGTGACTCAACCACTGCACCAACATGTTGTTGGTGGGTCTTGTATAACATTTGTTATAATTTCAATAACTACTTATTTCCGAAAGAAATAAAACCAGTAACTTTATGTTACAGTATCTTGTTTAGGTTGCTGAATAATTGTACTATCAACTACGGAGTACTAATTTAATTTTTGCATTATTAAGAACAACATCTACATTTATACAAATTAGCCTCCATACATCAAATCATTCGTCATTAAATATCTTTGGATATGATAACGAAATGATTTCCGAATGGACGGGAAACCCGTCATTATCGAAATTATGAACCTCTTAAGTACCAATACCGAGGCCGAGCCCGGACATCAATGCATCATATTTCATGAACTAGTCGATAAAGTCGTACTCCCTCCGATTCATTATATAATGCACTTAACTTTAGGTGCTTTGAATATATAGTTAAAATTATTACTTTTTAAAATTTCTTTTTCTAAATAAAAATTAAAATATTATATTTTTATTCAAAAAAAGAAAAATTAAAAAATAATTATTTTAGCTATGTAGTCAAAGCACCTAAAGTTACGTGCAGAAAAGTCAAATGACTTATATAATGGACCGGAGGGAGTACTTCGCAGCGACGTTACAATATTTTTAAAAAAATATAATACATTTACGTTATATTATAATATTAATATTAAATTTTAATAATTAAATAATCTTCTTTAATGAATCGATTTCTTGTTAAACACGACTCTTTCGATTGAGCCGCTCTCTCGGTCAAACCGAAATCCCAACTTTAACATATATTATAAAGACTTATATAAAAAATTTTAACCAAAAAATCGAACCGTAAAAAATAAAATAAAATATGACATCATTATCAAATTATAATAGCTAGTACAATCTTTTCCAGTGAACCGTCTTCCCGTTAAATACGTTTCGAGCCGCTCTTATTTGGAACCGAAATTCTAACTTCATTATATAAAGAGAGTGAATTCTAATTTATAATTTCTCTAGACTTTCTAAAATTTATGGAGTTTTAGAAAATGAAAACACATCTTATTTTCTGTTATTTTATAGATATTTCTGTATTTATTTAGGATTCCTGCATGAGAATGTTCTTTTATTATATTAACACATCAATTCTTTTATTTTTAAATACGATGACTTTTTTATGACAATATTATTAGATTTATGAATAAATTTTCCTAATATAAGTATAATTAACTTATATAAAAAATATATAATTTAAGAAGATCGTATTTTCTATAAAATATTTAATTATATGTTTGCTATATATATTCAAACACCTATTATACTTCTAATAGAACTTTTATTTATATGTTTTTTCTAAAAATTTGAACTCCCATTCTCTATAAATTCGAACTCCCATTTACTTCCAACAAAACTTTTAATCATATGCCTTATAAATATTTATTATACTTCCAATAAAACTTCTAATCATATGTCTCCCTATAAATTCGAACTCTTTTTCTCTGTAAATTCGAACACCTATTCTACATCTAATGTGTTAAATGATATTTTTATATTTATTAGTGTTTAAAATTCTAAAATCTATAATATATTTAATTATATGTCTGCTCTATATATTCAAACACCTATTTTACTTCTAATAGAACTTTTATTTATATGTTATTTCTAAAAATTCGAATTCTTATTCTCTATAAATTCAAATTCATATTCTACTTCCAATAGAACTTTTAATCATATGCCTTATAAATACTTATTCTACTTCCAATAGAACTTGTAATCATATGTCTTCCCTATAAATTCGAACTCTTCTTCTCTGTAAATTCGAACACCTATTCTACTTTTAATATGTTAATTGATATTTTTATATTTATTAGTGTTTAATATTCTAAAAGTCTAGAAAATTAAAAAAATAAATTGAAACGATGTTAGAGCGACACCTAAGCTCCCATGTATCCTCCTTTATATATATATATATATATATCCCACTCTAGGGAGACCCATATTATATAGAGAATTGGAGAGAACCAATCTTAGCCATCCAATTATTTAATGGCAAAGCTGTAATTTAGTTTAAAAGTCAGGATATTTTATAAATTAAATAAAAAACCGAAATACACGCGACCACGCCTCAAGCTTTCTCTGCAAACAATAATACACACACTATACACACACAAATTCAACGAAAAAACAACCAGAAACATCTTCAAATACAGATCCAGGTTCATCTTCAAATTGAGTTTTGCTCGTCAATTACAAAACCAAAAGGTAATGATTCTACATTTATTTTTTTGACTTGAATTCATAATTCAACTAGTTTTTTTTCGTTATTTCTTCAGGTTAATCTCAATCGACTAGAGAAAAGTAGAGATTAAGATGTTCCCGAGGAGAATAGGTACTATTAGGTGATTTTGTTTTTTAAAAATGCATATTCATGTTTAACCTGATGTGATTCTATAGGTATTTGTTGATGTTAGTCAATTTTTCTTGCTTATAACTTTGATTCTGTTGTAGAATGCGAGCTTATAGTTAATTTTATGTGTAACTACATCTGTTATAATAAATGTTTCTATAATAGAACCAGTTTTGTACAATTCTGGATCTAAACTAGATTCATGTATGAATTTATTTTTTGCCAAAATTTTGTTTTTAAATTAAGGTCTCGTAATAGAATCACTTTTGTAAAGTTCTGGTTCTAGAGTGGATTCATGTATGAATTTATTTTTTACCCAAAATTTTGTTTCGAAATTAAGGTTCTGTAATAGAACCAAGAAATATGAAGTTGAGCTTGAACAATAGAACTAATTTAGTTCTTTATTAGCTAGTTGATGTTAAGGGATTTTGTGTATAAATCATAAGGTATAAATTGTGGTTCTGTAATAGAAACGAAAGTAAAACTGTATTTCTATAATAGGGGCATTTACAATTTTATCTTTGCAAAATTAGGTTTTAAATTAAGGTTTTGTAATAGAAACAAATTTTTTAACTATATATACGCCCATTTATAGTTTTTGATTCTGTATACTAAGCTACATTGTCCTTCTCTACTTATACAACTTTACGTGTTTATGTGTTATGATTTTAATGTCATCTTTTCTTGCTTAAATTTTGATTCTGTAGTAGAATGCTAATTTAATAGCTAATTGAAACTTATTCGCTAATTATTACATAGTGGACTTGTAGTTTGTAATAGAACCAAAGTTTACTAGGTTTTACACTTAAATCTTGTTTATAGCTTCATCTATATTTGGAGGTCTGAAATTTGGTTCTACAGTAGAACAACTATTTGTAAATTTTAATTTTTGTGTATATTTGTACATTTGGTTCTGATCTAATGTGTTCTAATATGGAATCATTAGGTGATCCAGTGTATTTTGAGGTGCAAATCAATCTAAGTCTCTTTTGGTCCCAGGTAATTCAGCATACAAAGCAAATTCAATTTACTTTTCTAATGATTCTAAGACTTATTTAATTGATTCTACAACAATTTTTACTTATACAACAAAACTTGTGCATATAGAGGTTGATTATATAATAGAATCAATTTTTATTTTTAGTTATTGAGGTGTCTTCTATAGTAGAATCAATATTTATATTTTGAGCCTATGAGCTCATGTATTAGAATCATACTTATGAGTTTATGGTAGATGAGTCACATTCTATGGAGATCCACTTTATATGGAGTACCATGGAGATCCATAATCTAACCATTAAAATAACTAACGGTCTGGATTAAAAGAATAAAAAAATTTAAAAACAGCACGCACAACACACGCACTTAGTGAGAGAGATCGAGAGCGAGAATAGCGAGAGAGAAGGAAAGACTATCTCGAAGCCGAATTATTGCGAGCATCATTTTCGGAAAAGGTAATTTTTGATTAATATACTTGTGTATGTATATATGCAATATTAATTTCTGGTTCTACATCTATAATTTCAACTTTGTTTAGATCTGATTCTACGTATATTAGGTTGTTTCTAAGATTGAATCAATTTCTTATATCCGATTATACATGGATATTAGGTTGTTTATAAGTTTGAATTAATTTCATAGATTGGATAACCTAAATTTTTGATGTTGTGCTTTGAAATTTTGTTTCTGGTTTTATAATAGAACCTAAATTTTTGATTAATTTGTAAAATTGTGGTTCTAAAGTAGAAGCATTAAGGTAGTTTTATGAAATTAGTTTTAGTGTATTAAATTAAGATATAAATTGTAGTTCTGAAATAGAACCGATTTTGTTAAATTCTGGTTCTAGAGTAGAGTTATGTATAATTCTGTCCTGATTTATAAAAAATTTTAAAATTTTGGTTTTGTTATGGTATGCACTGACTTGGCCAAGGCCGATTGCTTTATTGTGGCAGCTGCTCGGCGTGCTGATCGTCTTAAGTCTTTATACAATGAAATCAATGAAATTTCTACTACTACTCGAGCCATTGCCATTGAGCTGGATGTCACTGCCAATCGATTAGTTATCGAAGCCGCTACACAAAAAACATGGGCCATCTTTGGACATATTGATGTTTTGATCAACAATGGTGGAATTAAAGGTACCATCTCTGTTACCTGCCCTCATCGCTGGATTTACAAATGATAATACTTTGAATAATACTTTTAAGTATTACCATATTTGTTTAAATGATTAGTTAAATTTGGATAATACTTTGAGGCCAAATATCTACTCAAGTGTGTTTAATATTTCTAAAAAAATTCTTATTAACTTTTAAGTAATTGACGTACTAGTTAAATCATTTAGTCCATACCATAACATTAAGAAACTAACAAGTATCATTATGTTTGTTCCAAAAAAAAAATAAGCAACATTATGTCAAGTCGATATATTAGCAAATTGCTCTTTTGAAAATCATATTTGTAATTTGAGTGGTTCATATTTTTTACATTAATGTTTGAACTTGTATGTTCCTTCGATTTTAAATGAGGCTGTTGATGCTGATTGGCACAGGAACGATAAATTTGACACCCTCACTGCTTCCTATATGCACACAGTAAGCTCGCTGACCAACACAGCTATTGGTGCTGAGGTTACTCATAGATTCTCAAGCAACGAAAACACACTTACAATCGGTACGCAGCACGCATTTTACCCCTTGACTATCGTGAAAGCTCGGGTGAACAATTACGGAATAGCAAGTGCTATGATCCAGCACGCATGGTGCCCGAAGTCCCTCGTTACTATTTCCGGTGAAGTGGATACCAGGTTCATTGAGAAGAGTGCCAAGGTTGGGATTGCTCTGGCCCTCAAGCTATGAAATCTTTTCTAAGACAAGTGAGGTTGCAGTCTTGTTTTTGCATAACTCAGAGCTAGCAAATAGATTTAGTTTTCTTTTTTGGACAGTACTAAGCTATTTTTTGTAGAATTCTTGTTCTATTAAAGTGGTAGTATTGGTTCCAGTGCACCTGGTGAGCGTGGAATTAAAAAATAATTTTAAGTTGGTGACACAAACCAACGTTCTCAGTTCTTATTGTGAGTTCTATGATTTCTGCTATATGTGTGTGTGCTTGCGATTGTGTTATTAATGTGTGCTGCTCGAGACTTCTATTTGTTTTTTACATCATATCTTGTGCATCCCACAATGCTGAGGAAGGTTCAGGATTTTGTCAGTGTAGATAACATGTTCATGATATGGGCAGGCTGTTATTAAGCTAGAAACTATACTGATGATTTTCTTTTTTCGTGGAAATAAGCCCCGAGGGACGAGGGTACATGAATATAATTTCAGCATAGTAAAGTATGCGAGAAATCCTGAAGGGGAACATGATATTTGGACATGAGAAGAGGATAGAGGCAAGATTATTCCCAGATCTTTGGACCTTGATTTGTTCTATCTGTATTGTTTCCACGTACTGATACAAACTATTGTCAATAAGAGCACTATTATTTGCTTTATAATATAATATAAAAGGTCTATTAACGTATCTAGGATTCTTATTCTTGCTGGATTATCTTTTATCTTGGACAAATCAAGGAAGATCAACTTTAATCATAAACAAATTGAGCAAATATGGAAAACGAATCTCCTGGTCGACAGAAGGATTTGTTCTATCAAATGCTTGTTGGTGATAATTTGGTAAACTGATGGGTAAAACATTGTGGACTCTAAAATGATAATGGATAGATACAAAGAGGTAATCTTTTCGGACAAAATAAATTTACTTCAATGAACTTCAATTCCTCTTCCATTACAATCTCTAAATCTAGCATCAACATCTTCACGCGTTCCTCCAATTCTTTGCAAATGGGCCGTCAAAATATATCTTATAACCAAGAAAGAAAAATAGTACATTACAAGTAGGGGACAAGAAACAGATACCCCCCAATCAAGTGCTACATATGCTTTACCCTGTGGTTTTGGTGATGGAAATTGTTGATGATAGGGAGAAGCATGAGAATCGTTAGGTATTGAGAGGCTCCTTGGATGTTGCTGGCCATTTCTTGAAAATGATCCGGCCAGTGTTCGAATGCCATTTGACCCATTTCTAGTATTTAGGCTCGATCCAGTTCGGTCAGCTTAAACAGTCTAAAAGTAGTATGATGAGCTGGCCATATCTTTTAGGTTTGGTAGATGCTTCATGATTTCAACAACTTCACTCATAAGAGGCCTGACTTTTGGGTCCCGGCTAAGGCACCGAGCAGCCAAATGTGCAGCTTTTTGTGCACCTTTTATCGAAAAATGACCTTCAAGGTGATGGTCGATTAACTTGTAAAATCTTCTTCTTTCTCCTAAATGAGGCCGCGCCCATTCTACAAGATTGTGTTCGCCATTTGGGCGGTTCTTATCCATTGATCTTCTACCGGTCAGAATTTCAAGTAGAACCACCCCAAAGCTGTAGTCATCACTTCTGGATGTGAGATGTCCTAAATGAAAGAAAAAAGAATCTTATCAGTGAAAGAAAGTACTCTTGTGGAATCCAGATTATAGTCTGTATATCGCATGCAGATGTTACCAGTATATGTTACTCAACAATTTGTAGAAATTCTTGTGTAAGTTAAGAATAGACCTTTAAAGAGAAATAAGTTACAAATGTTATTGTTTACACAAAATCACGCAAGCGTACGTGGTCACAAGTAATATAGATATAAGTTGAGTTCGTTCCCACAGAGATCTGGTTATGGTTTCAATTCAGTTCATGCACCTATGCAACAATGTATGATTATTATCCACTGCTAAGACAAATAACAAATATGGGTTTTAACTATCTAAATTAAACTAAGATGCAAATTAATAAACTAAGAATTAATTAACTAATGAGAATTAAAATCGAATTACTTCTACAAGAGAAAACATGGTATCCTAACTTCATTAAATACTTCCTTTAGAGATCATGCCTTAATCAATATATGTGATGGTTTTGATATCTGATCGAATAACACGAAACAAGTAAAAGTTACCTCTCGGTATACTAGTACCAATCTACGCATACATCCACAAAAGAGATAGAAGATGAATAGTCACCTATTATGTTTAGACCCTATATCTCTATAGAATTTGAAAACATAAAGGTTTAAGAACAAGTTATCCACATTGATCACATAGGGCAGCATAATATCTCTATTAATGCAACAAATCATGATGTTAAAACATCAACCTATCCTATGCTAGCATGGCAAGTTCTAAATCTCAAGATCCACTCTCGTTTCGCAAGAGATTAACAAATTAGATGTTCATGATGCATCTAAATACATGAAACACAACCATACGAGGATGTCAATAATTCATCACACACATATCAATAAAGCAATCAACTACTAAATTCCATAAATAAATCCGTTAGGACCCCATGACAACGATTAGCTCATGATCGAACTTCTCATCGTCACGGGGTCTAATGAAAACATGATGTAAAACAAATACAATGATATAAATTTCTGGTGTGTTGTGTGTTGTCGTGGTCTTCTTTTTCTGTCCCCCAAGATGTGTATTTATAGCCCCAATTTGCCTCTCCATCAAGCAATTGCCATCTTTGAGTTGGAATAGAATTGTGGCAATTTCCATCTTTAAACGGGATAGGATTTGCAAATTCCATGCGTAATACTGATTCTGGAATGTTCCCACCGTCCAGGCCAATTACCATATTGATTAGAAGTAGGAATTGTGGCAATTTCCTGTTTAGAATTGAATTCTAGCAATTTCTGTTGATTCTGAATTGAAGGAAAATTCTCTTCAATAATTCTGGACTCCGGACCACCTTAGAATGATAGAAAATTCCATTATCTTCGCGTGGGCAGTTGAATCATCCAAAACGGACTTGTAGAACTCAAGATATGGCCAAAACAAAAATCAGAAATTTTGGCTGATTTTCCCGCGCCCGCGCGCCCGCGCCGCCCGCCGCGCGCTACTGTTCATTCCCGCGCGCCCGCGCCCGAAATCAGCACAAATTAGGCGCGGCCGCGCCCGACCTATTGTTCATTTGCTGATTTTGCTCTATTTTCTTCGTTTTAACTCCGATTTTCATTCCGTTTCTTCCGGCACTCTCGCAATTTGATGTACTTTCATTCTTTAAGCTCAAAACCCACCAATTAAACATGGAACACATCATCCCACATCCGACTCTTATTCCTGCACAAATTCACTACAAACACATAAAAAACACCACATACTTGAGTCCAAGTCATCAATTCAAGTCGATACGAAGCATTCCAAGCGGATATAACATCCACTTATCACACCCCCAAACTTAAACCGATGCTTGTCCTCAAGCATAAACAACTAACACTACCTAATTAGTACCACTTCCGTAGGTGATCACGGTTGCATTTGGCATATGCAACAAGCCCTTTAAACCCCTAGGTAGCCCTAGTGGACGAGTAAGGTCTCGTGAGGGCCTTTAGCGAATGTACCCACAAAATCCATGTAACCTAATGCAATGCAATGCATGAATGCAACTAAATGAAAATACAATTAATCTAGTACTAATATCCTACCATACCTTCAAATCCTCTCATGCCATATCAACTTAAGAATCAAAGTAAATACGCAATGTCTTGGTGTCGAAAGTGCAAGTATTCACATAGTCTACTCAATAAACATGCATAAGTTCTCACAAGTCCATGTCAAGTGTAAGAATAAGTTAGTAAACATGCTAAGCCTACAAGAGTACATCTTTGAGACAAAACTCGGGATCTCATACGCAAAAACAAGCAAACACTCACAATCCACTCACAAAAGAATATTCACTCAAGAACAAGGGTAAGTGTATCACTCAATTCCAACAAAACCATAAGCATGCTTGACATTTGGTATCAATCTAACTCTTAACACAACATACATCAATGACGATAATCAAAAGGTCTTTATTTGGGTTGTAACGGGGCTAGGGACAAGGTATGTCAAATAAGCCAAAACAGGTGAAGTGTCAAAAGCTAGTAAGTACCATAATAAATCATACACAACACCCTATTTCCCCCCCACATAATTTTTACTAAAACAACACTCGACTAGTCGACTGAAATAGGATCGTAACAAACACAAACATGCTCTCATAATATATATTTTTTCTTTTTTTTCATATTTTTTTCATATTTTTTTCTTTTTTTTCTTTTTTTTTCTTGTTTTTTTTTCCTTTTTTTTTAGAGCTAAATATAACATAAACAATAATATAAATAATAAACAATGATCCCACAATTTTATTACACAAGCCACTATCAAGTAAACAACCAAACCCAATTTTCAATATTTCCCCCAAAAGTAAAACCAACAATAAACCCCTCCTTGCACACCTTATTACTCCCTTAAGCACTCTACTAGCCTTTGACAATGCGGGTTCAAATTAATGTAAGGCCAATACAAGAAAAAGGTCGAGGCAAATAATGTGGTATGTCACCGAAAAATAGGATTAAGCTCAACGGGTTAACTAATTGATCATATAAATATGGTGTGGTAATATGGGAAAATATGCGGTTATTCCTAATGCCTTTATCATTTTAATCGTCAAATAATGTCATGCGTTTCAAGAAAGACCTCAAACAACTGCTAGCAATGCAAACAATCCGTGGACACTCAAGCAAACGAATAAATTGCAAATATGCAATAAGGCTCAAAAACTCACTTGGTGGAAAAACAAACTCAATCCCAAGCAAAAATCTCTCTAATGCACCGACTTGTATTCAAAGCATGCAAACTAAATCATCTTGCACATATTCATGTCCTTCTAATCACTTACAACATTCAATAAGTCTACTAGCTTCAACTTACTAGTGTATGTGTGTGCACAAGAACAAAGCATATCACTTCTCAATCAAAAGCGTCAACAACACAAAATTCCTATCAAGCATGGGTGCAAATGCAACTATTATGAACTCACATGATATACGAACATAAAAACAGAATGTCCTATATGAAACAAACGTAGATAACACGAACATAAATGCATAATTTACTACTACTAATATGCAAAGCATGAAATCATACATGAACACACAATACAACAACTACTAATCCCTCAAACCACCCCCAAACTTAAAATATTCAATGTCCTCATTGAATGGAAGTAAATACGAGGGAAAGTAGAAAACATACCTTGGGTTGCCTCCCAAGAAGCGCTTCTTTAACGTCAATAGCTTGACGTTACTTCCAAGCCTCCATTAAGGATGATAATAGTTGGCCTGGTCATCTCTTCGCGTGACTTCATCGTCATCACGGCGGCACACTTTTTGCTCCTTCTCCTTGTTTGGCATATTCATGTAGCAACTATATCCTACTCCAATGCCATCATCTGTTGACCCAAAATCTGTCAATTTGTAGAACAACACACATTCGCGGGCTTTGCTTGAATGTAATGGAGGAGGGTAAATGTAAGTTGCTGAAGCCTTTGGTTCCTCAAAGAGAACTTCCTCCATTGGCTCTAATGCGCTACCTCCATCTTTATACTCTGAGACAAGTAGAAGACCTGCATCTTGCCCATGTTCATCAGCCTCTTGGTACGTACATACCAATTCTTGAAATTTGCGTAGCTCAACAGTGTCTGTCCCAAATAGTGCCCTTTCCAAATCATCTACCATCCTAACATGATCAAATTCCTCACACGGCTTATGAACGCTCACCTCACCTTGGAATTTGTCTTCCTCAATAAAAGACTCAATTGCACTATCCTCAAGATTTGACCATGAAACAACCTCATCAATCAGCACCTTAGAATCCCAGAGATCAGCCAAGCCGAGCGACTCACACTCTTCCTCCTCATCACTATCCACCACAGGTTCTGACAAAATAGAATTTTCTTCTTTTTCTATAGGATCCTGATCATGAATTCCTTCTTCATCCTCAATTGCTGAATTCTGATCGTTCGTGACTTTTCCAGATCTGAGTGTTATGACATTAACCTGCTCCATGCCATCTTATTTTCCTGGATTCACCTCTGTGTCACTAGGAAGAACTCCCGGTGGTCCGTTGATAAAGGCACTTGCACTTTGCCTAATCTGATTCTCCAATGTCTTGAGAGATACCGCCTGACTTTTAATCATCAACCTCAATTCATCCAATTCAGATTTTTCATTCGAAGATTGACCATCATCCCCATGAAACTGTTGCTGCTGAAAATCTTGATTGTTGCTCCAGCCGAAATTGGGATGATAGGTAGTTGGAGCTGGTTGCGAAGGTTGCTGGAAGTTGCTCACAAACTGTGCCGATTCAGAAGATATGGCACATTGACTCGTCTCATGTGCGCCCTCACATAGCTCACAGACACTAGCAACTTGAGGCACCCCATGTTTTGACATAAAATCCAATTTCTTATTAAGTGTCTCTAGCTGAGCTGCTAGAGCTGTGACTGTATTAACTTCCAGAATTCCTGCTAATTTGCCTTGTGATAATCTCTGAGTTGGATTCTGGTATTCATTCGCAGCCATCATCTCAATCAACTCATAAGCTTCCTCATAGCTCTTAGCCCATAAAGCTCCACCTGATGCTGCATCTAGCATGGGTCTTGACTGTGCACCCAAGCCATTATAAAAATAGTTAATCACCATCCAATCAGGGATCCCATGATGTGGACACTTCCTTAGCATCTCCTTATATCGCTCCCAAGCCTCGCACAAAGATTCTTCAGACTGCTGTGAAAATTGAGTAATAGCGTTCCTGATTGCTGCGGTCTTTGCCATGGGGAAAAATTTAGTGAGAAATTTCTGAGCAAGATCCTCCCATGTCAAAATAGAACTTGCTGGTAGAGAGTACAACCAGCCCTTAGCTTTATCCCTCAAAGAGAATGGGAAAAGTCTCAATTTGATAGCATCTTCCGACACCCCGTTGATCTTGAAAGTGTCGCAGATCTCAATAAAGTCCCGGATGTGCATGTTAGGATCCTCCGTAGGAGCACCCCCAAACTGAAACAAATTCTGCACCATCTGGATTATGCTAGGCTTGATTTCGAAAGTATTAGCTGCAATGGCTGGCTTGACAATGCTAAATTGGATGTCCTTGATCTTTGGTTGAGAATAATACATTAATGCTTTTGCTGCTGCTCGTTCTCCCATTGCTACCTGAAACACATAGAACTAAACAACTATGTAAGAAACAATCCGAGTCAGTGAACTCTAACGACCACTATTGACAAGCACATAAACCAAAAATAAAACACCGATGATCCCCGGCAGCGGCGCCAAAAACTTGTTTACACAAAATCACGCAAGCGTACGTGGTCACAAGTAATATAGATATAAGTTGAGTTCGTTCCCACAGAGATCTGGTTATGGTTTCAATTCAGTTCATGCACCTATGCAACAATGTATGATTATTATCCACTGCTAAGACAAATAACAAATATGGGTTTTAACTATCTAAATTAAACTAAGATGCAAATTAATAAACTAAGAATTAATTAACTAATGAGAATTAAAATCGAATTACTTCTACAAGAGAAAACATGGTATCCTAACTTCATTAAATACTTCCTTTAGAGATCATGCCTTAATCAATATATGTGATGGTTTTGATATCTGATCGAATAACACGAAACAAGCAAAAGTTACCTCTCGGTATACTAGTACCAATCTACGCATACATCCACAAAAGAGATAGAAGATGAATAGTCACCTATTATGTTTAGACCCTATATCTCTATAGAATTTGAAAACATAAAGGTTTAAGAACAAGTTATCCACATTGATCACATAGGGCAGCATAATATCTCTATTAATGCAACAAATCATGATGTTAAAACATCAACCTATCCTATGCTAGCATGACAAGTTCTAAATCTCAAGATCCACTCTCGTTTCGCAAGAGATTAACAAATTAGATGTTCATGATGCATCTAAATACATGAAACACAACCATACGAGGATGTCAATAATTCATCACACACATATCAATAAAGCAATCAACTACTAAATTCCATAAATAAATCCGTTAGGACCCCATGACAACGATTAGCTCATGATCGAACTTCTCATCGTCACGGGGTCTAATGAAAACATGATGTAAAACAAATACAATGATATAAATTTCTGGTGTGTTGTGTCTTGTCGTGGTCTTCTTTTTCTGTCCCCCAAGATGTGTATTTATAGCCCCAATTTGCCTCTCCATCAAGCAATTGCCATCTTTGAGTTGGAATAGAATTGTGGCAATTTCCATCTTTAAACGGGATAGGATTTGCAAATTCCATGCGTAATACTGATTCTGGAATGTTCCCACCGTCCAGGCCAATTACCATATTGATTAGAAGTAGGAATTGTGGCAATTTCCTGTTTAGAATTGAATTCTAGCAATTTCTGTTGATTCTGAATTGAAGGAAAATTCTCTTCAATAATTCTGGACTCCGGACCACCTTAGAATGATAGAAAATTCCATTATCTTCGCGTGGGCAGTTGAATCATCCAAAACGGACTTGTAGAACTCAAGATATGGCCAAAACAAAAATCAGAAATTTTGGCTGATTTTCCCGCGCCCGCGCGCCCGCGCCGCCCGCCGCGCGCTACTGTTCATTCCCGCGCGCCCGCGCCCGAAATCAGCACAAATTAGGCGCGGCCGCGCCCGACCTATTGTTCATTTGCTGATTTTGCTCTATTTTCTTCGTTTTAACTCCGATTTTCATTCCGTTTCTTCCGGCACTCTCGCAATTTGATGTACTTTCATTCTTTAAGCTCAAAACCCACCAATTAAACATGGAACACATCATCCCACATCCGACTCTTATTCCTGCACAAATTCACTACAAACACATCAAAAACACCACATACTTGAGTCCAAGTCATCAATTCAAGTCGATACGAAGCATTCCAAGCGGATATAACATCCACTTATCAGTTATAAACTTTTGAAGTCAATTAATCAATTACTAGAAACACATATTTGACGAGTAATTCACTACTATCTTATATCTACATCTGACTTAACATACATGTGCTGAACATTTTCAGGAAATTATTAATCTACAATTGACAGCATAATAAAATTTTGACGAGTGATATATGTTGTATTAAATATGTTGAAAGGTCATCGTAGGGGAAAATTACGATATACAACAGTATCAGGCTATCAGCAAATAGTGTATTTAAAAGGTAAAAGGCACAAGTCAAATAGAAAAAAAGGATAGACCAGATTAAAATGAAATACATGAATGACAAATTTTTGTAGTGCAGACCGAAGTTAGAGCATTTGGCAAAAGGCTTTTCTCTCTTTTGGTAACATAGCTTACATTGACTTAAAAAAAAACTATTACAAGTAAGAAACGAAATACAATAATCAAAACTTTAAATATTCAATAGTAGTAAGAAATATTATATAAAATATAATACAAGTAAAGATAACCTACTCCGAAAGAGGTGGTTTTCTAAGCTTCCTCGGGACATGAATTCATATACTAGCAGTCGTTGATCATCTTGAATGCAGTAACCAATTAGCTTCACCAAGTTTGGATGAATGAGGTCACCAAGAAAATTTACTTCAGCCTGCCATATAAGATGACAAACAATATTTGATATTTCTAGGTTATGTTAAAATAAAATCTCTGGAGGCAAAAGCAGGAGAAAAGGTACATGTCGGAGACAAGGTCTAGCAAGTAAGCAATTAATTTCATAAAATTCATGCTGCTAACAGCCTGATAGGAATTGACCAACAAGATCAGCACTTGCAACACCAATACACAGCTTCTCACTTTCCAGTTCAGGTAAAGTAGGGTAGACTTAGGATCATTGTATCTTGTATTGTTTTAAATAAACTTCCAAACGATGATACTCTTAGGATTGTCTAAAAGCATGTGATGACACATTTGGTATTCTCAGTTTAAAATGATGCCAGTGTAACCCTTGACAATTCTACCATCCATACTTGGCTTGTGTTTTAGCTTTGGTAAGAAATCCTTTGGCTCTCCTCTCTGCGAGCTCCATCTCCTTTGGTCTCATATCAAAATACAGAGTACCAATCTATTGCTTCCGCTTGTGCAACTTTGAAGGCTTCCCTTTTGCAGAAACAGGCTACACGATAAAAGAATAATCAACTTTTAAGTTTTTTTTATTGTTCTGATCCTATAATATTTTGGTTCTGCAGTTGAACTGATATCAATATCACATTATTATACAACAAAACTACTGATTAAAGATATTTATTATTTTGATTGAATAGCAGAACCAAGTTACATACATTGTCGCTTTGCAACTATTCCCGATTCTAGAGTGGAACCAAAACCTATAGATCAAAATTGCATTACAAGTCTACTCATTTAAAGATATCGAATATTATGATTCTATAATAGAACCAAATAAAATACATAATTTTAAAAAAATGCTATTTTTGATCATAACCTCCTCCAACATAAATCATTTGGTTCCACGGTAGAACCAAAACTATAAAACAGAACCACTTTACAAAATTACATATTTGAGAATGGAGTATATTGTTTTGGTTTTATGGTTCTATAATAGAACCAACTACATGATTCGTACTGTAAATAACAAGATTATTGTTCAATGTAAAATACATACAATTAAACAACAAACACCTACATCTAACCATAAATTACAAATAAAAAACTTAAAAACAAGACAAATTGCTTATAAATTGAACCTGAGAGGGACTGGAGGTCAACATAATCACAGATTTGAGCTTGATTTGAGGAACAATCGGCTTGTTTCGAAGAACACGAAACTTGATTTGTCGAAGACGCCATCCTAGATTAATTGTAATTACATGGAGAGAGTTAGAGAATGAGTATGAGAGATATGTGGGAGAGAATGAGAGAGAGGAACGTGCGAGAGTGAGATCAGAGAGATCGGCGAGAGAGATTTTAGAGAGAGATGATTTAAGAGAGAACCATATAATTTCTGTTTGTATATTTTTTTCATTTTGAATTATCATAAGCCGTTGGATTTGATTTAGATCTAATGGTTGAGATTAATGGAGAGAGTTCTCCATGATTCTCCATATAAAATGGTTCTCCATGGAATAATGGCCTATATATATATATATTGATGTTTGGTATATATTTTTAAAAGAAGTAGTTTTCATCTTAAAAGCATAAATGTTAGTATATAAGTGATATAAGTGCAAAGAATACTATTATAAATTATACTCCTTTACTGCACACTGTAGGTGTTTAGATAAATTTATTTATAAGTTGGTGAAGTATTTTTAAAAATAAATCAAAAAAATATTATTTAACATAGTAATATCAATACAAGCATTTTAAATTAAAGATATATTTAAAACACAAATATAAAAATACAAATTATTAAACAAATAAATAAATCAAGCAAATAAGAAATAAGTTGACATGAAAGTACGTCGTTATTGTGCCCGTTTGGCAATTCTGAAGAGAAACTTGTAAGTCACTTATTTCGGAAAAAATTTCGTATTTACATACTTTTATAGAGAAAAATTTGTATGGGAAGTTTAATATTCGTTATCTTGGAAAAATAAGTTACTTATTTTAGAAAAAAAATACATATTCCTAACTTTTTCCAAAATAAGTAACTTAATTCTGAAAAATAAGATTTTCCAAACGGAACCATCAACATATAAGTTATAAATTGAGTTAATACTTTTTGGACTTATAAGCCATAGCCAAGGTTGTAAAAATCGGAACTCGGTCCGACTCGGTTTTATTCCGGAAAAACGAGTACTCGGAAACTCGGAGAGTACTCGGAATGAGTACTCGGAGAACAAATCGGATATTTTTTTAATTTTTTTCTCATATATTAAATATATCCATTCATATTTTAATGTACACGTGTTAAAATTTAGAATTTAACGATAATATATATTTTATATATATACTAATAATAATTATTTAATAATATTAAAATAAATAGATAAACATTAAAAATACGAGTAAGTGTAATTCGATTTGACTCCGAAACTCGGAACTCGGATCGGATGAGGGGTTAAAAACGAGTACTCGGAATGAGTACTCGGCTGACTCGGCGATTTTTAGAACCCTGACCATAGCTAACTACTACTATTGTACTACAAGAGAAGCCAAACAGTGGCTTTCTACTCTATCGGCGGTGGGAAAATGTCTATGTGCGAACAAAATTTCTATGCGAGGATTTTTTTTGAGAATTAAAGTTCTTTCATTAATTATATATTAATAGAGATTCAGCAACTTCAATATACGAAATAAAATCATGAACGTTTAATGTCCACTCTTGTATCAAATTTGACATAGAACAATTGATTTTTGTTAATAAATGAACCATATCACTTGCAGATCTATTAACTTAACATGCTAGCACATCTTCAAAGTATTTAAATAAACTAACACAGTCATGTAAAATGGAGATCTGCCTAAATTTCCATGGATTGCATTGATCACAAGCTCTGCATCTTTTTCAAACATACAACACTTGAAATCCTTTCCTTATTGCCTATTAGGCTGCCTTTTTTAGGCTAACGTCAGATTCTCACAGGGTTAAAACTCTTCTATACTTACAAGAACGAGCCAATTAAAACTCCCCCATTTCTCCACGAACAACGCATCCAAATCCAACACTTCTCGTTTCTTCGAAAATAGTCGCATCTGTGTTAATTTTCATCCAACCTGGAGATGGTTTACTTCATTTATTATTCTTTATTCTTGTTGGTCCGTGTCTCCGGTATTGAGTTTTGTCCAGTGCATTCCTCCAGTCCCGAAGCATAGTAATTACTAGTAGTAGCCTTTGCCATTATCCCATAAATTGAGCTATATATTTTGTTCCATACCCACATATTTTGTCTATTCTAAATATTCCAACATTCAAACCCGATCAATGCATATTTGTCCGTTGACAATAAGTCAAACGTCTGAAGCAATACATCAAACACCACATCCCCAATGATATAATTCAGTAACCGAAAGCAATATCATATCGAGCGAGCAAAATTCCATGCGAACAACACATGAATATCAGTTTCATCTGTATGTTATGCTGATATCACTGACATGTTTTACGTATATACACTCACTTATTTGCTAACGCCACTGTGGTTTGGAGGAATTTAACACTTCCTCCATCCCATTTTACTAGTCTCTTTTAAAGATTTATTTTTAATCCTATAATAGTTGTCTATTTCAACATCCAATACAAATTAATGAACAAATTTTCAAATTTACCCTCTATTTTTCATCATTTCCAATGTAACTCTACTCCACTCCTATGTAAAACTAATACAATAAATAGGGGTAAGATTTGAAAGAGTAAAGTTCTATGGAGTACTATTTTAATTGGAGTACTTGGAGTACATATACGTTCTGCATTCAAAATTTTGCAAACTTTATTATTTTGCAAAGCTTATTACGTGAATATCATTATTTCATTGAAAATCTTGAAAATTTTGTATGTTTTGCTAACAAAATATTGCAAAACGAATTGTTCTGCGAAACACATTTGTGTTGCAAAACATATATGTTCCGATTGCAAAACATAAAGAATTTTCAAGATGAACATATTGCAAAACATACATGATTTTCAAGATTATCAATGAAATTATGATATTCATGTAACAAGGTTTGCAAAATACTAAATTTTAAAATATTTTGAATGCAGAACGTATATGTACTCCAAGTACTCCAATTAAACAGTACTCCATAGAACTTTACTCAGATTTGAAAACTAAAATTCAACTAACTTTTTTATTTTTTCAAAAGAGACTAGTAAAATGGGATGGAAGGAGTACTATAGTACTCTAAAATCTTTAAATTCGTTATGCATGAATACATAAATACTCGCCGCGTCCCATTATGCATGTTTCTTTTACAAAATTCATATATATTACGAAAATGTTAATTGGACAAAAATTTTCAACTAACACCCTAAACTAAAATATTGAAAAATGAGGATATTATTAAATATGAAAAAAGTTAAATATTAGAAACAATAAGTATAGGGATATTTTTGGAAAATTATTCTTAAATTTGCATTAAAAAAGAAAGGAATATGTAATTCGGGACAAATTCTTTTCTCGAAAAAGACATGATAATGGGACGGAGGAAATATTTCCATATGTAAAATGCAACATACGTGTATGTATTTTTTTTTTAAGTCAAATAATTCATTGATAAAAAATCATACGACGTGTACAAAAACAATCAAATTCCAACAAACACATGCTAAACAAGATTAAATCCACATTTTTTCCATCAAAATTACGATCATTGAGTAGATCATTCACTATGGAACATCCTCCACTTTCATCGTTGGTACACACAACCTTTTTGAAGGTACAATCTAATGATCCATTGTGTACTTGAAAAAAACGTAACATAGCGTATCCGAAAAATCAATCGAAATTGCAAACCCATATATCAACGAACCATAACTACGAAAATCCCGCAGATTTATAATCCCAAACGTGAAAACAAATAAACTCTCGCGAGAAGAGAGAACAAACCTAATATATGGGTAGACTAAACCAAAAAATTGGGTATAAAAACTCTCGATGAAGAGAGAGATTTATTAAACAAGAATAATATTAAGAAAAAGCAATGAAAATGGAGCATATCATCAATCAAATGACCGATGATAGTCCCTAATCTATGAATAGTTTGTAGGGTTTTTTTTTTGAGAGAGAGTGGGGATGACCACATATTTTAATTTCAACTATGCTTAAACTGATTTATTTCAAAAAAAATTTGAATAAATTAATCAATTTTGTATTTAATTGTGCATATTATATGTTAAATTCCACTTGTAACGAAAATATCAGACGAAAATCTTTATTATTGCATACAGTTTTTAGATTTGTAAAATCACTGGGCTAAGAAATAGCGAGTAAATTCTTGTCATAATGTTTATATTTTTTTTAAAATTTTCTATTATAAATCAAATGTTTAACCATTGTGGTTGGAATACCAATGACATGCACAATAAGGAGCTGAATTGAAGTTTATCAGTGAAAGGCTAGGAAAAACAATCCAATACTGACTATAGTAAAGACTTATAAGAGGGTTATTTCTGCCACAAGAGTCACCGTTCAGCTTTTGCCATATTTGTACTTTGTATAGAACATCCCAATTCCCAACCTCCATAACTTGTTCATACATTAGCGCCAAAAACAGATTTAAATAGGATCAAGGAAGTACAACACATTTCCTGGTTAGAGCAGATACATGCAAAGTTTTGCAGATTCAATTAGATGTCAAAAAATAGAAGAGTGCTCATACATTTCTAGTTAACTAGTAAGCAACAACATATGTACCTGGTTATTGTAATGACATATATATTAGGCATCACATTCGATTCGTCTCTTTGACAAGCATATTTGATACGGGAACCAGAACCACTATCCAAACATGCTAAAATGAATATGAATCCATAAACGCACTGTACAACATGAAGTCGCTTTAAATTTAATTCATCATCATCCTCTGTAAAAAAATATATATAATTCTTTGTCCTAGACCAGAACCTACTTGTTAAGCTCTTAGCACATAAGGTAAAGAATTAAAAAGAAAACAATCAAATAAAATATAAAAAAAAACCTGTTCCAAGGATACCATTTAAAGGCTGCTGCTCAACAGATATATGGCACATTAACCGGCCGCATTGCTTCCATTAACAGAACCTGCATAATCTTAAGAAATACACTCATTTGCAAATTTATTATGAGACTCAAGCTTGTCCTGGAAACAGATAAGTTTCTTCATAAGCCTAAATTAACCCACTGTAAGCCTTACTATTCCTCTGTTTACAAACTGAGCCTTGGAAATAGTGACGACGTAGGTACTATTCCTCTATAAGCCTTTTACTATTCGGTTTATAGATAAAATATAGGAATAAAAATTCGACTATCGGTTAATAAAAATAGGCAAAATATTTATCATTAATCTGAATCGAAAAGTGCAAAAACGTCTAATTCTTCACACACCGTAATTTAAAACTAAAAACATACTTCTTCAATACATTCATTAAAATACTCGCGCTTAATCAACACACAACTTAATTCAATAATGTACTCCCCGTCCCAAATTACTTGTCCACTTTGACTTTTACGCGTAATTTAAGATGCATTGACTGTATAGTTACATAAATTATTTTAAAAAATTTCTTTTTGTGAATAAAAGTTTAATATTTGAACTTTTATCCACAAAAAGAAAATTTTAAAAATAATTTATGTAAGTATGCGATCAATGCACCTTAAAATACGTGTAAAAGTCAAAGTGGACAAATAATTTGGGACGGGGGAGTATCTACATAACAACAACAACGAAAACAAATATAAATCATAACACATTACCTCCATAAGCTGCAACAACTGATCTCGCATAAACCGAACAATCTCCTGTCCCTCTCTCTCTAGCCTAAACTGACAAATTAAATAACAAAAACCAACACAAATTAGTTCAAGACAAGTAATTTAATCGGAAACATAATATCTAAGTTAAATTTTTTTTTTTTTTTTCATATCGAAAACTCGAAAGAAAGGTAAAGAATAGACCTTTAGAGCGTGAGGACGAAGTCGAATGATCAGAAGAAGCTAAAGCTGATGAACTGAATGCAGATGAGATCATTCTAGTGCCTCTAATACCGCCACCGGGTCTCACACTCAATACTGTGTGATCACCTTGCTGCATAGCTTGAAATTAACTTATTTATTAGCTCGTACTATCAATTAATTATCACCGGCAAATTGAAATCGACGGCGAAAGTCACCGGAATATATAATGTATGTAGGGAATAAGAGTTTTGTTGCTTTTTTTTTACAATGCAAAACCCCTTGCTTTTATTGTGATTTTTGGGTTACTTTTGAAATTACCGTTTACTTTTGATATTTGTGTTGAACTACTTGCATTACAACCGGCCCATTCTGGGTGAGCATACTGAACCGGCCCACTTTGTAAACATATAAACTAAATATTTTTATTGATTTTTCTTCAAAAACAATTTTTTTCAAAGAAAACTCAAAGGTTTAGCATAATATTTTATGCAACTCTCAGGTGTGGATTTTGAAAAATTATCAATTAAAGGATCCGTTACTTTAATGATATTTGTAAGAACTTAAATTTTTAATTTGTAAGATCGCTTTAATCTATTTTTTAATTTTCTAGAATTTTAGAATAGTTTAAGAATAAAACAATATATGAAGTAGAATATGTATTTATAAGGCATATGATTAAGAGTTCTATTGAAAGTAGAATAGGTGTTCGAATTTGTAGAGAATAAGAGCGTGTTAAGATCGCTTCAATCTATTTTATAGTTTTCTAGAATTATAGAATATTTTAAGTATAAAATAATATAAGAAGTAGAATATGTTTTTATAAATTATATGATTAAAAGTTCTATTGGAAGTAGAATAGGATTTCGAATTTGTAGAGAATAAGAGTTCGAATTTATAGAAAATAAGACATATAATTAAATATCAATTATCAATAAATATCTATCTATATATCTATAAAGGAGAAGACGAGGATATCATATGTTTTGTTTTTTATCTATATTATCTATTTGTGTATTATTTTATATGTTATATGTTATATATATATATATATAGGGTCTTGTTCTAATAGAAACTAACTTAGAATAGAAACTAGAAACTAAATCTAAATTAAATATTTCAAGCTAATCTAATGACCAAATTAGGGGTACCCCAATACAAAAAACGTTTAAAATTATTGACTCTAATCAACAAAAAAATATAAAAAAATTAAAAAAAAAAATAAAAAAAGTTATTGTACACGTGATGACGTGGCACGTGAACAATAACTTTTTTTTTATTTTTTTATTTTTTTTATATTTTTGTTGAATAGAGCTAAGAATTTTATAAGTTTTTTGTGAAGGTGCCCCTAGCGGGGCCATTAAAATAAATGAAATATAATTTATTTAGTGTAGGTTTCTAGTTTCTATTCTAAGGTTGGTTTCTATTTGAACGCTAACCTATATATATATATATATATATATATAGGGTTTTGCTCAGGTGAGAACCACATCTTATTATGAGAACTGAGATCTAATCTCAACCCCACATTAATAATATAGGATTAAATCCTAACCACACAATACACACCACATCACAGCACACACACACAACACCCACCTACACACGCACAACACACACTGGACACACGCTCACACCTTCCCCCAAATCATTTCCACCCACCCCCCACGCTCCCCACCTACCCCCACTGCCCACACACATACGATAGATCCCGACCTCGATTCTGCCGCCGACCGCCACCGTTCGTTCCCTCTTCATCAACAACGTCGGCATATTCTCCGATACTATTCCTTCGTTGTGCCAATTTTTCCGTTTTCTCCGTCATTGGTGGCGATTTTAAAAGCTTTCTTAATCAAAAAGAAATGTCTGCCGATTGATATTTTATTTATTTTATTAATTGTGATTTTAATCACAACGTTTGGCGATTTTAATTCCATTTTCTTGTTTTTGAGGCCTGTATTTGATGAGTATTTGATGATGTATAGATCAGTGGGGCATGGAATATTTAAGATATGTAGACACAAGTCTGTTAAACATTTTTTGTGATTAATGGTGGTTTTCTAGTGATTTTTGGACTGCAGTTGGTGATTTGTTGGTGGTGTAGTGATCTTGTTGATGGTCGTTATTCATTTTTTGGTGGTGATTTTTCGTTTTCCGGTGGTGATTTTTTGTTTACAGTTGGTCGGAGTGGTGATTTTAGTGTTTCTGGTGGTGATTTTTGATTTGGCGTTGGTGATTTCTGTGTTTCCGGTGGTGATTTTTGTGTTTTTGGTGGTGATTTTTGATTTGGCGGTGGTGATTTTATGTTTGCCGGTGGTGATTTTCTGGTGGTCGCCGTAGGTGGTGGTGGTCGTCGGTGGTGGTTGCCGGTGGTGGTGGTGGGTGGTTAAATTAGAAAGAAGATGGTGAAATCCCAAAATATTAAAATATTAAATGAATGGTAAAAGATGAATATAATGTATTTAAATGGATGGATAAGATTAGATCTCATATCTCACCATAAGTGGTGGTTCTCACCTGAGCAAAACCCTATATATATATATATATAGGGGGCTACTCCAATACAAACCTCCTTAAAATACAAACCTACAAACCAAGCATAATCTAATATTTCAAGCTAATCGAATGACCAAACTAGGGGTACCCCAATACAAAAAATGCTTAAAATAATTGGCTCTATCCAACAAAAAAAAATAAAAAAAAAAAAAAAAAAAAAAAATTCACTGTTCACGTGATGACGTGGCAGTGGATTTCACTGGTTAACGGTGCTTCGCACCTTCTTGTACGGCGCTTCGCGCCTTTATCATTCTAAAGTTGTAAGGAATGGCAATCAATGGTAAAGGCAATAGACGATTGACGGGTGTGTCGAGAGCCTTCGGCCCTCATGACTACCTAACTCATCCGTTTACTGTCTTAAATGCTTCGCATTTCCACGGCAAGATTTTTTTTTTTTTTTTTTGAAATTTTTTTTTTTTTTTGTTGGATAGAGCCAATTATTTTAAGCATTTTTTGTGAAGGTACCCTTGGCGGAAACCTTAGAATAGATGAAATATAATTAATTTAGTGTTGGTTTGTAGGTTTGTATTTTAAGAATGGTTTGTATTTGAGCACTTGCCTATATATATATATGGGTTGGACTCCATAACAAACACCTTATATAACAAACAATAAAGAACACCTTAGATCTAATAGATCCAATGCCCCTGGCGGGGCCACCCAATACAAAAAGTTCTTATTTTTTTATCCTCTATCCATCTATTATCTCAAAAAAAAAAAAATTAAAATTTAAAATTATTGTTCATGACGATGACGTCATCAGTGACGTTATCTAAGGTGTTCTTTGTTGTTTGTTATATAAGAGTGTTCTGTATGGAGCAAATGCCTATATTATATATATATATATATATATATATATATATATATATATATATATATATATATATATATAGGGTCTTGTACTAATAGAAACTAAATTAGAATAGAAACTAGAAACTAAACATAAATTAAATATTTCAAGCTAATCTAATGACCAAATTAGGGGGTACCCCAATACAAAAAGTTCATAATATTCTTGGCTCCATCCAGCAAAATAAAAAAAAAAAATTACTGTTCACTGCTGACGTGGCAGTGACGTCAGCGTGAACAGTTTTTTTTTTTTTTTTGCCTGGATGGAGCCAATAATTTTAAACACTTTTTGTGAAGGTGCCCCTGGCGGGGCCATTAGAATAAATGAAATATAATTTATTTAGTGTTGGTTTCTAGTTTCTATTCTAAGATTGGTTTCTATTTGAACACTAGCCTATATATATATATATATATATATATATATATATATATATATATATATATATATATATATATATAGAGTAGGATTCCAGGAAGAACCTCCCTATCAAGAAAACCAAGAGACTACATCTAAGACCATTGATTTATTATAATTATTATTTAACTTATACAATCAATTTTAATGGCATTTATGTAAATAGTTTAAAGATTGATTGCCATTATATTACACTTTCAAATCTCATTACCCTTATGATTCTATTCAACATGGAAACTATTGAATTTAGAATTTGACTAGCACAATCACAATCTTCTAATTACGGTAACCATATAAGACTTTTATTGCTCCATATATAATTTGTATACGTACATACATCTTGATATACACATATAACACGTATCAATGGAGAAGAACACTAGTGGTTTGAAACTTACGTTTTATTATTTACGATTCTATAAACCATTCTAAAACGTTTTTTATCCATTACGAGATGAAGTTCTAATTTATTTTACAATCATATTGAACACTATTTTGCTTGAAAGGTTGGTGTGTGTGGAAGTGATATTGTTTTTCTGTGTTTTTCTGGTTTTTAACCGTTCTGAACTAAGGATGCAATTCAAAATGGAGAGGTTCCTTAGTTCAAATGTTATATCCTGTTAATATGGGTGTTCTTTAGTTTGCTGGTTTAACAGATGTATCAGATTGGGTTGGGGTAATTTGTTTTTAAGATTATAAATGCTGATATGTTCTTTATTTTTTTTCTTCTTTTCATGGCAAATTTAGGGGTCATTTGTTAAATCTGAACAGTATTTTCTGAACGATTAAAATTCTGGATGAGCGATTAATCTGAATGCTTAACAAATGATACTGTTTGTTTTGCTAATTTTTATTTTATCTGAACAATGGAATTAACAAATTTTAAATATAATACGATACAAAAGTTTAAATTCTCAAATCAATTTAAATATTTGGATAAAAATTACAATAATATATTCAAATAATATTATTAGTGCACATGATTTGAATAATTTAATTGTTTATCTAAGAAAAAAAGGCGAATACTTATACATATTTCTTATTATTAAATTATATCATAATTGTATTAGATTACATAATAATAATAATATAGCTTACATTAAAATTTTATTTATTCTTTTATATAAATTTAATAATAACTTAATAATCAAGTCACAACTATCATAAAACTTAAAACTTTTGCATTTAATAATTTATGAAAGAAGATGTAGATATTAATTATAAAAATATATGTAGGTGATTTTAATATATAAATTTATAAATAATAAACTAATAATAACAAAAATAGCAACTAATAAATGATAAGGTAATAGCAAATTAAATAGATAGAGATAATAAAAAATTAAAGCCGCATCATGTTATAACATATGGATGGTTCAGGTGCTTTTTTTAGAGTGAGTCATCCAATAAAAATGGACTCGTCTAGACACCTAAAGTTTTTTGCAAACAAGCTGGACGAAAAAATAACTGCTCATCCAGTTCAGATAGACTCGTTCATCCGTTAACAAATGAGCCCTAAGTATTTGTAATTCATAGTTTCTGAATGCAGTACAAAATTCCTAAATATAGGTTGGAAGAATTACAAAATTATCCTTGATTTATTTTTTGTGCAAATCACTATATTTAATGTTTTTTCATTTTCCTAGATGTAATTTTCGGTTGTAATTACTCCCTCCGGTCCATTATATAAGGCATTTGACTTTTCTGCACGTAACTTTAGGTGTTTTGACTACATAGCTAAAATTATTATTTTTTAAATTTTCCTTTTTTGAATAAAAATATGATACTTTAATTTTTATTTAGAAAAAGAAATTTTAAAAAATAATAATTTTAGCTATGTAGTCAAAACACCTAAAGTTACGTGCAGAAAAGTCAAATGCCTTATATAATGGACCGGAGGGAGTATAGTATTCAGGGCTCAGGAGAAAGTACTGTAATCTTCTAGGAGTATTTATGTATTACAGGAGAACTACTATAATCGACTATATTCATATCAACAACACTCTTAATAAAACAAATATGTTCAGGAAACCAAATAATTTGTTAGATAAAATTTTGACATTGAAGGTCATTTTTCTTTCATTTACTAGTAATTTAAACCAAAGCGTGAATCATAATTTTTTCCTTTTAAAAGTTTTTTGGTTTCTTGTTTGTGTATTATATTTAAGCTCGATCTTTACTTTTATGATTAATATTGATGTGAAGTTACATTATATTATTTTTTATAAATATCTATTTTAAGAACATTTTCTCATAATATATAATGATTTTTTATTTGATACTTATAACTAAAATAATAATTAATTTTATCAAATATTTTATCATAATCATTAATATATATACCCGAAAATATCACACAATATTTTTAATTATTAATAAAATATATTATAAATTTTTTTTATAATAAGGAAACATTATTATAATTCGTAAATATGAGTATATTAAATTATATTAAATTAAAATTAATTAATTATATAATAGAGATAATGACCAAATTACCTTTAAAATAGATAATCCATGCCCAAAATACCCGTTGGCGGGAAGAGGTGCCCTTTTTGTCCATGATATAGGCATTATAATTATGCGTATTTGATGAAGAACAATGCTTCTGTCTATCTGGTGCAGTGACAAATGAAAAAAGACGTGCACATGATTTAAGTTAGTTTTATGAGTCCATCATATAGTGATACATATGAGATTTGCGTATTCTTTTATTCTTTATTATATCCTACGCATTGTTAGTATGTGCATATAATTTTTTTTATTCATTCTTAAAATCGGGCGTGTTTGTAATGCGTATGTGGACTATGCATTAAGCAAATACATAGGGTTCAACCATCTTTAGAATTAAATAGTTTTTATTTGGGGTTCAAACGGGTTTTATTAGGAACTAGTCTTTTTTGCCCGCGCTCTGCGAGCGGGCGTCGATTAATCTTGTTTGTTATAAATTTTTAATCATATAATAATATAAATATTGATTTTAATAAAAAAATGAATAAATTATGATGCAAAATGTGTTAGAATGAATGTATGTACTTTGTTTAAATTGGTTTATAACTTTTTTTAACTCTATTTTTTATATCGCGTTGCACACACTGTAGTTGTTGTTTTGTTGATTAAATAAAATCATTTGAACTTGTAATAAAAAATGAGAATTTTGTTACTTTGGCTAATATTTTATTAAGATAAAATTCATTACGACAAAATTATCATCTTCTTTGATTATTTTTTTCCTATAACCAAAGTTTCCATTGCTGTCTTGTAACATAATTTGTAATTGATTAGAAAGCATAATCAACATGTCAGTTTGACTACACAACTGTTTGAATTGTATAAGTTATTGAGTATGTAAATATTTGCTGTGGTTCTTCCTGCATTTGCTATAAATACATATAAACTTAACAACTCGTGATTATTTATTAGAAACTTAGAAACGCAACATCTGCAATTACTTTGAGAGCCAAAAGTAATAGTTCGGATTAAAATCTTGCTTTTTTTGATTTGGTAAAACATGATCGGTTTTATGTTAGAATATTCTTGTTGATTTCTTTGCTAGTATTTTGAGGTCTTCTTTATTCTCAAATCTTAATTAATTGTAATCATATTAAATGTATGCATATGAATTATAATCCATGCAATTATTGGGGTGTTTGGGGGAACTTTTTTCCAGAATAAGTCGACTTACTTTAAGACAAAGTTAGAGATTCCTAATTTTTTCTGAAAAAAGTCAATTTTTTTTACAACTTATAAAATCTCAAACATACATTAAATACTTGTATAATTTTTTTTATTATCAAAATATGAAATTTTTACCCAAAAATAAGTTAAAAAGGACTTATTATAAGTTGAACCAAACAGGCCATATGTTTCCTAATTTTTATATTCACTTGATTATGACATGCAATTGTTATGACAACTAATGCAACAAATTTGGATATGGAAGGTGACTTAGGGAAATATATAATCTGCTAAGTTACAATATTTAAAAAATAAGATTTCAATCTAAGAGAAACATTTTACGATGCAAAATTTTTTACAATGAAGATATGCACTTCGATATTATTGTAGTATAATCGTGTTCAACTTTTTATCCTTGATTGATTTATTTTATTTTGGCTACGTAAAATCATTTAAGCTCGTGAAAAAACTGGAAAATTATGTTAATGGGGTTAATATTTTTTTACTACTTTTTGGGACTAATAAGTTTTTTTTCTAAATAGTTGTAAAGTTAAGTTTACAAAATTTGAATATAAGTATTTCAGAGCAATAATTTAATAAGATCCATAAACCATACGAAATGCATAAATTCAAAATACTCATGCAATCAAAATGAAATTATAGCAGAAATGGCATTAAAATGTTGAACAAAATAAAAGTCTTTTTTCAAAAACTCTCTCTCTTCTCTCTCCTTAAAACAACAGCCGTCGTCTCCTTTTCCTCCGGCGGTGGCTCCTCCACCGACCGGAGGCCCGATTTCCTTACTTTTTGTTCTTATTTTTTTCAATAATTAGTTATCCTTGTGCTTAAATCTGAATTTTCGGAGTTTCCGGATTTTTCTTCTCCGATTTGTGGTAGATCCTCGGTTTCTTCCCAAATTCTTGGTGGATCTTCGGTCTCAAGAGGGGTCTGGTTTCTCTAGTTTTTGAAGGTTCCGTTTTCTAGATCTAAGACTTGTTTTAGTTTGTTTTTTTTTGTAATTTCAATTTTTGTAAGTTCAGTTTGATTTCTCTCCTTAGTGAGAGGTGTTGTTTTTCTCTCCTTGGTGAGAGGCGTGGATTTCTCTCCTTCATTAGTGAGAGTTGGTTCGGATTCAACGATAAGAGCTTGGTCGAAACTTCATTTGTGGTCGGTAGCTCAAACGGATTTTGGCGAAGATATGGAGCGTGAAACGAGTATCTATAGACATATCATTTTTTTCAGACATCTGCTTATTTGTCTCATTTTGATTATGAAGACGAGCATGTCATCCTATTCTATGTTTGATCGATTCGATCATTCTTGTAGATGCCGTATGGCTTTTATGTATTGAATTATCACCTTTCATCAAAAAAAAAAAAGTCTTTTTCAAAAAAAAAATATTTAAAAATAGAAATTTTGTGAACAACCCTTGATACGCATTGATTCACCATCCTCTATTATTCATGAAATTAACATCAAACATGCACATTTGATGAAATAATATTAAAAATTTGCAATAATCCGTAATTTGGACTCATCTCATCTCCAATTATACGACAATTGGAAATATTTATCAAATCATGTTGACAACTCAAATTTTAAAAGTATTATAATGAATTTAAGTGTATTTGTTGTTTTTGCTTGAAATATGTAATTATTTTTTTTGCTTTGTTTTTTAGAAAATAAATAATTTAAGTATATTAAGTGTATTCATTAAAAATACATGTATAGTTTATTTGTATAGAAATATGAAAAAAGTATATTAAATATTTATTAAATTACACCAACAACCCACATTTTAAAATATAATTTTTTAAGAGTTTTTAAAGTTCAAGTTTTATTCCCTATAAATTACTAAATAAAACATTTTTAAAATTTTACATTTATATTTAGGTTTTTGCAATGTATAATAATTAAATAACTATTATTAGTGATATAAAAAATAACTATTATTTTTCGATGTCTTAAATTGATGAGGTTATTCGTTTATCGAATATTCATTTGATTATATATTTTTTTAAATAAAATAACTATTATTAGTGATTATCAAAATTACTATTATTTTCCTATGTCTTAAATATTTATGAAATATAATATTAAATAATACATTTTTAAGATTTTGCAGTCTATGCCTCCTTTACTTGCTTGATCCCAACCCACGTGGTTGCATCCGCAATTTGTGAATAAACCACACAAAAAAAAAAAATTGGTCAGGAAATAAACCACAAAGTTAATTTGTCACATTCGTAATATATTTGAATTATTTTTTTTGATCAAAATAATTATTACTTTTTAATGTCTTAATATTATTTTTAGAAATACATTGCCCAATTTATTGTATATTATACTCTATAATATTTGTATGCCCACACTAATTATTTATTAGCATAATTTTAACATTACCCGTATGAAAAACCGTATAATAATACGTTGAAGATATCAACCTGAATGAAAGATATACAGTTAAAATCTTATACAGTCAAAGTCCCTAGCTATTTAAGAATCTTCCCTAACATCACTTTGGATTTCCCATCATCATGTTTTGTTCTCCCTCTACCAGGTTCATTCGTAGCTCTCCTTACACCAGAATTTTTTGCATGGAGAGGAGCTATATTCCAGTACATGCTTTACTTCAGGTCACCATAACCCATACCAGATACTTCTTCAGTAGCCCATAATGTCTGAAATACGGCCAACATGTTAATTAATATATCTTTATAAATTAGATAGTTTCATTAAAAGCAACATCAAATATGCATCAACACCTGTTGGACATGTCACCTGATCCTGAAGACCTCATTCTGATGAAAGATCCTGATGGGATTCTGATGCCCTCCTAATGGATGATTTCTCCAGCTATCAATTAGTGTACACATATAGTTAGTGTGTATACACTAATTGACTTGTGATGAATGTGTATATCTTTACATTTGGATATATTGTGTACATCTCCAGCTTTATATGATGTGTATATCTTCACATCATTCCGGCCAAACTTCTCGCAAGCCTTGATGAATGTGCTAAAGTCTCTCTTACTCCATGTTGAAAAATCCTACAGTTGTAGACATTTTAGTTTCTATTAGATTGTCTTCAGATATAAAAATAACTTTATACAAAATGCTTGCAGACCTCTTCTAGCAACTGCTCATTTTCTTCTTGCTCTTCGGCAGTCATAGGATCACCCCCATCTAGACAATCCATAATAATTAGAATTTTACCCACTGTAAAATATAAATAAATTGAAAACTAATGAACTTAGTGCTTACAACCTTCAGGTTCATCAACTACTATAGAGTCTTTTGCCTGATTCTTTTAATGACCTTGCTACACACCAGGATCTTCCATCAGGAGGGTATCAGGATCTAAGCCACAAAGTAAAAGGAAATAAATCCAAAAAATACTTAAAACTAAGACATGCGGGGAATTCGAGGCTCTTTTGGTCTTGAGGGACCATTTTGCCGCATTGTTTGCTTGAAGTACTCTGATTCTGAGTAACTGATATAATCAACTTTTAATTAAATATAAGAGCACCAGTAAACACGTAACCTAAGCTACAAAAGTGAAGATGACATTTACTTGCGCTTTCTTTCTCTTCTTGATGGTTCAACCCAATTGTCACTAACAATCTTCTTCAAATCAACTTTGTTCTCTTCCTATTGACAAAACAGATAAAATTTAGGAAACCCGCAGCACCAAATTAATTGCGACTATCCGAGTGTTAAAAGTGTAAGAAAATGTCTAAGCAAATCAAGAAAATGTACGACCTTATCATCTTCAAAATCATACAAATCAGCAGCTGCACAAAAACAGTTACGTACATCAAGTGTTAATCCAATATGAAAATAAAATCATACAAATATGAGATTCTTCGCATTAGTTATAAATAGACTATTCTTAGCATTAAGCACTTGCGAACGGATCTTGATGTTTTTAAAAAATTTATTTTATCATACCATTTTCATGGATAGATAGGTGTTCATAAAGTCCAGGGATAAATATTCCATGAAATAAACATAGCATCAGTGTGAAAAATACTGTATCTTTTCTAATTAGATAAGGTAAGTACCTGTACTTGAAGCACAACACTCTGCATTATATCATAGATAATAAATTGTAAGATAAATTTGAAGGTGGAAATCTTCATTTACATGAAAATTTTATGAAAAGGGTTTTTACATTAGGAATCTCAGAAAACATAAAGAGTGGTTTTCATTTTTTGGATCCACAATCCACTCATATGCTGCATATTATGATACTGTAGATGTTTGTTTACTACTTAGGACTTGAGCTTTCTTGATTTTCTGGTAGCAGTTTAAATTACCATTCTTTAGGGAGCCGAAGAATTAAGGCAAATGTTTGGAATTTGAATATACCAATTTTAACACATCTTCCTTCTAAATAGAAAATATGGAACCTGCTATTTATCTAAGACATGGTAAAAGTTCATTTGCACGTATACTTTTGTTTATTAATATTATAAGAAGATTTAGATCACATTAAAATCAAAGTTATACACTAATGATAGGCTAACTGCTGGATGACCTAAATGTAGCTATGTATATTTCAATTCTTCTAGCATTTTGAGTTTCCTATATTTCCAGTTCTCTTAATAAATTGCCCTTTCGTGTTTTAAATGCCTTGAGACTTAAAGAGTGAAACATCTGTACTACTCATTATAAAAGAAATGTAAAACTATATCAGATAAAGAAAAAGAAAAAAAACTATAGACAATTAGACAATGACTTGGAATTAATCAGATGTTCTTAAGAAACTATAGACAATTCAATAGCAAACTCAAGTAATGCTCAAAAAATTCAGAAGGATTATCTTTGTCATGCAATTGTACATACCTTGTAATTGTCAACCAATCGAGTAAGCATCACAATTACAGGGCAGCGATATTGGAGCACCATCTCCCAAAAATCTTCATAGGTGTGGGGCATTGGACCTTATGTGGCTATGAACCGTGAAATATTTTCAGACGTAGAAGTCTACATCTCAACATATACGCAAATCTAAAATCTGGAAGTTAGATGATATGGTTGCTAGAGATTACTTCCATGTCATTATGTCCAGTTCCAGATAGAAGGATCTGCATCTGCTATAAGTTAAATTCATAGGCTGCTCAGGATATGTTGATTTTCACCAGGTCAAAACATTATCAAGGTTGTTTTCTATTCATCCACATTCTAATCGCTAAAGAATATTTCAATGTGCTAAAGTGTCTACTCTCACGGTCGCTAGAAATGATTGCCCAAATTCTTTATCAGAAATAAGATGAACAAAATATGTTATAGTAGACCAGAAATACTCACGGCAGTGTACTGAACTAAAGTCAACATTTTCTGCATCACAGTCTCGACTTCTTCTTTCAATTGTTTTTGAGGTGTAAGTTCTGAACCCGACCTATAGTTACCTATAGTTCACAATTCACATAAATAAAGCACTTCTTGATTTTGCCATAGTGTGAAATTAAATGAACAATAAACATATAAGTGACTATTTACATTTCAAAATAGCGGTTCAAGTTATGCCACTGAGGATCCCTGCAATGATTTCCAAAACGGACCACTTCTTTGGAGAAAGTTTTCAGTTCATCTCTGTTTCAGTCAAAACACATTATAATCATTATCCTACATTTAGTCCAGAAGCTACAACCAAAACCTAGATCATATCAACTATACCTAATATATATAGGCACATTTGCATACCACTGTGTATGTATATGTCCTACGAAATCGATTAAAATAGTGCTCTCTGTATTTACCTCTTGTCAGATGCAGTGATTCTCAGCAATTCTTCCATATCTTTTGATATTAGCCGCTGCACTCCTTCCGCGCTGCACTCCTTCCGCGGGAAGTACCACCTCTTTAAGATGTTTAATGCTTTCCTCTGAAAGGGATTGCATTTAACTTCTCGTTAACAAACTTCATGGATGGCATACAAAAGATACATAACATACAAAAGATATGGTCATAACATGCAGTACCTTGTTTTTTGGTTGCCAATATGCGATAATAATCCTCTGGAGTAAATTCATAGAAATCGTCTTGCTCATCTGCAAATGAAAGAGGGAGAATGATTGTAAATATCATAAGAATCCCTATTATGTAACAGTAAAATTAATAAGAAAACTTAAAAAAGTGGGTTGTACCACCATTGGCAAAATCATTCTGTGCTTGAGAGGCAATAGACGTTTCAAGCACACGGATATCTCGTCCAAACTTCTCTTTTGCAGCTAAAGCTTTGCCTATATCAATCAGGAAAAAGAATCACCTTATTGAAAAGTTTACAAAATGAGACACTATAGAAGATATGTGCAAGCAGAAAAATTAGGTGAAAAAAGGATATGTGAAAGTAGCTGAACTGGAGTATACTGGGCCTGGAAATTAAGTGATCCTGGAATTAAAGAACATATATAATTTTTAGAGTGTGTTTTATATTCCTGTAGACCTTGTATTCTTGCCTCCAGAAAATGAAACTAATTATGGAGATCGAGGATATTGCACATACATAAAAACATATAAAGTAATGTAGTAGATGATCTTCCAAATGAGGCAGAAGATCGTACCAGAAAGAATGAAACCAATTTGCTCCGCTCACCGTCAACCACTATATAATCCATAAGCATTATCAGTCAATGAGCATGATAAATAAATTAATATTACAATTATCAGTTAATCAGCATGAAGAAAATGCTTTTTGTATTAAATATGTATAACATTAAAGAAAACACCCAAATACCACCTTAAGCAGAGAATTGTGGTATGTGGATTATATTTCTATTCTTGGGGCTCTAAACCGCACATATTAGATGGTAACATAATGGATAGACAGATTGAAAAGAATAAGTAATGTTTAGACCAACACATTCAGTAAAATAGTTTTATGGGCACCACTAACACCCATTAGAGCGATGTTGTCACCCGGCTTAAAAGCTTTACTGACATCCTTCATCATTGACATCTTGGTCTTTCATTTTCCTTATACGAAACCATATCTTTACAATTTAAGATTCTTGTATATGGACTAACCATAACAACTTTATTTATATATCAACACACTACGGCAGCAATATATCAAACACTTTGTAACATTAAAAGTATTTTTCTTAAACAATACAAAGAGTAGACATTACATTAGGCTCGGCAAGAAAAAGTCTAAACAATGAAACAACAGTAAATCTTAATCAGTTTTCCCCAATATTATCATCAAAGAAGGTCAGTTTTCAAAGCAGTTCTATGACAACAACAAAATCGAAACTTAAACTAAACTTATCATGGAAAAATCTCAATACAAACACACACACATATACATATATAATTACCTAATGATCTCGACTTCTTCGACACTTGAATCGCCTAGCTGGAATTTCAACCCTACAAATGATGAAAATATATTAGTTATCATCACGCCCTCTATAAAAATGACAAAGACCCACATTAAAATCGCAAAAACTGAAACTTGATAAAAAGAACTGAAATAAAATTATGTACCAAACAATCACAATATCCTGAAAATACAAATTTTACAGTAGTCAAATCCATTTTTTTGCAATCCAATTTCATAAACACAACAAACACAAATCCTGGAATAACCGCAACATAAACTAAAACAATAATAATAACTGCGAAGAAACGAAAAAAGATACCTGGAATCATAGAAGCTTCAGTCTGGACAATTTTCTCGACTTCTTCGACACTTGAAGGGACTCCTCCTCCGGTTTGAGGTTTCTTTAATACACAAATTCAGTTCAGTTCGATTAATACATCTGGCTGCAACCCCAATTAAGTTTGATTAATACACAAATTCAGTCTACAAAATACATATTTGTATATCATCAACTCTACTTCAATACATACATCGTTATTATATGAAAATAAGAACAAAAAAAGTGCTAATTGAAATTTCTACTTGATTTTGGAACATTACGATTTACGATTATATAAAAATAAGAACAGTGAAGAGCACAAAGAAGTTTTACCTAATTTTTGGATCTCCTTCAAAGCTGTACAGATTTATGACCATTCTTATTTGAATTAAGGTCACTCCTGATTCAAAATTAAAAGAGGAAGCGGAGAAACAGAGAATTGGGTTAGCATAGCCTCCATCAACGGAGAAACAACTGTTTTCTTGCAGATGTATTGTTCGTGAATTTTGAAAATAAAGATAGGTTTTAGGGTTAGCCCGTATAAGCTGACAATCAGTTGCGATTGATTTCTGACGTGTATTTCTGACGTGGAGTTAAAGTGATTTTACACTTATGTCCTTTGCAAAGGTTATTTTAGAAGGTGGGAGGAAGGACATAACAGGAAGATTGTGGCAAAAAGTATTCAGGATTTATTTTATACATAGATTTAGAAATATTTAATTTTTAATTAAAATTTTTAAATTTTTTCTTTATTCAATTAGAGGTTCAACAATTAATTTTTGGGATTCAACGTTTCCATTTTGGATTTTAAAAATATTCAATAGAACGAATAAATCGTATACGGACTTAGGGTTTAGGGGAAAAAAAATTTACACCACTTTGAAAAAGAATAAAAGAGAGATGAAAGGGCGACGCAAAATTATCATGCATGCTCAGCGAAGCTACGCAATATGTACATGCGTACTTCATAGATATATTTAAATATTAATTGATCTGCGCAACCAGACAATGCGTATATGCATCTACGCATGACTATCATGCGCATTGAAGAGGTATTTTGGGCGTTATTCAGCTCTGCCGGGTATTTTGACATTTTTCTTTTAGAAAAGAGGTAATCATGTACTTCATCCTATATAATAGTCGAAACATTAAAAATTTTGGTACCTATTTTTTGGTATTTCATGAATTTCATATTTTCTCTTCATTATAAAGAAAAATATATACGATATCTATACTATTAAAACAGTTAAAATAAATAATAACATAATATAATTGACGACCATTAGATTTTTAGTAAAAAATCAGAATCGTTAGATCTAATGATTAAATATATTATATGATTAAATTAATTTACTAAAATTTCAAGGTTCGAATTCTATCAACAACATATTTATTTTAAAATTTTATAATATAAGTTTTAAATCATGCATATCATTTATCAAATTTATATTAAATTATTAATATTAAAATTAAAATATAATATTTTAAATAATGATTATTTAAAAATATAATTGTAACATAAAATTAAATTTATTACATACCAAAATAAATCCGTGCATCGCACGGGTTATAAGCTAGTTTTGATTAATAGAAAAAAATAAAAAAATATAGTAATGATATTATTTTACACACATGAAGAAGCCGTCCTTAAAATTTTAATTTTGATTTAATAATTTTTATCAAGGTGACCCAGAAATATTTGTTTCACATAATAATCCAATAGTTTCTGGAAAATTGTAATAGATTGTATCAAAATTTGAATATACTTAATCATTTAACAATATAAGAATATGAGTTATAAAATAATTAATTTTATAAATAAAAAAATTATAGTATTTTGTGATATTTGATATTCAATCCTAAAAAGTTATTAAGGATGTGGTATGCATATCTTAAAATTGAAATTTTAGAAACTTTTTTAAGATCGGATATTTAAAAAAAATTAATAAGAATAATTAGGCTATCAAATTTTAACAATGATATCTATGGATACATTTTAAAAATATTCAATGTGCACCTGCATTTAGTACTACCCTTTGTAATTATCTCCATTTGCTAAGGTGTTCTTTCAAAATTCATTATAGTCTTATAGAGTTTATTCGGGTTTGGTGTTAAGATTTGTCAAGTTATTCTGTTAGGACTTAGGACTATCGTATGATGAACACTTAATGGAATCCTTAATAATTAATAAATCGCCTAACTGGATGATAAGTAAACTCCTTTATAAACTTCATATCATGTCTATAGTCTAACTTTTCAAAACCATGTGAAATAAAAGAGATCACTTAATATTTTCCAGCAACACAATAAAAATGATTGTATAGAACACCTAAAAGAACACTCGAATCCTTTATATACAAAATCAATCGGCTACGTACAAGCATTTTACCTAGAATATATGCATAAAGATTGTATTATTGCCATAATT
Source organism: Kitagawia praeruptora (assembly GCA_037693485.1). Taxonomy (NCBI): domain Eukaryota; kingdom Viridiplantae; phylum Streptophyta; class Magnoliopsida; order Apiales; family Apiaceae; genus Kitagawia; species Kitagawia praeruptora. The sequence continues at coordinate 153,764,725 of CM075344.1, read as the reverse complement.
TTAGTTGTGTTAATGAATATAAATTTGATAACATTTTAATTGTTTTAATTTTAGTTGTGTTAATGAATGTAATTTGATAACATTTGATAAGATTCTCTTAAGTGTTTTGTTACAAAAATAATTATTATTTAAAATATCTTACTGGTATAGACAACTCATTTCTACCTTGACTAAATATTTTAATATAACTTAAAATATAATATAATTATATAATACACAGAAATTCTCTTACGTGTTTTAAGTCTAAATTTCAATTTATTTAAATTTTTTTAAATTTTTTTAAATTAAAATTCAAAATTTTTTTTAACAGATTTCTTAAATGTTCGATGAAGTATTTATTGTGCTTGTACATAATTATATTTGTAGCTTATTTTAGATCAATAAAATATTTAATATAAACTTAATGTAAATATCTAATAAATTAATATAATAATTTCAAATTAATTAACAAAACACCTAGGAGAATCTTGGTGTATTACATAATATTTCTACATATTTCTTTTTTTTTTAAAAATTATACATTTTTTTTAAAATTAAGTTACATATAAAAATATTATATAATGTACCAAGATTCTCTTGTGTGTTTCAAATGAATATATCATTTAGAGAATTGTTTTAAAAGACGTGTTATAAGAAAATTAAATTTTAATTCGAAAAAATAATCTATAAATTTTCTTAAATGTTGGATAAATTATTTATACTGATACATAACTATAATCGAAACTTATTTTGGAATAATAAAATATCGAGTAGAATCTTATAAAATAATATAACAATTTTAAAATAATTAACAAAATACCTAAGAGAATCTTGGTGTATTACATAATTTTTTTATACAACATTTTTTCAAAGCGTATACATTTCTTTTAAAATTAAGTTACATAGAAAAATATCATTTAATACACCAAGATTCATATCATTTTGTTTCCTTTTATTATAAAAATTTAATAAAGTAATATTACAATTTAAAAGTTATTAACAAAATATATAAGAGAATCTTGGTGTATTACATAATAATTATATATATTTATCTTTTTTTAAAATAATTATACATTTCTTCCAAAATTAAATTATATATATAAATATAATGTAATACCCCAAGATTCTTTCAAATCAATATATCAGTTTATTTTTTTATTATCATTTTGAGATTCCTTTGAAATTGTTTTAAAATGATATGTTATAAAAAAATTAAATTCTACTTTCAAAAAATCTCAAAAAGTACAAATATTATTTTAAATATAAATTATTATAATATTTTGAAGAATCTCAAAAGTTAAAAAAATAATAATATAAATATCTAATAAAATAATATTACAATTTTAAAATAATTAACAAAACACCTAAGGGAATCTTAGTGTATTACCTAATATTTTTATACATTTAATAAAAACTATGCATTTCTTTTAAAATTAAGTTACATATAAAAATATCATCTGATACACCAAGATTTTCTTACGTGTTTCAAATCATTATATCAATTTATTTCTTTTTCTTATAATTTTTAGATTTCTTCGAGAATTACTTTTAAAAGACATGATATATAAAATTTGAATTCTAATTGAAAAAAAATTCTATAAATTTTCTTAAATGTTCGATGACTTATTTGTAGTGTTGTACTTGGGTTTAACTATATTCGAAATTTATTTTATATCAATAAAAATTTAGTAGAATTTTAATATAAATATCTAATAAAGTAGTATTACCATTTCAAAATAACTAACAAAACACCTAGCAGAATCTTGGTGTATTATATAATAATTAAGTGTTTTATATCAAAATATTAATTATTTAAGTTTTTATTTAATTTGTTTTTTAATACGTTTTAAATTGTAAGATTCTTAACTGTATATGAGTATAATTATTCTAGTGTTATTTGATAAGATAAGATTCTCTTCAATTTTTTTATTGAAAATGGTTAATTATTTAAAATAATATTTGTCGTCGAGATGGGATTGTATTAAATTTTTCATACAATTTTAATTAATTTACTTTTTCTATATTTACATAATTTTAATTGAATTGATATATATTTCAAAGTTTTATTTTATTCTTATATATTTCCCAAAAAAATGATATAAACACATTTCATTTTATGTATGTGTTTTATTTATTTGTATGAGATTGTATTAAGCGTTCTATTAAAAAAATATTATTTAACACAACATTCTTGAGTCATTTCTAACACGAGATGAGATTCGTTTAATTAATGAATGTTTTACATGTATTTTCTTAAGTGTTTCCATTTGTTCGACATGACAAGATTTCCCGAAGTGTTTCACAAAAATTCAATAAAATTTATTTTTACCATATTTTTTATATTCGTTATGTTATATGAATTATTTTCTTGACTTGTTTTCTTTTAAAGAAATGGATTACTGGACAAAAAAAAAGATGTTGTTGTGGAATAAAAACTAGGTTACGAATTGTATTTAATGCTAGGGTTGGTGAGCTTCGAGGTTTAATGGCTGTTTCCGTGTTCGAGACTAATCGGTCCTCACAGAGTGCCTACGTATCTCGTATTGAGAATCAAGCCAGACGTAGTTCTTGGTAATGCCCTCGGGGCTATGGCGGCAAGGGCACACCAAGGACGTAGTGGCTTGTATGTTCTTATTCGAGGATTAAACATAAAAAGTAGTTCTGAGAATGAGGGGTCAGGCCCTTATATAGGCTGAGAAGCCTAAGAATTATAATAGGAGTAGGAGACTTGGTGAGCAAGCCACCGCCTCAAGGAAGGTTCTAGATCCCTTCCTTTTAGGAATCAGTTTCCATGTAGAGATATGTATCTTGGAGGCTAAGTCAGGCAAGAGTTATATCCTTGTTTGACTTTGATTTGCTGAGCTGTTTATTACCCCTAATATTAATTACGAAATTAATATTATAATTGGGGTTTGGGCCCGTCTGGTGGGCCCCACGTTTGGACCATTCTAGGTCTAATTAATGCCACATTAAATGTGTCTTTAGGGCTTACTTTTAGCCCATATCATTTGCCCCACAACTTCTAGGAAAACTGATCAGGTTTTAATTGAAGTTATAACGGCCTTATTCGAGACTTGGGTCAGGGTTTATTGCTCTTACGCGAGTATTTTCAACAATATCGTCTTAATGTAACGCGTGGAGCGACCGACGCATTTACAACGATGTTGAACGACACTAAGCGGTGTTAAATGGCACTAGACAGCGCTAATCAGCCTTAAACAACGTTTAAACAGTGTTAAATGGCATAAAACGGCACTAACGGCACTGACCGGTGCTAATCGGCACTAAATTGTGCTAACAGGCACTAATCGGTGCTTAAACAGCACTACACGGCGCTAATCGGCACTAAACTGTGCTAACAGGCACTAATCGGTGTTTAAACAGCACTACACGGTGCTAATCGGCACTAAACTTTGCTAACAGGCACTAATCGGTGCTTAAACAGCACTACACGGTGCTAATCGGCACTAAACTGTGCTAACAGGCACTAATCGGTGCTTAAACAACACTACACGGTGGTAATCTTGACCTCTTTTTAGTATTGAAATTCATCTGAGATTCGCTGAAAAAGTCGAGATCTAGGTCTAAAAACTACCCGAGGTTCGCTGAAAAAGTCGGGATTTAGGACCACGAACTAACCCGTGATCGGCCGGATCAAGGGCTAGCTCGTGGTCGGCTAGCACCTGATCGGCCGAAGGGCCTTGATCCGAGGTGATCGGCCACGAGGTGACCGGCCAGGAGGTGATCGGCCGAAGCTCCTTCGGAGGAGGTGGTCGGCTCCAAGGTGGTCGGTCGTGGTGCCCCGTGCGTCGTGGTCGGCCGGGAGGTGGTCGGCTACGGCCCCTCGTGCGCCATGGTCGATTGCCTCTCGGTTAGCTAGGCGATCCGGACGTGAAAACCCTCTGTGGTGTTGAGGATCAAGAATCTTGATCTTGATCTCAAGTTACTATCTTGGTCATTCGTGACTTCATTATCTTAAGGATCAAGAATCTTGATCTTAATCTTAAGTCGTCAGGGATCTAGGGTTCAAAATCATCCGTGATCCTAAGGATCAAGAACCTTGATCTTGATCTTTAGTCATCAGTTTGGTCCTTCGTGACTTCTGACGATATTACTCCTTAACTTATGATTAGCACTGCTAATCTTGTGATTATGGTTGATCTCTTTAATTAACTCCTTAAGCGTATTTAGCTTTTCAGAAGTCACTGGTTTTGCACCTCCGGCGATTATATCTGCTATTTCTCTTCTGGCATATATGAATTATAACGATTATTTCTGTAAAATGCGGATAGTTTCTGTCCTTTATTTCATCTATAAACGATAGATGACCTGTAAATGCGAACCAAGCTGAGATTAAACCCGATGTAGCAGGTCATGTATTTTCTATAAAAGAGTAGAAGTAGCTTTCATTTCGATTCACTTCTTCATTGGTCTCTGGTTCAAATGCCTCAACTCGAGGTGATGCATGCATAATCTCCAGTGGCACAACTGCCTCGGCTCCATAAGCCAGCAGAAATGGGGTTGCTCCAGTAGTTACCTTACAAGTAGTGCGATAAGCCCAGAGTATAGGCAGCAACTCATCCACCCAGGTGTTCCTTGAGCGTTCGACCCTTTTCTTTAGTCCATCAAGGATGATCCGATTGGCTACCTCGGCCTGTCCATTAGCTTGCGGGTGTGCTACTGAAGTAAATCGAAGCTCAATAGCATTTTCCTCACAATACTTCTTGAACTCCTCATTGTTAAACTGCGTCCCATTATCCGTCACAAGGATTCGCGGGATTCCATACCTACAAATTATGTTCTCCCAAAAGAACTGGGCAACTTGTTTGGTGGTTATCTTGGCTAGAGGCTTAGCCTCGATCCACTTGGTGAAGTAGTCAATGGCGACTATCAGAAACTTCCTTTGTGCTGAAGCCATAGGAAAAGGACCAAGTATGTCCATCCCCCACATTGCAAATGGAATGGGTGAGCTGACTGACGTTAACATCTCAGGCGGCTGCCTTACAATTGGAGCGTGTTTTTGACATCTGTCACACTTCTTGACGTAATTCTGTGCATCGACCAACATCTCCGGCCAATAGAATCCTAGTCGAGTGATCTTATGAGCTAGGGCTCTGCCCCCCAAGTGTTGCCCACATATCCCTTCATGAACTTCCTCCAAGGCTTCTCTTGCCTCTTGGGGCCTCAAACATTTCAAGTATGGGACGACAAACGATCTCTTGTATAGAATGCCTTCAATCAAGGCATATCTCAATGCCCTCACTGACAATTTTCGTGCCTCCAAAGCATTGTCAGGGAGCCAACCTGTTTCAAGGTGGGCTTTAATAGGATCTATCCAACATCTTCCTATATCAATTGGTGCTATCAATTTAGAGTTAATGGTCGGGGCCTTCAAGACCTGGAAGTAAACACTCCCTGCATAATTTTCTATCTCAGAAGAGGCGAATTTAGATAGGGCATCGGCCTTAACGTTCTCTTCTCTTGGAATATGTTCTACATAGCACTCATCAAACTGAGTCATGACAGCTTTCACAACTCGCAGATACTTTGCCATAGTTTCATCCTTTGCCTCAAATTCACCATTTACTTGCGAGACCACCAATCTTGAATCTCCACAAACTTTGAGATTCTTGACCCTCATGATTCTGGCCAAGCCTAAACCGGCTATCAAGGCTTCATACTCAGCTTCATTGTTGGTTGTCGGAAAGTCCAACTTCAAAGCATATTCAACTGTGAACCCATCGGGGCTTTGCAATACTAAGCCTGCGCCACTAGATTTTGTTTTTGATGCTCCATCAAAATAGAGCACCCAATATTCCTTCTGATCAGGTACAAGTTCTTCATCTTTGTCTCCACTTTCAGGGGTGGTTAACATCTCCTGCCCTCCGACTTCTTGGTTGACAATGGTACATTCAACCACGAAGTAAGCTAAAGCCTGAGCCTTGATGGTCGTTCGCGGCTTATACGTTATGTCAAATTCTCCAAGCTCAATTGCCCACTTAATCAGTCTTCCACTAGCCTTTGGGCTGTGCAATATATTCCTCAACTGCTGGTCCGTCAGGACTACGATTTTGTGTGACTGAAAGTATAGTCGTAGCTTCCTTGAAGCTGTTACCAATGCCAAAGCAAATTTCTCGATGGATGAGTAAAATAAATCAGCTCCGTGGAGCACCTTGCTTGCATGGTATATAGGTCTCTGAACCTTGTTCTCTTCTTTAATGAGGACAGCACTCAATGTTTGTTCAGACACTGCTAGATACAGATAAAGGGTCTCTCCGGGACTTGGCTTGGCCAACAGCGGGGCTTCGGCCATGTACTTCTTCAACTGTTCAAAGGCCTCTTGGCTTTTATCAGTCCATTCAAAATTTTCACTTTCTTTAGTGCTTGAAAGAAAGGCAAGCACTTATCACCAGATTTGGAGATGAATCTCCCTAGAGCAGCCACTCTGCCGGTTAACTTCTGTACGTCCCTCACGGAACGGGGTGGTTCCATGTCTAAGATGGATTTGATCTTGTCGGGGTTGACCTCTATGCCTCTTTTCGAAACCATCAAACCCAAAAACTTTCCAGATCCAACGCCAAAAGCACACTTGGCAGGATTTAACATCATCTTGTGGTGCCTCAGCACTTCGAATGCCTCTCTGAGGTGCTTAATGTGATCTGCCTTGAGTAGGCTCTTAACTAACATGTCATCAACATAGGCCTCCATGGTTTTTCCAATCAGATGGGCGAACATCTTATTCACCAGTCGTTGGTAAGTAGCTCCTGCATTCTTTAGACCAAAAGCCATAACAAGATAGCATAAAACACCAAAGTCAGTTATGAAAGATACCTTAGGGATGTCATCTTTGTGCATCTTAATCTGATCATAGCCGTTGAACCCATCAATGAAGCTCAACATCTCATGTCCAGCTGTGGCATCTATTAACGTGTCTATCCTAGGCAGAGGAAAACAATCCTTCGGACACGCATCATTCAAATCAGTGAAGTCTATACGCATCCTCCATTTCCCATTTGCTTTTTTGACCATACCAGGGTTTGCTAACCATTCGGGAAACTGAATCTCTTCAATAAACCCAGCCTCTAAGAGCTTGTCAACTTCTTGCTTAATGGCCTCCTGCCTTTCAGGAGCAAAATTCCTCTTTTTCTGCTGTATTGCCTTCCGCTTGGGATCAACATTCAATCTATGAGTTATGAGTTGGGGATCAATCCCTGGCATATCGGCAGCAGTCCAAACAAACACATCACTGTTCTCTTGTAGGAACGTCATTAACTTGCCCTTCAAAGGTTCCTTTAGAGAAGCTCCTATATAGGTAACCTTCTCAGGGTCGTCCAACATTAGAGGAATGGGGATCAAATCCTCTGTTGGCTTCCCTCGGTGTTCATCGTCACCACGGACATCCATGTCTTCAATTGGGAGTACCTGCCCCCCGACTCCATCAGCTCTCAATGCGGACACATAACAACTTCTTGCCATTTTCTGATCACCCTTTTGTTCTCCGACACCATTCCGGGTTGGAAACTTAATCTTCATGTGATAATTGGAGGCAACAGCCTTGAACGCATGAAGTCCAGTCCTTCCCAGGATTGCATTATAGGTTGAGGCTGCTTTGATCACTAAAAAATTCAGCATCTGAGTAGCTTCCTTAGGTTCTTGTCCGATTGTCATGGGCAACTGAATAGTACCCTCAACCTTGGACTCAACTCCATTGAATCCGTAGATGGGCATGTTGGTCGGGGTTAACTGAGAATCAGTGTATCCCATTTTTATAAAAGCATCATGAAACAAAATATCAACGGAAGCTCCATTGTCTATCAAAACTCGCTTCACTTCCGAGTTCCCAATCACAGGGGTTATGACCAACGGGTCGTCATGGGGGAATTTCACCCCTTCAAGATCAGAATCATCAAAACCAATCACTGTTTCAGTCCTAGCACGTTTCGGGGCATCTCCTACGATGTGCATCACTTCTCTGGCATACGCTTTCCGAGAGTTTCGAGTTGTACCGGCCGCTGTCGGGCCTCCCCAAATCATGTTGATAACTGGCCCTCGAGGCTGTGGGTTATGATCACGATCGTTATCCCTTCTGTCATTGTCTCTCCTTTCGTAATCCCTCATTTGGGTTCCACGATCCTCACCCTTTGTAAACTTATTCAATTTTCCTTTACGGATTAAGAACTCAATCTCATCCTCCAATTGCCTACAATCATCTGTATCATGCCCCACATCTCGGTGGGACCTGCAGTATTGGCCTTTGTCTCTCTTTGCGGGATCACCCTTTAGTGGCTTCGGCCATCGAAAGTCCTTATCCTTCTCTATCTCTAACAAGATTTGACTCCTAGGAGCATTCAATCTTGCATAATCATAAAATCTCGGTCCAAAATTCTTCTTTGGTGGTGAGTTAGAGTCCTTGCTAGTCCGGGGATACTTGTCCCTAGCATCGTACTCCTGATCCTGCTTTCTCTTCTTTGTATCATTGTTACCTCGGCCATTGCTTATTGTGGCCTCCTTCTTTATACTATCCTCAGCCTTAATATACTTGTCAGCCCTTCGCTGGAGCTCCGCCATATTATCGGGAGGATGCTTTGCCAACGACCTTTTAAAGTATAGGTCAGTGGTGCCATGCTCCAGGGCTACCATTGCCACTTTATTTTCTAAATCAGTGATGTTCAAAGTCTCCTTGGTGAACCTCTTAAGGTAGTCTCTCAGATTTTCGTTCTTCCCTTGTACCATATACATAAGGGATGCAGAACTTTTCTCATGAACTCTTCCGTTGATAAACTGACTAACGAAAGTAGCACTTAACTCATTAAAGGTGCCAATTGAGTTTGCAGGTAGCCGGCTATACCATCTTTGAGCCATACCCGACAGGGTTTGAGGGAACGCCCTACACTTCAAAGCGTCACTTGCAAGCTGCAACAGCAGTGCGTTTGAGAATGTCCTAACGTGGTTTGCGGGATCACCTGTTCCATCATAAGCTTTAATTGTCGGCATCTTGAACTTCTTTGAGATACGAGCATTCATCACTTCCTCAGTAAATGGGGGTGTAGGATCATCTGGATCCCCCAATGGCATTAAATCTTTGGGGTCACTCCTAGGAGTTTCTACCCTTGCTATTTTATCAGTTGAGGCATCAGCCCTTCTCTGCCTCCTCGAAGGCCTCACTAAATCAACAAAAGGAATCCCTCCTGAGTGTGGAGGTGGTCTATTCTGATTCAACCTCGCTTGCTCCCTTGCCATATCTTCCTTTAATCTTAAGATCTCGGCTTCATGAGCCTTGATCCTTTCTGCAGTTGTTGACGGGGGTCCATCATGGATAGTTTGACGCCTCCTCAGAGGTTCTCTGCTAACACGTCGCCTTCTCGGGGCTTCATCACGATCTTCATCATCAGAAGACGATTCATCGATATAGGGACCAGAGTAGTCACGATACTCTCGATCTCGGATTTGCAAGGCATGGCCACTTGATCCAGCTCCTTGAGTAGGAGGGTAGTTAGGCAGCCCATACATCGGGTTGGTGTTTACGGGGAGATCCATAGTATGGATCTGGACCCCTTGTGGAGGGTTGTTGGGATCTACAATCAAGGGAGAGACCACCATCTGAAGGGGATTAGTCCCTGGATTTGTGTGGACGATCGGAGGTCACATACTCTCAACATGGGAAGTCGTCCCTAGGGGTTAAGAAACTTGATGTTGAACGATCGTCCCGGTTGTTGGGGGCACCGGATCCATGGTGGGCGGAGCAGAGCTGAGAGGAATAGGATCGGTGGTAGTCAACGTTGTTCTTCGTGTTTGAACCATGGTTGATGTCTTTTCCTACAGACGGCACCAAATGTTGTGGAATAAAAACTAGGTTACGAATTGTATTTAATGCTAGGGTTGGTGAGCTTCGAGCTTTAATGGCTGTTTCCGTGTTCGAGACTAATCGGTCCTCACAGAGTGCCTACGTATCTCGTATTGAGAATCAAGCCAGATGTAGTTCTTGGTAATGCCCTCGGGGCTATGGCGGCAAGGGCACACCAAGGACGTAGTGGCTTGTATGTCCTTATTCGAGGATTAAGCCTAAAATGTAGTTCTGAGAATGAGGGGTCATGCCCTTATATAGGCTGAAAAGCCTAAGAATTATGGTAGGAGTAGGAGACTTGGTGAGCAAGCCACCGCCTCAAGGAAGGTTCTAGATCCCTTCTTTTTAGGAATCAGTTTCCATGTAGAGATATGTATCTTGGAGGCTAAGCCAGGCAAGAGCTATATCCTTGTTTGACTTTCATTTGCTGAGCTGTTTATTACACCTAATTTTAATTACGAAATTAATATTATAATTGGGGTTTGGGCCCGTCTGGTGGGCCCCACGTTTGGACCATTCTAGGTCTAATTAATGCCACATTAAATGTGTCTTTAGGGCTTACTTTTAGCCCATATCAGATGTATTATCATATTAAATATGCTTTGATTTATTTCTTTTTATAACACAATATTAATTAGTATACAATGTAAATTAAGTGTTTGTAAATAATTTTTGGAAATTTAATATAAGTTATGTTTAAAGAAACATTTAAGGAAACAAAAAAATTGGAATCCTATAAAAATCTTTTACAAAAGTATTATTAGTTGAAAATGGAAATATTTGAAATATAATAATTTCAAAGTAATTAACAAAACACCTAGGAGAATCTTGGTGTATTACATAATATTTCTACATATTTCTTTTTTTTTATATATATAAAAATTATACATTTCTTTTAAAATTAAGATACATATAGAAATATTATATAATGTACCAAGATTCTCTTGTTTCAAATGAATATATCATTTAGAGAATTGTTTTAAAAGACGTGTTATAAGAAAATTAAATTTTAATTCAAAAAAATAATCTATAAATTTTCTTAAATGTTGGATAAATTATTTATACTGATACATAACTATAATCGAAACTTATTTTGGATTAATAAAATATCGAATAGAATCTTAATATAAATATCTAATAAAATAATATTACACTTTTAAAGTAATTAACAAAACACCTAAGAGAATCTTGGTGTATTACATAATTTTTTTATACAATATTTTTTTAAAGCGTACTATACATTTCTTTTAAAATTAAGTTACATAGAAAATTATCATTTAATACACCAAGATTCATATCATTTTGTTTCCTTTTATTATAAAAATTTAATAAAGTAATATTACAATTTAAAAGTTATTAACAAAATACATAAGAGAATCTTGGTGTATTACATAATAATTATATATATTTCTCTTTTTTTTAAAAAAATTATACATTTCTTCCAAAATTAAATTATATATATAAATAAAATGTAATACCCCTAGATTCTTTCAAATCAATATATCAGTTTATTTTTTTATTATCATTTTGAGATTCCTTTGAAGTTGTTTTAAAATGAGAGAAAATGACCAAAATACACCACTTTTGTAGTCCCCTTGCCCAAAATGCCGATATGTGGGAACGTCCTCCCTTTTTACCCACGAGGTACGCATGTTGGACATGCGTACTATGAGATACAAATTCTGGTAATGGGCATCTGGGGTCACGCATCACCCAATGATGTCAGCTAACGTCATTATTTCACAAACAGCTCCAGCACTCCGATGACCAAAAAATCGCCTGAAAATCGCCTATCCTCGTTCATAACATTCCGGACACCTCCACAAAAACTGATGGCATCAAAAGGAAGCTCAGGCCTGCCTCTACATCGTGCAATGTTCATTTGTTAAATTTTGGCCCCGCAGGGGTATATATAGATATGCCGGAAAGCTAATCGGAAATTCGACCTTGGTTTTGGGACTTTCGAATCCGGCAAAAGAAACGAAAATTGAAGGACACAGGCTTGTAGATGAGGAGAATACGATCATTTTGGCATATAATATGCTTGTGAACAATGCCTGCAAGGGGGTGAACGAAACTATCGAAAAAATGACCAAAAATCGCCTCCGGTGACGTCTCTGTCTCTCGTCTGTGAAGACGATGAACAGTGATTGAGATACACATTTCTTATATGCGTATCCGTAAATGCGTATCCCAGTTATATATGTGACGTCCTCTTTCATTTTTGTAAAGTCCACACATGTGAGACATGCGTATACTCTGTACGCATGTGAGACATGCGTGGTCAGTGGGTAAAAAGGACAGTCCTTTCCGCCGGTGGGTATTTTGGGCAGTTGGAATTAAAATGTGGGTATTTTGGTTTTTCACCCAAAAATTAAATTCTACTTTCAAAAAAATTCAAAAATTACAAATATTATTTTAAATAAAAAATATTATAATATTTTGAAGAATCTCAAAAGTTTAAAAAAATAATAATATAAATATCTAATAAAATAATATTAAAATTTTAAAATAATTAACAAAACACCTAAAAGAATCTTGGTGTATTACCTAATATTTTTATACATTTAAAAAAAACTATGCATTTCTTTTAAAATTAAGTTACATATAAAAATATCATCTGATACACCAAGATTTTCTTACGTGTTTTAAATCATTATATCAATTTATTTCTTTTTCTTATAATTTTTAGATTTCTTCAAGAATTTCTCTTAAAAGACATGTTATATAAAATATGAATTCTAATTGGAAATTTTTTTTGTAAATTTTCTTAAATGTTCGATGAATCATTTGTAGTGTTGTACACTTAACTATATTCGAAACTTATTTTAGATCAATAAAAATTTAGTAGAATTTTAATATAAATATCTAGTAAAGTAGTAATACCATTTCAGAGTAATTAACACAAAACCTAACAGAATCTGGTGTATTACATAATAATTAAGTGTTTTGTATCAAAATATTAATTATTTAAGTTTTTATTTAATTTGTTTTTAATATGTTTTAAGTTGTAAGATTCTTAATTGTATATGAATATAATTATTCTAGTGTTATTTGATAAGATAAGATTCTCTTCAATTTTTTTTATTGAAAACGGTTAATTATTTAAAATAATATTTGTATCATTTCTACATCAGGATGGGATTGTATTAAATTTTTCATACAATTTTAATTAATTTGTTTTTTCTATATTTACACAATTTTAATTGAATTGATATATATTTCAAAGTTTTATTTTATTCTTATATATTTCCCAAAAAAATGATATAAACACATTTCTTTTTTATGTATGTGTTTTATTTGTTTGTATGAGATTGTATTAAGTGTTTTATTAAAAAAAAATTATTATTTAACACAACATTCTTGAGTCATTTCTAACACGAGATGAGATTCGTTTAATTAATGAGTGTTTTACATGTATTTTCTTAAGTGTTTCCATTTGTTCGACGTGACAAGATTTCCCGAAGTGTTTCACCAAAATTCGATAAAATTTATTTTTAAAATATTCTTTTATATTCGCTTTGTTATATGAATTATATTCTTGATTTGTTTTTTTTTAAAGAAATGTATTACCCGGACAAAAAAAAAGATGGATTACATATTAAATATGCTTTGATTTATTTCCTTTTATAACAAAATATTAATTAGTATACAACGTAAATTAAGTGTTTGTAAATAATTTTTGAAAATTTAATATAAGTTATGTTTAAAGAAACATTTAAGGAAACAAAAATATTGGAATCCTATAAAAATCTTTTACAAAAGTCTTATTAGTTGAAAATGGAAATATTTGATATTTCAAAACACTTAACGGAATCTTTTAATAAATTTTTTTATAGAAATATATTTTATTTTTGTTTTTTTTCAAATAAAGTGAGTTTTCTTAACATTTAACGAAGATTCTTCTAGATGTTTTAAAGTAATATCTGAAAAGATTCTACTACGTATTAGCAAGATTTTTTGATGTAAAATTAAATAATGTTTATTACTCCATTTTTACTAGCATTTTATTGAAAAGTTTCTTATTTGTTTTAATTGTATTTTAGTTATATATCATTACTTTAATAATTATTTATTATTTAATAAAGAATTTCTTAAGTGTTTTAATAATAATTTTATGTACAGATAATTGAATTTCATCAATAATTTTTATCTATTTTATATTGAAGAGTAATTATTAAAATTCTCCTAAGTGTTTGATGCATATGCTGATAGTTTTTAGTAAAATGTACACAGTATTTCAACAAAACACCTTAAAAAACACAAAAATTAACAAGACCAAGATACGAAGAACACATTTATGAACACTTTACTGGACTACTTTAAACTTTTAAGAACACTCTAAACCAGTTTTTGTATATATTTACGATAACAGTTTAGCTTAATCCTTCCACCCTCCCATTTCACTAAACAAAATGAATAAATATTGGCATACATCCTTATTCACTACTAACTCACTACCTAAATTATAGGACTAGATACTGTAAATAATTTTTTTATTTTTTGTTTTATTAAAATGGGCCCCGCCAGGGGATCTATTTTAATACTAGTAGTGTATTAGTAGTGAATAAGGATGTATGCTAAGGTTTACTCAAACAAAATTTATAAGTTAATGGTTTTCATTACCACGCATATCATACAAAAAAACTAACATGTTAAGTAAAGTAAGATGATCATATTTGTATTGCTGGTATTCGCATATATCAAGTATGGCAAATTTTGTAGATAAAGAAGATGATCAAGTATTGATATACATACAGCTGTGTATATTGCTTTTAATTACGATATGGTGTTATGCTGTAATTGGTTTGTAAAAATAATTCTATAACATTATTCAAGATTCTGATTTTTACGTGATTGTGGTAAATCATTTCAACTGATATGATATAATTTTAATTGTTTTTTTCTTTTCAAGTCATACCCTTCAGCTATAAATATGGTATTAAGCTAATTAATTTTTATTTTATCTTTGACTAATCTTACCCGTTAGATTTAAAACTTATCAATGGCTCACAAAGTGGTCTCCTGGTTCTCCCCATAAAATATATATATATTGATTTGTTAAATTAATTTGTTGATGAGCTGAAAGTGATGAATAAGCTTTATAAGATGTATAAAAAACCCTTTTACATTAGGATGTAATAGACTAATAGTTATAGTGTATGATCACGATAATAATTTATATTATATACGATTTTAAATTTAGAAGGATCCTTAAAATTATTATATATAAGTTCAAATTTTAAAAAATATATATAATTAAAAGTTCTATTGTATTTTCATTTTTTAAAACTCCATAAATTTTAGAAAATATAGAGAAAGTAAAAATTGGAAATCACTCTATTTTTAGGTTTTGATTTTATGAAAAAAATTTGTTATAAAAGATAAGTATCATCAATAATATGTAACGAAGTTGAAATTTCGATTCCAAATGAGAGCGGCTCAAAACGTGTTTAACGGAAAGACGACACAATATAAAAGTTTGTATTAGCTAATAGAATTTGATATCAATGTTATAAATTTTATTTTATTTTTAGGATTCGGTTTTTATGGAGAAATATGGTTATACAAGTATATATGTAAAAGTTAATGTTTTGGTCTTAACGAGAGAGCGGCTCAAATAGGAGTACCCGTGTTTAACGAAAAAGCGGTTTATTAGAGAATACCATGTTGAATATTAAAATTTAATATTGATGATATAATAGAAGATAAATATATTTTGAATATTTTAGAATTTTTGGATTTTAAATATTAATAACTAAAAAGCTATTTCTTAACATATTAGAAGAATAATACGTCTTCAAATTTATAGAGAATAAAAGTTTGAATTTATAGAGAAAATATATAATTAAAAATTCTGTTGGAAGTAGAAAGGTGTTTGTAAGACATATAATTAAGAGTTTTGTTGTAAGTAAAATAGGAGTTCTAATCTATAGAGAAGATGAGTTTAAATTTATAGAAAATACATATAATTTAAAAAATTATTGGAAGTAGAAAAGATGTTTGAATATATAAAGAATACATATAATAAAATGTTTTATTGGAAGTAGAATACGAGAACGGTGGAGACGTCTTATACGATTTTTTAAAACTATATATCTTTTTTCCTAGAAATTCTTTATTTTAACTTTTTTATACAAGTTAATTATATTTGCATTAGAAAAATATATCCATAAATTCAATATTAGTCACGTAACGAAAAGTCTTCGTATTAAAAAACATTAACTTGTTAACATAATAGAGAGACATTTCCATGCGAAAGCTGTAAATAAATACATGAATATCTATAATATACATAAGAAAAGAAAAGGTAATGATGGAGAGGCGACAGGAGAGAGAAAGCTCTAACGGGAAGAAATTCAAATCTGGACATGTCGGTTTTGATACTAAGCGAGGAAGATGGAGCAACCAGGAAGATAGACAACACAAACAAGGTCGCTGGGAGGAGGTAATCAAAATATCTATGGAAGATTTTGAGAAGATTAAGGAGGAAGCCTTAGCACTTAGCAAGCTATTGGACAAGGAGACGGTGAACGCCTTAAGGATGGACAACAGGAATATTATCAGGTATGCGGTTAATCGTATTCATAGGATTAAGGGATGTGTTAAGCAAAATGATTTAGATGGTGTTACAAGAGGTGATGAATTGGTCTTGGAAAGAGCACTTAGAGCTCTACTTTTATGTTCGTGGGAGGGCCCTATTGTCAAATTCAAGGATGCTAAACTTCAAAGACAAGCGGAAGTATCGGACAAACTTATGAAGGATCTAGTTATGGGAAATCCTAATTGGGTGGATAAAAATACCAGGTTATTGGTTAAGCAAGGTAATAAAGAAGGATTGAGAATGGCTTCTAATCAGTTTCATTATAATACCCTGAGGGGATTAAAAAGCAATGAGGAATATGAGGGTTGCAAGGACTTCGTCAGTTATGTCAGGGAGGTTGATGGGAAAATTTTTAATGAAGATAATTGGACGGTAGTTTGAGGTAGGAAAAGATCCAAGAAGCAGAAACCTGACTTGTTGGGTACCATTTTCATAACCAAGATCCCGTTTCAAGCAACAACAAAGGAGATATTGGATTTTTTCAAAAAGGAAGGAGAAATTTTAGATATTATCTTGCCCAGGAAAAGAGATAGATTCAACAATAGAGTGGGATTTGTTAAGTTAAAAGACCTATCTGCTGCGGTGGCTTTAGTAGACAAATTAAATGGAAGGAAGCTTCTAGGTCAGACTTTTGTAATGAAAGTAAATCTTCCAATTTGAGTTGAGCATAATGTGTTCACTCAGAAGAAGGCTACCCCTCCGTTGCAAGAAGCCTTGGGCAAGAATGTGAATGCTGACTCTAATCAGAAGGAAAAGGTTGGATTTTCTGGCTCAAATCAGATGGAAAAGGGTGGATGTACTAGTTCTAATCCGAAGGAAAAGGTTGGTTATAAATCTTTCACCCAAACTAAGTCATATGTGGATTGTGTGAAGAACAAACAAAGGGAGGACCAGATGAATAATAACAAGGGAGATATACCTCAAGTGCCGTTGCTATTAAAGTCCAATGATGAAGTAGACAAAATAATGGTCAATAGTCTGATAGTGTTTATGCTTCATAAGATGAGAGCAATGATTTTACAAGAAGTTCTTAAGGAACTTAAGTGTAATAACATCTTGGTCACAGAATTTAGCTGCAACAAATTTCTATTATCATTTGGCTCAGAGGAAGAAATGAAGAAGTTTGATTTCAAGGTACTGAAGGATTGGATTAAAAATTGGAGAGATTTGTCTGCAGAAGATTTAATAATCAAAAGAAAAGTTCTTTTGGAAATTAGAGGATTACCAATCTCGGCTTGGTTTGAGGATAATCTAGTAGCCCTGTCTCAAGATGTGGGTGAATGGGGCTGGTGGGCTAACAAATGGAAGGAGAATTCCATTCTGGAAAATCCCTTAATATTTGTGTATACTAATTCCATGAAGAAAATTGAGCTGCAAAAGGATATTTGTCTGAAGAATGTTGTATACTCAGTTGGTATCAAGGAAAGAGATAACTGGGTGTCAGAAGGAAATTTTGATCATCCTTCCTCGATAATTGACTCTATAGCTGATCTCGCTAACACAAGTGATGAGTCAGTTAAGTTAATTCCCCTAAGTTCTGAGCCAGTCAGTACTAAAGGTAATATCTATAAAAGAGTGCATTGTGAAGAACAAGCTGTATCTATAGAAGATTTTTCTTTTATATCCAGGGTATCAGATACAGTCAATTCAGTAGGGCTTGGGCAACATGATGATGTTAACAAGTCTGCTAAGATCAATCAGGCATTATGCTTGGAGAATTTTGATCCTCAAGCCAAGAATATGAGATGCTCTTCCAATTCTTCGGATGAGTTGGATACGTATTCTAGCAGCATCCCTTGATCAGGTGGTAATTTAGATGAAATAAATGACTCAATAGGAAGTGGCTTATCTAATATCATGGGAAGCTCTCAAAACACCATCTGTAAAATTCTGGGTAATACCAGGATAAAAGGTGCTGGCAGGCCAAAGAATAGGAAAAAAGGAAATCCTTTTGAAATTGGAAGAAGCAAATTATTGAAAGGATATACTTCTAAGCTCAAAAAACAACGTCAGCCTTTTGTTTTTTCTTCGGAGAATGTCTTAGCTAGTAAAAGCTTGATTATTCAGGAAGAAGCTGCGAACATTGTGGATATGGCTCAATTGCTTGGTCTCAGTCTAAGAAGGGATAAGGATCAAACTATCAAAGTGGTTAGTGAGCAGCTAGTCACTGGAAATATCTAGAAGCATTGTAGTTATCATCTTATTTTAATGATTTTACAAAAGATATTGAGTTGGAATATTAGAGGTTTTGGTAGTGGGATCAATAGAAAGAACCTGAAAGAATTTATAAATAGGCACCATCCTGAAGTAGTTTGTCTTCAAGAAACAAAGTTGGAAAAGATTGATAGCAGAGTCATTGAAGATCTTTGGGCTGACTGTAATGTTCAGTGGATTATTAAGCCTTCTAACGGGCTATCAGGTGGTCTTATTTCATTCTGGAATAAGGATTTGTTTACGTTTGAGGAAGGCTTAGTATCAGGTGGTTTTCGAAGGCATTAACAAGATAGAGTTGGAGACAGATAATGCTGAGGCCTTGAAGAAATGAGAGGATTGAAGGTGGTTTCTCGATCCGAACCACTCCAGGGTTATTCAGCAACTGGAACAGAGAAAGAAGGACAAGAAACTGAGCCTGGTTGTGAAAGTTTGTGAAGAAAGCAAGAACAGGTTGGCTCGTTACCTAGCGATTGATGGTGCAAGAAATAAGCACAGGCTGGTTGTCTTTAGGAGGTCTTTTGGTCGGGTCCGTGAGCTCTGGCGTTGGGATATGGGGTTAGGTTCTGCTGCTGGTATTTTCGATGAGTTTTCGGAAGAGGAGTACAACAATATGCAGGAACATGAGGTTCTTAATGTGGATGGTGATATGGATGTTGGGTTTGCTGAAATTTCAGATGAAGAAGAAGAGGCATGGCTGGTTCATGACGTGCATGTGCCTGGGAACAATGATGATATTCAGGTGGTGGTGGGTCTTCCTGCACAGGGGATCGGTAATGGTGAGGTGCTAGCTAATGGTCAGGAGGATGATCACGGCGTTGGCGCACTGGTTCTTGACGAAATCGTTCGAGCTAGGGATGGAGGGGATGCCGCTGAGATGCAAGAAGATTGAACGTTGCAGTCATGTTTGGGCCTTTGTTCTTGTCCGAGCTTTGGAAATCGGTCGTTTCATTTTCCTGTTTTGTTTCTTTCGTTTAATTATCTTGTTTTCTTATTATCATGCTGATCTTTTGGGAGCCCGTTTGCTTGTTTGGGCTGGTTTGTATTGTTGGATTTTGTGGCCTTGGACCTTTTTTAATATATTCGGTTTATCAAAAAAAAAAAATCTATAATATACATAATGTAAGAATTGGAATTTACTCTCTTTTAAGGTTTTAATTTGTAAGGAAAAATGATATTTATAAGATATGTGTCAACAATAATATGTAATGAAGTTTGAATTTCAGTTCCAAATAAGAGCGGCTCAAAACGTGTTTAACGAGAAGACGACTCACTAGAAAAGAATGTATCAATTATTAGAATTTGATAATGATGTCATATTTCTTTTTAATTTTATAGTTCTATTTTTATGAATAAAAATTATTATAAAATCTTTATAAAAATGTACTTATAATATAATCGAAAGAATCGTGTTTAGCAAGAAATCGGTTCACTAAAGAAGATTAGGTAACTATTAAAATTTAGTACTTATAATATAATGTAACGTAAATATGTATTGAAATTTTTAAAAAATTTATAACGCCGCCGCAAAACGCGGCTTTATCGACTAGTTAATATTAAATGGAGCACATTATTCCTTACGCATAAGTCATATGAAATTATCAAAAATATTTAGAATTCAAAAATCAGTTATGATCCGGGTAAAAAATGTATTAGATGATGTTTTGTAGAAAGTTGAGATTCCTGTTTAAACAGAGGCACATGTTAATTTTTCATCTCTTTAAACGAAATCAATATTACTTTATAATTAAAATAGAGAAAACAATACTTGTAATCTTATTAAAATTTATTTATTGTGTGGAGGGGTGTTTATAAATTATACTCCCTCCGTCCTAAAATAAATATTCCTTTTGAAAAATAATTTTGTTCCATTTTACATGTCCCTTTTCTTTGTTCAATACAAATTTAAGGTGATTTTCCAAAATTATCCCTACATTTATTGTATCTAAAATTTGACTTTTTACCTTTACCTTAATATATGTGTTTTATATGTATTTTTTAGAAAAGAAACATGTAAATTGGGACGGAGGGAGTAATTGCTTAAGCAGATTATAAAGATAATCGAAATAAAAGTGCGTAAACATGATTAAATTTATAAAAACAATCAATACATATTTATTTCGTTTATTTTTTTTTTAATATATTTTGACTTTTTTTTTGTAAAGATATATTTTGACTTTTAATCTATGATGTTGTTAAGTTTTTTAAAAGAGTATCTATACTCTTTATTAAAAGCAAAAACTCCCTTTGAATGGTATGCCATGTATATTGCGGTATGCACCGTCTGTCAATTAATTAATTAATTAATTAATAACTTATTTTACTATTTGATCTTACTTTAAAAATTGTTTTTTAAGTGTATAGAAGGCCAATAAGAATAAGAACTACTAATTAAACAAGTCCTTTTTGAACTAAAATACAGTATGCCAAGTAATTAATTATTTAATTAATGTACCGCGGTATGCCACTAAATATTAATTAATTTAATTAATTAAAATTATAATATTAAATTTTAATTTAATTTAAACTAAAAATTAAAATAAAAATCGAGAATATAGGACTTAGGACTCCATTAATTAATACTTAAAATATATCTATAATAGATTAATAATAAATTCAATTAATAATATAACTATTCTTATATTATCAGAGATAAGTTATATGAATTTAATTAATTAAAATAATAAAATTAAATATTAATTTAATTTATTATTAAAGTTATATACTAGGAAACTAGGAGTATATTAACTAACAATCTATACTATTATATAAATTCCGGAACATTAAAAGTTTTGGTACCTGTTTTTTGGTACTTCGTGAATTTACTTATTTACCCTTTATTAAAAAGAAAACAATTAAGTATATGATATTTATACTTTTAAGGGAATTTGACAAAAATACCAACTTTTTAAATGATTTTTTGCAAAAATACCATCTTTCTAATTAAATTGCAATTATACCATCTTTTCAAAAAGAAAAAAGATTTATTGCAAAACTACCATCTTTCCAATTCCCCTCCACCCTTCCTCCCTCCTTCCTCCCTCCTGCTTTCAGCCGCCTGTTACTTTTTTTATTATTATTATTATTTAAGGCGGGATGCTATTTGGGTTTCATGGCCCCGCCAGGGGCAATATACAACTGAATGCAACTACATTCAACCACATTCAACTGCATGCAACCATTTTTTTTTCTTTTTTTTTAAGGCGGGATGCTATTTGGTTTTCATGGCCCCGCCAGGGGCAATATGCAACTGAATGCAACTACATTCAACCACATTCAACTACATTCAATCACATTCAACTGAATGCAACCACATTCAACTTTTTAAGATTTTGGTGGATTTGGGTTGCAAGGCCCCGCCAGGGGCAATATTCAACCAAATGCAACCACATTCAACTTTTTTTAAAGGTGGGTGATTTTGGTGGATTTGGGTTGCAAGGCCCCGCCAGGGGCAATATTCAACCACATTCAATTTTTTTTAAAGGTGGGTGATTTTGGTGGATTTGGGTTGCAAGGCCCCGCCAGGGGCAATATTCAACCAAATGCAACCACATTAAAATTTAGTTGAATATGCCCCTGCGGGGCCTTGGAACCCAAAAGCAGTCCACCTTAATTTTGGTGGTTTTGGGTTGCAAGGCCCAGCAGGAGCATATTCAACTGAATTCAGTTACTGATTTCAAGTTCCATTTTTCAGTTGTCATTTTCGACCTCTTTTTTGGACTCTAATATATATATATATATATATATATATATATATAAAAGAGGTCGAAAATGACAACTGAAAAATGGAACTTGAAATCAGAAATTTAGTTGCATGTGGTTGCATTTAGTTGAATGTGGTTGAATGTGGTTGCATTCAATTGTATATGCCCCTGCGGGGCCATGCAACCCAAAATCATCCCACCTTAAAAAAAAAAAAAAAAAAAAGTTGAATGTGGTTGAATGTGGTTGCAAGAGTTGAATGTAGTTGAATGTGGTTGCAAGAGTTGAATGTGGTTGCAACCAAATTAGCACCCCACCTTAAAAAAAAAAAAGAAAAAAAAAGGCGACTGATTGGGAGGAAGGAGGGAGGGGAATTGGAAAGATGGTATTTTTGCAATTTTGAAACTTAAGGTTGGTAATATTGCAAATAGCTATTCTTAAAGATAGTAAATTTGCAAAAATTTACTTTTTCCTATTTATTTATGAAAAATGCCCTATTTTTAAAACATCTATAATAAATGATAACATAATATAATTAATGGTAAGTAGTCGTTCACATATAATTAATGGTAAGTAGTCGCTTTCCTTTTTTCACATTTACTTTAATTTGAAGATATTACCTTTTATAAACACCTAAAAACATCAATGTATCTTCCAATCATTAATATTTCCTTTCGATTTAAAACATGTTACCTTTTTAATATAAAACTAATCTTCATTAATATTTTCTTTCGAATTAAAACATGTTACCTTTTTAATTTAAAACTAATTTTACAATCATATAATTAATGGTAAGTAGTCGCTTGCCTTTTTTCACATTTACTTTTAATTGAAGAAATTACCTTTTATAAACACCTAAAAACATCAATGTATCTTCCAATCATTAATATTTCCTTTCGATTTAAAACATGTTACCTTTTTAATTTAAAACTAATCTTCATTAATATTTTCTTTCGAATTAAAACATGTTACCTTTTTAATTTAAAACTAATTTTACAATCATATATACCGAAAATATCACACCATATTTTTCAATTGTTAATAAAATCTATACTATTATATAAAAGCCGAAACATTAAAAGTTTGGTTAAATATATTAAAAATCTGCATACGTTGTTTATAATAAGAAAACATTAGTATAATCTGTAAACATGAGTATATTAAAATTATATTAAATTAAAATTAATTAATAATTATATAATACCTGAAACATTAAAAATTTTGGTAACTATTTTTTGGTATATATTTTTGGTATTTCGTGAATGTACTTATTTACCCTTCATTATAAAGAAAAATATATATGATATCTATACTACTAAAACACCCAAAATAAATAATAACATAATATAATTAAAGGTAATTATTCGATTGTCTTTTTCACATTTACTTTTTGTTGAAGATATTACCTTTTATAAACACCTAAAAACCTCAATCATATCATATTTTCAAATCAATTCATATATAGCAATAATTAATATATACCCAAAAATATCACACCGTATCATATAATCAATAACAAAATATAATAGAAATTCGTACTACGAATAATGACCATTAAATTTTTATTAAAAAATCATAATCATAAGATCTAATTATTAAATATATTATATGATTAAATTAATTTACTAAAATTTCAAGTTTCAAATTTTATCAACGACATATTTATTTTAAAATTTTATAATATAAGTTTCAAACCATGCATATCATTAATTAAATTTATATTAAATTATTAATATTAAAATTAAAATAAAATATTTTAAATAATGATTATATAAAAATATAATTATAACATAAAATAAAATTTATTACATATCAACAAAAATCCATGCATCGCACGGGTTATAAGCTAGTCGAAATAAAAGTCGAGAATATAGTATTATATACAACTTGGTGATTCAAGATTTTATTCATTTAAAAAAATTAAAAGGCTTAATGACCTTTTGGCCCTTCAAGTATGCGCTGTTATACCCATAAAGTCCTAAGGTTTAAGGTCGTTCCTTTTTGCCCCTCCAACTTCAGAAATATACCTTTTAGCCACTTTACCGTCGTCTTTTTGACACAAAACCGTCGCCTTTTAAAGGTCAAAGACGACGGTTTGTGGCTAAAAGGTACATTTTTTTAAGTTGGAGGGGCGAAAAGGAACGACTTTAAACCTTAGGGCTTTATGGATATAACTGCGCAAACTTAAAGGGCAAAAAGGTCATTAAGCCAAATTAAAAATTAGAAATTTAAGATAATTAAAACCGATACAATTTATTTTTCGTAAGATAAAATTTGTTATTCAACAATTTACAACGGTACAAATTGTTATCGAGTTGTCTCCTACTTGTATAGACTTCTTTATTTTTCGTAAACTAAAATAACAAAAAGTAAAAACCAAAGTGCGTTTTGTCATTTGTGCGATAAAAGAAAACAAAATGTAAGTTTGAATCATAACAACATCACAAGTGAAAATGTGTAATTGAGGTGTTTTCGAAATAAATATATGGATAATGTTGTCCACACATTCATATGACCAGTTAACACAAACACAAGAACAAAGAACATCAAACAAGCCATAACAAAAACACAGTAGCCATGGCTGCGCTTAGCAGCACAAGTAGCTTATTCTCCCCATCAAGACTCACTCTTCCCAACTTATCTTTCCAATCTAATCTCTACCCACTTCGTATTTTTCATTTTCAAACAACCCCTTCTTCTTCAACTCTCTCCATTTCTTTCAACCCCATCTCCGCCCGTTACGGCGGCGGCGGCGGCGGCGGCGCCGGAAGTGTCTCCCGTCCTAGCTCCGGTGACTCTAGGCGTAAGGGTGGGTCTGATGATGATGATCAAGCGCTTAATATCTCTTCTATTACGTGGGTACACATTATTATCTTGATAATTTTATGTTGTTTTGTTTATTATTTTTATTTATCTTGAAATTAAAAGGGTTTTGTTTTGTGTTGGTTTTCAATAGGTCTGAAAAAGTCAGGCTCATTGATGATAAGCAAAATATGGTACTAACATTTTTGGTTTTTGTTGTTGTTTTAAATAAATTAGTTAGTTATATTCTTGATTGACTATGTATGTAGATTGGAATAGTGTCCAAGATGGAGGCTGTTCAAAGGGCCGAGGATGCTGAACTTGACCTCGTAAGTATTTGCACCCCTTGCATCGATACATATGTATTTTATTACATTGTTCTCCTCATTTTATAAAGTTGTCATCTTTTTACGTTTTTGATAGTTTGATTAAAATTGTGAACTCATTGTATCCAAATTGGAAACTGAGTACTAGTTGCTAGCAACTCTTTGATACTTGAAATTTATCAAATCAATTAATCGAATACCTATTATTGTGTAATTTTTGTGAGGTTGCAGAGAATCTTCTGGCATACTATGATGTTGTGTAAATTAGTGTAGTTATTAAACATAAGAAGGAAGCAAAGTGCAAGTTCAAACCAACTAAAGATTTTGATTCATTTGGTATTTATATTATTTAAAGTTTTTTTTAAAGATTCTTGGTGGACGATGGACAAGATAAACAGAAGAGGATTGTAATTAGTTGTTTGGACATTTTCTTTTGATGGAGGAGGTGCTCTTTCTTGTGTCGGTTCACTACTGTTTCATAAGTTGTTGGGAAAAGCTGGCGAGTGGTTTTATAAGGGTTGGATCAGGTTTGGCTAGATAAATTATGTCGTGATCTTATAAGTGGTGATTTCTAACCTTATGAGTGGTTTCACGGGCAATGGATCCAGTTTTGTGTACGAATGCACAGATATTTGATGACTGTGGTCATGACAGAAGCCATTGTCGAGCAATTTTTTAAATAAGATTTCAGGGAGGCTTAAATTTACTTTTTTCCTAGCATACAGAAGATCAGGAGGATATAGTTTCCTTAAGGAGGCTCATGGAAGTTGGCATTTCGCTGTAAACCTTTATGCCAAAGCCTAAAGGGCCTTGGGTTCCAGCCGTCTTGGTTACAGTATTAGTACCAATTAACCACATCAGATATAGTTTTTTGGCTTCACCTAACTCATCCTGGTCATCCCAGCACATAATTTATTTATTTTTAAATATTAATTATGCATTCCACAAACTGAAAGCTGTTTTATTAATGTTTGATGTTAAATAATATAACTACTGTTCTTCAAATGTTCTACGCCTAGAAGCAGGATAATTTCCTTCACTCGGGTTGTGAGTCTAGTAAAAGGTGTTAATTTCCTACTCCTTTTTTTGTGACTGTTAATATGAATGGACAGGAATCCTTAATTTATATTTTTTAAAACCTACACCCTTGTAAACTGTGTAAGAGTTGGTAGGAACACGTGTTCAGTATCGTTTCACGTGCTTTTAAAAGTACCAGGGCGAATAGAAGAATGTTAAGTTACCAATTATCCCAAAAACATAAGGTTTTAGGAGAAGAGCTGCAAAAGTATATCATGCTATTGGTTGATATGTTCCCTCACTTGAAAACCCTTGTTTTGGATTGAAGAGTAAATTACTAGGAGCCCTTCTTTGAAACAAAATTCGTCCTTAATGTCCAAATTAAATTTTGGGGATATTTTTTTTATAGGATATAAACTCGAGATCGTTGGGGTCAGAAAATCTATGGTACCATGTTAAATTACCAATTCTCCCAAAATCTAAGGTATTAGAATGCTTAATATATGTAATCACGCTTATGTGTTAGAAGAGCTCCGTTACTGTAGAAGTATATGCGAGGAAAGCTTGGGGTCACAAGGTGTTTTTTTTTGGCAGTCGGCTTTTCTTTACTTGGATGAAGACATTGGTTCTGTTCTAAAGTCAGTAATACTTGAAATGCGTTGTATGCTAATAGAATCGCAATGCAAAATACTCTGAAGGAAATGATGCATTTATTAGAAGCTTATGGTCCAACTTCTAGTTTTTGTCTGGTATCATTTGAGTGATGCCAGAATCTGTACATCAACCCCCGTAGACTTGGAATTTAATCTAAATTAATGGAGGTATTTTGGCAGTTGGTGGCTAGCATTGTTTGGCCAAGAATTTGAGGGAAGAGAGGGTAATTGGGCTAGAGGAAAAGCCGAAAAGGCGGCGGGAAAATGAAAGAGCTATATGACAGCATATTGCTTCTACTTTTTAGATTTCTCTCCTTTGTGATTTGTGGGGTTTTCACCGTTTTTATGGTTTTTAGTGAATTCCTGTCAGTAGCCTAATGTCTATAAGACACTATATCTCATACGAATGCTCATCTTTTATCTTATTTCTCAAAGCGCTTATCTTTTTCTGCCTCATATACTTAGTATGCATCCCCCCTCTCCCATGCGGAGATTATGGTAAAGATATTCAAGTGTGTGGGAAAAAAATTTCTCTTGGTCTAGTTAACACGATGTTATAATGAGGATAACTTGTGCCACGAGAATACGAGATACACAAATAGTGGATATCGGAATCAAATATTTTTACATTTTGTAGGTAATATTGTCTCCTGATGCTGATCCTCCAGTTGTCAGACTAATGAATTACAAGTAAGATTACTTTTCTTTTCATTTAAATTATTACATGGGAATGAACTAATGTACAATGGGTTTCAAGTTCATTCCCAATTCTTAGTTTCGTATTTTAAATTTCTCATTCAAATTGTTGGAGTCATCATGTTCTAATTAGCATTACTTTTATATCCACAGTAAGTTTAAATATGAGCAGCAAAAGAAGAAAAGAGAGCAGCAAAAGAAAAGTGCTGGTAAATGACTTCTATGTAATGTTACCTTTGTACTGCATACCTCTTTAATTGCTAGAACATATGCTGACTAAGTCTACTCTTAAATTCTTAGCCCGTCGCATGGATTTGAAGGAATTAAAAATGGGGTAAGTCTCATTATACAATATCACTGACAATATCTTTTAAGTAATTTGTCTTTTGTAGTTCATTGTAAATATCTATCGAGTGATACAATAATTTAGCCTGTCTTATCATTTGGAAAGCTATAGTTTCTCCTCTGCAATTCTTTGAATGCATTCCGTAGGAAATGAGAAAAATAAAACAGGAAGTGATAAGTGAAAATTTTCAGCTTTGGTAGGTTAATATGTGAGAAAGGCATAACAAATCTTTCTATTTGGTGATTATAAAATAGTTGCTTAACTTTACGAGAAACCCTCTAGTTGTCAGGGAAGAAATGTGGTCTAAGTGTTGTTCTGTAGCGTTTGCTGTCAAAAAAAATCTTTTACATTACAAGTTCATGTCAGTTGTCACTTTGTCAGTTATTGAATCAGGTGTTTTAGGGTCACTAATGTTGGAATCATATTGCTTACCTGTTCTTTCAAACTTGTGTTCTTACATCTTTTTATGTCTGTTCAAAGTGACTGTCAGATGTACTTTTATTTTTTGTTGACTTGTTGACTTTCCACGGTGTTGCTGATGTTAGATCCAAATGCAATAATAAATATAAGAGTTGAGTATCTTAAAGAATTATATTCTGAAGTTTGGAGAAAACACATAACTATATGCATATTTCATTTACCTAACTTGTCATGGAAACAGAGTATTGCAACTAAAAGTGGTCATCTCATTTAATTCTTCTTATTGCTCCTGTTGGCAGTTACAATATTGACGTGCATGACTATACAGTGCGTTTAAAAGCTGCTCTGAAGTTTTTAAAGGCTGGCGATAAGGTTGCTTCATATTCACATTGATGCACCTTTTTTCTTGTCCCTCTGTATCAATGTATTAATTTCTGGGTCAACCCCTTGCAGGTCAAAGTTGTAGTGCAGTTAAAGGGCCGTGAAAGTGACTTCAGGAATAAAGCTATTGAGCTTATTCGGCGGTTCCAGAGTGACATTGGAGAGGTATGTACTATATTATGAGGACATCTCCACATTAACAAAACGATATGAGCGTGAGAGTTTTTAAACACAAGTCTGGGGGCTTGGATGTAAGTCACGAGTAGGAACTAGTTAATACATTACAGTTTCTTCGAATTGTTTTCTGTGTTAATGTATGATTGAAAATATGCAAGATGAATTTGATTAAATATATAAATCAAGAGTGCTTCTTAAGATGTTACAAATTATTGGCATATAGCAATATAGGATTTTCCGTCTTGCATGTATTTGCCTATGTAATTGCATCTTATTTCCTGGTTCTAATTATGAGCCATAGTATTCTCCTGTATTGAAGTTATCTTACATTCACATGGTTATATTCTACCCATATTTCAGTTTTCCCCCTTTTCTCATTACTGAAATTGTTTTGCATTTTATCGTCTCTACTTCACAGCTTGCAGTCGAAGAGAGCAAAAACTTCAAAGAGAAAAGCATGACTCTGGTAATGGTTCCCAAAGAAGTTGTTACTGTACAGAAACCCGCAGAATCACCAAAGAAGAATGACGCAATAGCAAATGAAGTTTCAACTCCTGTCTGATTTCAACCCTTATATCATGTTGGTTTTATTTTTTAAAGAAGCTTCAATCTATTTTTCTACTAGAACAGAGATGTCACAGTCTAGTATAGGTTTTAGTGTATAATATATAGCTTCCATGTATCTTGAATACAATAGCAACCTTTCTGGTTTTCTCGCAGCCAGCAAAGGTGCTACTTCTTCCTAAGTTTTAAAATTTTCCGTCCCCTGTTGTAGTTGGTGTATAATGTGGATCGTTTTATTTGGTGTAAAGAAAACTATATTAAGTGAGTTTAACTGCCATTGGAAATTAGTGATATAATTCTTTGAATTCAAGAATTTTATCTCCATGTTCAATGCACAGCGTTCTCAAGCCAAGGCCACAAATTTAGTAGTACAGTAACTCTCATGCTAGAAATAGAAATCTACTCTTCATTGTGACAGGAAGCACCGAACCAAGGATATACTTTTGTGCAAACAAGGAGGCTATCCATGCATTAATTTATAAACTTCATTCCTTTCTTCATTTTCATTTCTTTTCTCGTTACTGATACAAGAATTACTGCTTGACAAGATCGCGCCAACGGCAATTGCCTAAGAAAGAAAGAAAAGGAAACAAAAACTTGTCTTCCTCCCCCCGAAAAAGAAGTAAAATATGTACTCGTTGTAACCTATGTTGATAGTAGTTGTATATCATTTGTTGAGGCAGACCTTACTGCTGTTGTTAGTTTAGTATCTGGAAGTAGTAGGGGGGAGGGGTCATCTATGTATATATCAGTCCTTTACCACTCCCCAATTCTTCTGTTTCAACTGTAAGAGATGCGTTCTTAGGCTGTCTTCTTCTACCTGACAATTATATGCAAATATATTCATCAATTACTGTCAGAAAATTGAACTAGAGGAGCGATGTTAATCCAGTGAGACACTCACATGAAGGTGGGCAATATTTAGCAATAGCTATATGATGAAAGCAAGTAAAAAAGAACTGATAAAGTTATATCACTGATCCAGTCATAGCTCGACCATTTCATAGCAAATCCAAAAAACATGGTTATGTATGAGCAACCAAAGCATGGAGGGAAATATAACTAAATCGGAGTACAAGTGTAAGGCGAATTTTAATATAAACTGAAATGAATCAACATTATAACTTTTCTCACCTGCATACCAGCTGCAGTTACCAATAAAGCTTCAAATTCATCAATCATGGCTCTTTCCTTTGCTGCTACATCGGCAAGTTCAGAAACCAAGCAATTCACCCCTTCAACCTATAGTCCATTCGAAATACAAAGGATTATCACAGAGACCATGTAAAGAAGGCAATAATGACATTGATGCTACAAGCTCAGAAACTGCATGGAAATGACATGAAATTCCAAACATCTAATCGGACGAAATAAAATGTTGCAGAGCTAGTGTAATTTCAATAATTGCACCAGGCAGGAGTCGCAGGTATGTGCTTGTGATCCATAACTCTATAGTCAAGATGTGATTGTCCAGTCTTAGAGGTCTAACTATCCAAAAGTTGAAACTTAATGTTGTAACCACAATATTGAAGCAGCAGGCAGTGAAGGACCCTACAACCAGGGCAGGACTATTTTGGTTGGCTGACTTTGTCCAACAATACTAACATGTTTCTATCCTCATGAACACCTCAGTAGTACCTAATGAAGGCCAGCCTTAGACAGTTTAGTCTATACGGGACCTACTCTTTCTAGAATGTATGGTAATACAAGGAGTTGGTACAACACTTGCAAGTTTCCTGCTAAGAGCGTTAAAGAACAGTATAAACTATGCCTTTTTAAAGTCTAGAAGGAATTATATTTTCAGATGTTCAATGGTCTAATCAGACAATAAATTGATTGTCTGACTGGCCCAGTTGGACTGTGGTAGAAATATTGATAATCTCCAAATGAACTTTTTTAAAGGAATTAAAACTGTTTTTGGGGCTAAAAACTGAATACTTCTCCGTGAATAAATAGGGCCAGCTCAGAAGAAGACATTCACATACAAAGAACCAATTTATCAATAATCTCCAAATGCACACATTTAAAAGAATCAAAACTATGGCAAAAAAAAAACTTTGTACTTTATCATTATTCAAAGATATGTGTATAATGTAAACTTCAGTAGGCAAATTAAACATTATATAGAAGGGTAGTAAGGAAGCAATAAATTTTAAACTAGAAACACTACGGTTAGACTAAATCTAAACCATCAATTATTGCACACACCGTCGGGAGCACAGAAGATATGGATAATCCCACGGTGTGCATCACATCAACGGCTGAGCACATAGCTGCCTGCACTGTATCAAGATCTGCCTGTAGAATTTACCAAATAATTAGATACCATAT
The DNA here is from genome assembly GCA_037693485.1 of Kitagawia praeruptora. NCBI lineage: Eukaryota > Viridiplantae > Streptophyta > Magnoliopsida > Apiales > Apiaceae > Kitagawia > Kitagawia praeruptora. The sequence continues at coordinate 153,732,672 of CM075344.1, read as the reverse complement.
AGTTTTACTCTCTCACGTAATCTCGATGAATCTGAGATGACATACCCTTGCTCCTTCTGTGACTGGAAGGCGTAGTGTGCTTGCCTGCAAATCTTTAGTAGCTCCTGATACAGCACAGATATGATCTTTTTCGAGTGAATGCCATCTATCAAGGTAGGTTACCTGACATCATGCATTAAAAGAATCATCAGCTGTGCATCCATAATTTAAGATTAATAGACGGAAAAACAGGTTCAAAATTAGACAATACACTGAATGTGGTTGGCGATCTTGGAGTTTGGGGCAGGGGGTTTTGGGTGCTATCGTATCATCTTATATCCATATTTTTTGGGGTATTGATGTACATCACACCATAAATTAACCAGAAAACAACTGTATAACTGTTCATATATAAAAATTGAAGGAACAAACAAGTAAAAACAATTTGGAAGACGCATATTAAAGTATTTATAAATGCATGTCAGACCCAACAAAAATTGTTCAACAGAACAGTACTTCAAACAAATGTGGTTGTTCTACTGTACATAACAATCCCATTTTATATCATCTATAGGATTCAAAGGCATGATAACTTTCAACATCTATAGACATTAGAAAAGAGCGAGATATCTCATTGAACTGATAACTTAGTATTGATTATCAGTAAACACCAGGCGAAAGCCTTTTTATTTAGCAAACAAGGAAGAGATAGTCAATAAAGAAAAACCGAAGCATCTGATGACAGCTTTAGATTACATAAGTGATTTTATGACGCAGAATCCTGTGACTTTCTTACTACTACCATATATTTCTCTCTAAATTTAACTGTAGCAATTTGTATTATTTTCATTTCCTGAACAATATCCTTGGGAATCTCAAAATGCACAAAATATATTTTTAATTTGAAAACAAGTGTTCATGAAAATATGCGTTCTGAACACGCATTATAGCCTGAGTTGAAAGAGGTGAAAGTGATCACCGGTTGTTAATGCTTACATTTTCATTTAAAATGGTATAAGATTTTAGTCTTTCATATGCCAATTTAAAAAAAATCTAAACACCTAGAATGATATTACAACTAAAGGGAAGTTTACTTGTTCGTTTAAAACACAGGCCAACTTCAGTTTCAGCTTCAGTTGTTCGAGTGCAATTCTCTTTTCAATGACTGAAACCCTCAGCTCTGAGGTAGTTCTACACACATTGATCAATGTTTTCTGCAGATCAATAGAAGACAATTAGTAGATATCAACAAGACATTTTATGCAATAAATTAAAAGAACCCAAGCTTGGGGACATTTCAAATAATGAATGCACAATTAAAATTGCAACAAGAGTTAAATGTTACTTAGCACTGCAGTTCTATCATCAAACGAAAGAGATGAGCGCACAGGTTTGTTAAGAAAATACATTTAAAAACAGAATAAGAAGTCTTGAAATTTCATAAGATTAGAATTAAAACCTCTGCAGTTAATTTTTGATAACTTAGTGTAACATGTGCTCGGGCATTGGCATATCTCCATTGCAAATGCGTATTGTACAGTATCCTCAATTGACACACATCTTCTATGTGGCTTGTGACCTTCTTTCCCTTTCTAATATCAGCAATGTAACTCAGTACAGAGGTCGAACCGTTTGCTTGTCTGGAGGGACTGGATGGTCTTGACCAAGATGGACTGACTCCTTTAGATGGAGCAGATGTCAATGTTGTTCGAGCTGGACTGGGACATCTAGAAACAAAAGATGAAGGCTTAGATATCTTATTTGGTGATGCAGGGCGTGAACCCGGCAAAGATCGAGGCCGTCCATCTGGAGTAGCTAAGTTTGTTCTTTCAAACAATCTTGATGAAATAACTTTGGGTAATCTTAATACATTATTCCCGCTTTTTACTTCTCCACTTCCATCGGGAGACATTAGCCTAGCCACATCACTGGCAGACTTCTGCAAGGGAGACATTAGCCTATCCACATCACTGGCAGACTTCTGCAAGGGTGTTGCCAAAGAACCAGGTAATGACATTCGCCTCAGAGAATGTGCTGCCATTCCTTGTGAAGCTGCCGAAGCTTTTGATGATTTAGTAGAAAAATCAACGCTTCTAGCTGAAGCATTTGATGATGATCTTCCACCAATTTTGCTAGGCAATCTGTGGTCATCCACTTGCCGGGTATTCAAATCTTCAACTGGCTTGGAATTTTCGGATTGATCAGGAGCATTCTTTCCTTTCAGCGGGCTCCTCTTTCTCTCTGGTGTAGCCTTTCGCAAAGTGGGCACTGTACTTGTCACTTTATGTGCTACATTTGATGTCTGCCTTAGATTACGATCCGACAGGGCTTGGGTAACAGGTTTTTCTTTTCTACTAACAGGAATGGAAAAGGTATCAGACTGGAAAGAAACACTAAGACTACGCATTGTGGACGGCCATAATCCCTCCGCTGTCCGACCGCTCACTAACTTCCTAGATGCCAAATGTACTGTTTTTATTGTATCATAAGCCGGTGTAGATGGACTCCGCGGTGAAGGTGGTGTAGCAGGCCTCTTCCTTTCAGCCGAAATAGCTCTCTTAGGAACCGATACAGATGATGTCGTGGCTGTTCTAGAATTCGGGGAAGGGCATCGTCTCGGACCTGAAACCGCAGAGGGAATTGATGATCTGTACCTAGAACTAACATCCCTAGATCGGCTAGTGGTTTCATTTCTCCTAGAGGTCTCCACTGTTGAATGCTTCAATAATGCTTGATCTAATTTATGTACATCCATCCACACTCTCTAAACTGGACCGCATCGATATCTTAATTCACACATTAGCAGCCTTTTCGAAACTTCCACATTCGAATATTGCACACCAATTTGCAAAAACAAAGATCCTTTTTATCTGCAATAATGTACCTCAAATTTACAGCCAAAAGTAGGAATAGGAATACTACTACAGAGAGGAAAAAAGAAAAAGGATGTTACAGAACATACAACTTTACAGATACTCAGATCTATTATACAATTTCATCAGCCACTAAATTCCCTTTTAACCATGTTATTAACATTAAACACAACTTAAGTGGATCAAACTCAGACAATAGCAGATGCACATAAATCTTTAACATAAACTACATCTAAAAACAAGTTTAAGGGTCCTACAAAACAGTTTAATAAAAGAAAAAGATGTAATGTTCCCCTCTGCCTTAGAATTTAGAGGATTGGTGGGAAAAATGAGGGAGTGAGTTGAAGGATAATACAGATTACAGAGAAGGGTTGCACAGGATAAGATGGCTCCTTTAAATACTGTGTGTGTGACTGTGTGTGTGTGTAAATTAGTATTCTTTTCTTACTGTGGTTTTTTTTCTTTTGATTAGGCCACCAAACTTTTGTCATGCTCACGGGGCTGTAGTGGACTGCTGTGCTGGATTCTTGACTTAAGCACACATACATTTACACCCAAAACACAACACACCTTCTTTAACTTGTTTCTTCATCTTCTACTTGTTCTATTGATCCAATTATCATCAAGATGAAGAATCGAATGAAAGTGATACTTGGTAAAAAAGTAATCAAAGAATTTTATATTACTTGAACACCCCGAAAGTTCGTCTTTTACTTTTTAACTATCAATTTACAGATAACAAGTTGTCAATTTGGTCCTAGTTTTGTTTCTAAGCGTTCTACCTTATTACAATCAAGAAAAGTTGAAGCTGCGGAGGAAATTACCTGTATAATAACAACACTAACTCTTCGTAATAGAAATATAGAATTCCCGAATTTGACGCCCTTGATACGATGTTAAGTTATCAGTTTTTTATATTAAGTTATCGGTTCTTTCTAGTGATTGAATCACGTAATTTTAACATGCTAACTATGTTTCATAACTTATAATTATTTAACTAATATTCGGCACAAGAATCACAAATACAGAAACGCTTAATATCAACTTTAATCAAGTAATCAAAAGGAATCATTCATGTGAACTTGTTCTAATCCGAAAATTATTCATATTTCGAAACGTTAAAAAAGTAGAAAACTAGAAATGAACACAAAATCATAACCAATCAAATTATTACATGTACGCAAAAGGACTATCAAACATTCGACCAAGACGAAAATAAATAAATAAATAAATAATCTAACCGATATGAAGTGGATCGACAAAAGGACGGTGATCGGATAGGATTTGTTCCGGCGAGTGATCTGAATTGTCTAAAATGCACACGAAGTTGGAGAACCGCTACATGCAATAAACTGAAACTACCTTAAAAATGTATGATGTGTATGCAAGTATATATGTTGGGAAAGACGTTGAGAATTAGTTAAGGTAGACTAGGCCGTTGAATTGGCGCCACCTTGTGGAATAAAATATTGACAAAAATGTCGTAATCCTAGTTAACGTTCGTTTACTTGCCCGTTCCTCTTTTTAAAAAGTCAAATTTCATGACTTCTTTCTTATCCACATCAATTTTAGCCATTATTTTGTTAATTGTACTCCCTCCGGTCCATTATATAAGACATTTGACTTTTCTGCACGTAACTTTAGGTGCTTTGAATACATAGTTAAAATTATTATTTTTTAAATTTTTTTTTTCTAAATAAAAATTAAAATATTATATTTTTATTCAAAAAAAGAAAAATTAAAAAATAATTATTTTAGCTATGTAGTCAAAGCACCTAAAGTTACGTACAGAAAAGTCAAATGCCTTATATAATGGACCGGAGGGAGTATTTTGTAACGTATGTAAAATATTTTTTCTTTAATCTTTTCTTTTAAAAAAGTTAGAAATAAAAAAATACAGAGTAATGAGATCATGAGAAATGTTAGACCGTGAAAACCATCGAAATTATAATTATTTTTGAATGATTTGATTCCCAACATTATTTTCGAATGTTAAATGTTTTCTTTTAATTCATAAAATACGTATGTATACATGAACCGTCTCATTATTTCTAGAGAGTGTTAGGTCTTTATAAAAAAATAGCATTATAATCCATGCAAAGCACTGGCCACATTCTATCTGTATAATTTATTTCATAAATCGTAATTGATATGGGTGAAAAATAATACCTAAAGACATATTTAATGTTACATTTATTGGCTCATTAATAAGGCCCGAAACCCTAGTTGGGCTTTAAAATTGGTAATTAATGATTAAGCCCAAGAAACGGCCCAAACCGGGGATGCCTGGTATAAGCTTGTTTCTAACACGGGCTTGATCTGTAAACAAGGAACGTTCCAGAATAAATGAACGTTATAGAATAAAGGGACGTTCTAGAACTCTGGGATAAGAAGTAGCCTCCAAGGCACCTAATTCGACATGGAAACTAACTCCTACAAGGTAGGAGTCTAGAACCTTCCTCAAGGCGGTGACTTGTCCACCAAGTCTCCAAACCCTACTACGATTCTAAGGCTTCCACAGCCTATATAAGGGTCTGACCCCTCATTCTCAGAACTACGTCTTGGCTTGATTCTCAACAACGAGATACGTAGGCATTCTGTGAGGACCGATCAGTCTCGAAACACGGAAACATCCATTAAAGCTCGAAGCTTACCAGCCCTTGTATTTAATGCATACAAACCCTAGCTGCAATTTACAAACCCTCATTTTTATTACATAACATTTAGCACCGTCTGTGGGAAAACAACATCAACCATGGTTCAAACACGAAGGACACCAGTCACAACCGAGGCGACCACTATCACCTCTGCTCCGCCTGTCGTTACTGAACAAGGGTATGTACCCCCATCAACGGGGACAATCACTCAACCTCAAGTTTCTCAACCTATAGGGACGACTCCCCATGCTGAGAGAACTCTGCCTCTTTCACACTTTTATAGTTTTGCTTATTTTTAACAAACTCCTCATCACTGGCATCATCAACATCACTACTTCCACTGTCCAGTTCTTCAGTCTCCTCACCTTCAGGATCATATTCATATTCAGAATCCTCATAATCACGGTCTTCAAATTGACATCCCAACTCATCCATTTCATCCCCTTCAGCCATATCATCCCCTTCATACACATTATCCCCAGTATTCCCATCATCACCACCCCTAACATTAGCATTAATATCAACTTCAATTGCATCATTATTTAGTGAACTGTCAACATACACTTGAATGACACCATATGGCTTGCACAAATCAATCATAACACTTATAAATTTATCATCATATAACATCATAATTCCATTTGCACAATCATGCCTATTATTTTTAAAATACACTAAACTTTGAGGATCATAATCAAACATGGCAGCCCAATCTTATAAATCCCGGAAAGACAATAGACCAGTATCGACATTTTCAACCAAGCCACACTTTCCACCAATATAGTAGTGACAAGGCTGTCGCGTGCCTATCAAATAATAATATCTAACAAATCCTTCTAACTATGTAGTAGGGTAAGTCAGAGTCGATCCCACAGAGACAAACGTGTCAATCACCAGTTGTTCTCGATTCAATTCAGCCAAGCAAGTAACACAATAAAATATCAAAGATTATTATACTAATTTTATACTAATGCAATTAATCAATTAACTAAAACTTCCAGAATTAAGTATCCCCACTAGCATGAATTAATGCGATCGTGAATTCCCTCCCCAATCAATCGTATAATACTCAACAGGAAAGGTGCGCCCTGTAAATTACCAATAACCTCTCTCGAGTATTAATGGCTTCTCTAAAATACAATCAAGCCTATTCTCATGATATCATGCAATTTAGAGACATTAATCACAGCACCCTAACTTCCTAACAATCCGTTCTACCTATTCTCATGGAGAAGTTCATGTCCTCATTGGATAAATCACAACCATCTAAATTCAACTCTCGTTGATAAATAGACAATGGTTCAAACAATAAACATAATCACGTCTGATTTGTAATTGCTAATTAAAACAACTCAATAAGCAAGAGCAATTAAACAATCAAATTGGGGGAATTGGGAAATTCACACATCAATCATAACTAGGGTTCTACTTAACCCTAGATTAATTATCTACTCATACATAATTAAACTAATAAAGCAAGAGATATAATATGAACACATAATATTATAAAGAATAGAGAAAAACCTTCAATCTCCAAAGAAAAGTGAATAGCTATCTCCAATCTCTCTATACTAGAATATACAAGTTATGTACAATAATTTTTCTATCTCCAAAAACTATATCTAGATGTGTTTATATAGGCTCTAAAAGTCTTGCCCAGCAAGAAAATACCAAAACAGAATTATAATAGAATTTCTGCAAAATACGTTTCCTAAACTGAATCTGTTTTTTAAGGAAAATTCGTATCTGATTTTCTTCAGTATTTCCGAACCTTTCCAGTTGTGATTGGACATCTAGGCCACTTTAGAATGATAGAAAATCTCGTTATCTTCGCGTGGACTGCTTACGGGCTGAAAACAGACTTATAGAACTCAAGATATGGCCCAAACAGTAAAAACTGTAATTTTTCAGGGGCAACTTGCGCCCAGCAGTCTGTTCTTCGCGCAGATTGCTCCTACCCGGCACAATTTGCTCGTGGGAATCCTATCCCAAGTTGTAGAAAATATCCCAGGCTTCGCGTGGGCAGTAAGATCGCTGAAAACAGACTTCTAGAACTCCAGATATGTCCAAAACAGTGTAGACTGCGCAACCGTCTCAGAAATCCGAATTTTAACTAATTTATTCTCCAAAAACGATAGAAGCATCAACCTTAATCAACATCCTTGTAAATCTGCACAACTAAACAAAACACATCAAAACTACAAGAAACTTGAGCCCAAGACAATCAATTTAAGCCGATTTAGAATGCTCCAAGTAGATATAAAATTCACTTATCAAGTAGCACATAGGTTATGGAGAAAATTCACCATAATGATGTACTTCAATATTTATCATTGTTGACATACTGTTATAAAACATACAAAAATTAGAAACCCATAAAACAAAAAACTCAATGTAACAAGTATTAGAGAAAATTCATAAAAAATGATCAAAATGGAGCATAAAACACGAAGTCAACATTCCAGTCAAAACCCTAACACGTACATACAGTAATTGAAGTTTAGAGGTTGAGAAGAGTTTAGATAATGATCGATTACCTTAGTATAGTACGGATGGAATCGTCAATCGCAACCAATCGAGGAACTAGGGTTTTCCCCCAATTCAGAACGAGCGCTAAAGAGAATATCGATCAGTATTCTCACTGTGTATATATTACATGTATGACCGCTTGATATTTATATTTTATTTGTTGTTTTATTTTATTTTTATTTTATTCTCTCTTTTCCATGTCACAATCCATGTCATGGCCACGTATTCTGTCTTGTCAGCAAAATGGTACGTTATTGCGGCAAATCTTTAAACTTAACGACATCCGTTAAAAATTTCAAAAAAACTTAACGCCGTGATACATATTATTACTTTAGTGTTTTAAATGAGTCCCCGTGAAGACTGGGGAGCTACTTGATACTTTTTAATGAGATCACTGGCCCGTTTAATATAAAACCCCAACTCAATTATGTATTTATCTATTTATTTAACTGATAAGTGATATAAAGTACAAATCTCATATATCAGCTATTTCTTATTTTCTCTTTGAAGTTAGGTATACATTTTATCAGGTATCAATCATATTAAGGATTTCAGTTTTTTACCGAAAAGTCAGTTCAAGACTATTTAGTAAATCTAAAAACAGTTTCTCTACATTACTTTTCTTAAAAAAAGCTTGTTTTAGAAAAAGCAAATCCCCCATAATTTTCACAATAACAACATTTGTTGGCAGCAATTTTAGGTTAAGACATCAAATCCCAACAAACATGTATTAAGTAATTTTAATATAAGTGTACTTAATATAAAATAGGATATCAATAACAATTAAATAAATAAGACATATTTTAGATTCAGTGGTTCTAAATTTAACTCCATTTCTTTTTAATGGTCATAAATTTAGTTCCCTTAATGAAATTAGGAAATCGTGTCGTGTTTTTGTATATATTTTGTGTATCATATGTCTAAATTCGATAGTAAATAAATTAATGTCATCTCATGCACCATGTGAATCATATTAAATAAATTGATATCGTCTCATGTATCACATAAATCCGTGCATGTTTTTGACAACTTTTGACAAGATTATAGTTTGTTTGTTTTTGAAAGATCTGCATAATATCAACAGAGATATATGAACGATAAACAATCTATTTCTACATTGTAAAATGTTAAACACCTGTGCAACATTGTTAAATGCTGTAAGGATATCACCTTTATTGTAAGAAACTAGTACCACACCTTCCAATGTCAATCCATCCAGTTCCGTTCCGAATATTTGCTTGTTTAGGTTGTCCACATAGCCCTTGTGGTGTTTTCCCCAATGATACTCCAGAGTTTCCTTACTCATCTATGGTTCCAGAGCATTCTGATAGATATCCACTTGTCTACGAACAAGTCAGTCTACCTGTGAATACGTGAAACTAGAATAAAACACTTTAAGGTCTCATTCTAGATGGATTTCCTTAGCTAAAGTTACACAATTTTTACCAGAAGACACAACAAAACTTTAGTTATCTGGCACTTGGTAAAATTTAATAAAATGGACATGGAAAGGTTAAAGTACATATCAGAAAACTAAGGTTTAGTTACAATATATATCACAAGATCTATTTGAATTAAACACTCTATTTATAAGTGTTCAATTAAATGCAAACTACTTCAGCTTTTGGTACCTTGACTGCCGTGTATTTATAAGTTTGCCAACTCTGCGTATTAAATTACGTCCGAGATTAATAAAAACAAGAAAGTTTGTAAAATCAAATATACACTGGGAACCTGTCAAGTAAACTATAAATACCTACCCCTTGTATAATTCTATAATGGAGTCATCCAATTTAGGCAATGGTTGTTTTTCTGCAAAAATCATACATGAGTTTATTTACCATATAAAATTTGAAAGTAAAAAAATGTCAATGGACAAATGCCCCAAGAAATCTATAAGATCTCAACTGCTTCCTTCTTAAAGAGGGCATATATCATTATTCATTGATCGTAATACCTCAAAGTCAGCTGCTCTGTTTTGATTCTGAGTTGTTTTTCTCTCTATTTGGTAGTACCTTGGCTCAAAAATGATTATGCTCTTCTAGTAAATATACATTAATAAGTAATCAAGTTATAATTAATAAGTAAATACAAGTTTGTTATAAAGTATGTGATCAAGAAGGGTGTTAAACAATAGCTGATCTGGTTCTAAGTGCGGTGCTACAATTTTAAGTTGACCAGCTAACAAAGAGGAATCAATAGCGATGAAAGGAAACTAGTTTTCTTCTCTATGGCACATCTTCCATTCCAATTAATAAGCCAATCTCCTACAAAGCATTAATAAAAAGTCATATCCCATAATCTCCTACAAATTGTACAAGCAGACTATCAAAATTGACTCGATTCAAATGCAAAAAATGCTCGATACACACAAAAGCACACATACTAATTAATACTAATACAGCCTACACAAATTGAACAAACAAACTATCAAAATCGAAATAAAGCACAAAAAATCAATCATAAAAAACTTGATAAAATCAAAAGCTATTACCATATAACAGTTCTGAGGCCACTCTGTACCATCCTCTTTAGTAACCCTAGGCCTTGCCACTCCCCAATAACTCGATGCCACCACGTCTCCCCCGCTTTCCTTCTTCTCCGACACTTGACCGTTCGTTTCCTTCTAATTGAACCTGATGAGTTTTGGGTAATGAACCCTAATTACAATCAAAATTATACATATACATACATATATGTAAATATATTTAAAAAAATGGATACTTTACTTCTAAATAAAACTTTAATTGAATCTTTACCCTAATTGAAATTCCAATCAGTTTTGGGATTTTGGTTACTTTAATCGGATTTAGGGATATAGGAGATGTGTGAGAGTGAAGAGGGAAGGGTCGACAGAGAGAGGTGACGTCTGAGAGAGAGAGAGAGATCGACAGGAGGTAGTGTAATCTTTGCTCAATTAGGTTTGGGGAGAGGTAGAGAGAGTGGTGAGTAGACGGAGACAGTGGTGATGGTGAGACGTGTTTTTGGGATTGTTTTTTTGTTTTAATTGTGTAAGAAATAATTTGGTTCCCTTTTTTATCCCGCCCAGCTAAAAAACCAAGTTCCTGCCTATAATTTTGGGCAAAGTGTATGATCTATTGTAACACTTGGCTAAAGTATTGCAATTGTTCTAAAATTTCAAAATGATCCTTTCACTTGCAACACTTTTCGTATGTATTGTAACATTTTTAAAATATTGCAATAGATTACCAAGTTTTGTATCTATTGTAACACTTTATGTCTTTATGTAACACAAATGTATATTGGGCTTGCAATAGCCCATATTTCTTGTAGTGTCCTCTGCTCTTTTTTATTAAAAGAATGCCCCTGGTGGGGCCCATTTTAATAAAAATAATTTTTTAATTTTTATTTTCCTTAAAATGGGCCCCGCCAGGGGCAATCTTTTAATACGAAAAGAGTAGGGGACAAAGAAGGGGGCATGGATAAGGGGACAGAGGATCCGGACTCATCTAAAGCACTTAATGCGGTTTAAAATAAGATAAATTAATTATTTTTTGAACTATCCAATAGTACAGATGTTAAATTCATACAAAAATACGTGAATGTACAAATTTTCATGTAATTTAATAACTTGGAACTATAAATTTATAGCAATAAGATTATGATAAATCTGTGTCGTTGAATATATATAGAAAATAATATTTTTATAAAAATGATGCTCCACTATTTCAAATATAATAAAAATTTGTATACAATGTTATTTTGACATAAACTTTTCATTCGTACGATTAAATTATCAAAAATAGTAATAAAATATATAATTTAAAGTGCACTAATACAAAAATTTTCTATGAATTTCAAAGATTTGGGGAGCCAGTTTTCATGTTCAGTGCGAGCCAACCTCACATATGATACACATACATTTTAAGTTGGGTACGTACACACATGATCCCACTATTTATTAGGAATGTGACCCATCAAATTGTGACACATATGTTTTTGGATTTTTTTTTTTTTTGAAATATCTAACATTTTTCTTATTTTTAAGATACACATGTAACACATCCAATCAATTAAGCCTTTGGAAATGATTTTTGGAATCTAGTATTTTTTAAGAGTAGTGCTAGAGTTATCAAATTAGTTACCAAATGACATGACATTGATTATTTGGCATTTTCGGATGTTTTAATTGAATAACCCTGGTTGGTCCATTACAATTATAACCAATCAAAACAACACTACTCCGTACGTCATTTTGTAACATTTTTTTGTACCCAATTTGGTACTCTAGCATTTTTCATTTTTTAATAGCAATGTACAATCTGACGAATGGTATTTCCCTATTAGATAAGTTTATGAAAATGGAAATATATTTATTCAATCTAAATGATCGAAATAGCACCCAAAAATCCTTGTTTAGAGTAATTTTGTTGTGGGAGTGTCCATAGTAATTTAGCGCAAAAAAAAAAGGTTGTACATATTAGGATGCTATATGCAATCCTAAGAGAAATTGGAAACTTCCATAAACCCAACTCCAATACACAATGGCAAAGCAGAATCTTAACTGTACAAGGATTCAGATTATATATTTATATCTCTGGTTACATCAATATAAATACAGAGAGATTCATCACTTCCATTATACTATAATTCACAACCATACAGAAATATTATGGATTCTCTGTTCAGAGACGAAACCCATGTTACCGACTTGCGCATCTTTAAATCCCATGATGATGATCATCAATATATCCAATGCAGATTCTTGTTGCAAGTCACCGAATATTGGAAAACCAACCGTAATGTGATGCCACGTAGAAAATCAATGTTAGCACCGGTTCTCTTTGGAATTAGCCCTTCACTATTGTCATCGCATAATGGTCTATTTAATTTAGTCCACTCTTTGGTTCTCTATAAGTTCGAAGATTCTATGTTCTTCATTGACAGTAAAAGATTAGCCGAAAAAATAACTGTGAAAATAATGTCCAGGTTCAGCTTTATCACAACTACATCTTGTTACAATTTAATCATAGCGCTCAATGTTGACATATTATGTAAAACTGAGTTCCCTTGTCAAATTACAATTGAGTTTCCTCATCCAAATTTAGAGATGGATCATGATGCCGTTCGTAGTTCTTTTAACAATGACGAAGAGGATATGGATGATGATGATCATAATGATGACAGTGAGGACAACAATGATGATAACGAGGACAATGACGAGTATAATAATAGCCAAATCAGAACTGAGTTTCCTCATCAAAATTTAGAGTTGGATCATGATGCCGTTTCAAGTTCTTTTAACAACGACGAAGAAGGTATGGATGATGATGGCAATGATGATCATAATGATGGCAACGATGATAATGAGGACAACAACGATTATAATGATGACAATGACGACTATGATAATAGCTTTTCTGGATTTGAAGAAATTTTTTTCAGTAATACAAAGGGGTTTAGTGAAGTAACTGGATTGGTGGATGTGAAGCCCCACGAAGTATTGAATTCTACGGATTGTTGTTCGATTTGTTTGGAGGAATATGGTTCCGATTATTCTAGAGTTGCAAAGGCTGAAACATCAGTTTGTTGTCATATGTTTCACAAAGATTGCATTCACCCTTGGTTGCGAAAATCTTCCAACAGCTGTCCCCTGTGTCGCTCGATTTTTATTGCTCGAATCTAACATCACAAGGAATGGCAATAGTGACCGATCAATAGGGTAAAGCTCTCGAGTACGTGCACATCATACATAAAACTTGTCATCTTTGTTCAACTTACTAGATTCAATTCATAAGTTTTTTTTTCTGTATTTGGCTTTCTGTAATCATATTGTTAAATCTGAATCATAAGATTTATTTTGTACTTGCGCTCTGTAAAAATACTGTTATTGAAGATTACATCAACTTAATTATCATAATGTCTGCCAACTTCTGTTTTGGACGAACGACAAAAAGTAAAGAGCACAACGTAAATAGCAAACTCTTAGCAACACTGCAACAGAAAACAATAAGTAGCAAGGTAAATGAAGATGTTACTCTGGTTTTATCACTGATATAGATTTAGTTTTGCAATCTATTGTCCTGGTCTTCACTTTCCCTTCAAGACGTGAGTGCGGAATCCTGGAATATGGACGTTGCATACATATTCTTTCCAGTCTATGATCCCAACGTCGCATTCAAACAGCTTTTTCTCTTCAACAGACATCAATTCAATCAGTGCTTTCACTTGACCATTATCAAACCTGGCAATTATATATTTTTATGACAATGAATAAATCAGTAACGTCTAGTAGATGTATATGCCCCTGGTAATTGAAAAGCTCTTAGGAATACGCAGATGGCGTACTCATGTCTATGTTCCCCTGGCGTGTATTAATTAGGAAAAGTATGCAGTTGCCTGTACATTTAAAGAGGGAAAGCTTGAAACAAATTAATCTTACCAGCCAGAATAAAACGTGTAAGGCTCATAAATCTGAGCCATATGCAAAAGATGTTTTTCTAGCTTTTCACATTTGGTCTTAATTTTCTCAAAAAGCTTTTCATCGAGCACTGCTTGATAATCCATTAGCCCATTCCGTTCAATTATCTCTGTTGAGATGTAAGATGAGAAATCAGACAGAGAGCTTAAAAACTTCATATCTGTGATCCTAATTTTCTTTCCATCTCGACCTATTAATGGCGATGACTTGAAGTGTTCACAACTATACTTGAAAAAATCGTTTAGAAGTATTGGATTTGAGACAGACGAAGCTGCATGATACACATTCAATTCTGGCTTTGCTTCTCTACCATGCTTTGCCATAGCCACCAAAACAGTATTCACAACCATGTCCACGGGAACCTGTATACACACACACACACACTATTCTTAATCAGTTGTAAAGAATTTGTAGTATTAAATTCAAATTTGAGTATAAATAACTCATAATCTCAGGCAAAGTAGGGACCCTAAATACATAAACCGGAACTTTTTCAGTTTTCTTTCACTTACAATGTCAACGACTGCGTTGGGGTTTCCTAACACTCCAGGGAGCTGGCCTTTCCCATAGAACAACATCAACGGGTCAATCATTCTAATAACAAGAAGAAAGCTCTCCTTAATTACTAGAGATCATATATCGAGAAAGGAATAAAAGAAGTAATTAAAAGTAAACCAGTACCTATTTCCTTCAATCCAACCTGGAAAAGGCTCCCTATAGGCACTCTCAACAACGCTGGGACGGATGATTACCACTGGTATATTTTCCCTTTGTTTGGTGATCAACATCTCACCCATGGCCTTACTAAACGCGTAAGTGTTTTGCCATCCATGTAGCTTTGCCCTGCATCTTGTACATGTTAATTAAGATGAGTAAATTATACACATTATAATAAATGGACAGAGTAATAAGTATTTATCGAGGGATGACCTCTGCAAGCCCAACTCTTTCATCATTGGAGTTGATTTAACTTGAGCGCCCTCCTTTGATTGCAAAGCTATATTCAACTCAGCTTCAATATCAACTTCATTTGGGCAGACTTGGCTCCTCATTCTGTGTCCCATTTGTATCGGTGTCTCAGGGATTATGCCCGATCTCTCCCCATGGATATACGCTGCCAAACCAAAATCATATTAAATATGCACACGTAGGCTTTGCTTCAGATTATGATAACTAATTTTATTTGGAGAACTGTCATATTACATGCAAAATATAGGCTCTTTTTTCTTCAGTCTAATCCAAACAACCCTTCCTTTAGTAAAATTAAATATGGTACCTACCAGTGGATACATGGAGGAAGACGCACAGATTCTTGCACTTTTTGGCGAAGTCTAAAACCCTACAAGGTCCTCTTGTGTTTGTGTTTATAGCAACATCGTACCTTTTTCAAATCAATCTCCACATATGAGTTAAGATATTGATCTTGTACTTTTGAAGAAAATTGCAAATCACATGATATTAAGATGTATACAGTGAATACATATTAGAAACCTTTCGTCAAACGTTGTGTTGGCTGATGAATTAACAACTACATTGACAACCTGCGCAATCTCAGCAGCTAAATTACTTTCAATTCCAATATCAGATTTACAAACATCACCAGCCACAGGAATAAGCTTGTCCAACATATTTTTATATTTTGATATATTTTTTTATGGGTTTGAGATTACCTCAATAAATTATCTAAGCTAACTAAGATTCTACATATTAATGCACGAGAGTATAATAGTAATTACAGGATTTTTTTAGAATGTTTTTCAATATTTACAAAAATGTCACAATATATTTACACTACAAAATCTCATGTAAATCTCATGAGGGAACCTCATGGGCTTTTTTCTCTTTTTTTATACCATGTTTAAGATTTCATAAGTTGTTTTAAAAAAAAAAAGCTATAGTAGCTTATTTCTTAAAATAAATCCTTATTTCTAGAAAATAAGCTTAGCCAAACACCGCCTACAATTGTAATTAATTAAAAATAATAATTAAATAAAGGCCGATTAATTGTAAGCTTATGTAAATATATTTACACAAGTAAAAAAAAGTCAAAAAAATGCAACACCTTTTAAAAAAAAATCTTTTTACATATGAAAGGATTTGTTTTTATCACAATTGAAAAAATCTTTTTACATATGAAAGGATTTGTTTTTATCACAATTGCAAATTGCTGTCTCCGACATGTAAAATAATTATAATCATTATTGTAATATAATATTTATTTTACATTAAACTTTCACTTCGATGTTAATTAGTTAAACTTTGCAACCAAGTTAAACAAAATTTAACTAATTATTTTATCCAAATCATGGTGCAACAACTTTCATTTAAACTTTTTTTTTTTGAAAAGCCTATATTATTATAGAACCGAAGAACCCTATCAGGGGGAACAATTTGAGAGCTGCTAGCAAGCAAGCTTACCAAAATACAAAGCAATAGTCCATACAAATGCATTTCTATGCATTTCCCTCTTCCCAGGAAAGAGGGAACAAGGAAACTAAGAACTACATAGAAATGCATAAACTTACAGTCCATGGATAATATGGAAAATATGTTACTATCCATTTTGATTGTAATTTTTTTTTTGTCAAAATTTGATTGTAAATTTTAAATCAAATATATGAGGGGTTTTTTGAGAAATATCAAAGATCCAATTTTTTTTTATGCAAAATTATTGTTTTTTAAAAAATATTTTGCAAAAATATTGATTTTTAGAAAAATATTTACAAAAATACTGTTTGAGCTTAGCAAATAAATGAAAATTCCGATTGTAACTTTGTAATCATATTTGAGACTCACACCAATCAAAATCAATCACAATTGTAACTTTAAAATTTTAAATTGAAATCATTTTTAATTGCATAATAGATTGCTTAATGAGTTGCATGATTAATCAAATGCAACCTCAAATACAACAAAAATCAACCGTAAATCTATACTAATATATAATAAGCAAACTAGGGGATAATTGGTAGTTTGGTTGTTTGGTTCAACCCTATATTTTAGTCATAATTTTACTTGAATTAAAAATATATTTAATTAACATTTTATATAAAAAAACGTAACTTCCCGGACTATTTGGAGCTCGAGAAGAGCGCGTGTAACAATGAAGCAACATAGAAAAATGGTAAACGCGTGAAAAGTGAATCACAAAGCTACTCCCACAATTCCCGTATTTTTGCAATTTAAAAAAATAATTGGTATAATTGTAATTAAAATGATAAATTTACAAATAATTTTTTTTAATAAAAGTAAAATTGTAAAAAATTACTTTTAGCAATTTATTTATCAAAAAAGCCCTAAAAATAACGACCAAAACATTAAAATCCCATTTTTTTCTCTACTTTTTTCTTAAATATAATATAATAAATTTTAGTAACTAACCATTATTTTATCTTTAATTTTAAAAAAACTAATTACTTTTAAAATATGTTAGCTTTAATTTCTATTTTCCAAACTTAAACCTTTTCTTTTAAAAAAACTACAGATAATTTTATTTATATGATATTATAATTCCTAATAACTAACCAACAATTTATAGGGATATATTTCGACCCATATCTTCTATATTTATTGAGTATTACAATTTTTAATGAATTATTAATTTTTAAGATAATCAATTTGCTCCCCAAATTAGTGAAAACAATGTAAAATTGCGATCATTTCCCATAAATTATCCTTTTTAAAAATTGTATAGTAATTAATGAGGAATGAACAAGAATATAAAATAACTCATATTCTTAAAAATCAATGCATTTATAATGGGTATAAAAGAAAATGTATCATCTAATTAATGTTTTCTTAAATGCGTAATGGTTCCTCATTTTTGGTTATCCACATTTACAACTGTTAGATCTTCAACTCAAATAGATCATGACCGTTTGGAGATCTAAGGTTCGAATCCCGCCAACAACAATTTAATATAAAATTAATACTAGATTATGTTATATAGAAAGGTTGAAGGTTCAATTTCCACCAACATCATATTAATTTAGAACCAAACTACAAATTATATCTCTTTCGCTTATTATAGTATAGTATAGATTTATAAACAAAGGTCTAAAATTTAAATTTTATTAACATATTTATAATATTATATATACTAAACTATAAGTAAATAAAAAAAAATTAAAAGTACCCGTGCTTTGCACGGGCTATAAGCTAGTACAACTAAAAACAAATATATTATTTTTTGGAAAAACATAAAAGCAAGTTGAATTTAGTTGATTTGGTTGCGAAATGTATTTTTGTAAATAATTTTTAGAAGATGGTAAAATTGGGAAAAAAAAACTTTTAAAAAAATTGTGTTTTTTGCTAATTTCTCAATCTATCTATACTATATTATTATAAGCAAACTAGAGATCTTTTGTAGTTTGTAGTTTGGTTAACCAAGCTATTCATAACCGTTAGATCTTCATCACAAGATCATGACCGTTAGATACAACAATACTGAAAGTTGTTATATTGAGAAGTCTAAGATTCGATTCCCTTTTTGTTTAAAATATTACCCTTTATAAACAACTAAAAACATAAATCATACCATATCTTTCGATCATTAATATTTCTATCTAATTAAAACATGTTACATTCTATTTAATTAAAACATGTTACCTTTTATTTTAAAACAAATATTGCAATCATTAATATATATATCCAAAAGTATTGCACCATATCTTTCAACCATTAATAAATAATAAACACCTAAAAACATGAATCATACCATATTTTTAGGACAAGTTTATTTTAAACTTTTATAAAATAAATTTTCAACCATGCATATCATTAATTAAATTTATATTAAATTAGTTAAATCAAAACGAAAATAAATGATTGAAAATAATGATTGTATAAAACTATAATTGTAAAATAATGTTAAATTTATTACATATTAAAAAAAATCCGTGCATCGCACGGGTTATAAGCTAGTTATACTAAAACCAAAAGATTGAAAGTTCGTCGGTTTGATTTTCGGTTTGGTTATCCTAATTATTAAAATAAATAATAACATAATATAATTAATTATTTTAAAAAAAACATAATATAATTAATGGTAATTATCTGATTGCCTTTTTCCCATTTACGTTTAATTAAATATATTATCTTTTATAAACACCTAAAAACATCAATCGTACCATACTTTTGACCATTAATATTTCATTTCTAACTAAAACAAGTTACCTTTTTTATTTAAAACTAATTTTACAATCGTTATATATACCCCAAAATATCACACCATATTTTTTCAATTATTAATAAAATATATTAAAATCCGTATACGTTGTTTATAATAAGAAAACATTAGTATAATCCGTAAACATGAGTGTATTAAATTATAAATAATTAAAAATAATGATGATATAAAAACATAAGTTTAATCTATACTATTATATAATAGCCGAAACATTAAAAGTTTTTGTACCTGTTTTTTGGTACTTAGTGAATTTACTTATTTACCCTTCATTATAAAAGATATATATATATATACGATATCTATACTATTAAAACACCTAAAATAAATGAAAACATAATATAATTAATGGTAATTAGTCGATTGCCTTTTTCACATTTTTTTCAGTTGAAGATATTACATTTTTTAAACACCTAAAAACATCAATCGTATCATATCTTTAAATGTTTTGGTACCTGTTTCTTGGTACTCCATCAATTTACTTATTTACCCTTCATTATAAAAAAGATATAAGTTTTGGTACCATTTTTGTGGTATTTCATTAATTTACTTATTTACCCTTCATTATTTAGAAAAATATATACGATATCTATATAAGTAAAATACCTAAAATAAATAACAACATAATATAATTAATGGTAATTAGTAAATTGCCTTTTTTCACATTTATTTTCAGTTGAAGATATTACCTTTTGTAAACACCTAAAAACATCAATTATATCAATTAAAGAAAAAATTGAGGTTTGGGCAGAGATATCGGTAGAACTCCAAGCAATGAAAAATATACCGATTGCATTAATTGGAGATTTCAATTCAGTCCTACAAGTCACAGAAAAGGAAAATTGTGTGTTCAAAGGTAATGAGGCCAGAGAATTCGCAAACTTCATCTCATCGAATGAACTACTCGATGTTCCAATGTCTAATTCTCTGTTCACCTGGTATGGTCCATCCAACAAAAAGAGTAGGCTTGATCGTGCTCTTCTAAACTCAGTGTGGTTCTCAACATCTGATTGGGCCACAATAGCTCTAAACAGAAAAAACTCGGACCACAAGCCTATACTTCTCAAAAGCTCAAAGCAGAACTGGGGACCAAAACCATTTAAATTCTTCAATTGCTGGCTGGAAGATAATGTGTTGAAGAAACAACTGGATTTCATTTGGTCAAACTCAACATCCGAGAATTTTACTGTAAAATTCAGAGAAATTCGACAATGCACAAAAGCGTGGAACAAACTACATTTTGGGAACATAAATGAAAACATTGAAAGCACCGAGAAGGCACAACAGATAGCTGATTCAAACAACTGGTCTGAAAGTAAGAAAACTGAACTAAAATCGCAGTTGGAGAATTTTTACAGGATAAAATCGAGCATGCTTTGCCAAGTAGCTAGAGTAAATTGGCAATTGAGGGGTGAAAAGAACACGAGATTTTTTCACAGAGCAATCTCAAAAAGAAGAAGATCAAATACAGTAATAGGCCTACTACTGGACAACCAATGGATATCGGATCCCAGAAGGATAAAGGGAGAAATATTCAATCACTTCAAGAACTTCCTTTGTTCAAGTCGCAGCCACAATGTATTTTCTCTGAATGACAACATGCTGAAAGCACTTCCTGTACAAGATAAGAAGGCACTAGTAGAAGACTTCTCCTTAAAGGAGGTTGAGCTTGCACTTGGTGAATCCTGCTCCAATAAGGCACCTGGACCCGATGGTATAAACGCTGGTGTCTTGAAATCAATGTGGAAAGTTATCCAGAAGGATGTTCTAAATTTTTTCAATAAATTTCATGAAAATGCACATATTCCGAGTGGATACAATTCCTCGTTCATAGCTCTAATTCCAAAAGGGCCTGACCCAAAAAAGCCTTCTGACTTTAGACCAATCAGTTTGATGAACTCAATCGTCAAACTCCTTTCAAAAGTATTGGCTAGAAGGTTGAAGACAGTAATGAATCTGCTAGTTTCAGAAACTCAATCTGCATTTATCCAAGGAAGGCAAATCTCGGACTGCATCTTATTAGCAAGTGAAGTCTTTACTAGTCTAAAAGGGAAAAAATGCAAAGGTGTAATACTAAAGATTGATTTCGAGAAGGCTTTTGACACCGTAAACTGGGAATTCATGTATCAGGTAATGAAATTCATGAATTTTGACCCAAAGTGGGTTAGATGGATCAAGGAAATTTTTGAATCCGCAAGAATCTCAGTATTAGTTAATGGTGCTCCATCAGCAGAGTTCACTCCCAATAGAGGTTTACGTCAAGGGGACCCTCTATCACCTCTCCTTTTTAACTTAGTAGGAGAGGTACTTTCATGTCTATTATCTGTGGCCTGCAACAAGGGCATTTTTACAGGCATTACACTCCCGCATTGCAAAACAAACCTTACACACCTGCAATTTGCGGATGATGTAATCCTCTTCATCAAAAACGACTTGGACTCAATCAAAGGGGTAAAAAGAGTTCTTCAATGCTTCCAACTTCTCTCTGGTCTAAAAATAAACTTCCAGAAAAGTAGTCTATATGGTTTCAACGAAGATCCTCTGATTCTAGAAACATGGGCGGGATGCCTAGGTTGCAGGGTGGGATCAGGTTCATTAGACTACTTAGGAGCCTCAATTGGAATGTCACCAAATTCTATCTCTTTTTGGGATCCACTGAAAACAAGATTCCAAAACAAACTACAAGGATGGAGTACTGAATCAGTCTCAATGGCAGGAAGGCTAGTTTTACTTAAATCTGCGTTGGATAGCATGCCAATATATTGGTTTTCTCTTTTTTCAATCCCATCCTCAGTCATTAATTCTCTCGAAAAATTCAGAAGGAATTTCCTATGGGGTCAACAGTCAGAATCAACAAGGAAAATGCATCTTCTAAAATGGGAGAAAATATGCACACCAAAGAAACAAGGGGGACTGGGGCTCGTGCCTTTGAAGACCAGAAACATATCCCTTTTGGGGAAGTGGTGGTGGCGTTGCTATAATGAACGAGGTCATCTATGGAATAACGTGATGGTACAACGATATGGCAATTCATTAAACCATAATCTAGGGTCACTGTCAAACAAAAATGATCTCTCACCGATAGTGAGCAGTTTTGTGAATCTATCTCAGGACCAAAAATTTTCACAACTGATTAGTGAAAATAGTTTCATCTGGAAAATACGAAATGGGGAAAAAGTCTACTTCTGGGAGGACAATTGGCACGCAGAGGGTCCTCTACAGAAGGTTTTCCCAAGGTTATACAGAATCTCAAAGTTAAAGTACTGCTCCATTAAAATGGTAAAACAAACTTGGCATTCAGGACAAGGAGATCATTCGTTATGGACCAGAACCTTGCTCATCAGGGAAACAAATGATGTTCATAGATTGGAAATGGTGTTAAGACAATTACATCTATCAACGGGTATTGATTATCTTCTTTGGACTCATGGTAAGCAAGGCTATTCCTCAAGAGAAGGATGTAACCAGATGCTATGCTTGCCGAATGACAGAATAGGAAGCTCCCAAAATTGGCAAAGACTGTGGTCCCTAAAAGTTCCACCTAAAATTAGTCTTTTTCTCTGGAAACTGGAATGGGGTATTATACCCACAAAAAGTCTGCTTAGTAAAAGACTGGAAAATATCCAGAATGAGTGCACATGGTGCAACACAGGGGAAGAAACCATTGACCACCTATTCCGTGAATGTGAAATAGCATGTTGGGCTTGGCAATTTGTAGGTGATTGGTGGAGTTGTAAATCCTCGATCTCAAGAATTCAAAATTTCTCCATTCACAAGTTGTTAAATATTCACAACTCGGTAAGATTTAAGAAAATCTGGAGCATAGTTGTAGCAGCAACACTGTGGACCATTTGGCTTGCAAGAAACGAAGCAGCCTTTGAGAAAGGTAAAGTCAATAGAAAATCTATGGAAGAGTTGATTCTGGCAAGGATCAACAAGTGGGGAAAAGCCTCTAAGCAAATGGTTTTCGGAGATGATCCTTTATGGAGAGTGAACCCTCTAGGTGCAGTTAGTATACATTTATTCAAAGTGAAAAAAGAATTCTGGGATCATAAATTTGATTCATTTGATCTAGTGTGTACAGTAGATGGAGCATGGGATATTACTCCAAATGGTTCTATCAGAGGGGGCATGGGAGGAACTATCAAAGATAAATCTCAAACGGCAATCTACACTTTTTCTGGGCCTGCTAAGGCATCAAATAGCGTCGAAGCAGAAACAGAGGCAGTATTGCATGTATTAAGTATAATCTTAAAGAGGAGTATTGCAGCGGGGAGGGTAGTAATATGTACTGATTCTCTTGAGGCTATCAGTGTCATAACAAAAGGTCTGCAGGCTCATTTGTCTACCCAGATTTCTCCACAGGAGGTCCAAACTTTGTTAGGATCAAATATCTATCTGCATTTTGTACCAAGGGAGCTGAATGAAGATGCGGACTCTCTTGCCAAAAATGGGCTAAAAAGAGGGACTATAGCCACCCACTGGAAAGCTGGGCTAGGAACATAACCTTCATTTCTACTGGATACAAGTATCGGGCCATGCAGATATACCGTTTGGGCTCTAAATTCCAGTGGATTTACTACATAACTTTCACAGGTTTTTAAAAGGGCATAATAACTCATCCACGTTCCTACTACTATCCCACTTTATCTTGTCCCCTATATCTCTCATTTCCAAGCGGCTTTCACTACACTGCCCACCTCGTTATTCAGCAATAGTGTTAAATGCCCATACTTCAGCTCACAAGGAATATTCCATAAACAAAAACACGTTGTGCTTTTCAGATTTTGCAGGGCACACAGATACAAAAGGCTATAACATTCTACCCACTACAATAGCTACGCGGCTCCAACTATATATCAGTGTTTGCTTCTTGTTGCATATTTCATTACTAATCTTCTCTTTTCTCTGTAGTCCAAATGGAATATGCATGGACAGTTCCTCTCTTTGACTATGTCAAAATAAATGTGCACTGCACTCTCAGAGAAGTTCCTTTACCTAATGGAAACACCAATGGTGTTGGTGTTATAATAAGAGACTCATCTGGCTCCATGTTGTGGGGGGCTATGGGCCCAATGCAAGGCTACACAGAGACTCAAGCTATCTTCTGGGCCATGCAAGCTGGAACAATCAAGGCGCAGGATATGGGTTTCGAAAGAACTATTGTAGAAACTGACAATAGGGTGGTTTTCGATATCATTCGCATGCAAGAGGAGATCGAAGTGGATGATGACCTGCGTGAAGTTTTACTTCAGTTCAACACACATCATGCAAATCATTTCATAGAAGATGTAACAGACCGAAAGGTTTCGGTTATTCCTTTGAGCATGAATGGCACAGCTGAATATATGGCGAACTTTGGCATGAATTCCCTGTTCGAACTCTGTGAAGCCCCTACCTCTTTTGGTAACATTCGTCACTTTCTGGATAGGGATATGGGTAGAGCTTTCCCTTTTGTGATAGCTCCGTATCTAGGTCACGGTGATGTTATAGATGTCTCTCCCCCTCTATCGTTTGAGCATGAGGAGGATGATAATGAAGAAGTTTTAAGCCCAGTAGAGCTCGGAAAAAAGCTGGAAAGCAGCATCCCTCATCCCAATATGAATCAACGTGCTCCGTCTGATGGTGCAGCGCACACAAACATTAACATCACTATCTCAGTCTTACTTTGCAGGGAAGGAAATGTTTTCGAAAATGTAACCGCCAAATCAAAAGGAAAGGAGAAAGTACTGGCCGAATATTCGTTCAATAAGGATGGCTTACTCAGTCCTGAAGCAATTAATCTCTTGGACAAAGGCAGCCTTATTCCACTATCAAAGATTTTTGCAAATGAGATAATCAACTTGGATTCTGAAGTTCTTGAAGGCTTATTAGCAAAAGATATCCTTGAGAGTGCCATTAATGGTAACCTCGAAATGCTGTTGCAGAAGGCAACAGCATCGGTGAAAAGGGATGTTTCAAATCGGGGAAGGAAGGATCCATGAAAGCTTTAACCTCTGAAATGGAAAACAAAGCACAAACAGTAATGATTCCAGACCAGCCTTCGATTCTGGGCTAATTATCAGGCAGCCTAAAGCTACTTGAGTCCTTGTGGTGTTATTTGTCTTTGTAGTTTTAAGTTTAGATATCTTTTTCTGTGTTTAGATTTCTAGTAAAGCACATCTGTTGTACTAGGTTTTAAAACTCCTCTGCTGTACTAGCATTTGCCCTATTTTAATGAATTCTGCTTAGCAAAAAAAAAAATCTTTAAAAGTTTCGGTACCTGATGTGCTAAAAATAAAGATTTTAAATTGTAAGTGCACAATTTCATCGTTTTAATATTTGAGATATCGATCCACATAGACTAATATTTTCGCAAGCCTTAACTTTTAATTTAGGCGGATTAGAACAATTTTGGATTTTGTAAAATTGGATTTTACTAATTAATTACTAAGATGAAATTTAAACTATTTTAAAGAAAATTAAATTTATTCTAATTCTAGACTAATTAACTTAAATTATTCTAAAATTCTAAATTCGAATATTTTATTCTAAAACTATCGATTTATTCACAGAACTCAGCTCACAAGACTCGACTCAGTAACACTACTTAGTAAAAGAAACAGACTCGGTTACAAACAGCAACAACACCAAACTCGGCAGACAAGACTCAAAATTCATTACAAAGATCGGAAACTCGAAGACGAACTCGGTGACTCAGGACTGCACAGCAACAATAACTCAGTAAACGCAGCATTTAGAACCAGACTCTAAAAAACACAGCACAAAACAAAGAATACGCGAACTAAGAAATTGAAACAAAAACAGAAGAGCTCATTACAGAAAATAACGAACAAACAAGCAAAATCATAACCAGATTCGACTCAACTCAGCGAAATGGAAACTCAGCTAAACTCAGAACAATAACCCAGAAAAATCAAACATATACAACCCAGACTCAAACAATTCGGACAAGACTCGGACATCGGAACTAAACAGCAAAATTGAAACTCGAACTAAAACTGAGAACTACGACTACACAGCAACGTAAACACGCAAGAGATCAACCCAGACACTTAAACTCAGAACTCGCAACTCAATCACCCAACTCAATGAACGAAACTCAGCAAAGAAAACTCAACGAAACAAACGAAAACTCAGCAAAGCAGAAATCAACAAACAGTAACTAATATCGACAGCATTACAAACTTAACATCATTCAAACCATTACAATAAAGTTCGACAGTAATTAAAACGAACAAGCAGAACTCAAGCAACGAACAGTACATCACAACTCGACAGATAAAATTAACAAAATGGACTCGATCAACAGAGAAATTAACGACGAAGCTAAAAGGGAAAGGGGCTGTGTTTGAATCGGTTTTGCAGAGAAGAAAACATGGAGCAGGGGGTCTGTGTATCCTAATCGAAAAAAAAAGTTTAGCGATTGTGATTGATCGAGAAGAAATGGGGAAATGCTTTGAGTTTGGGAAATGAAGAAAATAACAAGTACTGGGTTCTATTTTGATTAGGAGGAAACAAAAACAGGGGAGACTACGAATTAAACAAATAAAAGAGCACGACCAATTGTAAAAATTGATTTTTTTTATTTTATTACATTAAAACATAATAAAGCATAAAAACTAGATCTATAATTAAAATTATGAAACCTACAATAAAATTGAGATTTAAAGGGGCACAATTATAATTAACTACTAAGAACAAGAAATTAAAAATCGTTACTTTCAACCCCAAGTGGTTAGCATTTCCCTACTTTGTCCACTAATCGGATTTACGAAAATAACGAAGCAAGGCAACATAAAAGAGAGAGTAAGGCAAGAAATTAAAGGAAATGAAAATTTGCATTAATTAAAAGAGGAGTGTTTACAAAATTTAGAACTACAAAACAAGAAATGAAATCTAACCTAAAACTACAATAAAATCTAGGTTCCAAATACAAGGGGGGTGAGGGGGTATTTGTAGGACAAGGATTAGGGTTAAGGGGTGTGTTGGGTGAATCTCCCCCATACACCTTTTAATGTGGTGGAGAATTCCTAGCCATCCAATTATTTCATTCCTCCTTATAAGCTTTGTTGAGTGGATCTTGGCCATACACTTATTTAATGTGTTGGGATGATATCCACCTTCCACATGTCTTCAAAGATTCCTTTTCCTCCAAACTCCTAATTCTTTATCCTTTTTTCATTGAAGTCATTTTTCTTCCTCTTTTTCCTTTCCTTGCACTTTATTACTTTATTTTGCCATTTCTTTATTTATTCACGAATTTCCTGAAATGCAACAAAATAATTTATTAAAATACGAGTTCAAACAACAGATAGGTAATAAAAATATGCAAAAATATGCACTTATCAAATGCCCTCATACCTATCTTTTGCTCGTCCTCGAGTAAAACAAAAACAAAAAGAAAATCTAGATAAAAAGTCCTATACTCCTTTTCGTAGGTGTGACGGTTGCATTTGGCATATGCAACAAGCCCTTTAAACCCCTAGGCAGCCCTAGTGGACGAGTGAGGTCTCGTGAGGGCCTATAGTGAATGTACCCACAAAATCCATCTAGCTCGTATAAAAGATTGGGTTAAGTATCAAAGTGGTCACTGAAGTGGAAGCCATATATCAATTCATTCACCGATCTTTACGGGGTATCATTTGAATCATTAAAGTCATAATAAATATCAAACAAATACCTGTATATATGTACTCGGAAAGTAAAAGTAATTTTTCATCGAGTTCTACACATTTTTCTTAAATGCTACTATAATCAAATGAAAGATTATGAATTCCAGTATTTTTGATAATATATTTAGAATTTAAAAATTTTATTTACTATTTTTTTTAATTAAAAGAAGGTAAATAATAATAAAATTAAAAATAAATAGTAAATGAATTTTTAAAAATCTAAATATATTATCAGAAAAACTAGAATTATTAACCTTTCGTTTGGTTATGGAAGCATTCAAGAAAAATGTGTAGAACTCAATGAAAAATTATTTTTACTTTTCGAGTACATTTTAAAGATATCCATTTGATATTTATTATGACTTTAATGATTCAAATGATACCCCGTAAAGATCGGTGAACAAATTGATATTTGGCTTCCACTTCAGTGACCACTTTGATACTTAACCCATAAAAGATTACATGGCAATGCAACACCACATATACATGTCCTCTCATGATACTTCAACTTAAGAATCAAAATGAATTTGCAAAGTCTTGGTGTGAAAAGTACAAGGATTCACATAGTCTACTTAAAAAAGCATGCAAGAGTGATTAAAAGTTCATGTCAAGTGCAAAAATTATTGGAAACCATGCTAAGTCTACAAGAGCACACCTTAGAGTCAAAACTTGAGATCTTATATGGAAAAGAAACAAGCAATACCTCACATTTCACTCACAAAAGAACATTCACTCAAAAATAAGGGTAAGTGTATCACTCAGTTCCAACAAAATCAAAAACATGCTTGACACTTGGTATCATTCTAACTTAAACAAAACATACATCAATGATGACAATCAAAAGGTCTTTATTTGGGTTGTAATGGGGCTAGGGACAGGGTATGTAAGGCCAAAACAATGTGAAGTGTCAAAAGCTAGTAGTCACCATGGAAATCATGCAAAACACCAAACTTCCTCCCCACACAATTTATTTTCTACTTTCAACAAAAAGAATTGACTAGTCGAATGAAGGAGGATTAGAAAAACATAAGTATGCTCTCATATATATATATATATATATATATATATATAGGCCTTTGCTCCATAAAGAACACTCTTATATAACAAACAATAAAGAACACTATAAAATCATTTATTCCAATAGATCCATTGGCCCCGCCAGGGGCCCCCAATACAAAAAGTTCTTATTTTTTTAGGCTCTATCCATCCAGCAAAAAAAAAAAAAATTTTGAAAATTTTACTGTTCATGATGACGTCACTGATGACGTCATCGATGAACAGTAAATTTTTCAAAAATTATTATTATTATTATTTTTTTGCTGGATGGATAGAGCCTAAAAAAATAAGAACTTTTTGTATTGGGTGGCCCCGCCAGGGGCAATGGATCTATTAGATATGAGGTGTTCTTTGTTGTTCTTTATATAAGGTGTTCTTTATGGAGTCCAACCCTATATATATATATATATATATATATATATATATATATATATATATATATATATATATTTCTTTTTTTTTCTTTATCTTTATGAGAGCTAAGATAAATATAAGCAACCATAATCCTCCTTTAGATTTAACTTGAAAATCGACTAACAAGGTAACCAACAAAACATATATTTCCTTAAAAGTTATGAACAAAAGTAAACCCATCTCACACACCTTATTACTCCCTCAAGTTCCTACTAGCCTTTGACACATTGGGATCAAGTATACGTAAGGCTGTACAAGAAAAAGGTCTTAGGCGAGTAATGTGGTGTGTCACCGAAAGAATTTGATTAAGCTCAAAGGGGTAACTAATTGATCACATAAGAATGGTGTGGATATTTTGGAAATATGGGTTATCTCTAAATTTCTTTATCATCTTATCATCAATCAATGTCATGTGTTTCAAGAAAGAACTCAAACAAGTGCCAGCAATGCAAATGACAAGTGGACACTCAAGCAAAAGAATATAAATGCAAAAGATGTGCATATAGGCTCAAAACTCACTTGGTGTGGTAGAACATAATCAATCTCAAGTAAAGGTATCCTCAATGCACCTACTTGTACTCAAAGCATGAAAACCAAATCATCTTACACCTAATTATGACCTTCTAATTTCTTGCACAATTCAAATAAGTCTACTAGTTTCACCTTGCTAGTATAAGTGTGTGGACAAGAACTTAACAAATCACTTCTCAATCAAAAGCTAAAGGAACACAAGATTATCATAGCATGTAACGGTGCATCAAGCAACTAGCAATCAATTAACAAGACTAGAATAAGATTAGAACTCTACTATTTACAATTCTACAACTCTTTTTGTGATTTTTTTCATTTTTTAATTTTTTTGGATTTTCTGATTTTTATATATACACTAAAAACCCTCCCCCATACCTAGATCATGCATTATCCTCAATGTATGCAAATGCAAGAGAAATGAGTAAAAGAGAATGAGGAGATAATGCCTGATAAGGGATGGAAGAGATTGAAAACTTCTAAAAACTGCGAAAGAAAACAACTCACACACGCACACAATTTCTCCCCCATACCTATCTTTCACGCAGGGAGGCAAAGAACAAAACCGAATTAGCCGATGCCAGTAGGAAAATTGGGATGAAGCTTTGAGAAAAAATCAAGACATTTTTGAAAAGTTTCATTAACAAAGATTTTCCCAAGCAACTTAGAATCATTCAACCCTATAGAACAAGTGTAACTAATGTTCTCCCTAAACCAACCTAAAGCTTCTTTATTTTGTTTAAGAAAATTAGAGATAATGAAAGTTTGGTCATGGGTTGAATCACTAGGAATGACATAAGATAAAGGTCCATTGTTCCCTAAGGGTTGTTGATCAAACTCGGGATGATATAGAGTTGATTCAAATGCGGGTGGTGTTCCCATGGGAGTTTTAAGAAAGGGCCCAACATTAACAATCTCGGGTGGGGTCTCCCACTTGGAACAAGTATCGTTCAAATCTCCTAACTTATCAAATGTGGGTGGTTCACCAACGGGAGTTTTAACAATCAGATTTGGTTCACACGAGACCTCCACAGATTTGGTTCACACGAGACCTCCATAGTTTTATCAGTTTGGGAGATTTCGTTGCATTGAACACGTTAAAAGTGACATTCTGGTCTTGAACCCTCATGGTGAGTTCCCCTTTCTGCACATCGATCAAGGTCCTACCCGTAGCCAAGAATGGTTTTCCCAGGATTATGGGAATCTTCTTAATTATCCTCCTCGAAATCCAAGATAACAAAATCAGCAGGAAATATGAGCTTATCAACTTTCACCAAAACATCCTCCACTATGCCTCTAGGATATGTGATAGATCGATCAGCCAACTGCAAAGAGATGTTAGTTGGCTTTGGCTCCGGTAGACCAAGTTGCATGTAAACTGACAAAGGCATGAGAATTATGCTAGCCCCCAAGTCACACAAGCACTTGCTGAATGAAAGGTTGCCAATAGTGCACGAAATAGTGAAACTTCCCGGATCTTTAAGTTTAGGTGGCAACTTCTACTGCAGAATGGCACTACACTCCTCCGTTAAAGCAACGGTCTCTAATTCCTCGAGCTTCAATTTATGAGAAAGAATACCTTTCATGAACTTAGCATAGCTCGACATCTGTTCAAGAGCTTTCGCAAAAGCAATGTTAATCTGCAACTTCTTGAACACCTCTAAGAACTTAGCAAACTTCTTATCCAAATTCTGCTTTTGGAGTCTTCTAGGATATGGAGGAGGAGGATAGATCTGATTATTCTTTGTAGACTGCTCCGGAGAAGCTTTTTCAACAGGTTCCTTGCTCTTCTCTAATTCACCATCTTGCTGATCAGCTCCCAAATCAGATTTCTCAATTTCGGGCACTGTAGATTTTTCAACTTGTTGATTCTGCACTTCTTCATCTTCCTTAGCGGCTAATTTAGGATCTGATGTAACCTTTCCCGATCGCAAAGTTACTACCTTCACCTGTTCTTTGCCATCCCTCCTGCCTGGATTAGTCTCTATATCACTAGGAAGAGTTCCTTGTTGCCTACTAAGTAAAGCACTTGCAAGCTGTCCCATCTGGTTCTCCAATGTCTTGAGAGCAACTTCCTCGCTTTTAACCATCATCCTCAACTCATCTATTTCTGATTTCTCATTAGAAGATTGCCCTGCATTAGCCTAGGGCTGTTGCTGCTGAAATCCCGGAGGCTGATATGGTTGCCTTGGAGCATACTGCTGTTGATAGCCTTGATTGAATGGCTTCGTTTGTTGTCCCTGAAACTGCTGATAAGGCTGTTGTTGTTGAGCACCTTGAGTATTACTCCAGCTAAAATTGGGATGATTCCGATGATTAGGATGATAAGTGGCTGGAACTGGTGCAGCAGGTCTCTGGAAATTACTCACGAACTGTGCTGATTCAGAAGAGATAACACACTGATTCGTCTCATGTGCTCCCGCACATAGCTCACAAACACTAGCAACCTGCTGAACTCCATAATTTACCAGAGAATCCACCTTCATAGTCAACGCCTTCAACTGAGCTGCAATAGCTGACGCTGCATCCACTTCCAAAATACCTGCTACCTTACCTTGAGAAAGCCTCTGGGTTGGATTCTGATATTCATTGGCAGCCATCGTCTCAATAAGATCATAAGATTCATCATAGCTCTTAGCCCATAGAGCTCCACCTGACGCTGCATCTAGCAAAGGTCTAGACTGTGCTCCCAACCCATTATAGAAACCATTAATCACCATCCAATCAGGCATACCATGATGGGGACACTTCCGAAGCATCTCCTTGTAACGTTCCCAAGCCTCACACAAAGATTCTCCAGATTGCTGAGCAAATTGAGTTAGAGCGTTCCTTATTGCTGTAGTTTTCGCCATAAGGAAGAATTTTGTAAGAAACTTCTGAGCAAGATCCTCCCATGTAGTAATGGAACCAGCTGGTAGAGAGTGTAACCAGCCCTTAGCCTTATCCCTCAACGAGAATGGGAAAAGTCTCAATTTGATAGCATCACCCGACACACCATTAAACTTTAAAGTGTCACAGATCTCGATAAAGTCCCGAATATGCATGTTAGGATCCTCCGTAGAAGCACCCCCAAACTGAACCGAATTCTGTACCATCTGAATAGTGCCCGGCTTGATTTCAAAGTTGTTAGCGGTAATGGCCGGCCTGATTATACTAGAGTGGATGTCATTGATCTTCGGCTGAGAATAGTCTTTCAAAGCCTTAGCTGCTGCTGCATCACCCATCTCGACTGTAGTTTCAGATTCCTCTTCCTTATTGTCTTTATTTTCTAAAAGATCGTCTTCCGCCAGTTCTTCCTTACGATCTTGCAAATGTGTTCGCATACAAACTCGAGTACCTGAAACACCACGAAACAAACAAACTAAATAAGAAATCTGAGTCAGTGAACGCTAATGACCACCACTATTGACAAGCACATAAACCAAAAATAAAACACCGATGATCCCCGGCAGCGGCGCCAAAAAACTTGTTAACACAAAATCACGCAAGCGCACGTGGTCACAAGTAATATAATTTAAGTTCGTTCCGCAGAGATCTGTTTAAGTTTCAATCAGTAGATGTACCTATGCAACAATGTATGGTTTTAATTCACTGCTAAGACAAATAAAAAATTGGGGTTTTTGATTATCTAAATTATACTAAGGTGCAAAATATTAAACTAAGAAATAAATTAACTAATGGTAATTAAAATCAAATTACTTATATGAGAATAAACATGGGATCCTAACTTCATCAAATACTTCACTTAGAGTTGATGCCTTTAATCAATGCACGTGATGGTTTTGATATCTGATCAGACAACACGAAACTAGTATACGCTACTTCTCAGTATACGAATACCAAACTAAACATACATCCACAAAAGAGATAGAAGATGAATAGACACCAATTATGCTTAGACCCTATACCTCTATAAGATTTGAAAACATAACGGTTGAAGAAGTAGCATAATATCTCTATTTACGCTACAAATCATGATGTTAAAACATCAACCTATCCTATGCTAGCATGACAAGTTCTAAATCTCAAGATCCACTCTCGTTTCGCAAGAGATTAACAAATTAGATGTTCGCGACGCATCTAAATGCATGAAACACAACCATACAAGGATATCAAGAATTCACCACACGTAATCTTTAAAGCAATCAAACTACTAAGCTACATAAATAAATCCGTTAGGATCCCATGACAACGATTAGCTCATAATTGAACCGTTCATCGTCATGGGATTTGATGAAAACATGATATTAAACAAGATATGAAAGAAAGAAGCAATAATATTATTATACAAAGAGTTGAGAAAACAAATCTATAAGTAGATATAGATCCGTGCTTGTCACCGAGCGTTGAATCTTTCTCCGCTTTTCTCCCTTGCAATTCTATGCTATGATAATTAAAACAATACGAATTACAATGCTAATATGTGTTTAAATAGGCTCTAGAAGTCTTTACCAGCAATAAATTACCTTCTATTACAATTAGAATTCGATTAAGGTACTAAAAACTGTCCAAAATACAATTAGAACTTAAAAAGGGCAAAACAGTAATTTCTTGCTCCCATCAGTCTGTTTGTCGTGCTGCCTGCGCCCACCACGCGTAGCCTGCGCGTGGAAGACCTGTCCAAGGTTGTAGAAAATCTCCCAGGCTTCGCGTGGATAGTAAGATCGCTGAAAATGGACTTCTAGAACTCCAGATATGGCCAAAACAGTGTAGACTGCGCAACCTTCCCGGAAATCCGAATTTTAATCAATTTAACCTCCAAAAATGACATAAGCAACAACCATAATCGACATTCTTGCAAACCTGCACAACTACACAAAACACATCAAAACTACAACAAACTTGAGTCCAAGACAATCAATTTAAGCCAAATTGAAGCGATCCAAGTGGATATAAAATCCACTTATCAGAACGATCGGCTAATTGAAGTGTCATGTTCATTTTCTTGAGTTCACCTAACCCTAAGGCTTGATAGACCGAAAATGGAAGGCGATTCACACTAGCACCTAAGTCAAGTAACGCCTTGTCCACAAAAGTATTGCCGATGACACATGAAATTGTAGGACAACCGGGGTCCTTATATTTCACGAGAATTTGATTCGAAAGAATTGAACTTACATGAGAAGTCAAAAAGGCTTTCTTAGGGACGTGGGTGGAGCGCTTGTGAGTACACAAATCTTTTAGGCACTTAGTAAAAGAAGGGACTTGTTGAATGACATCTAAAAGAGGAATGTTTATCTTGACTTGTTTGAAAACTTCCAAAATTTGGTCCATTTGAGCCAATTGTTTGTTTGAAATGAGTCTTTGAGGATAAGGAGCTGTTGGCTTAAAGACTCGTTCACTAGGTTCTTCGGGAATAGATTTTGAACGTGCTTTGCTAAAAGGCGAAGGTTCACTTGGTGACGGTGGTTTATAAGCCAATTCTGGTGACTCGGGAATGGATTGTGAAGATGAAGGTTCAAGAGGTGAAGGTGTGGGACTAGATGACTCGAAAGGTTCGGGATTTGGAAGATGGTTTGAATGATCAAGTTTAGGATTTGGTTCGACATTTGACTCTTCTTCTTCTTCGAAAGTCTCGACACCTACTTGATTATTAAAATGTTTTTCGGATCTTAAAGAAATGATGGCGTTCACATTTCCATGAGGTCTTTGGTTGATAGGAAATTTAGGGTTGACCTCGGGTTAACTCGGGAACTTGTTCTTCTCTCGCTCACATATGGCGTTGGCTAATTGACTCACTTGAACCTCTAACTTAGATATGGCTTGTTAACACAAAATCACGCAAGTGCACGTGGTCACAAGTAATACAGATATAAATCGAGTTCATCCGCAGAGATCTGGTTTAGGTTTCAATTCAGTGATGTACTTATGCAACAATGTATGGCTTTAATTCACTGCTAAGACAATTAATAAATTTGGGTTTTAATTAACTAAATTAACTAAGAAGTAAATTAACAAACTAAGAATTAATTAACTAACGAGAATTAGAATCGAATTACTTATGCTAGAGAAAACATGGGATCCTAACTTCATTAAATACTTCGCTTAGATCTGACGCTTTTAATCTCTATATGCAATAGTTATGATATCTGATCGGATAACACGAAACAAGTACACGCTACCTGTCAGCATACGTATACCAAACTACCCATACATCCATAAAAGAGATAGAAAATGAATAGACACCAATTATGCTTAGACCCTATATGTCTATAGAATTTGAAAACATAACGGTTGAAGAGCAAGTTATCCATATTGATCACATAAGGCAATATAAGTATTTTCATCTTACACTACGAATCATGTTGATAAACAATCATGAACCTATGCTAGCATGGCAAGTTCTAAATCTCAAGATTCACTTTCACTTCACAAGAGATTAACAAATTAGATGTTCGCGACGCATCTATCAATTAAGTATAACCATACGAGGATATCAGATATACATCATACACAGATCTTTAAAGCATCAAGATACTAAGTTCCATAAATAAATCCGTTAGAATCCCATGACAACGATTAGTTCATAATTGAACCGTTCGTCACCATGGGATTTGATGAAAACATGATATAAAACAAGGTATGAATAAAAGTAATAATGATATTAATAAAACGAAGAGTTGAGAAAACAAATCTAGAATTTAGAATTCGCCTAAGAAAAGAATACAAAAGATGAAGTAGATCTAGATCCGTTGCTTGTCACGAGCGTTGAATCCTTCTCTCCTTTTCTCCCTTACAAATCTATGCTATGATAATTAATTCTATGTAATGATATCATATTACAATGATACAATGTGTTTATATAGGCCCTAGAAGTCTTGCCCAACAAGAAAAACCCATAAATACCAAACAGATTCAAAATAGGAAAGAATTCTAGACTTTTAGGAGATAACTTCGAGCTGGACAGATTGCCCTTGAGGCCGCATCCTGGGAATCTGAGGCCGCGGCCTGGAGCACGTTCTGCCCGAGTTAATTTTTGGCTCGTTTCTTTGTTTTCGCTCCGTTTCGTCTCATTCCTTTTGCGTAAATTATCGTTCTTCCATTCCCTTGACTTAAAATCTTCATACTATCATAGAGATCAACTCCATTCTTCATTCCAAACTCAACTTAGACTCCAAGATCAATGAAAAACGCACATCCTAACCGATAGTTACAATCCTGCACATCTACACAAAACACATCAAGAATACAACAAACTTGAGTCCAAAACAATCAATTTAAGCCAAATTTAAGCGATCCAAGTGGATATAAAATCAACTTATCATGGCTTGAGTATTAGCATTTAAAATTTGCCTATCTTGAGTCATGGTTTGCATGAAGGTTTGTTGAGATTGAGCCAAATTAGTCGTTGATTTCAAAAGCGCATCAAGAGTCTTTTCCAAGAAATTAATTCTCTTATCCGACTCATGAAAGCCGGGAGGGTGGGCGGGTGCTTGATTTGGATAAGAAGCTTGAGTCGGGTTGGGTGCTTGAGTCGGATAAGGACCGTGATTTTGAGCTGGGTTTGGAAAAGGACCTTGGTTTGGAGTCGAGTAAGAATTTTGATTAGGCCTTTGAAAAGAAGGTAGAAAAGAAGGTGGCGGAGATGGGTAATTTTGGCCTTGGTTCCACGAGAAATTCAGGTGATTCCTTCACCCGGGATTGCAGGTCGGTGCAAAAGGATCATTCCTAGGGGTTGGTTGAAACACCGCATTAATTTGATCATAGCCGAGAAAGTTCGAAAAACCTTGATTATAATTAGAGCACATAGACACATTTGAGGGGGCCTTACTAGTTTCTAGGGCTTCGAGTCTTCTAGTTAGAGTAGCTAATTTGGCATCGGTTGCAATCGAATTCCCAATCGAATGCGAACCCCTAGATGTGCCAGATGACTCGTTGGACTTATTAGGTTCCCTAGTAGACTCCCACAACATGGTCTTTTCGGCTAATTCTTCGAAAAATTCCCACCCATCGTCCTCATCTTTTTCCATGAATTTACCTTGGCACATAGACTCTAACAAAGTGGTTATTGGACTATCTAAGGCCTCGTAGACGATCTTACAAAGTCTCCATTTTTCTATTCCGTGGTGGGGGCATTGTGATAAAAGACTTTTAAAACGATCAAAATATTTCCAGAAAGACTCATTTTCCTTTTGATGAAATTGATTTATCTCGTTTGTAATCCTTGTAGTCTTATGGTTTGGAAAATATTTTTTTAGAAACATTACCACAAATCCCTCCCACGTGGAAATAGAATTAACGGGAAGACTATACAACCATTTCTTAGCGTTTTCTTTCAAAGCGAAGTTGATAAGTCTAAGCCTAATGGAGTCATCGGAAAGTTGTTGGAGTTTTTGTAAGGCACAAACCTCCTCGAATTCATGAAGAAAAAGATAGGGATCGCCTCACCATCTCTCCCGGTAAACTTAGGTAACATACTAATGTGTTGAGCTTTAATCTCGAAATTATTACCATTAACGGGAGGAAGAGTGATACACGAGGGTTGGGCAGAACGGGTGGGATAGCAACGGTCCTTAAGAGACATGGCCATGGTTACTATTGGTTCAGAATTATCTAAAGACTCGGAATCAGACGAGGAAGAAATCTCAAATGATCTCACTAGTCTAGCAGAATTATCCCTAAGCCAAGTAGTTCGCATAAACCACGAAAGGAAACACGTAGCAAATAAGTGCGAAAAATTTAAACACACAAAAAGAAAGGGTGAAAAATCAAAAGAAAAATCCTATATCTAGGTTTCCTTAAATAAAATAAACTAGACCTTGCTCCTAACTTTAAGGACCACCAAAAATTCGGTAAATCAAAAATTATTCGGACCGATTTGGCCAGGTAGGTGCAAGCTTTGCCAATAGGCTAAACACCGGCCTAGACACCAAATCCTAATTGGCCAGGTAAGCATTCGCTTGCCTAGACACCAAAAAATCGGAATAATTAATGATTACGTCATTTCTTAGATACCTTCCTAATTGAGCGCGAAAATCCTAGGGGCCATGTCTAATTAATTTTATTAAAGGCTAGGGTATGCAAAATGATGGATTAATTGTTTTTGGGCTAAGGAAAGAGTGATGAAATCTCTCCCCTTATCTTATGAGTGGGTTTTGCCCTTGAAATTTATTTACAAATGATGCAACAAACAAAGAGATATAAAAACTATAAACACTTATGGATGCTCTATACTACGTGTTCTAATCTAAAGAAAAGAAGAATTTAACATACCTTTGGGTCCTCCAGCGATCACACAATTATAAGATACGAAAAATTAAAAACAAGAAAATAAAAATCTAGATGATGTGCCCTAAGTGATTTAAATGCATGATGCAACAAGTATGTATTTACTACCAAATTTTTTGGATTTTTCAATTTTCAATTTTTTTGTGATTTTTGATTTTTTTTTATGATTTTTGATTTTTTTATGATTTTCTAAAAATAAAAAGGCGAAAAGATTGAAATACGGGTTACCGAAGCACGCTTCCAAAAAAATTCCGA
Organism: Kitagawia praeruptora; assembly: GCA_037693485.1. NCBI lineage: Eukaryota > Viridiplantae > Streptophyta > Magnoliopsida > Apiales > Apiaceae > Kitagawia > Kitagawia praeruptora. The sequence goes on along the minus strand of CM075344.1, from coordinate 153,692,851 downwards.
TTTTTTCCAAGCTCCGTGAGAAGGTTCCCGAAATTCCAACTTTCCTAAAAAAAATGAAACAAAAATAAGGCAAATAAAACTATTCCGAAAAACAAAAAATCAAGGAACGAAAAATAATTAGTCCCCGGCAGCGGCGCCAAAAACTTGATGTGCTAAAAATAAAGATTTTAAATTGCAAGTGCACAATTTCATCATTTTAATATTTGAGATATCGATCCAAAGAGAATAATATTTTCGCAAGGCTTAACTTTTAATTTAGGCGGATTAGAACAATTTTGGATTTTGGAAAATTGGATTTTACTAATTAATTACTAAGATGAAATTTAAACTATTTTAAAGAAAATTAAATTTATTCTAATTCTAAACTAATTAAATAAATTATTCTAAAATTCTAAATTCGAATTAAAACTAGATTTTATTCTAAAACTATCGATTTATTCACGGAACTCAGCTCACAAGACTCGACTCAGTAACACTACTTAGTAAAAGAAACAGACTCGGTTACAAACAGCAACAACACCAAACTCGGCAGACAAGACTCAAAATTCATTACAAAGAATTTAAACTTGCAGTAAACTCGGAAACTCGAAGACGAACTCGGTGACTCAGGACTGCACATCAACAGTAACTCAGCAAACGCAGCATTTAGAACCAGACTCTAAAAAACACATCACAAAACAAAGAATACGCGAACTGAGAAATTGAAACAAAAACAGAAGAGCTCATTACGGAAAATAACGAAAAAACAAGCAAAATCATAACCAGATTCGACTCAACTCAGCGAAATGGAAACTCAGCTAAACTCAGAATAATAACCCAGCAAAATCAAACAGATACAACCCAGACTCAAACAATTCGAACAAGACTCGGACATCGGAACTAAATAGCAAAATCGAAACTCGAACTAAAACTGAGAACTACGACTACACAGCAAAGTAAACACGCAGGAGATCAACCCAGACACTTAAACTCAGAACTCGCAACTCAATCACCCAACTCAATGAATGAAACTCAGCAAAGAAAACTCAACGAAATAAACGAAAACTCGGCAAAGCAGAAATCAACAAACAACAACTAACATCCACAACATTACAAACTTAACATCATTCAAACCATTACACTAAAGTTCGACAGTAATTAAAACGAACAAGCAGAACTCAAGCAACGAATAGTACATCACAACTCGGTAGATAAAATTAACAAAATGGACTCGATCAACAGAGAAATTAACGACGAAGCTAAAAGGGAAAGGGGCTGTGTTTGAATCGGTTTTGCAGAGAAGAAAACAGGGAGCAGGGGGTCTGTGTATCCTAATCGAAAAAAAAAGTTTAGCGATTGTGATTGATCGAGAAGAAATGGGGAAATGCTTTGAGTTTGGGAAATGAAGAAAATAACAAGTACTGGGTTATGTTTTGATTAGGAGGAAATAAAAACAGGGGAGACTACGAATTAAACAAATAAAAGAGCACGACCAGTTGTAAAAACTGATTTTTATTTTATTTTATTACATTAAAACATAATAAAGCATAAAAACTAGATCTTGGCCATACACTTATTTCCTTCCTCCTTAAGCTTTGTTGAGTGGATCTTGGCCATACACTTATTTAATGTGTTGGGATGATCTCCACCTTCCACATGTCTTCAAAGATTCCTTTTCCTCCAAGCTCCTAATTCTTTATCCTTTTTTCATTTAAGTCCTTTTTCTTCCTCTTTTTCCCTTCCTTGCACTTTATTACTTTATTTTTCCATTTCTTTATTTATTCACGAATTTCCTGAAATGCAACAAAATAATTTATTAAAATACGAGTTCAAACAACAATTAGGTAATAAAAATATGCAAAATTATGCACTTATCAATACCTGTTTCTTGGTACTCAAACCGACAAACTTTCGATCATACGATATTTTAGATATTTATTAAATTTCATTTAATATTACAATTATGTTTTTATATTAATATTATTTTAATAATTTTTTAAATTTTAATTTAATATACTCATATTTACGGATTATACTTATGTTTCTTTATTATAACTATTCACACTAAATCACGCAAGCGTACGCGGTCAAAAATAATATAAGATAAAGTTAAGTTCATTCCCACAAAGACTGGTGTAAAACAGATTATGCACCTATGCAACAATGTATGACGGCTGGGCACGGAGGTCAAGGATAGTGGGTGTAAAGTGGATGTAATATTGTTAAAATAAATGAAGTAGTGGATGTAATAGTGATTTTATTGTTAAAATAAGTGAAGTAGTGGGTGTAATAGTGATTTTATTGTTAAAATAAGTTAAGTAGTGGGTGAAATAGTGTAAAGTATTGTTAAAATAAATGAAGTAGTGGGTGTAATAGTGTTAAAACTTACTATTTTGGGTAATGTAAAGAAATGGTGGGACGGCCCAAAAAGGAAATTGTAAAGAAATGGATGGGACAGAGGGAGTACATGTAGTTTAACACTGTGTTCCCGAATCTATGATAGAAAAGAAAAGAATAGAAAATGAGAAATTTTATCTTCTCTCCAAATCTTTCCAAAAGTGGGAAGAAGATTTTTGAGACAAATATATAAAGAATTTCTTTCCTATTCTTTAGCTTTATTTTTCTTTCTTTCCAAATAAATTATTCAGGAACGAGTTGTGGAAATATATTTTCCACCTTTCTTTTCTTTTCTTTCCAAAAAACCTTTCTGGAACACATTGTAAAAGCTAGTAAAAATTTGAGTAAATTTTGGATTATACCCTTATACACTACTAAAATACTACTAGTATTAAAAGAATGCTTCTTGCGTGACCCATTTTAAGAAAATTAAAAATAAAAAAAATTTAATTATAGAGTTATATATTAGTCTTATAATCTAGGTAGTGTTTTAGTAGTGTATAAGGGTCCAAGATTTATTCAAAAAATTTTAGAAGTTTGGAAAGAAATTTGGAAAGAAATTATTTACACCAACAGCTGCTTATCCAAGAAAATAATTAAAATAAAGGCAGATTAATTATAAGCGTATGTAAATATATTTTCCACAAGCCAAAAAAAGTGAACAAATTTTGTGGTGCGGTCGCGATTTTTTTGTTATGTGGTGCGATCACGGTTTGAAAATTTGTTCAAACATGCACGGTCCAGTTTGCGGTTTGAGAAAAAAACCGCACCGCAAACACCCCTAGAACAAAATGCAAAACCTTTTTCTTAAAAAACTTGTTACATAACTAAAGGAGTTGAAATAGACGGATAACCAGACCCGTAATAAAAAGAATTTGGATTCGAATAATTGAACTGAAATTTATAGAATGGATTCCGAATTTATATTTGAATTGGAAAATCCCACAATTATAAAAAAATCAATTTGATGTGCGATCCGAAAAATATCAGAACCAAAAATTCAAAAGAAAACAATCCGAAATACTGCACTTGATTATGATCTGTAATCGATTAAAATCGAATAATATAGTATCTGAACTAAATATGACTCAAAATATTGGATCCAACTTAGATCCGAATTAGAAAAATGATAAATTAAATAGTTGCTATAACTTTAACAACCTATATACATTTACATCTAATACATACCCCCATTATTTATAAGCAAATTGCATATTTAAAATAGGTTTATGTTAAATATATCATAATTATTTAGTCATCTTTTTTTGAAAAAAATAATTTTATATTAGAAGTATATATTCAATAATAAGGTAATTTTTAAAATTTCAAAAATTAAAATAATGAGTGAGTAATGATTCGAACCTATTTTCATCTAATTTTAATTTGAATTAGACCCGAACCGAATCAAATTCAATTTGATCCGAACTATATTCAAATATATTACAACCAAAAATTAATCTGATCCAAAATTGATCCAATGTATAGCTGATTCAATTATCCAAATTGCCAGATATAATTATTGACAAACGAATGAAATGTGATAGTACAAAAATCTTCTAAATTGTATAATAAGGAAGAGTAAATTATATAGTGGTGGCTGTATTTTACATCGATTTTCAAAAAAGTGGTCAGTCTTTCAGTTTCTCAAATTAGTGGCCAACTTTTCAATTTGTCTTTCAAAATAGTGGTCTTTCAATTTCTCAAATTAGTGGTCAATCTTTCGCTCCGTCTTTCAAAAAAGTGACCAATAGTAGACTAATTATCTCTAAAGTGGTCACTTTTTTAAAATGCGAAGTGAAATATTAGCCAATAATTTGAGAAATTGAAAGACTGACCACTGTTTGAAAAGATAAAGTGAAAGGTTGGCCACTAATTTGAGAAACTGAAAAATTGATCACTTTATTAAAAATTGGTGTATAGTATGGCCATCATTATGTAATCTATACTCTTTATTAAAAGCAGAAACCCCCTTTAATGATATGCCATGTATACCGCGGTATGCACGGTATGCCAATTAATTAATTAATTAATTAAAACTTATTTTACTATTTGATCTTAATTTAAAAATTGTTTATTCATTTAAAAAAGTTAAAAATTAGAAATTTAAGATAATTTATCACAGTCCGTACTTCGCACGGGTTATCGGCTACTAAAATGAAGTTATGTAAATTTAATTAGAATAATAATATTAAATATTTATTTAATTTAATAATGAAGTTATATACTAGAACTCTATTAACTAGCAATCAAAATAAAAATCGAGAATATATACAATCTGATGTTTCAAAATTTTATTTATTTAAAAAAGTTAAAAATTGAGAATGTACCGTGCAAAAGCACGGGTTATGGGTTAGTTTACTCTCATAAGGAATGACCAATCACATAAGCTTTCTTGAGTCAGAAAAGCACTACGAAACTGTAATTTCCTTGAGCCATTGTTACTGACTTTCTATTCTTGTTTATACTTTACAATTATACGTTTGTTTTAAAAAAATATTTTCGGAGAATTTTGTCCACAACAATAATTTAAGAAATAGGGTTGTTAATTTGTTATGAATATTCATGATTTGTTTAGCAGCCCATTCTGGACTTTATAAAAACCAAATGTTTTTTTATAGTTAATTATAAAATCCAAATGTTAATCGTTAGTAATAGATAGGATGGTCAATTATGGTGTGTTTGGAGCCCTTAACTTGTATCAAAATTTGTTTTTGTGATTCATTTTTAAGAGGAGTGGGGTCCAGATTGTATCTCGGATTCCCACTAATTTTTTGTAAATTTATTATAAATAATTCATTCCACAAAAATAGCATATAATAAGATGATATTGAAGATAAATTTATTTGTATGTTTTTTCAACATTTAAAGGATCCCCAATTTTATATTTACCTCGGAATCTTCAAAATAGTTGGAACGGGCTATCATACATATAATTTCTATTAATTTTGTACTCCATATGGTGGTTTTTTCTATCATATGTTTTCTTATTTTCATAGGCTTTTCTAGAATTCTACGTGTCCTCGTTTAGCAAAAAAGAAAAAAAAAAGATACTCCCTCTGTCTCTTTTTGTAGTTCTTGTTTGAAATGTCGGGATTGTTCATAACATGAGACAAATTACTAATTTACGTCTGATCTATAAGACCAAATATAGTCATGGTGATCTTGTTGAATTCGTATTTATGAGTACTTTAATACAGTGAAATTTTTATATTTAATACTAATACGAAATTCAAGATATTAACGATCAAAAGAAGTGTGCGTTGGCAAACGTGTCCAATCAAAACAGGAAAAACATTAAGGGACGGAGGGAGTACAAACTAAGTTACAAAAAGAAAAAAATTAAGGACCTGGTGAAGGGACTCCATGTCTCCCCGCAGATTCTGAACACGGGTTGTGTTGGATATTTTAGTGTAATTGGATTGGCTAGTTGATCAATGTAATCGTAATGTTACATCGAACAAGTCGGGAGAATGCGGAGTGCATGCTCTGTTCGAGTTCGTTATGATTTCAGAATTATTGCTTATGAGACATGTCTATTGGCATCAAACACATCTGTTGGAAATGAGATGTGTCTATTGGAAAAGACACACCTTGAGGTGTGTCTATTGGCATTGGACATGACTGTTGGAAATGAGATGTGTCTATTGGAAAAGACACATCTTGAGGTGTGTCTATTGGCAATAGACACATCTGTTGACATCTATAAATAGGTGTGGCATTGATCATTTTACAAATAGGTTCATTCTGAAATACACAGCAAAATACATTCTCTCTTCTTGCAGAATTTCTGACTTTATCCGATTGAATTATTTGGGTGAACCACAAATAACTTCAATCTGAAAGTGTTCACACGACTTCAGAAAAATCCAAGTATTAATCACCCAATTCCCCAACAAAGATTGAAGTTATCTATTTTCCGAAGATGGCAAACTCAGAATCTGCAAGAGACATGACAAGCAAGTTTGCAAAGTTGGACAAGTTTGAGGGTCAAGATTTTAGAAGATGGCAAAAGAAGATGCATTTTCTATTGACAACGCTGAAGGTTGTATATGTTCTGAGTACCCCCATTCCAGAAGTGGTTGAGGATGAAACCGCTGAACAAACAAGGAGGCGTTGCAAATGGGAAAACGCTGATTACATCTGCCGCGGTCACATCTTAAACGGTATGTCTGATTCCCTTTTCGATGTATATCAAAATGTTGAGTCAGCAAAAGAATTGTGGGATTCTCTTGAATCCAAATACATGGCAGAAGATGCTTCTAGTAAGAAGTTTCTGGTCAGTAATTTTATGAATTACAAAATGGTCGATTCTAGACCTGTGATGGAACAATACAATGAATTGTTGAGAATTCTGGGACAGTTTGCCCAACACAATCTGAAGATGGATGAATCTATCTCAGTTTCTGGTGTTATAGACAAACTACCACCATCATGGAAGGATTTTAAACACTCCTTGAAACATAACAAAGAGGATATGACTCTGGTTCAACTTGGAAGTCACTTCAGAATTGAAGAGGCTTTGAGGACTCAAGAAATTGAGAATAATCCTAAGGGCAAGAACCAAGTCAGTAACTCTTCTGTGAATATGGTTGAAGATGGTGGATCTTCAAAGAATTCTAAGTATGGCAAGGGTGATAAACGAAAGTTTAAAGGAAACAACAACAATTCTTCCAACAAAAAGCCTAAGATGGCATGTTGGAAGTGTGGCAAACCTGGACATTTCAAGAAGGATTGTCGGGTTGGTAAAGGCAAGCAAGAAAAGCAAAATGCTGGTCCAAGTGGATCCAAGGATCCAGAATTGCAACAAGGTCAGATTTTAATGCAAAATTGTAATTCTAGTCAGAATTATGTGTCACTAATATCTGAGGCATTTTATGTGCAGGATGACAATGTTGCTTGGTGGATTGATTCAGGAGCAACGAGTCATGTATGCAAAGATCTTCGTTGGTTCATAGACTTTCAACCAATCGAAGATGGATCTATCTTAAAGATGGGAAATGTTGCAACTGAACCGATCAAAGGACTGGGAAATGTCAAGATAGTTTTTACTTCTGGCAAATGTATATTATTAAATAAAGTGTTGTATGTTCCTGGGATTCGTAAGAATCTCTTGTCTGGTGTTGTATTGAACAATTGTGGATATAAACAAGTTTATGAAAGTGACAAATATATATTGTCAAAACATGGCTCTTTTGTTGGCTTTGGCTATTTGTGTAATGGCATGTTTATGTTGAATGTTAATACTCCATTTATTGATGAATCTGCTTGCATGGCTTCTACTAGTACTAGCAATAATTTGAACAAACCAGAATTATGGCATGCTAGACTAGGACATGTACATTACAAAAGAATAAAGGATATGTCTAAAATGAGTCTCATACCTGCTATTGATTTAGACAATGAAAAATGCAAAACATGCATGTTGACAAAGATAACAAGAAAGCCCTTTAAGGAGGTTAATAGGGTGTCTGAATTTTTAGAATTAATACATAGTGATTTGTGTGATTTCCATTCTACACCATCATTAGGAAATAAAAAGTATGTAGTTACTTTTATTGAAGATGCTACTAGATATTGCTATGTATATTTATTGCATGCTAAGGATGAAGCTCTTGACTTCTTTAAAATTTTTAAAGAAGAAGTAGAGCTACATCAGAGTACCATGATTAAAAATCTACGTACTGATAGAGGAGGTGAGTATTATGATCCGGTTTATTTTCAATCTACTGGTATAATACATCAAACCACGGCTCCTTATACACCACAACAAAATGGTGTGGCAGAGCGAAAGAATAGGACTTTGAAAGAAATGGTTAATTCCTTGTTATCCTACTCGGGTTTGAGTGAGGGATTTTGGGGTGAGGCTATGTTGACAGCCTGTTACTTATTGAATCGAATTCCTAGTAAGAGGAATAAGATTACCCCTTATGAACTTTGGTATAAAGAGTCACCAAAATTGAGTTTTCTGAGAGTTTGGGGATGTAGAGCAGTTGTAAGACTCACTGAACCCAAAAGAAGAAACTTGGGTGAACGAGGTATAGATTGCATATTTGTTGGTTATGCTGAGCATTCTATAGCATATAGATTCTATGTGTTAGAATCTAATGACTATGTATCTGTGAACTCGATTATCGAGTCAAGAGATGCTATTTTTGATGAAAATAGATTTACATCTATACCTAGACCAAGGGACATGCTTCAGATTTCTTCTAGTAGGAACTCGGTTTCTACTGAAGATGTGAATGGACCGTCTGAACCAAGGAGAAGCACTAGAGCTAGAAAGGCAAAGACTTTTGGAGATGATTTTCATCTTTATCTAGTAGAAGGCTCTAGAGATGAAATTGAATATCAATACCAATATTGTTTTCTTATTGAGGAGGATCCAAATACTTTTAGCGAAGCTATGAAATCTAGGGATGTTGCATTCTGGAAAGAAGCTATCCAAGATGAAATGGATTCTATCATGAATAATAATACTTGGGAATTGAGTGATCTGCCCCCTGGCTGTAAAGCATTGGGAAATAGATGGATCTTCAAAAGGAAAATGAAGGTGGACGGTACCATAGATAAGTTTAAAGCCAGATTGGTGATCCAAGATTTTAGACAAAAAGAAGGGATTGACTATTTTGATACTTATGCTCCTGTTGCTAGAACCTCCACTATTAGGTTGTTAATAGCACTTGCTGCTATACACAACCTTGTCATTCACCAAATGGATGTGAAAACTGCATTCTTGAATGGTGAATTAGATGAAGAGATTTATATGAAACAACCCGAAGGGTTTGTTATGCCTGGTTGTGAGAACAAGGTGTGTAAATTGAAGAAATCAATTTATGGTCTGAAACAAGCGCCGAAGGATTGGCATGATAAATTTGATACTGTGGTCTTGTCTAACGGTTATTTTCTTAACCAAGCAGACAAGTGTGTATATAGCAAATTTGATGCTTCTGGTAAAGGAGTTATAATTTGTTTATATGTGGATGACATGTTGATTTTTGGTACTGACCAAAATCAAGTGGATAAAACCAAGAAGTTCTTGTCATCTAATTTTGATATGAAAGACATGGGGGAGGCTGAGGTGATTCTTGGTATAAGGATCAAGCGTGAGAACAATGGCATTTCGATTTCTCAATCTCATTATATTGAGAAGATTCTTAAAAGATTTAACTTTAGGGATTGTTCTCCTGTTAGCACTCCTCTTGATCCTAGTATTAAACTCTTACCTAATACAGGTGTTGCAGTATCTCAACTTGAATACTCAAGGGCTATTGGTAGTCTCATGTATGCCATGATAAGCACTAGGCCAGATATTGCCTATGCTGTTGGAAAGCTTAGTAGGTATACTAGCAAGCCAAGCACACATCATTGGCAAGCCTTAAGCCGAGTGTTCAAATACTTGAAAGGAACCATGGATTATGGTTTGACATATACTGGATTTCCTTCGGTTATTGAAGGTCATTCAGATGCAAGTTGGATATCCAATAAGGAAGATCATTCTTCCACAAGTGGATGGGTATTCCTTCTTGGGGGAGGTGCTATCTCTTGGGCATCAAAGAAACAAAGTTGCATTACTGATTCAACGATGGAATCTGAATTTGTGGCATTATCAGCGGCTGGTAAAGAAGCTGAATGGCTAAGAAATCTGATTTATGAGATTCCATTGTGGCCTAAACCGATATCTCCCATATCTATCAGATGTGATAGTGAGTCTGCCTTGTCTAATGCTTATAGACAGGTGTTCAAAGGCAAGTCTAGACACTTAGGTGTTAGACACAGCATGATTCGTGAGCTAATCACGCATGGTGTTATATCAGTGGAGTTTATAAGAACTCAACATAATTTAGCCGATCATCTAACCAAAGGGTTGAGTAGAGATCTTGTGCACAAGTCGGCTGTAGGGATGTGATTAAAGTCCATCGAATAACCTCTCATGTTGAGATACCCAATTCCCATCTAATATGACATTAGGTGCTGAATTCAATGTGGAAAGCTTAACATTTAGAGATTGGAACACATTAAAGCATCATCCCAAGGTATGTGTTCAGACCTGCAAGTTAAGGAGGTTGAAGTTTGTCTTCTTAATAGTTCTTTTGAAAAATTGCATACGCAGGTGCGAGAATAAAAGAACTACCTATATGAGCATGAAGTTTAGCCGCTTCAAGAAGCTAGGACTTGGCTTTGATATGCTTATGAAGGATTAGGACACTAGGCTAGTAAAAGATAGTGTCAAGTAAGAACATTTGAGAATGTAAATTTATGTGTATATTATCTTCATGTATTCAATATGAATAGTAAAGGTTCAATCCATAGTGATACCTTGATATTCGAATATTTGGAATGTGTAATGTACTAATGTGAAATTCAATCGTCACGATATTTCATTTATGCATAAGTTTGTCGTTTGTTGTGATTTTGTTTAGTTAATCATGGATTACGCTAAAATGGGGGAGGATTGTTGGATATTTTAGTGTAATTGGATTGGCTAGTTGATCAATGTAATCGTAATGTTACATCGAACAAGTCGGGAGAATGCGGAGTGCATGCTCTGTTCGAGTTCGTTATGATTTCAGAATTATTGCTTATGAGACATGTCTATTGGCATCAAACACATCTGTTGGAAATGAGATGTGTCTATTGGAAAAGACACACCTTGAGGTGTGTCTATTGGCATTGGACATGACTGTTGGAAATGAGATGTGTCTATTGGAAAAGACACATCTTGAGGTGTGTCTATTGGCAAAAGACACATCTGTTGACATCTATAAATAGGTGTGACATTGATCATTTTATACATAGGTTCATTTTGAAATACACAGCAAAATTCATTCTCTCTTCTTGCAGATTTTCTGATTTTATCCGATTGAATTATTTGGGTGAACCACAAATAACTTCAATCTGAAAGTGTTCACACGACTTCAGAAAAATCCAAGTATTAATCACCCAATTCCCCAACAGGTTGCATGCAATTTGCATCGTTGGTTGCTGAAGTGGAGTTGCCACAAAGATTTTTAGCCCATTGAAGAGCTAAGATTGTTTAGTTTTATGGGTTTACGATCTAATTTGTACCAGCATATTTTTACAATAAGGGAAAATAAATCTTTTTTATCATTCAAATTTTTTACTTTTAGAAACCAACCATAGAACTATAAATTTATTTTTTGTAATCATTAACTTTACCTACGTTAGCGTTTAATTATAACCATTCTGTTAAAGGGAAATGAATATTTTTATGATTCAAACTTTCTCTACTTTTAAAAACCAACCACTGAATTATAAGTTTATTTTATCCTTAAATTTTATTATTAGCATTCCGTTAATTGATTAGTCAACGTGTACTATTTTGATGATGTGGTGTATCTTTACATTTTTTATATGTAACTCCATTATAGCATTTCCAACAGTACTACGTACAATGGTTAGCTACAATAAGTGTTAGTTAAAATTTGCTGAAGCTGTAAAACATTGTGCTCCAATGGTGTTAGCAATAATGGTTAGCTATAATTCAAAAACAATATTTTATTATTATTTTGGTTCACCTTTATCATTACTTCACCATGGATATAATTTAAATAAGGTAAAAAAGTGACGTGGATATTTTAGATAATAGATACAAACTCAACAGATATAGAAGATGAAATAAAGGATATCTATAATTTTTGCTAAGAGATTGGAGGGATATATTTTTTTAGCTAATATGTATATCATAGTACCACCTAGACTTTTTAGCTAATAGATGGTGGTGGTTGGAGATGCTCAACTCGATTATAACACAAAAACAATGGGTATAATATTTAGATTGGGGTTAAATACAAACTAGGATTCAAGCACCATTGTAGAATCAATTAAGCATCTTTTAATCATTGTATTCTAGCAATTCATCTTCTTCAATCGATTCTCAAACTAAACCAAGTGAAGTGATATACGCATCAACCTAGACATCTTTTAAACCTAAAAGCAAGAATAAGAAATTTTATGGTTATCCATTCTATAAAGACAAAGACAAGTAAGGTAAATTTTTTTTTTATGGGATGATAAAGACTCACTGGAGAGGAAATCTAGAGTGAATAAGTCGACTGCAGCTTGGAACTTGCGAAGGCTGCATTGGAGAGTCAAGTTCTGGCTTTTGTTTGGAACCCTTGATTTGTGATGGTTTATTTTGAATTTTTGAGCGTAATTTGTTTTGATCCTATCATTCCTGTCGTTTTCTCTTTTTTTTTTTTTCCTTTAAAAATTAGCCAATGTGTCAGCAATCAGTCACGTATTGCACTTTTACACAAATAACTTAACGTCCATTAATGATTAGAAAAAATAAGTTTGGCGTTTAGTATTCTTCCGTCCCTTTTTAGTTGGTACATTTGCAAAAAACACACATATTAAGAAAGCTTTAATTATATATTTTGTTTCCATATTTGTCCTTAATCTTAACATTAAATGATGAGTTATGAGTAATGTATATTAAATATAAAGTCAAACATTGGTATTAGAAATAGAGGGGTATATATGAAAAATTAGTAAAAAAATGTATTGGAGTAAGGAATGTGACAACTATTTAGGGACAAATTTTTTTCCCAAATGTGCCAACTAAAAAGGGACGGAGGGAGTAATTGGTTTCTAAAAGTAGAGAAAGTTGAGTAATAAAAAAACTTATTTTTCCTTTACGATAAATGGATAGTTTAGTAGTTAAAAATTTACCTTTTTTTTTTTAATTTCAGATCTTAGATTCAATTTTCACTCATTTGAGAATTTTCTTCATAAGATATTTTTTTTGTACTTCCGATCTGTAAAAACATTGTTTTCGAAGGTACGGTATTACATCAAGATAGTTATATGTCAGCATAATGTCTGCAACTTTTTTGTTTTGGAAGAACAACAAAACTTAAAGAACACAATTACAATGAGTTTTAGATTACAGACTCCAGATAGCAGATTCTGGGGAATACAAAATAATATAAGATACAATAAATCTTGTCCTCGTTTATCGCATTGGTAGTTAATTACCTGGTATTTTTTAGGTAGAAGGAAAGGGGAAGTGACTAGTGAGCATTGGAACCATGACCAGAGAAGGGGGCATTGTCACTGTAGTATCCCTGAATCATGCATCTTGGTTTTTACTAGTTTACTTTCCCTTCAAGACGTAAGTGCGGAATCCTGGAATATGGATGTTGCATATGTATTCTTTCCAGTCTATGATCCCAACATCGCATTCAAACAGCTTCTTCTCTTCAACGGACATCATTTCAATCAGTTCTTTCACTTTACCATTATCATACCTGACAATTTTTTGTCAAAATCAAATACTCTGTAACAGGTAGTAGTAGTATTACACTATTATTTGCACAATCTTTTAGCAAACTAAGTCTTAGGGGTAAAGTCTAGAGTAAGGTAGATGTATATACCCTCTGTTTCAAAAGGTCTCAGGAACACGCAGTTTTAAAGATTCATTCCATTTTATCTAGAGAATGTGTAATAACAATCAGGAAAAGTATGATGTAATTGCCTATACCTGTAAAGAGTGAAAGCTTGAAACAAAATCTTACCAGGTAGCATAAAACATGTAAGGCTCGTAAAGCTGAGCCAGATGCAAAAGAAGTGTCTCTAGCTTTTCACATTTGGTCTTGACCCTCTCAAAAAGCTTCTCATCTGCCATTGCTTGATGATCCATTAGCCCATTCCGTTCAATTATCTCTGATGAAATGTAAGATGAGAAATCAGACAGAGAGCTTAGGAACTTCATATCTGTAATCCTAATTTTCTTTCCATCTCGATCTATCAATGGCCAAGACTTGAAGTGTTCACTGCAATACTTGAAAAAATCGTATAAAAGTATTGGATTTGAGACAGACGAAGATGCATGATACACATTCAATTCTGGCTTTGCTTCTCTGCCATGCTTTGCTATAGCCACCAAAATAGTATTCACAACCATGTCCACAGGTACCTGGATACACACACTTATTAGTTATTACTAATCAGTTGTGAACAATTTGAATAGGAGTACCCTAAGTTCGGATGTAAGTGTAAATAACACAAAATATCAGACTAATTAGGGGATCCAAATACACAAACGCAATTTTATCAGTTTTTTTTTACTTACAATGTCAATGACTGATTTGGGGTTCGCTAAAAATCCGGGGAGCTGGCCTTTCCCATAAAACAGCATTACGGGGTCCATCATTCTAAGAACAAGAAGAAAGAAAGAGGTTAAAAATGAAAATGTTGTTGGGTTGATATTGACTTCCACAGTATTTCAAAATTGTATAGCTCTCCTTAACTATAGAGATCACATAGAAAGGAAAAAGAAGAAGCAATTAGAAGTGAACAAGTGAACACTTTGGGAAACATAGGTAGTACTGTAACATGCATATGCATGTAAAAGTACCTATTTCCTTCGATCCAACCAGGGAAAGGCTCCCTATAGGCACTCTCAATAACGGTGGGACGGACGATTACTACTGGTATATTTTCCCTTTCTTTGGTGATCAGCATCTCACCCATAGCCTTTGTAAATGTGTAGGTGTTATTCCATCCATGTTGCTTTGCTCTGCATATTATACATGTTAATTGTACAGATGGGTAAATTGTTAACTGATTCTTGTTTAGCTGTGAACTAAAAATAATTAATGAACAGAGTCATATATATTAACAAGGTACGACCTCTGCAATCCCAAATCTTTCATAAATGGAGTTGTTTTAACTTGAGAGGCATCCTTTGATTGCAAAGCTGTATTTAACTCAGCTTCAAGATTAACTTCATCTGTGTAGACTTGGCTCCTCATTCTCTGTTCCATTTGTATCGGTGCCTCGGGGATTATGCCTGACTCCCCAGTGATATAGGCTGCCAAAACAAAATCATATGGTAGGCTAATCCAACCAATGACACCTTGCATAAATTTAGAGTTGTACTTACCAGTGGATACATGGAGGAAGAGGCAAAGATTCTTGCACTTTTTAGCGAAGCCTAAAAGCCGACAAGGTCCTCTTGTGTTTGTGTTTATAGCAACATCATACCTTTTTTCACAAATTAATCCCCAGAATATGAATAAAATGTAGTGAAAATCACAAATCATCACATAATATTAAGATGTATACAGTGAATTCATAAATTTGATCAATTAGAAACCTTTCATCGAATGTTGTGTTGGCTGATGAATTAACAATCACATCGACAACCTGCGCAATCTCAGCAGCTAAATTACTTTCAATTCCAATATCAGAGTTACAAACATCACCAGCTACAGGAATAAGCTTGTCCATCATGTATGTTTTATAGGATTTCCCATGCAAGCTCTCTAGCGACTTGAATAATTCCGAATCAATGATCTAGTGATATAAACAGAAAAACAAATTATACAATGGCACTAAATATATATCAACAAGTGTTTTTCAAAAACAATCTGCAGTAAGATTGTACGTACTTCATTTTTTAATCTATCTGCTGCGGCTTGTTTATCTTTTGCTCTAATCAGAACATAAATTTTACCCACATCAGGCATCGTCCGTAAGAGCTTCTCGATCAACACTGGAAGATCATGGTCACAAAGAAGCGTATGGTTGAGAAAATCAGAATGAAATTGGTTAGAGACGATGTACATTCGTATGATATCCTCCAGAACTTAAACAGTAATTTTTTAAAAGTTACTTTAACCAAAATCTCACAAACTACATCATTAAAATTAGTTTTATCAGATTTGCACTTTTGTTCGAGAGAAACGTAAAAGATTCTGAGTTCAAAGTAACTAGCTACTGAAGTACAATAACTATACACAATGACAAAAACAGGAAAACAAATGAAGTGAAGTACAATATTTCAAATCAATAATTAATGTAGCTCGGGGTATAAAACGAACAAAATAAATACTGGTAGGTCATAATTCCGGGCATGTCCGGCGGCCCCCCGGATCTGTGTAACTATTACTACATCTTTATCTACATCTTTACGTACCTTTTGCGAGAAATCCAGTAGCACCAGTGACGAAATAGTTTTTGCCTCGAAGAAACTCTAGTACTCCTAAACCCGGACCATGCAACGGTTCAAGAAGATGAGATGGAGCCGGAGGAGCCCTGATTGTAGTTGCCCTAGAGCCACCTTCATGTAGATGGTAGTCTTTATATGCGGAAACTGCAGTCGTGGTGGTAGTAGTAATAGTATTCGTGGTCGTCTTCAGTATGTTCTTTTTTCGATAAGCCAGTGGTGATTTGAGTAGTGGACTTAGATTTGAATTATAATTTCGTGTGCAATGATATTTGTTGAAGCTTGAGGAGCCATTACTGTTGTGACCAAGGCGCTGTGCAGTTTGCAAGGCAGACATTACTTCTCTGTAAAAGTTTACTTTATTTAGGTTTGAAGTTGAGTTTATTTACGTATTTATTTATTTACTCGTGCCCTCTTATTTGAAGTCGAAATCTCAACTAATGACAGCATGAATTCTAATTCTATTTCAACTTCCGGTCAAGAATCACATTTAAGATTGAGACAAGTTTGCATTTTTTTTCCTTTTCAATGTACTATTATTTTTTATTTTTTATTTATGTTGTGATAATGTTGTGATATAATGTTAGGTTGAATAACACTCTAACTCTAATTAAGGAGAATTTTTTATATAGAAAATTACAATAGAATTAAAGTTTTAATTTTTGGTTTGATAAAAAAAAATACCAATTTTTTTGGTTATATAATAAAAAAAAAGCTAATTTTCTGATTCTGTGATGGAGCCAAATTAATGATTACGTGGTTAATGCAGTGCCAAGTTAATTAGTAGTGACGTCATCACTGATGGCGTGTCATTCCACGTGTCACTACCACGTGAACATTGATGATGAGACATTGATGATGAGACAGTAACATCATCAGTAGTGACGTTATTGCTGATGTGACAATGACATGTGGCAGTGCCACGTCATCAATGATGACATGACGGTGGTGACGTGACAGCAGGCATAATTTTTTTTTCCCAATTTTTTTAATTTCTTTTTTAAAATTAAAAAAGTTACTTTTTAAGTTTAAAAAAAAAAGTTATTTTTTAAATTTTATTTTAAAAAATAAATTAAAAAAAATATGTTATGATTTTCTATATAATTTGGATACAGAAAAATGATCATGTTAGGTTACTCTACCATTGTTGGGAAGTGTGAGGATAAATAGTACAAATATGTATTCGAAACTTGGACTAAGTTAATATTTATTTTTAGGGGATAATATTGTATTGATAGTTTAGACAATTTTTATCTAGCTAAGGACTTCCTGAATTTTACAATATACTTCCAGAATTATTGAAATTTCTGGATAATTTTGTCATCAAAAAAAAAAATTCAGAAAATTTTCAAATGATTTGTATTGATTATCGATTTCAAGTTATTTGAATAATTTGATTTTTGACATCCCATTGATCACTGTACATTCTTCTCAACCGGTATATTCATTATAAATTATTAAAAATATAATAATAATTTTTATTAAATATAAATAATTTTAAAATTTATGAAATGATAAAGATATGCATATAAACTAATAAATAACTAATAAAATAAAATTATTAGATTTAATAATATTCTAATCTTAAAACACATTTGATTATTATTTCTATTAATCGTTTCAATTAATTCAGTACTACAATCGATTAAATTTAATTCCTGTGACATGGAAATACTTATCTTCTGCAACTTGTTGACAGTGCATCTTCATAATTAGCGTGATTTTTGGAGTTACGCTGGAATTTACAAGAATAATTTATGTATGTGGATATTTTGGTGATTTGGGTGTGATTTATGGTTGGGTGAGCTGAGTTTGGTAGAGTTTACAAGAATCATTGTAGGTGCCATTAGCGAGATCCGTGTCCATTCCCTCAAGTTGCCTTCGTACCATTATTCATGTACCCTTATTCATATAGGAATCAAGATCACGTAATTCTAATCCTATGCTAAATTTGCTTTACAAGCAATATTTCAAGGTCTTTATCCGAGTTGGTCTATTTGGAACCTATTTCTCAGGAACCAATATTGTACCTGCACAAGTAACAATACGTCAAGTCTGATGAACCTCATGAAGGTTCTCCTATACTGCTGGATGATCTCAATGATAACCTAAAACTGAAGGAAGGAACCTATCTTCTGCATAATCGACATGCTTACAAGTTCATAAGAAACCTTTAAAAATCTATGATCTCTAAACGAACCTCTCTATTTAACCCATTTACTCATAACTCTTTTTCATCTATCATGATTATGTTAGACCTATCACCTGATCCATATATTACTTATGAATTGGATCTTATAATCCAAATGAACCAAATCTAATACATGAAAATTTTGGATATAACACAACTTTTTTATTTATATTAACAGAGAATTGGAATACTTATATCCTTGGTGCATACGTCCTGAGACCTCATTCATAAAAGGTGACAAATTTGTGTCCATTTTTTAGAAAACAAAATCATATTACTATATACATGCATGTTACACATGTGTAAATATAATAATTAAATATTGTATTTTATTCGTATTTTATTAAGAAAGACGATAAGTGCACATCATATACTTATACGTGCAGATCCATATTTATACTGTGCACACATTCACTACAAGAAGTTTAGACCAATTTCGACCAAATATTCGATTGCGACTACTTTCGACCATATATTGTCGAACTTAACTGGGGCGGCTAATTTCGACCACATATGGTCAAAATTAGTAGCCGTCGAAAATAAGCGGTCGAATTTAGTATTATTTTCTACCGAATTCCCTTGACGATCGAATTTAGGACCCGCCAAAAGTAGGAGGGAAAGTTCCCGCCAATTTAAAAACTAAATTCGACCAAATATGGTTGAAAATTGAAATTGGGGGTTGAGCGGGAAAAGTACCGCCTTTTTCTTCAAATTTAATGGAGGCGAGAAAAATGTCGCCAAAAGTCAATGGACTTTTCGACTACAATTGATCGAATTTAGTAAGCTCCACTGATGGTGGTCAAATTTAATAAGTTCGATCGTATCTAGTTGGATAGTTGCGTGTGATCGAAACCGGTCGAAAATAGGTTTTCTAAATTCGATCAATTGAGGTTGAATTTAGCCGCGTCCATTTCGAAGACCTACTTTTCTTTTCTTTCCGTTGTAGTCGGTTTTCCTTTCCCCCATTTCCACCGTTTAATCATTTTTGCTTCATGTGCTACTCCTAAATTATCAAGTAAGTGTTCTTTAAGTTCTTAATCATGTAAATATTGTTATTTTTGTTCCGGTCAGTGTTATTTCGAATTTGCATTGTTATAATTAGTAGTTGTTAACAATTATATTGGTGATTCATTTTTATTTTCTAGACTTGCATTTTCCTTAAGTCGTTGTTTACATATTATGTAAATGGCATCCAATCGTAGTTGGATTGGTCGTAGTCGATATAATGAGGCAAAGTATTTAACACAAGAATACAAAGTTGGTGTGGATAATTTCATTAGATTTGCTATAGAACATATGCAAGAAGAAGACAATGGCCTTATAAGATGTCCGTGTAAAAAATGTGGAAATTCTTTCTATAAGAATCCTAGTACCGTGAAAGTCGATTTGTGTAGACATGGTATCATGCAATGGTACACTCGATTGCCAAGGGTTGAAGTTGGAACGAGTACTGCTAATGTTAATTACAGAGATGATGTTATGTATGATGCACATGATGATGATTTTCAGGATTGTGAGGATTTTGAAGAAGAACCAAATGCAACAGCAAAAGAGTTTTATAGAAACGTGAGGATTGCTTCTGAACCATTTTATCCAAGCAATGTCAATTTCACAACATTTGAGTTCGTAATAGAGTTGCTTGATTGGAAGAATGAGCATAATTACAGTAATAATGCCTTTGATGAGTTGTTTCATCTTATTGGATTAGTTTTGCCCGATGATCATAAATTGCCTGAGAAGTACTACACCGTGCGAAAGATGATAAAAGGACTGAATATGGAGTATGAAAAGATTGATGCTTGTGAAAATGATTGCATGTTGTTCTACAAGGAAAATGAGAATAAAACACATTGTGATATATGCAAAGGGGACCGATACAAAGTTCAAAAAGATCCGAAAAAACAATAGATCCCATGAAAGATATTGCGGTACTTTCCCATCACCATGAGATTGCAGCGTTTATACATGGTCGAAAATGTTGCAAAATGTATGAGATGGCACCATGATAGAGTTGTAGTTGAAGGTCAACTAAGTCACCCAGCAAATGGAGATGAATGGAAGCAATTTGATCGTAGATTTCCAAATTTTTTAAAGGAGATTTCGAATGTTAGACTTGGACTTTCTACTGATGGATTTGACCCCTTTCGTGATGCACACACACTAGAGAGTATACTGGCCTGTGGTGGTCTTTTTGTACAACCTTTCCCCATCTATGTGTACTAAGGCTCCATACAAGTTCATGCCCCTACTTATTCCTAGGCTGATAGATCCGACAAAATACTTTCATGTTTATCTTAGGCCGCTAATTGATGAATTGAAAACTTTGTGGCATACAGGGGTGGAAACATATGACAGGTTCTCACGTGCAAATTTAATGATGAAGGCGATGGTTTTGTGGACGGTTAGTGACTTTCCTGCACTTGCCATGCTTAGTGGATGGTCAACTAAGGGTAAGTTATCATGTCCAGTTTGCATGGGAGAGGTGAAAGCTAAACAACTCAAACATGGTGGTAAACCTACTTTTTATGGCATTGCTCGGTATTTTTTGGAACCAGATGATCCTCTAAGAAAGAGTACAAGGTTTGGAAGTGTTGAGACACGATCAGTATGTGCTAGACATTCTGGAGGGCTTTCAAAGATTATGTGTGAGCAGATACAGTTTCCCCCAATCGGGAAAGTCATCGAACAGAAAACCGAAGGATTATGGCGTGACACATAACTGGACTCACTTTTCTCCAATTTTTGAGCTTCCATATTGGGAGACACTGAGCCTTCGTCACAACATTGATATTATGTACACTGAAAAAAAATGTCTTTGAGAACATATTCTACACAATCCTTAATGATTCAAATAAGTCCAAAGATAACACTAAATCATAAAAGGATTGTGAAGAATTAGGTGTACATCGTGAGCCGTGGATTCAAGATGTTGACACGAAACCACATGCACCATACGTGCTTTCAAGGGAACAAATTCAGAAGTTGTTCAAGTGGATTGAAGCATTGAAACTTCCAGATGGGTTTGCCTCAAACATATCTAGGTGTGTGAATTGGAAAAATAATTGCATTCGGGGGATGAAATCACATGACGGTCACGTTTACATGCAAAAGTTATTGACTATCGTTTGTCGTGACTAATTACTTCTGAATCATGTAGCTGATCCTATTATTGAGTTATGCAACTTCTTTTAAGATATGCTCCTCCAATCTCAAGTACTCGGATTTGGAAAAAATGGAGAAAGATATAGTGAGAATAATGTCCAAACTTGAAACCATTTTTATTCCTGGTTTTTTTTATCCTATAGAGCATTTGCCAGTACATTTAGCTACCGAGACTAAGTTGGGTGGACCGGCAAAGTAGCGGTGAATGTATTTTGTTGAAATATACTTGCACAACTTGAAACTGAAAGTGGGAAACAAAGCTCGAGCAGATTGTTCAATGGCACAACGGAACATTGAGGAGGAATGTGTACACTTTTGCATGTTGTATTTCGATTCCAAACCCCAAAATACTACGTCAAAAGAGGCACCTCAAAAGATTTATGATAACGATTTGTTGGAAGTTTACACGTATCCAACACATCCTATTCTACGGAGTAGAGATAGAATCTTGAGTAATGATGAAAATGGACTTGTGACATACTATGTGCTTATTAATTCACCGGAAGTTGGAAAGTACTTACGGTAAAAACTTTTCTATACCATTTTGATTTTACAAATTCAATATACAATTAAAATTTATTTTTATTCAACTTTAATATGTTGTGGGTTCCAAAAATTGGTACAACAACATTACCCTC
Source organism: Kitagawia praeruptora (assembly GCA_037693485.1). Classification (NCBI taxonomy): domain Eukaryota; kingdom Viridiplantae; phylum Streptophyta; class Magnoliopsida; order Apiales; family Apiaceae; genus Kitagawia; species Kitagawia praeruptora. The sequence goes on along the minus strand of CM075344.1, from coordinate 153,670,512 downwards.
ATCTCAACGATGCCAAAAATGAAGAAGTTCAAAAAGAACAATTTAAAGATTAGTTTGAAAGAAGGGTATATGCTCACACTTTTGCTTGTATAATTTATTTGCATTGACACATTTATGTATTATACTATGTTTTTCATATATTTTTTAGGTGCAAGATGATGAAAGGTTCAAGAACAAATTTATAGACCTAATAAGAGGTCCGATGTATAAAGTAGAATCTTATAAAGGGTGCAAGTGTAAAGGTTACAAATTTATTAGCGTAAATGCTAATGAGCTCACTTCACCAAATTCCGGCATAGTTGTCATTGGTGAGAAATTTACTTTATTTTTAATATTGATGTCATGTTTTTTCATTTATTATTTGCATCCAAATTTAATACATTTGTAATTGTAGGGACTTCTTACAAAGAAGGTTATGAAAACTATTATGGAAGAGTGGAGGAAGTTTAAAACTCCTCTATCACAACGGGCATCAAGTTATCGTCTTCAAATGCCATTGGTTTGATCACACGACACATGTTAAAGTTGATAGACACCGGATGACTACCGTGGACGTCAAAGCAAAGCTAAATGCCGAAGACGTATTTGTGTTGGCTAGCCAAGCCCATCAAGTGTATTATGCACCAAACATTTCAAATGCACTCAATAGCAAGGGATCGAGGCGTGAAGCTTTTTACGATGATTGCATAAAAAACTTTAGGGTAATTAAAAACTGACTAATTTGATTTCTGCGTTTATCTTGGGGACATGTTATCATGTTTAATCTATTAAATAGGGTTTTATTTATTTTAATATGTTGTCATGTTTAATTAATTTGTTTAATTAGGGTTTAATTTGTTTGAGTCGAATTAGGGTTTATGCTTTGATTCTGTGTGTTTTGTATGTATATGTATACATGTTATCATGTTTAATTTGTTTAATTAGGGTTTTATTTGTTACTTATTTTATTTATTTTAATCTATTTTCTCATGTTCATGTTCTGATCTTTATGCTTATTTATGTGTGTTTTTGAATCTGTTGATGATCTTTATGATGTTCCGGATGAAATTTATCAGACGATGTCAAAGATTTTAGATGAGGTTAGGCAGATGGTCCATTCCTTCCCTATGCGTGAGGTGAAGAAATCTGATTTGGATGAGGGTGTGCGTGACTTAGCCGCTGCTGCGTTTCCAGACCCGAGCCAGCATTCTTTGTAGTCACATTATGTGCGGGCTGCAACCGGTTTGCTTTGCCAAATCTTGAAGGACAATGACAAGGTTATTGCAGAGGTACTTTTCTTTTTACCAAATATGTACTGTCAACAGATCTTAAATAATAATTTTACTCTGCAATTTGAAATAAAATTAATTAAGTAAAGCAGCATAATTTAGCAAGTAGCCGAATCAGTAAGATTTGATCATTATAAGATAATCATAGTACTTTATTTTATTCTACATAGATGATGATCTAAATAATTAGTCAAGTTGATACCGATCAGTTACAATACAACAAGTGATATTTGAGTGGAGACATCTGCTAGCAAGGGTGTTGTCATCAATGGAAAGAAATTCTGAAGTCTAGAATTTTAAAATTAAAAAAAATCTGGGCAAGTGAATGAGCTCTATACTTACAATAACGAGCTAGTGGTTTTGGCAGCTTATTCATAAGGAAAGCACGCAGTCATGTTTTACATGGTTATGATGCATGTCTCCAAATTAAGGCTAAGTATGTTGTAAAATATATCCGTTTTCTTTTTATCTCGGATCTGTGGAACAAGCTCAATAGCCAGTGGTCAGCGGAGAACTGGACTGGCTCTGATTATTTTCCAGAGGTGGTTTAGAATAGTCGGGTCTCAGTTTTTTTAACTGTTACATTGTATATTTGTTGTAGCAGTGCTGCAGCTGAACTGATTAGATCTATACCAGTGTAGGTGTAAACCAACTAGACAATAGCGAATGTTGTTGCTTGTTGCTACCAGTATTTGAATTTTAGGAAAGATATAGTACCGAAACTGGATAGTGAACAAACTGGATAAGGTTGGCTATATAATGCTCCAGAGTGTGGATGATGTAATCTGGAGCATATTTTCAGCTTTATTTAATGAATTTCCTTTTGTTTTGCAAAAAAAAAATGAAACTATGTTATATATCATAATTAAATTTGTTAGTTTTATTTTTGAATGACATTCAATGTGCGTGTCCTTATAGGAGACTGTGCAGAAGGAATTATTGGTGGCTGTAGGAGATCTTGTAGGTGGAGACGGCCATAATGAACCGGACAATGAAGATGTAGACCAAGATGTGTATGTGGATCCTCTGTCTTAGGTCAAACTTGTCCCCTAGTATGAACTTTATATATATATATATATATTTAGTATGTTAAACTTGGTCCCTAATGGGCTTTTGTGAAGAATTTGGTGTATGCAACTGTTGTTAGTACTTTATTAATCTAAGGATTTGGTAACTGATTTTAGTACTTTATTTTATTATTACTTTTATATTTGCGGCTTATTTTTTGAATTATTAGAGTTTGTGTGAATGCTTGTTAAGGTCAAACCTGGTCCCTGATCCCTTAGTATTTACTGATTTTTTGAATTATTGAATCAGTTAGTATTGATTTTAGAGTTTGTGCGAGTACTTTGTTTGTGCGAGTACTAATTTTTTGAATTTTGTTTGTTTATAATTTTCAGCATAGTAGCATTTCCACGGATCTCTAATATGTGCTGTATTTTTTTTAAAATAATCACACATTTATGTACTTATATTATTTTAAAAATATTTGAAAATATTCAAAATCATGAAAGTAAAAGAGCATCTTCAACGATATTAGCTAAAATGATTGACAAAAAATAATATAAAATAATGATTATATAAAATAAGATTGTCTATAATGATTGATTATATTTTAAAAATAGAAAGTTATTATTATTTGTAGTTGTTAAAAGTAGTATATATTATTTGAATATAGGGTAGTTCACGAACCGAGTTAAGACGAGTTCTGACCTAAACAAGTCAAGCTTAATATTTTTTTTCTTAATAAATTGAAAGTAGCCGAGCTTTCTTATCCCACAAATAACGTGTTTGAGCTTATTAACGAATCGAGTCACCGCACTCGAGCTTTTATCTGCTTTTATCGAATATAAACGAGTTTAGCCGAACTCGAGCCTTTAACGAATAGCTCAAGAATAGTACCATTTTAAATGAAAAAATTAATCTAAACCTACTTAACCAACTAATTATCACATCTGAATCAACCCAATCTCAAGTTTTAATCAATTTTGTCCAAAGAATTCACGAATTACATATTAATTTGGATTGTAATTTTAAACTTAAAATGTTAGGAATATTATGAAAAATCAAAATAGATGTAACTTTTTTTTTATTTTTAACAAGTTGAGTGCGAGCCGATCTTGAGCCGAGCTCAATCGCACATTCCAATAGCTCAGCTCGAACTCGTTTTCTTAATCCACATTTTTTTTGTTTGAGATCGAGCTCAATTTCTTAACGAAGTGAGCCGTTATCAAATTTAGCTCGAACTTGTTCACGAATAGCTCGATTCTTGTTTTTCCTAAGAGGAATGTCATATTGGAGGAAAGAAAATTCTATATATTCTCTATAATTTTTATATATGGCATGCATCAACACTTTTAGTTAAGGTTTTTCACCATTGCAGATGCTCTTAGAGCATCTCCAACCATCACAAAATCTTAGTTAAAAATCCACATGGCATGCCTTAATTCGAAATTATAGAGAATTGGAAAAAAAATTGTCACTCTAAATGGGACATCATCCTTAGCTCAAATTTTAGCCAACCTCCTCATATTAGCTTTATATGCTGAAATTTGATAGATCTATAGCAAAATTTCACATAATCTATTAACATATTAAAATAATATATTGTATATATAATAATTTAAAATAATAATAACATAATATTTTTAAACTAATGAACGAATATAACCAATTCCATTAGAGTAAGAGCATCTTTAATGGATAGACCCCTTAGCTAAAAAATTCATATGGCATTCTTAAAATAAAATTTTTGCATAATTTGTAAAATTTTGATTGGAAAATTTCTCTTAGCAGTATTTTTAGCCAACCAACCAATTTAGATTAACTATATTTGCTGAATCCCTAGGCAAATTTCGTACATGCAAACAAAAATTTCATAGCATCATTTTTAACCATAATAATCTTCGTACTCTCTACGTACCATGATCAATCTAAAGTTTACCGCAACACCGCCTCCTAGAGCAATTGATACCAAATGATATGCAAATTTATAACCTTTATCGAAACAACCTTTTAACGGTAGTATTTTTGGTTTCACCCCAATTTTTGTTTCACCTCAATTTTGATTTCACGCCTATAATTCTATGTTGTTTTTTAATAAAATAGAAATCCTATTGAATTATAATTCTTTTATTACAACTTTAAATAAAAAAATAGTTTCATCCCTAAAATCATATTCCCTTACAATTATATGTTATTTTTTAAAATAATAATAAAATTGAAATCCTAATATAATTATAATACAATTTTTTTTATCATAATTTAGAATAAAAAAATAATACGATCAATTCTCCAAAATATTTTTCAAGGTGAACAACTAGAACATGTTTCTATACACTATTCTAGAACATTCTTCCCTGCGATTATATGTTATTTTTAAAAATATATATAATAAAATTGAAATCTTATTATTATATTAGCAAGTTTTTTTATTATAACTTATAAGAAAAAACGATTACGATAAATTATCCTAAATATTTTTCAATGAAAACAACCGAAACGTGTTTTCATGTACTTCTATTAAACAATCTAAGTTTATACTTTGTTAATCGCATAACTTTTTTATGCAAATAATACATTTCTTTTTAAAAAATTTGTAATATAATTTTATAAATATTTAAAAATAAAAATTAGTAATTATTTAAAATAAATCTTCGAGCCCGTACTTCGCACGGGTTATCATCTAATCTATACTATTATATAAAAGCCGAAACATTAAAAGTTTGGTTGGTCGCTACCTATTGATTTTACTTATTTACCCTTACTTAATTACAGATAAAAATCTTCTTTTATATTTTATCTAACTAAAGTTTTTACTTTGCCAATCAATTTCCTTTTTCAGGTTAAACATATTACCTTTTTTTTTAATAACTAAGCAGTTTATTTTTTCAGGTAAAATATAATATATTTTATATTTTATCTAACTATAAAGCATATTATAATTACTATTAACTAATCAATTAACTTTTTCAGTCAAAACACGTTACCTTTTCTCTTAACTATTATATCTCTTTTTCCAATTATATCACGGATTACCTTTTTCAGCCTTTTTTCAGGTAAAATATAATATCTTTTATATTTTATCTAACTAAAAAGCATATTATAATTACTATTAACTAATCAATTAACTTTTGTAGTCAAAACACGTTACCTTTTCTCTTAATTAAAATATCTCTTTTTACAATTATATCACAAGTTACCTTTTTCAGCCAGGTATGGTACCCGTTGATTTTACATATTTACACTTACTTAATTACAGATAAAAATCTTCTTTTATATTTTATCTAACTAAAAATTTTACTTTACTAATCAATTTCCTTTTTCAGGTTAAACATATTACCTTTTTTTAATAACTAAGTAGTTTCTTTTTTCAGGTAAAATATAATATCATTTATATTTTATATAACTAAAAAGCATATTATAATTACTATTAAATAATTAATTAACTTTTTCAGTCAAATCACGTTACCTTTTCTCTTAACTAAAATATCTCTTTTTCCAATTATATCACGGGTTACCTGTTTCAGCCTTTTTTCAGATAAAATATAAAATCTTTTATATTTTATCTAACTAAAAAGCATATTATAATTACTATTAACTAATCAATTAACTTTTTCATTCAAAACACTTACTTTTTCTCTTAACTAAAATATCTCTTTTTCCAATTATATCACGTGTTACCTTTTTCAGCCAAAACAAGTTACCTTTTTTATTGTCTCTAACTAAAACCTCTATTTTTCAAATTATATCACGGACGATTCTATTTAATAAAAAAATAAAGAATAATGAGTACTGATTAAAAGTCCTTTTTATCGGGTCTCTCCTTTAAGTGAGAGTTGATTGATTTTCTCACCACTCTTTTATCAAAAAGTTTTGTGTGAGTTTTTTTCTTGTCTTCCTAATGGACGATATTGAGATGCAATTGGCGGAGTTGGATATAGAGAATGAGGAAAATGAGGAACTAGCTTTTGAAGAAGGCTTGGAGGAGGAGGTAAATAGATTCGAATTATGTTTGGTGGGTCGCTTTCTTACGGAGAAAAACATCAACGTCCGAGCCATGAAATCTAAGCTAGCTGATCTTTGGAAGCCTGCGATGGGGATTAGTATTAAAGATCTCAAGCCTGGGCTATTTTTGTTTCAATTCTATCATAAGGATGATATGAGTTGGGTGATGAACAATGGTCCTTGGACTTTTGATAACGCATTACTGGTGTCGAATGTCGTCAAAGCAGGGGAGGATCCGGTTAAAGTATCGCTGGTGGAGGTTGATTTTTGGATCCAAATCCATGATCTTCCAATAGGGTATATGACAGAAGTAGTAGGGAAGCAGTTAGGAAATTTCTTCGGTGTATTTCTGCAGTATGATACGAAGAATAACTCCAGTATTTAGCGAGAGTTTATGCGACTGAAGATCCGGGTAGATGTTCGAAAGCCTTTGAAGAGAAAAAAGAAGATTGTTAAGAAAGATAAGACGGAGGTGGTGGTGCACTGTAAGTATGAGAAGCTAGGAGACTTCTGTTTTATTTGTGGTTTGCTAACCCACACTGAACGGTTCTGTAAGAAAAAGTTGGCAAACGAAGGGGATATGTTGAGTAAAGACTGGGGATCGTGGCTTAGGGCTCAGCCGCGAAGGGCAGGTAGTAGCAGCAAGAGTAAATGGCTTAGAGATGAAGGTGACGACGGCTGGAATTAAGATTCCGGCAAGAGTAATCGGTTCCAAGGGCACCAGGATAATCAGAGATCTCATGATCCGGATATCTCGCGTGGTGATATGCATATGCGAGATCAACGCGGAAGTGTAACTACTAGAGCTGATTTTTCGGGAAAAGATGGAGCTCCAGCTAGTAAATCATATTTTGGAGGGAATTCAAATTTTTTTGAAAGTAGTGGGCTGGACACTGACGAATTAGATGGGCTAAAGATGGAAGAAAGAAAAAGGCAGCGTAGTGAGGCCCATACTCATACTACTAAGAATACGGTGATTAATATTCTAAACTCGGACTCTACTCTTTCTGATTCTGATTGTGTAGAGACCACCCCACAATTTTTGGCTACGCTTGCAAAGCAAGCTAGCCAGTTGCCATGAATTGCTTAGCATGGAACTGTCGAGGTCTTGGGAAGCCTCGTACAGTTCGAGTTCTGAGTGATCTTTTAAGGGATCACAAACCCAGCTTTTTATTTTTGTCTGAGACTATTTCGTATGCTATTAAAATAGAGGAACTTTGAGTTCGGTTTGGTTTTGAACAATGCTTTTCAGTTGACAGAGTAGGGCGTAGTGGTGGCTTAGCAATCTTTTGGAAACAGCCGTTTCAGTGTCAAATTGTTGGTTATTCATCTCATCATATCGATGTTCTTATGTCTGAGAATAATAGTGTTTCGTGGCGTCTCACCTGCTTTTATGGGTATCCTGAAAGAACCAGAAGAAGGGAGTCCTGGGACTTGATTCGTAGATTGGCTGGCTTGTCAACTCTCCCATGGTGTATATGGGGCGATTTTAATGACTTATTGTTTGCAGGAGATAAATACGGGAGACTTGATCATCCTCAATATCTGTTGGACGGATTTCGCAGTGTCATTGATGAGAGTTTCCTATCTGAATTAAGTTTAGTCGGAGGTAAGTTTACCTGGGAAAGGGGCAGGGGTTCTGATACGTGGGTTAGAGAGAAACTGGATCGGAGTTTTGCAACTGACAGTTGGTGGAGCAAATTCCCGTTTCATAATTTAAAAGTTGTTCACGCCACGGCATCTGATCATGAACCTATTGTTTTAGAGCTGCTTAAAGTCAATGTTTCGAGGAAATCGTTTCGTTTTAGGTTCGAGAATATGTGGTTGAAGGAACCAAGTTTTGTAAAGGAAGTGAAGGAGATTTGGTGCAACCTTCCTATGGCACATTTGATACCAAAATTGACTGAGGTGTCATCATTCATGGCTCGATGGGGGAGGTCTTTTTTTTCATAAGTTCAGGGAGAAAGTGAAGGAACATAAAGCTATCTTAGAAAGGTTGGTGGACTGTACAGACGATCAGAGTATTCAAGCGTATATCAGGGAGAAAGATAAACTGAACACACTCCTTTTGCAAGAGGAAATCTACTGGAAACAGAGATCAAAGCTGTTCTGGCTTAGCGAGGGGGACGAAAATACAAGGTTTTTTCATTCTTCTGCATCAGCACGAAGGAAAGCTAATAGAATTAATTTTCTGATTAATGACAATGGAGACAGGATTGAAAATCAAGAAGGGATGTGTGATGTTGTCCGAGATTATTTTGTGAAACTGTTCACAGAAGATGTCAAAGAGGGGGATATTGCGAATTTGGCAAATCATAGAATGGTATCTGACGATCATAATATAATGCTGATTCAGGATTTTACATTCGAGGAGTTTACGGTAGCTATTAAACAAATGCATTCTGATAAAGCCTCGGGTCTAGATGGTCTTAATCCAGGATTTTTCAAAAGCTTTTGGTCCGTCATGGGGAGGGAGATTTTCGAGTTTTGCACAAGTTGGTTGCAAGCCAATTGCTTTCCTGCGGAGCTTAACAATACTAATGTGGTTTTAATTCCGAAGAAGGAGAACGCAGCGTGCTTGAAGGATCTTAGACCCATTGCTCTTTGCAATGTCCTATACAAAATTATAGCTAAAGTCTTAGCAAATAGATTGAAGGTCGTTTTACCGTTTATCATATCGGAGAATCAATCTGCTTTTGTTAAAAGTCGGAGCATAACGGACAATGTTCTTGTTGCGTTTGAGATTATTCATCACATGAGTAAAAGAAGAAGTGGTAGTGTGGGGGAGGTAGCTTTGAAATTGGATATTAGCAAGGCTTATGATAGAGTTAGCTGGGCTTTTCTCCGTCGTAGAATGCAACTAATGGGGTTTTGTGAGAAGTGGATCGATTGGATGATGCTTTGTGTGAAGACTGTATCCTATCAATTCTGTTTTAATGATTCAAGCATTGGGCCTATCTTTCCAAAGAAGGGTTTGAGGCAGGGCGATCCCCTCTCGCCGTATCTTTTCTTGTTATGTGTTGAAGGGCTGTCAAATGAATTGGATGTAGCTACAAGTACTGGAGGTATTCATGGATGCAGAATAGCGCCTACTGCTCCTATAATTTCCCACCTCCTGTTTGCCGATGACAGCTTTCTCTTCTTTCAAGGCACGGTAGATGAGGCAAGAAATATCAAAAATCTTTTGGTGAACTACGAGAACTGCTCGGGCCAGTCCGTGAATTTTCAGAAATCAGGTGTGTACTTCAGTGCAAATATGAGACATGATTTGAAAGGAGAGATATCAAATATTCTGGGAGTCCATAATGAGATAACTAGTACGCGGTACCTTGGTTTGCCATCGTTAGTGGGGCGATCAAAGAAGAGAGTGTTTCAGTATTTAAAGGAGAAAGCAAGCAAACGTATTCAGATGTGGCAGGCTAAACCCATGTCTCAGGCAGGTAAGTCGATATTAATTCGCAATGTTGCACAGGCCATTCCTTCGTATACTATGTCCTGTTTCTTTCTGCCTAGAACGCTTTGTCATGAGTTAGAGCAAATGTTTAATAACTACTGGTGGAAGTCTGGAAAAGCAGGAGATCAGAAGGGTATGAATTGGTTAGCATGGAGTAAGATGTGCTCAGCAAAGAGTAGAGGGGGTATGGGGTTTAGAGATTTGTATGGATTTAATGTGGCTTTGATGGGAAAACATACGTGGAATTTTATGACCAATCCAGGCTCTTTAGTTTCCAGATTGTTTAAAGCACGGTATTTCCCGAATACTCATATGTTACAAGCATCCAAAGGCAGGGGAGCTAGTTTCATTTGGAATGGCATTTGGAGTGCTAAGGAGGAGCTTCGAAAGGGCTTCAGATGGGTCATGGGTAACGGTGAAAGTATACAAGCAACGAAAGATCCCTGGTTGAGAGCTAAAGTGGAGTTTTGTGTTGAGCAAAGTGATTTCTACGAAGGAAGGAATGAGACAGTTTCAAGTCTTCTTATCCCTGGAGAGAAAAGGTGGAATGAAACGCTAGTTAAAGAGCGATTTTTAGAAGTTGATGCGAAAACGATTTTGGCGATTCCGGTCCCTCAAAGAGAGATGGTGGATAGGGTAGCATGGATGCATTCTAACAATGGGATTTACAGTGCTAAAACAGGGTATCATCTATGGTTTAATTTGAATCATATGCCAACTGTAAACACACAGGATTTGGGTTGGAAGAAAGTGTGGAATCTGCAGATTCCCCCTAAAGCCAAGGTTTTCATATGGCGCTTTTGTCGTAATGTGATACCAGTAAGGACGAGATTGAGTGAAAGGGGAGTAAACATTCCTACTACCTGTCCCAAGTGTATGACCGATATTGAAAACATGGCACATCTGTTTTATGACTGTGATTTTGCAAAAGGGTGCTGGGCTCATGTTGGGCTCTGGTATGATTGGAGTACGGTCGAGCATGCATCGGACTGGTTGCTTGCAAAACTGAATACTGGTTTATCAGATGAAATCTCGAAAATCTGCATTGTTCTTTGGGGCATCTGGTTCTGGAGGAATAATAGAGTGTGGGAGGACAAAACAGTACCTCCTGATGTTGCAATGGATAGTAGTTTCAGAATTTTTTCTGAATGGAGGGAAGCGAGAAAGAAGCACAGAGATCAGGTGTCTGATGAGAGTAGAAGTGATAATGTTTCGTCTCATAAGTGGCACAGGCCTGAGCAGAATATGCTTAAGATTAACGTGGATGCCTCTGTTTTTCAGGATGCTCAGTCGTTCTCTATTGGTATGGTTTGTCGAGATTACGAAGGCTCCTTTGTTGCTGGTAGAAACCTTCGATTGCCTACAGTAGCTTCTGTTTTTGAAGCTGAGGTAATAGGCATTCGGGAAGCTTTGTCATGGATTCAGGAGCATCAGTTGGAATGGAATGCTGTGACAGTCGAAACTAACTCGATGCTTGCAGCAAGGGCTATTGCAGGTGAAGGTTTGAATGTGCTGGAAGTGGGTATGACAATCGAAGATTGTAAGCGAATGCTTAGCAATATATGCAACACTTCAGTTTGTTTTGTTCGGAAAAATGCTAACAGGGTAGCCCATGAATTGGCTAGATACCCTTGTTTAGTTAATTGCCAAAATTATTTCACGTCTCCTCCTACGTGCTTGTTGGAGGCTCTTTCGTATGATCTTTTGAATTGAATGCAATGTTTAAAGTTCAAAAATAAAAATAAAATAAAGAATAATATTGTAATGCTATTAATTAATCGATTACCTTTTTAGCTAAAAAAGTATCATCTTTTTTTATTTTTCTAATTAAATTCCTTTTTTCTCTAGAAATATCATGGGTAAAATTAATTTATCATCTTCTAAAAACACAACGAGCAATTTTATATATTAAAATAACATTAAATTATAATTACTATATACTAATCAATTACCTTTTTCACCTAAAGTATGTCACCTTTTTATTCATGTTATCTTTTTCTCTTTTTCCAAACTAAAATGTCTCTTTTTCCAATTATATCACGGACGGTTCTATTTAATAAAATAAAATAATAATATTATAATACTAGTAATTAATCGATTATCCTTTTCAGCTTTTTAACTAAAATCCCTCTCTAGAAATATCACAGACAACATTAATTTCTCCTTTTCTAAAAACATTTTGAGCGTTTTTATTTTGTAAAATAACATAATTAAATTATAATTATTATAAACTAATCAATTATCTTTTTCACCTAAAACATGTTACCTTTTTAATTTTCTCTAACTAAGTCCTCTCTTTTTCCAATTATATCACGGGCATTCTATTTAATAAAATAAAATAATAATTTAATAATTACTAATAATTAATTGATTACCTTTTCAACTAAAACCTATCACATTTTCTATATTTTCTAACTAAAATCACTCATTTTCTAGAAATATCACGAATAACATTTATATAATTATGATCATCATTTTATTTAAAAATTTAAGCCTCCAAAATTCATATTTTAAAAAAATTAATTCAAATTAATAAAAAAATTAATATAATATTAAAAAAATCATCATCTTATTTAAAAATCTAAGCCTCCAAAATTCATATTTTAAAAAAATTAATTCAAATTAATAAAAAAGATTAATATAATATTAAAAAAATTCCGTGCATCGCACGGGTTTTAAGCTATACTATTATATAAAAGCCGAAACATTAAAAGTTTGGTTGGTACGGTACCTATTGAATTTACTTATTTACCCTTACTTAATTACAAATAAAATCCATCGTACTAACTAATCAATTTCCTTTTTCAGGTTAAACATATTATCTTTTCTATTTTTCAATAATCAATTTCCTTTTTTCAGGTTAAACATATTATCTATTCTATTTTTTAATAACTAAATAATTTCCTTTCTCAGGTAAAATACAATATCATTAATATTTTATCTAACTAAAATTTCTTCTTCAGTAATCAATTTCCTTTTTTAGGTTGAACATATTACCTTTTCTATTTTTCAAAAAATAAAAATTTCATTTTTCAGGTAAAATACAATATCTTTTATATTTTATCTAACTAAATTTCTCCTTTTTTAAAAACACTACGAGCAATTTTGTTTAATAAAATAAAATATTATATTATAATTACTATTAACTAATCAATTCCCCTTTTCAGCCAAAAACACATTACATTTTCTCCCCTTTCTAACTAAAGTCTCTCTTTTTCCAATTATCATGACCGGTTACCTTTTTAAGCCTTTTATCTAGCTAAAATCTCGCTTTTTCCAATTATATCGCGTGCAGTTCTATGTAATAAAAATAAAATTATAAAATTATAATATTAATAATTAATTGATTGCCTTTTCAGCTAAAACATATCATCTTTTCTATTTTTTCTAATTAAATTTTTTATTCTAGTAATATCACGGGTAACAGTAATTTCTCATTTTATAAAAACACTACGTACAATTTTATTTAATAAAATAAGATAATTAAATTATAATTACTATAAACTAATCAATTACCTTTTTTTACCTAAAACATGTACCTTTTTAATTTCACGTTACTTTTTATATTTTATCTAACTAAAATCTCTCTTTTTCTAATTATATCACAGGCGGTTTTATTTAAGAAAATAAAATATTAATATTATAATATTAATAATTAACTGATTACCTTTTTCAGCTCAAACATATCATTTTTTTATAATTTCTTACTAAAATCCCACTTTTTCTAGAAATATCACGGGCAACATTAATATCTCCTTTTCTAAAAACATTACCAGCAATTTTATTTAGTAAACTAACATAATTAAATCATAATTACATTAAAAAAAATCAATTACCCTTTTCACCTAAAACATAAAACATGTTACCTTTTAAATTTTCTCTAACTAAGACATATCTTTTTCCAATTATATCACGGGTATTCTATTTAATAAAATATAATTATAATTTAATAATTATTAATAATTAACCAATTACCTTTTTCAACTAAAACCTACCATCTTTTCTATATTTTCTAACTAAAATCCCTCCTTTTCTAGAAATATCACGGATAACATTTATATAATTATTATCAAATCATCTCATTTAAAAATTTAAACCTCCAAAATTCATGTTTAAAATAAACTAAAATCCCTCCTTTTCTAGAAATATCACGGATAACATTTATATAATTATTATCAAATCATCTCATTTAAAAATTTAAACCTCCAAAATTCATATTTTAAAAAAATTAATTAAAAATAATGAAAAATTCATATAATATTAAAACAAATCCTTGCATCGCACGGGTTTTAAGAAGAAAATGCCCTAAATGCCTACCATTCAAACTCAATGGACCGAAATACCAATGGGCGGAAGCAGCGGCCTTATTTACCCACGAGTTGCGCATCTTGGACATGCGTGTCCTGGGATGCGCATGTTGAACATGCGTAACAGGGGTCACGCATCTCCCAGATGCGTGATGACGTCAGATGATATCATTTTTTCACAATCCGCTCCGGTGCTCAGACGACGAAAAAAATTGCCACAAAATCTCCCCCCTCCGTTCTCCACATTCCAGCCACCTACACCAAAACTGAGCACATCAAAACGATGCCCACAGCTCCCTCTTCAGTTTTCCATGTTCGTTCATTGATTTCTGGCCCCGCAGGGACGTGCACGAGCGAATCGGAAAATGAAATCGGAAAATGGAGCTCGAATTGGGCCTTTTTAATCCGGTGATATAAACGAAAAACGAAAGGTAGAGGGTTGTAGAGGAGGAGAATATGTTCATTTTGGTGTATGGTATGTTAGTGTTGGATGCCCGGAAAGAGTGTATGAAGTGATCGAAGTTTTGGTCAAAAAATCTCTCCGGTGGTGGGGTGGAAGACGATGAACAGTGCCAGGGGTCACGCATGTTCAAAATGTGTGTCTGACCTAACGCATGTTCAACATGCGTGTCCCTGGTTACTGTTCACGAATGCAGAATTCAGTTTGTAAAGCACACGGAAGCACCACATGCGTGTACAGACACGCATCTCCCAGATGCGTGTCCCGTGGGTATTTAGGGCCACCTGTTCCGTCGGTAGGTATTTTGAACAAAAATGTTTGATTGGTGGGTATTTAGGGCCATCACCCGATTTTAAGCTAGTAATAATAAAACTTGTTTCAGGCCAAATAATTATAAGCTCATGCCCAAGTAAATATTTTCCACAACCATCGTCAATTTTGCAACAGCTTCAAATATATACATGCATGTATGGCAAGTGGCAAGCGAAAGAAATGGAAATATGATGCGAAAAATCTCCTACCATACCATGAACAATATTGACCAATCACATATTCTAGTCAGAAAAGTACCTGTAAACCCTAAAATCACATTCATTGTTATATAGTACTTCATTCTATGTTCGTTTGTACTTGACAATTATGCACTCGTTTTAACCTGTAAAACTAACAATTTGTTACTATTTGCGTCTATACTGGAAGAGCTGCATATTAGAGGGTATTTGGATCAAAGAATTTGAGTATGATACTATGATTATACATTCTTATATAATTATCGTTAATCGAGTTCAAATTTCAAGATCCAAACGAATCCTCAATATAATTGAAATCATATCGAGAAATTTCGTCACAAGAAATATTTAGAAGATAATTAGTTTTTCATTACTAAATGAAGCTGAACCCTAACTGCCTAAATTCATTGTTTTATGCACAGATTCATTGTCTTATAAAAAATATCTATAACAATCCATTGAAAAAATGGTCTAAATTTGAGAAGCTCCACAACCACAGCAACAAATACTATAACTACTCAATAACTTAGCTGCAGCGCATGTCTGCATGTCCCTAACTCCCTACTCTGCATCAGTGAATTGTCATATCATAAAATCACTCAGTTGCACTTCATTGTTGTCGAAGAATTCATTGTATTTTTACCAATCTTACTTTACCACAGCCGTATCAATTAATACGCAAAAGCTTTCACACACGTTACATTGATACCGAGTCGCTCGTAGTTACCATTCAATTCTCTCTGGAATCGCTGTTAATATTGTTAGGTGAGATTGCTTTTATTTTCTCCCATAAACTCGCAACTACCACTTTTCCTCATTCATTTACAGTCAAGTCCAGGTTTCAATAATCTACACATATATAAGCTTGCAAATCTAAAAGATGTAGTAGATCGAGACTTATTTGGCAACGTACAGCCTTACAAGTTACAAAGGTTACAGTTACCACTTTGAATAAAAAATTTAATTTTCTACTGAAAATAGAACTTCACAAATTTGGATTCTTCTGGATGTCTGTATGTGTATCATATAAACTGAAGTACTGAACAGTCCCGTTTTACCATGCATTTTGACAACTTGATTTACGATTTTTTTTTTTAATAATTAGGTTTATAGCTTGAGAATTGAAAATTCTCAAGATGAGCCAGAGTCGAACCCAGGTTCTGGGAACATAGGATAAGCCCTTACATTGTGTTCCAGAAACTTTTTTTTGAAAGAAAAGAAAAGAAAGTTGAAGATTTAATTTCTTCAGCTTGTTCCCGAAAGATTTTTGTATAAATAAAAGAAAATATCTCTAAAGATTTGGAAAGAAGATCCTTATATATTTTGTCTTCGAAATCTTCTTCCCACTTTTGGAAAGATTTAGAGAGAAAAGAAAATAATCCATTTTCTATTCTTTTCTTTTATTTCATTGTTTCGGGAACACAGTGAGCATCTCCAAGAGGCTCTATACTCAAGCTCTTAACTCAAAAAATGAGGAGAGAGAATGAAAATGTTGCTCCAAGAGACTCTTAGTGGCTCTTAAAAACACTAAGAGTCTCTTCTCTCTCCTCATTTCTAAGATCCACTAATAGCTCTTAATTTGTATTTTAATAATAAAATATACATTCCCACCAATTCTTGCACAACTTTTGGTTATAGTGGGATTAATTTATGAATAAATTATAAATAAAGAGCTAATATAAAGAGGATTGTTGGAGTTTGACACATAAACCAATGTAATAATTTACTAAGAGCCATTTATTTATAGAGAAAACTGCACTTCGTGTACCTGTAGTTTGACCCTTCCTGCACTTGCAATATTGTATTTCCAAAACTAGCACATGTAGTTCTTCACTTCTAAAATTTTGATTTTATGTGTACTTCCGTCAACTCCGTCTAATGGAGTTAGCAATTCGAATTCTAGGGTTCTTGAATAAAATTGGGGGTTTTCAAATCCGTGTTAGTCCAGTCCTTTTGATGGTTTTAAAGGCTCCATATGATTGTATATGATCAAATTACGTGGTTAATTGAAGTGATTATGTGCATTTATGGTGAAAACGAGTTAAAGGTTTTTCTTGGTTTTAAAATTTAGTCGTTCATGCATATAAGTGATTGTCCATGTAATTGGTGTTAGGGGAAAGTTTTGTGAGGCTCTAAGCTTCATTTTGATACCTAGAATGTTGGATTTGGTTGAGTTTTTGGCAAAAATGAAGTTCATCGGACATGGTAGTAGTGTTCGCCGGAAATCAATCGATTTTGGTCTTTTTGATCATTTTTGGGGTTGTTTGTTGCATGTTTTAGTTTAGTTATGAGTTGAGAAACATTTCCTTGGTGATTTGCTGCTTAACTGAAGCTCCCCGGGACGTTTTGGGCTTCGCCGGAAACAGTAAAAGTCAGACGGAGATGAAATTAGGGTTATTCACTAACTCCGTTAGACGGAGTTGACGGGAGTACACATAAAATAAAATTTTTTGAAGTGTAGTACTACATGTGCTAGTTTTAAAAATGTAATATTGCAAGTGCAGGAAGGGCCAAACTACAGGTACACGAAGTGCAGTTTTCTCTTATTTATATTATTTTGAAGAGTGAATTTAGGAGTCTCTTGGAGTTCTGCTCTGCCAGTATTAAATCTTTGTTGCCAGTATAATTTTACTCTTCCCGGATACCACCTTTCAATTTTACTATGATGAAGAACTTGTGTGTCACGTTGAAATGTTACGTTATATATTTTTGTTGTGCTTTGCATTAGTTGATTCTCGTATTTTATTCTCAATAAGTTGTATCAAGACAGTATGGATAAAATTGGAATGAAGTTCGAGATCAATTATTTAATGGGAGAAATAATTTATCATATGACTGGAATATGATGAAAAAATTTACGAACTAGTACAAATTACCTGCTAAAGTAGGGTCCTTTTTTTTTTATACACAAGGGTCCTTTTTAAGTTACAGCTGAAATGTAATGGGTTTTTACATGTGTCCATATGATCACAGGACCATATACCAACCCACCCCCACTTGGAGATCCATATTTAAGTGCCAGGAGACTCGGGTCCGGTTCTCATAAATCTACCTACTACCAATCTACTATTAAGTACTCTTTTACGATTTTGTGCAAATTTCACCAATCACAATCCCTAATAAATTGGTCATTTCCTACCAATTTATCCCCTTAACCAATCAATGCTGATGTGATTCTGATTTCTGACTGTTTTTCAACACTTTACATTTCTCTAATAAAAATTTCGAAATGAATACAAGAAAGTGATATGAAATAATCGAATTATTGGTTTTGAACATGGATAATCATTTATTGTATTGAGTTTTGATTCGAATATTGACGATATACATTTAAATTTCGAAAAATAATCTAATAATATGTTAGACTCAATTTTTTTGGAACGGAGGAAATAATAGATATCGATTTATGTCGTATTCATTGAAATAAAAATATAACAAATAACTATGGATTAAAATTTGTAAAACTGAAGTACACATGCATTCATAAGCTAGTTTAAAATTCAGTCGGTTTTATGCTGTTTTGTAGTGTTTGCGGATCAGAATGCAGGGTGGTGTCGTTCCTCTGTCTCTCAATTAACCAGACAGGCCAGGATATATTACAACTTTCACACATCAAACAAAAGTAGCCAGTTCCAGATGAAACCACAACTTAACATGAATGGAAACTCAACAACCAGAAGGAATAGCAGCTTCAAATATGTTGTCATACGCTTTCTGGATGAAAATCTTCAACTTGTTCGGATCAATTAATCCTTCTTCTGTTGCAATCGTTGCTCTTAACGTTCCCACATAGCTTATCAGAGCCACCGTTAGACTCTGCACATACAACACATAATGAAAAAAATTGAAAATTTATTATGTGTGATACTGATAGTGTTATAAAAATTGAAAAACATGCCAGTAAGCTTACCTGTGGAACGCCGGAAGCTGTGAAATAAAGACCACTGACAGGATGGTTTGCCAAAGCCATTTTTTCTACCGGTCCAATCATATTGCTCATGGTCATGCTCGTATTCTTCATAGTGCTATAAACTAACTTGGAAGTAGCCTGTACATACATGATCAAAAATATAAAAGCCTCGATTAGTCGATTAAATCAACCTAAACATGTAGTATTAGAACAGGATTGCAATAGCTAGCGTACCTCGGGACCAATTAGTTTGCGGGAAACAGCTAAAAATTGACCAGTAATGAAAGCAGCGTAGTTATTCTTGAGTCTCTTGATAGTTCGGTGTGTTTGAAAGACGAAATCAAGGGAATTATGTGTATCTTTCAATTTGGGCATAGGCATATGCAGAAATGCAAATTGGTTACCCCATGGCATGGTAGCCTTGGGTTTAAGCATCTCACTCACTGACTTGTAGCCGTGACTGTCCCTTGTGTTAAGCAATGCCAGTGCTGTGCAAGTCGCATTGCTTGATTTGCTATCCTCTGCATCCATGTACATCCGAACTCCCAGTAGTATTGCACCAGTCATCACATCATTGATCGTCTACATATTCAAAATCGAAAACTAATTATACTCGAACTTTCAAGCTCTTGTTACCAAGCGACAATCTTAACGTGAAAAGAAAAAAAGTTTGACGATATTTACCACATTTATATTTGAAGTAATTTTCTTGATATGATCAAGGCGAAATGCCATAGTAGTTATAGCCAAAGGACGGAACTCAACTCCATCAAAGGAAGGCCTAATGGGAGTATAATCATCTTCCATTATGCTACTCCTTAACATAGCCCGTCCAAAATCCCAAAGACTTGTCATGACAGTGAAAGAAAACTGAGCAGCAGTTTTAAGCAACGAAACATGGGTTTTTTTAGCCCTGGTGCTGGATTGACGAGAAGGAAGTGTTAACGGAAGAGAAGGATCATCGGCTCTTTGTAAGCAAGACAGAAGAGCTCCCATAAGTGAATAGCCATCACCTAGTGAATGATGAAGCTTAAATATAACACTCCCAGCTCCATTCCTTGTTGGATATTTGAATGTGTGAATCTGCCATAAGGGTTTGTTTTGTGGAAGTTGTTCAAGTGCTATTTTCGATATGTAGTTATGAAGACACTCTTCGTACTCTTCCGGTGACAATCCCTCGGGAAATTCAGGATCAAAGTGATGGTCATTCACGTCAACTTCAACAGCCTTCCATATCTTTCCACCATTTTTCTTATCATCAATCTACATTCCAATCAAAAACTATGTACATCAATTCAGGGACGTAGCCAGAAATCTAAATTACCGCGGTAATAATTAAATTTTTAGAAAAAACAATAAATTTTGTACAAATTTTATTTTAGGGGGATCAAAGCGTTACATTACATACCATAATAGACGAAAACCGAGGATTGATGGGTAAAAAATCACGTTGAATGAGAGAAATGGGCAAGTCATTGACCGGGACGGCGAATTCGAGAACGGCGTAGAGCGAAAGAGACAATACGGAGCTGTTGAGGTACTGTCCTAGTGGACTCACCGGTGTTGCTTCTTCTTCTTCATCATATATCTTCTCATTGTCAACCTTTGTCTTCACCTTCAATGCCATTGCTACAATACTACGTTTCTTACTGCTGGATTGTATGTACATATGTTTCTTGCGGGATCTCGCATTTATAAAGATAAATATATCGATTTTACGTTTGTAAATACACTGTTCCTGATAAGCTGGCCAGCATTAATTTGCACATACAGGATTGTAGTTGTAGACTTGTAGGTATGGGAGTAAGGTGACAGTGTTAAGTTGATGATATCTTGGAATTTTATTTTTTTTTTAAAAATATTGCGAAGTACTATATTATATGTGCCATTATTTGTCGAACTACTTGCAATAATTAATGCCTCTGTCCAGACTTTGAGATCCTGTAGATCGATGAATGGTTTGCAGTTTCCATAAGGGCATCTCCAATGTTCAACTTTATAACCCCTTTTATTCTATATTTAGAGTTGAAGCTCTGAAAATGAGTCTCCAACGGGACTCAACTCTAACTTCATTTATAAAGTAATGCACAGTATTACTTCAAATATAGAGTTGTACTGTTACTTTGAAGTAATTGATTTTATATTCAAGTGTCTCACATTTCTATATCTATATCTATACTTGTATATATACTTTAATATATTTTATTGTTATACATAGAGATAAAGTGAGTTTAAAGTAAAATTTGAAGTAATGCTCGGAGAAGAAATAGTGATATGAAGTGAAAAAGGTTAAAATTTGAATATAAAATTGTTATAAAGTAGAGTAGTGATTGGAGATGGCCTAAGTTCTTGTACTTTCTTTTTGCTAAGCTTAAGCTTTTTTACTTTCTGAGAAAGCAAATAAGAAATGCTGATAGTGAGCAGTGACGAAGCCAGAAATATATTAAAGTGGGGGCACAAATTTTTTGCGATAAAATATATAACATAGTTGTGATATTTAAAAAATTAGATTGAAGAAAAATAATCTAAAAAGGTGAAATGTTACTTATTTATGTAGTAAAAAAACGTTTGAGATCTGTGAATAATAAAACTTGTGATCTTTTGTAGATAATAATATCATTTCTGAGTAATAATATGTGGAGGATCAAACCAAAAAAATAACATTTTTCACATTTTTCTAATAGGCTATAGAGCTACCGTGGGTGCACGGGCCCCCACTGTAGCTCCGTCCCTGATAGTGAGGGACATTGAAATGATATCTTCGATATATAATTTATTTTAGTATTTGTATTTTGAACGATTAAATATAAAATTTAATTATACTTAATTATCTTTTTCATTAGGTCATTATTTTAATTGATTTCATCAAAAGTCAAATGGTCAATTATAGCAAAATTTATCTTCTTACTTATAAGAGATATTTTATATTCAAAAATCAAATTATATATTTTTATGCAATATATCTCTGCACTAAGGGGTTGTTTGATAAATCTGAATCAAAAATACTGAATTATTAAATTATCTGAATGTACTGAATGAAAAATTTTTCTGAATAAAAAATTCACTGAATGAAAATTACTGTTTGATAAAAATCATGTAAAAAAATCTGAATGACAGTACATTTACTATTTTGTCCTTATACTTATTTACTTAATACTAATCAATATGATTAACCATTGAACGTAAAAAAAAACTAAAAATTCTAGTCACCCATCTAAACATCATAATTCAAAAATATATCATAAAATATCCAAAAAACATGACACAATTATTTAGAAAAAAAGACACTAGTGGTGAAATCTATATTTAATCTAATTGATTTGCAATCTGATCACGCAGATTATTCATATATTGCACTCATTCAGCCCCCCATTGTTGTCTATAATGTTGTTCTCGATTCAACTGATTTTCACTTCTATTTCCTCCTCCTTCTTCCTCATCTGAACTTGAAGCATCGTCATATTCAGCAAATAAAGTATCATCGATTTTCTCCATTCTAATAAAATTGTGTACTGCAAAGCAAGCTACAACTATATCTCTCTGTACTGAAAAAGGATATGGAGCCATTTGTTTTAGGATCGGAAATCTTGATTTTAATACTCCATATGCCCGTTCAATAACATTTCTGAGTCGTGCATGTGCATGATTGAACTTTTCTTGTCTTGTTGAAGCACGGCGATTATTAAAATCTGCTTGCCAATATCTTGTATTGCGAAATGGCGTCAAAAATCCTCTTGTGTTTATATATGCAGCATCACACAGATAATACTTATCTGTACTTTTAAAAAATAGTAATGCTTAAGTACTAAATAACAAAAAATTGTAAATTCTAAAACAAATAAATATAATATTACGTACTTGGTGGAGGAAAGGGAAAATTAGCGTCCGGATCAAAAGCAACTTCTGTTAGAACTCTTGAATCATGCGCAACTCCTTCCCAACTAGCCCAAACAAATGTGAAAATCATATTAAAGTCACATATTCCCAGAACATTTTGATAGCATTCACCTCTTCCTCTTCCTCTATAACAAGTTTGTTGATCATTAGGAATAACTGCATGGATAAGTGTACCATCTAGTGCTCCAACCGCCCCCTGTATTAACAAATAATAATGATATATAAATATACGAATGTATAAATATAATTTGTTAATGAAGTAGCATAAAGAAAGGAGATTTACCGAAAAAGTTCTTCTTAATGCCTTATGGTTTCCTGGACTATCTGGGTTTGGATCAAATGATGTTGGCACTATAATTTCTTTTGCAAATTCCATCATTCCATTTAATACCTCGTGAAAACAGCTATGAATAGTTTGAGAAGAGTGCTGAAAATCATGTTTGAGCACCCGAAAACGTTCATTATGTCCAATGATGATCAAGAAGATTGCCATTTTTTCTTCAACAGTAATATATCGACTATCCTGTAACCAATTTTTTGCTCTAAAATGATCACATAATCGTAAATAGGCAGTTCGAGATAAGCGCATTAGGTCATGACATTGTGTGCCCGGACCTGTCATCAATTCTAATGTGTAAGCATGCCCTGTAAAAGCTGAAGTAAGGTCTCTTTTTCTTGGTCTTCTTTGCTTTTGATGTCGAGTCAAATAATAGTACATCATCATGCAAAACAATATATCCTTAATATCCATATTCGATCCTAAAAAAAAAAAGAAACTATGATATTAATTATAGACTACATTATATCAAATGTAAAACTTAAATTAATACATTAAACTATATTAATAATGTTAAACATTCACGCTTATAAAAAATATAAACAAAGCAATCTACGAAGATCATATTATGAATTTTAGTAGTAAAAAATGGAACATATAGGTCCAAACAAAATTAAACCAGGTAGTCTACACAAGTCTGAAATTAAATCTAATGAAAAACCGAAAAGAATAGGTCCAAAAAAAATAAAGATGAATAGTTTATGCAGATCCTAAAAAAAATTTAGCTGAAAGACCTAAACAGATAGGCCTAATTTTCGCGAAATCATTCTGACCCAAATTTCGGCCTCATCATCGTCTAGATTCATCCATGCTTCTCTATGACTTTCACTCTCACAAAATATTCCAAGTGCGAGTTGGTACAATGGATTATCAGCTGACCAACCAAGCCCTTTTAATTTATCCTTGCATTCTTTATTTGTAGGTCCATTATTTTTTTGCACTATGATATCTAATGCCTTGGACATTTTTTCTTCAAACTGGTTTATAGGTTTGTTTACCGGTTGCTTTGATTTCTTTTTAGGCCTCTGACTATCTTCTTTTGAAGTGTTTTTATTTTCTGGCACTTGTGGTGTTTCTTCTTCAAGGTTAGGATTAGTTGCAGTAGGTTCATAAGTTCCCTGACCTTCAACATTGAGGGGACTATCAACCACTTCATGTACCTCAGATTCTTGACATTGATCAATTCTTTTTTTCTTAGCTGTAGGCCCCCAACTATTGATACCAGTAGCAGTAACACCATCAAATAGTTGAATACAAAGGTCCGGAAATGATAGCGGTGAAGTCTTTAAGGGCTCTGCCTTTGGATTGGCCTGTATTAAAATTTTACAATGTATTATGTTAGAATTAATATGATATAATGATGAACTATTTGTATGAAAAAGAAAAAGAAAAACCTGTATTTCTTGTTTCCATTCTTCTTCAGATAGATTGAACGTGTTAGTTGATGCATCATATAGATTTCCTGTCTTATTTTTGAGTCTGCACCAAGCTTGATACTTGTATCTAGTATAATCATAGCGATTTTTTGCTTGTTTCTGATCAACAACAAAATTATGAGTTTCTTTAAGTGTTTTGATCACTTTTTCCCATGATTGTGCCCTAAGACTACTGCCTTGTCTTCCATTTTCAGCAGCTTCACGAATACATGCTTCTAGAAATGTTTTGGTAATGCTTTCATTTTTCCAGACCACTCTAGGCTTCTTTTGAGTCTCAGTGGGAGTCTCCATACCTAATTAATGCAATACTTATTATGTATAATGGAATGAAGACAATGTATTGTTAAATTTGATTCTTTAATAATATGTCATGAATTATTATAGCTACTGGAATTGTAGTAAGTTCAAATAGGTAGCCTGGACACATTCTCACAACTGTTTGATCCTTTAACAATAATGTTGATCATTTATCAATAATCTGGCAGAATTGTCAAACTTGTATTAGGATCAAAGTTTCAGGTTTCAGGGTAACTTCCGATCATATAGTTCTAGACTTAAGTCTCTGAAGAGATTTAATTTATTTAAAAGTTTATTTTTGGCAAACCTTGATACATGTAGGATGGAACAATAATGTGCACAATCAAAGTTGACATTACATTATTAGAAGGGAGATCGTTGCACTTTAGAAGAATTGCAGAACTCTGTACAGTCTATTTGTGAATAACATCGGGTTAATGATTTTCAGTTACTCAATGTAGAACTGTCGGGTTTTAAGTTTTAAGTTTTAATCGCTTTATTAAACATCAAGAGTATTTCTGCTGAATAATTACTGTAAATATTTATCAGTGCATTCAGGTGGAGTGGCCATCTAGAGCGTAAGTGGAGAATTATTGACGAGATAGACCTATGCCTGTAAGAAGAATCGGGATGGTAGATGATCTATGATGTCTAAAAAGTTTTTAATATAAGAAGAGATTTCAGAACATTGCTTTCATTATTACAGTACATGCATATATGATAATGTTGGTTATACTTGTACATTGTTGTTCTTACTGTTGTGATTAATTCCTTGCATGTTTCAATGTGGTCCCTGAGAGGATTTTTAATTTGCTGTGCGTAAGCTAAATCCAAGGTTTGCTAGTGTAATTTACTAGTGGCATATACATGTCTATTATAACAATAGTCCACCCAGTGAAATTGGAAGAATTGCAGCGAAAGTGCAACGATCTGCTTTCTCTTAATGGTTCTTGTGCATATTTTTCCAAAGCCAACAAATAGAAAAATTGCTTAACCCAAGGATGGTGTGGCAACTGTGGTCGCTGGGTTGCAGGTAACAACCAAAAATAACATATCGTGGAAAAGAGGCTTCGGGAGTTGAGTTTGTTCTGGTGACTTCTATCTTCAGGTTTGTTGCGGAAAAGAAAAAATCAAAGTATAATGTTACATTATCTTGTTTACATTCTATATATGTTCTTTATTACCATTTATTTTTCGTTTGCCTTTAGTTCATCTATATATGTTCTGGAACTTGACAATGACAAGTATTAATGGTTTTTCTTTCATGGTTAAGGAATTTATCAAAGAGCCGGTTTTCAGAAGGATTTTCATGGTTTATATATTAACCTCTGTTTTCAGATATCAAATTCTTGAAATCTGCTCAGAGTCTAGTTCATATACTTTATAGAAGAAGGGCTATACTATTGCTGGTTTGCTGCAACATGGTGCATGTTCTGATTTTAAGGGAGACACCTATTTCACTTTCTAACTAGTACATCTTGTTGTAGGAGGAAAACTACCAATTACATAGTACCAAGAAAGCTATCTTGCTCAGGTGTCAATGACAAACATGGACATGAAAGCCAACCCATCAAAAGGATACCCAGGCTGAACATACATATTTTACAAAGATCCAGTTATAATAACAACACAAGAACATATCATAAGCATATACACAACAAGGTAAAAACGAATACACAATATGATGCTAATATGTAAAAATCCTAGTGCATCTGATGCTTAAAATAAGAAACAAGAATTTGTTAACAATTTTAATGAAGGATGTGTACCTGATATTGTAACGAGCAGCCGTACAAACACACAGAATGGAGAAGAAGAATGAAATAACGTGGAAGCGTGGCTGGGGGTATAAAGTAAAAAACCCTATTCAGATGGATGACTTACCGAATAAGCGAGGGTCATGTTGCTTAACCAAAAAGTGAGTTCTGCTTTGGTTAAGTATGTTTGATAATAAATTGAAAATTTTAAGCATCTGACCGAATAAGTTAGCAGGTTATTAAGAGGCTATTAAGTGTTATCAAACAACCCCTAAGCCAATAAGATAGAAAAAGAAAAATCGAGATTTTATATTTTTTAGATCTCCGTTGCTACACTGATAAGGCGACAAGCTCGAACAAAGAATATTCGAGTTTTAATATTTTTTAGAGAACTCGTGCTATATTTAAAAAAATTATCAGTTTTTATTTGAAAAATATTCTGTATCCGCACTCAAAATATTCTCTCATCATAGAAAAGATTTTTTTTATCCTCAAGAATATTAATATTCCATGATAGAATTGTTAAATATATATGAGTATAAGATCCTTGAAAGGGCCTTCCCCAACACCTTAAGGTTTTGGGTGAAACGGTTTCTAACATGGTATCAGAGCTCTGGTGTTTGTGGAGGTCTCAAGTTCGAACCCCACCACCCCCAATATTCTCAATTTAATTTGGCACTAAGGAATTGCTCCAAAAATGGGCTCCTAGTGACCACTCTTACCCCATAGTGGGCTTTCGAGTGAGGGGGAATGTTAAATATATATGAGTATAAGATCCTTGAAAGGGCCTTCCCCAACACCTTAAGGTTTTGGGTGAAACGGTTTCTAACAAGAATATTAATACCTATCTTTATCTCGTGCCAGAAATATTTAAAATAATTTTTCTCTCGCTTCTTAAATTCATTATAATTTCGGAGAAAATTATTTTAATATCTCAAAAATATTTCCTACACTCTCAAAATATTTTATATATTAGGAAATATATTCTAAATATTTATTCTAGTCAAAACATTGGTCAAAAGAATTATCTACTTCAAGAAAAGATCAATTGTATTTTATTCAGAACCAAAACCTGATTTAACGTATTAAATCCAAATAAAATACTTTCACTTGCTAGAATGACTTGAAACTTGAGATGGTTCACTTATATGTTATTTTCTATGCATGGTAAAAGTTTCGTAATTTTTTGAGAATTTTGGTCCGGGCACAAAAATCGAGACAGTTGGCCCCACGGTTGACCACGTTTGACCAAGTTAACATTGACCAAAAATGACCAAACATTTTAGAACTTCATTTTATAATATTTCTAAGTGCTCCGTATTAAATTATCAATCAGTACGAGTTTAATACAATATAATAGGATATAAAGGAGCTGGTATCTTTTTACCAAACCCACCCCAAGGAAATACAAAACCACCCCAAAGAAACACAATACCACTTTCCACTTTATCAATCCACACATTTTCAATCTCAACCGCTCCTTTACTTTCAATCTCTACCATTCCTTTTACCCAACTCCTCCTATAAATAAACCCCTTCCCACACCCATTTTCAATAAGCTAAAGGGCCAAAGAATTACTGGGATTTTAGAAGTATAAGCTCTCTCCATCTATCCAAACACTCTATACACATACTTATTCTCAAAAACCTTCTCTTTCTTATATATACTGACAATATATACAAGGGTTTTGTTATACAAGCTTAGTTCCTTCAACCAAGCTCTCTCCCACCAAGCAAGCTCCTCTACCACTAGTATCCGTGTTAGGAATATGTTGTACTTGATGATAACTTCACAATCAATCAAAATTGTATAAGTCAAGTTTTGTAACTGTCAACGGATGAGACATTATAACTCTATCCGTTGACAGGTAACTCATCAACGGATGAGGTTTTGTAGCATACTGCAATATCTCTATTTATCAGTTGATAATGTTTTTGTTCAGAGTCATGTTGACCATCAACGGATAGGCAGAATAGGGTAGCCAATTGTAAATAAGCTATGCTATGTAATTCTGTCTAAGTGAAAGTGTATCAACGGATGAGAACAGGACTCTATCAACGGATACAACTCAAATCTACTCTATAAACGGATATAGCTCAAACTACCATCAACGGATGACTGTGTACAACATCAACGGATAATCATTGACACTTTCTTCTATGCTAGCTGGGAATTAGCAGTTGATAAGGACAGGTTTGACTGACAGATCACATGGGTTGATAGTAGGTATAAAAAGCAGTATGGCAGCCATACTTTGGAAACGCAGAAGAAAGAAGCATTCCATTTACACAATACATACAAGAAATGTGCAGGGGACATATCTGTTCACAAGGACAACCTTTCGGCTACATGTGGATTTGGAGTGGAGTAGCAAGTCAACTTGAATTAGATTAATATTATCTTATTCCTATAGTACTTGTAAACTTGGGGATATATAACCAAGTGTAGCAACTCTTTAGAAACTAAGAAAACAGACATATTTGCTTAGGGTTTCTTGAATATCCTTAGAAGCAAAGAGTTGTAAAACAGAAGCTGTATACATTTGTATCACAGAGTTTTCTTCGAATAAAAGTCTCAGGTAGTACATTTAACCACCTGATTTTTTATGTGTTTGTGAATCTTTTCTCACTCAGCAATTATCTCCTTATAGATTTCTGTGGTTCTTATCAGAAATTTATAAATATCAAGAATTGTATTCAACCCCCCCTTCTACAATTATACAAGTGTGTAATCTGGGAATAACAATTGGTATCAGAGCAAGCTTCTAATATATTTGAAGTTTAAAGATCAACACACTTCCAACATGTCTAAGAAGGATTATGGAGTAAAGATACCAGTTCTTGATAGAGAAAATTACTTTCACTGGAAAGTAAAAATGCGTCTACATCTCATGTCTATTGATGAAGGTTTTGTAGATTGCATCGAGACTCATGTTTCAATGAAGACTGCTTCAAGAGTTGGCCTTGTTGCAGATGCACCAGACACTTACATTCCCAAACCTGTTTCTGAGTGGAGTACTGAAGACATCACAGAAGTCCACAAAGATAAAAAGACCATGAATATTCTGTTTAATGGCTTAGAAATAGACATGGTTGACAATGTTATCAACTGTACTACCTCCAAGGAAGTATGGGACATTGTTCAAACCCTTTGTGAAGGTACGGAACAGGTAAGGGAGAACAAGATGCAACTACTAATCCAACAGTATGAGCACTTCCATTTCAAGAATGGAGAGACATTGAATGACACATTTAGTAGATTTTAAAAGCTGCTGAATGGCTTGAAACTGTATGGAAGAATCTACCAAGTGAAAGATTCTAATCTCAAATTTCTGAGATCACTACCCAAAGAGTGGAAGCCAATGACTGTTTCTCTAAGAAACACTCAAGAGTACAAGACATTTACTCTTAAATGGCTCTATGAAACTTTAAAGACATATGAACTAGAAATGGAGCAGGATGAAGAGATTGAGAAGGCCCAAAAGAAAAGTGGATCAGTTGCACTTGTTGCCAACTTGGAGCAGAAGGAGGAGAAGAGGACTGAAGCTGCTAAATCTACACCAAACAGGGAGGTTTGTGAAGGTAGAGCAGAATCAAGCAAAAGCAAGGAAAAAGTGTCTGAAGAAATGAGTGTCCTTCAGCAGGATGAATTGGATGAGATAGATGAGCATTTAGCCTTTCTATCTAGGAGATTCTCTAAGCTAAAATTCAGAAGAAACTCTGGGGTGGCTAAGCCATTTAACAAGGATTTTTCCACAAGCAACTATGTGGATAAATCCAAAATTAAATGCTACAATTGTGGAATTGCTGGTCACATGATAAATGAGTGCAGGAAGCCTAGATCTGAGAACAAGGGCAAGCCAACTGAAAATGTTGACTACAAGAAGAAATATTTTGATCTTCTCAGGCAGAAAGCAAAGGCATTCATGACCCAAGAGTATGACTGGGCTGCTGATGGAAATCATTCTGATGATGATGCTGAGTTTGTCAACCTTGCATTGATGGCTGATTCTGAGCAGGAAGCAAGTTCAGCTAGCAATCAGGTATTTTTTACTAATCTCTCTGAGCTCACCAAAGAGGAATGCAATAGTGTTATAGATGAAATGTCTACTGAACTATATCACTTGAGTGTTACTCTTAAATCACTCACTAAAGAGAACAATAAGATTAAAGAGACTAATCTGTTTTTAAGTGATAGGAATGCTGCTCTAGAAATTCAATTTCTAGAATTTGAGAAAATGAGAGTTGATTGCAATGATGCTAAAAGTGAACTTGAAGCTGTGTTAAAAAGAGAATTGATTTTAAGAGACCAGCTTGAAAAAGAACAAGGGATAATTGCTAAATTTCAAAGCTGTAGGAATATTTCACAAAACATAATAGAAGTCCAGGGAATAGAATCATTTGTGAAGAATACCTGGACTCAAAAGAAAAAGGAGCTAGAACCTTGCCTTGAGGATCTAGAGACTATTTGTGAATCAACGGATAGTGATCATCCGTTGACAGATGAACCATCAACGGATGAGAGGTATCCGTCAACTAACAAAAAGTCTGTTAGTAAGAAGGAACTCAAGAAACTGAATAATCAGTATGGTCTAGTAGCCAAGAACTTTGTTTCTGGTGAAAGTAGCCAAGTCAAATCTAGTGAGAAGGCTAAGGCAGGTGATTTACATAATAAAAAGGCTGTTGGTAAATCAATTAATGAAAAGGTAGAGACTGAGGGTAAAAAGAAAAAGAACAGAAATGGTAAGATAGGCATCAACAAGAAAAACAATTATTCTTCTGACAAGTTTGCCCCAAGGAAAACTTGTGGTAATTGTAATAGTGTCAATCACCTATCTTCTAATTGCAAGTCTGTTAAAAGGACTCCTGTTCATGTACCTCAATCTATGCCAAGTATGCCTGCAATGCCTATTATGCCTGGTTTGTATCAGAATGCTAGTTTTTCAAATCCATATGTGAACATGCCATATGTGTTTAATCCTTATTTTCAATCTGTGAATATGCCACAAATGTCATGGAGCATTCCTAGCATGAATAATATGTATGCCAATTTCCCACAAATGCATGCATCAAATATTTATGCAAATGAGCATCTGTCAAAACCTATCACTCAAGCATCTACACCTAAAATGTAGATTACTAAGAGTGCAAAACCAAAGGCTAACAAGAAAGGACCCAAGGAAACTTGGGTACCAAAATCAACTTGATTTGTATTTTGGAATGTGTGCAGGGAAATAGAAGGAATCTATGGTACCTAGACAGTGGATGCTCTAGGCACATGACAGGAGATTCAACCCTGCTCACAGAGTTCAAGGAGGCAGTTGGCCCTAGAATTACCTTTGGAGATGACAGCAAAGGATATACTAAGGGATATGGCTTGATTTCAAAGGACAATGTCATCATTGAAGAAGTGGCTTTAGTTGAAGGTTTGAAGCACAATTTGCTGAGTGTCAGTTAGATTTGTGACAAAGACTATGAAGTAAAGTTCACAAAAGAAGCCTGTGTTGTTTCTACCAAGGAAGACAACAATGTGGTATTGACAGGCTTTAGAAAAGGAAATGTTTACATAGCTGACTTCAATTCAGTATGCTCAGAATCCATCACTTGTCTCTTCAGCAAAGCAAGCAAGGATGAGAGTTGGCTTTGGCATAAAAAGCTGTCACATTTGAATTTTAAAGTTATGAATCATATGGTAAGAAAAGATCTGGCTAGAGGAATCCCTCAATTGGAGTTCATCAAGGATGGATTGTGTGATGCCTGCCAATTAGGGAAAGAAAAGAAATCATCCTTCAAGAGCAAGACAGAGTCATCCATTGTTAAGCCACTTCAATTGCTGCATATGGACTTATTTGGTCCAGTAAATGTCATGTCCATTTCAAAGAAGAAATACTGTCTGGTGATTGTAGATGATTTTTCTAAGTTTACGTGGACCTTCTTTCTGCACTCCAAAGATTGTGCAAGTGAAATCATCATCAATTATCTCAGACTAGTAAACAATGGTTCTGAAGTCAAAGTACAAAGAATCAGGAGTGATAATGGTATTGAATTCAAAAATTCCACAATGAAGATTTTCTGTGAAGAGAATGGAATTGTCCATGAGTTTTCTACTGCTAGAACACCTCAACAAAATGGGGTTGTTGAAAGGAAAAACAGAACTCTCATTGAAGCAGCTAGAACAATGCTAAGTGAATCAAGATTGCCAACATATTTCTGGGCTGAAGCTGTCAACACTACCTGTTTCACTCAGAATATTTCCTTGGTCAATCAAGCTAGAGGAATGACTCCTTATCAGTTATTCTCCAACAAGAAACCAACTTTAGCGTTTCTTCATGTCTTTGGATGTAAGTGTTTTGTGCTAAGGAATCATGGAGATAACTTGGGCAATTTGAAGCAAAGTCAGATGAAGCTATCTTTGTTGGGTATGCAGCAGGGAAAGCCTATAGAGTCTACAATCTAAGAACCAACATTGTTATGGAATCTGTACATGTTGTGTTTGATGATCAAAAGATTCTAGGTCTAAATGATGAAGGCTTCCATGAAAAGTTGAGATTTGAAAATGAGGTAGAAGGAAGAATGTACATTGATGATGATGAGGAAAATGAAGATCATGACCATGAAAATTCATCTAGAGTTGTTGGTCCAACTAGAAGTGATGCTAACACTGGAAATGAAGCATCTGTTGACAGTCATATTGGAGCATCAGATGCATCCGTTGACAGGCATTCTCATGCAACCGTCGACAGGCAAAATGGAGCCGTTGATAGACAAAATGATGCATCCGTTGGTAGTCAACTTCATAATTCCGTAAGGACAACAAACTCAGGGGGAGTTTCTCAAAGTCAACACTCAATGACCAATCAACAAGATCATGCTTATTTAGATGAAGCAACCTCATCTAGATCAAACCTTCCACCTTCAAGAAAATGGACCAGAGATCATCCTTTTGAGTTAATCATTGGTGACTCAAACTCAAGAGTCCAAACTAGGAGGGCCACACAAGAAGAATGCCTATACAGTAGTTTCCTGTCTCAAGAGGAACCTAAGAAAGTGGAAGATGCCCTTCTAGATCTAGATTGGGTATTAGCAATGCAAGAAGAGCTAAACCAATTTGAGAGAAATAAAGTATGGAAGCTTGTGCCCAAAGCTGATGATAGAGGTGTCATATGTTTACACTAAAACACGCAAGCGTACGTGGTCACAAGTAATACAGATAGAAGTCAAGTTCGTTCCCACAGAGATCTTGTTTTTAATTCAGTATTGTACCTATGCAACAATGTATGGTTTTAATTCACTGCTAAGACAAATAACAAATTGGGTTTTAATTAACTAAATTAAACTAAGAAAGTAAATTAACAAACTAAGAATTAACTAACTAACAAGAATTGAAATCTAATTACTTCTGCAAGAAAAACCATGGAATCCTAACTTCATTAAATACTTTGCTTAGATCTGACGCCTTTAATCTCTATATGCAATGGTTATGATATCTGATCGGACAACACGAAACAAGTACACGCTACCTGTCAGCATACGTATACCAAACTACTCATACATCCACAAAAGAGATAGAAGATGAATAGACACCAATTATGCTTAGACCCTATATGTCTATAGAATTTGAAAACATAACGGTTGAAGAGCAAGTTATCCATAATGATCACATAGGGCAATACAAGTATTCTCATCTCGTACCACAACCATATTGATAAACAATTATGAACCTATGCTAGCATGGCAAGTTCTAAATCTCAAGATCCACTTTCACTTCACAAGAGATTAACAAATTAGATGTTCATGACGCATCTATCAATTAAGCATAACCATACGAGGATATCAGATATACATCACACACAGATCTTTAAAGCATCAAGATACTAAAGCTCCATAAATAAATCCGTTAGAATCCCATGACAACAATTAGTTCATAATCGAACCTCTCGTCATCATGGGATCTGATGAAACCATGATAAAAACAAAGTATGAAAATATACAAATAAACCTAAGTAATTGATATGTAATAATTCTACTCCTAATGATGATAATCTAATAATGATCTTCCTAATACAATTTACAAGGGTTGGATGTGTTTATATAGGCTCTAGACATCTTGCCCAGCAAGAAAATACCAAAACAGAATTATAATAGAATTTCTGCAAGATACGTTTCCTAAACTGATTCTGTTTTTTAAGGGAAATTCGTAGCTGCCTTTTCTTCTGTTTTCCAGAGCCGTTCCAGACGTAATTGGGCTTCTGGACCACCTTAGAATGATAGAGAATCTCGTTATCTTCGCGTGGACTGCTTACGGGCTGAAAACAGACTTATAGAACTCAAGATATGGCCCAAACAGTGAATCTCACGCGTGCAGCCCAATAATTCCGAATTTTAATAAATTAAATCTCCAAAAACGACAAAAACATCCACCATAATCAACATCCTTGTAAATCTGCACAACTAAACAAAACACATCAAAACTACAAGAAACTTGAGCCCAAGACAATCAATTTAAGCCAATTTAGAATGTTCCAAGTGGATATAAATCCACTTATCACACCCCCAAACTTAAACCGATGCTTGTCCTCAAGCATTAACAATTACAACTAACTAACTAACTAGTACCACTTCCGTAGGTGATCACGGTTGCATTTGGCATATGCAACAAGCCCTTTAAACCCCTAGGCAGCCCTAGTGGACGAGTAAGGTCTCGTGAGGGCCTATAGCGAATGTACCCACAAAATCCATTTAACCTAATGCAATGCAATGCATGAATGCAACTAATATGCAAATGCAATTAATCTAATCTACCATACCTTCAATTCCTCTCATGCCACATCAACTTAAGAATCAAAGCAAATACGCAATGTCTTGGTGTCGAAAGTGCAAGTATTCACATAGTCTACTCAATGAACATGCATAAGTTCTCACAAGCCCATGTCAAGTGTAAGAATAAGTTAGTAAACATGCTAAGCCTACAAGAGTACATCTTTGAGACAAAACTCGGGATCTCATACGCAAAAACAAGCAAACACTCACAATCGACTCACAAAAGAATTTTCACTCAAGAACAAGGGTAAGTGTATCACTCAATTCCAACAAAATCATAAGCATGCTTGACATTTGGTATCAATCTAACTCTTAACACAACATACATCAATGACGATAATCAAAAGGTCTTTATTTGGGTTGTAACGGGGCTAGGGACAAGGTATGTCAAATAAGCCAAAACAGGTGAAGTGTCAAAAGCTAGCAAGTACCATACTACATCATTCGCAACACCCTATTCCTCCCCACACAATTTTTACTAAAAACAAACACTCGACTAGTCGACTGAAATAGGATCGCAACAAACACAAACATGCTCTCATAATATATATATATTTTTTTCTTTTTTTTTTCTCTTTTTTTCTTTTTTTTTTCTTTTTTTTTTCCTTTTTTTTTCATTTTTTTTTCGAGAGCTAAATAGAACACAAACAATAAACAATAACAATAACAATGATCCCATAATTTATTACATATGTCGACTATCAAGTACACAAACCCAATTTCAATATTTCCCCCAAAGTACGACCAACAATAAACCTTCCTTGCACACCTTATTACTCCCTTAAGCACTCTACTAGCCTTTGACAATGTGGGTTCAAATTAATGTGAGGCCAATACAAGAAAAAGTCTAGGCAAGTAATGTGGTATGTCACCGAAAAAATAGGATTAAGCTCAACGGGTTAACTAAATGATCATGTAAATATGGTGTGGTAATATGGGAAAATATATGGTTATTCCTAATTGCCTTTATCATTTTAATCGTCAAATAATGTCATGCGTTTCAAGAAAGACCTCAAACAACTGCTAGCAATGCAAACAATCCGTGGGCACTCAAGCAAACGAATAAATTGCAACAAATATGCAATATGGCTCAAAAGCTCACTTGGTGAAAAAAAACATACTCAATCCCAAGCAACATCTCTCTAACGCACCAACTTGTATTCAAAGCATGCAAACTAAATCATCTTGCACATATTCATGTCCTTC
Organism: Kitagawia praeruptora; assembly: GCA_037693485.1. Classification (NCBI taxonomy): domain Eukaryota; kingdom Viridiplantae; phylum Streptophyta; class Magnoliopsida; order Apiales; family Apiaceae; genus Kitagawia; species Kitagawia praeruptora. The sequence goes on along the minus strand of CM075344.1, from coordinate 153,633,847 downwards.
TAATCACTTACAACATTCAATAAGTCTACTAGCTTCAACTCACTAGTGTATGTGTGTGCACAAGAACAAAGCATATCACTTCTCAATCAAAAGCGTCAACAACACAAAATTCCTATCAAGCATGGGTGCAAATGCAAACTATTATGAACTCACATGATATACGAACATAAAAAAACAGAATGTCCTAAATGAAACAAACGTAGATAACACGAACATAAATGCATAATTTACTACTACTAATATGCAAAGCAGCATGAAATCCTACATGAACAAATAATACAACAACAACTACTAATCCCTCAAACAACCCCCAAACTTAAAATATTCAATGTCCTCATTGAATGGAAGTAAATACAAGGGATAGCAGAAAACATACCTGAATACCGAAGCATACCCAACAATTTTTTTTCTCGCAAAAATCCCCTTTCCGTAGCAATTGGCCTCAAAACAACAGATTAAATTTAACCTCCACCGTCGAAAACGAAAATTTCCAAACATTAGCACTATCTCTCCCATGCTTACGAGCCAAAAGAATCAATACCCAACTCCCAAGAAGCTCCACCAAAAATTACCAAGCAATACCACACCAAAAATAGGCAAATACCTAGAATAATACAAAATCCCAATTTTTCAAGAACACAAATTCATAATCAAAATAAAATTTGAGATAAGAAATAAACCCACTACGAATTGGAGAGGTGAACTTGCAATTAATTCCTCTTTAGAATTGAATTTTTGGAGATTTAAATAAATAGAAGAGGAATTGGATTTGTATGTATAGGTGGGTATAAATATAAGATGATGGATAGATGAGATTTAAAAATTTAGAGTGTAGGAGAGATTTGGAGAGGTTAGAATTTGATGTAGGATAGATATAGGGGTTTAGAATGGAAGAAACTTGTTTACACTAAAACACGCAAGCGTACGTGGTCACAAGTAATACAGATAGAAGTCAAGTTCGTTCCCACAGAGATCTGGTTTTTAATTCAGTATTGTACCTATGCAACAATGTATGGTTTTAATTCACTGCTAAGACAAATAACAAATTGGGTTTTAATTAACTAAATTAAACTAAGAAAGTAAATTAACAAACTAAGAATTAACTAACTAACAAGAATTGAAATCTAATTACTTCTGCAAGAAAAACCATGGAATCCTAACTTCATTAAATACTTTGCTTAGATCTGACGCCTTTAATCTCTATATGCAATGGTTATGATATCTGATCGGACAACACGAAACAAGTACACGCTACCTGTCAGCATACGTATACCAAACTACTCATACATCCACAAAAGAGATAGAAGATGAATAGACACCAATTATGCTTAGACCCTATATGTCTATAGAATTTGAAAACATAACGGTTGAAGAGCAAGTTATCCATAATGATCACATAGGGCAATACAAGTATTCTCATCTCGTACCACAACCATATTGATAAACAATTATGAACCTATGCTAGCATGGCAAGTTCTAAATCTCAAGATCCACTTTCACTTCACAAGAGATTAACAAATTAGATGTTCATGACGCATCTATCAATTAAGCATAACCATACGAGGATATCAGATATACATCACACACAGATCTTTAAAGCATCAAGATACTAAAGCTCCATAAATAAATCCGTTAGAATCCCATGACAACAATTAGTTCATAATCGAACCTCTCGTCATCATGGGATCTGATGAAACCATGATAAAAACAAAGTATGAAAATATACAAATAAACCTAAGTAATTGATATGTAATAATTCTACTCCTAATGATGATAATCTAATAATGATCTTCCTAATACAATTTACAAGGGTTGGATGTGTTTATATAGGCTCTAGACATCTTGCCCAGCAAGAAAATACCAAAACAGAATTATAATAGAATTTCTGCAAGATACGTTTCCTAAACTGATTCTGTTTTTTAAGGGAAATTCGTAGCTGCCTTTTCTTCTGTTTTCCAGAGCCGTTCCAGACGTAATTGGGCTTCTGGACCACCTTAGAATGATAGAGAATCTCGTTATCTTCGCGTGGACTGCTTACGGGCTGAAAACAGACTTATAGAACTCAAGATATGGCCCAAACAGTGAATCTCACGCGTGCAGCCCAATAATTCCGAATTTTAATAAATTAAATCTCCAAAAACGACAAAAACATCCACCATAATCAACATCCTTGTAAATCTGCACAACTAAACAAAACACATCAAAACTACAAGAAACTTGAGCCCAAGACAATCAATTTAAGCCAATTTAGAATGTTCCAAGTGGATATAAATCCACTTATCATCATAGGTACCAAATGGGTTCTCATGGATAAGACTGATGAAAATGGCATAATTGTGAGAAATAAAGCTAGATTAGTGGCAAAGGGATAGATTTTGATGAAACTTTTGCTCCAGTGGCAAGACTTGAGGCAATTAGAATTTTCCTAGCCTATGCAACACATGCAAATTTCAAAGTCTATCAGATGGATGTCAAAAGTGCCTTTCTAAATGGGGAACTAGAAGAAGAGGTATATGTCCATCAACCTCCTGGCTTTGAAGATCCAGATTTTCCAGAATATGTATATCTTCTCCTGAAAGCACTTTATGGTTTGAAGCAAGCACCAAGAGCCTGGTATGACACATTATCTCAATTTCTTTTGGAGAATCACTTCACTAGAGGTATAGTAGATAAAACCTTATTTCATAGAAATGTCAATGGTTCTTCAATACTTGTTCAAATCTATGTAGATGATATTATTTTTGGGTCTACAGATGAGAAGGTTTGCAAAAGGTTTGCCAAACTTATGCAAAGTAGGTATGAAATGAGCATGATGGGTGAATTAACTTACTTTCTTGGTTTACAAGTGAAGCAAGTTAATGAGGGAATTTTCATAAGTCAAACAAAATATATTTATGATCTTTTAAAGAAATTTGACTTAATGGATTCTGCCTCTGCAAAAACACCTATGGCCACTGCAACTAAGCTTGAGTTGAATACTAAGGAAAAGTCTGCGGACATCTCAAGCTATAGAGGCATGGTAGTTTCACTTCTATATCTAACAGCTAGTAGACCTGATATAATGTTTTCCACTTGTTTTTGTGCTAGATTTCAAGCTGACCCTAGAGAGTCTAACTTGATTGCTATTAAGAGAATTTTCAGGTATCTCAAGGGAACACCAAACCTTGGCATTTGGTACCCAAGAGATTCTGGCTTTGATCTAATTGGCTATTCAGATGCAGACTATGCAGGTTGCAGAATTGATAGGAAAAGTACTACATGCTCCTGTCAATTTCTAGGGAACAGGCATGTGTCATGGTTCAGTAAGAAACAGAACTCAGTCTACACTTCTACAGCTGAAGCTGAGTACATTGCTGCTGGTAGTTGTTGTGCACAGATTCTTTGGATGAAAAATCAACTTATTGACTATGGTCTAAAAGTTGAGAAGATTCTAATTTTCTGTGACAACACTAGTGCTATTGCCATCACAGAGAATCCAGTGCAAGATTTGAGAACCAAGCATATTGACATCAAATACCACTTCATTAGAGAGCATGTGATGAATGGTACATTAGAAATGCACTTTTTACCAAGTGAAATGCAGCTTGCAGATATCTTCACCAAGCCTCTTGATGAATCTCCATTCACAAGATTGGTAGGTGAACTAGGTATGCTTAATTTTTCGTAATTCCTAGTGATATCTAATCATACTGTATTGCAGCTAGAAATGTGTTTTGGTTTTCTTGAGAATTAAAAACTCTCAGAAAAATTTTCTGCATAAATTTTGTCTAAGGCAAAATTTGCTTATCAACGGATATTCTTTTATCCGTTGGTAGTATAAACACATTACTAGATTTTCGTATGTCAACGGATAACAGGTTGTCCACGTCATCGATGGATAAACTATTTTCTCAACCGTCCATTCTATATCCGTTGATATATATATTTTTTTTATATAGCCGTTGGTAAACGTGTATATTAGTCACGGCTGTACTTCTTTTCTTTTCATTTATTATCTGACAGTTACTTTTAACCAATGGAGTAATTATTTTTAATTATTTCATTTTTAATTCTTGAAAAATATAAAAGGCTATCTTGTGCTTTAACATCTCACTTTTATTCACTTTCAAAGAATTTCATAAGTTAACTGCATCTTCTTCACTAAAACTCTCTGCAACAAAAGTTCCAACACTTCAATGGCGCCTATTGCTAAGATGATGTCTTCCACTGGGTTTACCTATGAGAAGAACAATTTCGCGGCCTTTGTTGATACAGTGAACGCTCCAGAAGCCTATCACACCATGATGAATTTCGTGAAGAAATGCAAACTGTCATATGCTATGACTGCCACCACTCCTCTAATCCACGAGGTAATTGAAGAGGTGTGGGCATCTGCTGAGTACATTGGCATAGATGGTACACTTGCTTTTTCTTTAAAGGGTAAATACTATGTAGTTAATTCTGATGTGATAACTGCTTGTTTAAAATTGCCTGAGAATAACTGTCTGGAAGTACCCAGTAATGCTGAAATTGTTGCCATGCTTAATTCCATAAATTATACCCTTAGTACTGAGAACTTAGGGAAAATTGTTAGGAAAGGGATGGTTAAAGAATGGAGTTATTTTTGTGATGCCTTCATTAAAACTTTTTCTGGCAAAATTAGTAACTTTGATGCTGTTACCAATTCCATGCTAGTTATGCTGTGTATGCTTTTGACTGATAAATTCTATAATTTTGGCACACTAGTCATGTATGAGATAGCAGCTAAATTAGGTAAAAAGGAAACTAGGAGCAAGAATATTTATTTTGCTAGATTTTTATGCTCTTAGCACTGCATGTATCTGAGAATGAGCTATCCATTGCTAACCCGGATAGCAAGTTCAATTGTTTTGTTCAGAAGAAAAGAGTCTTAAGTGATTTGATTCGAATGAACCTAAATGCAGAAGTACAATTGGTATATCCACCAATTGTTCAGGTAACTGTTTTCAACCCTGAAACTCCTATCTCTAACCCCCGAATTTCTTTGCCTTCTAGTGTCACAATGGAGTCTGTAGCTGTGACCAAACAGGCTCCTACCATAGTGACCAAATCCAAAGTTCCAAAACCACAATCTAAAAGACAAACCTCAGGTGTCTCTCAAAAGGCACCTGTTGCAAAAACTACCAAAACTCTTGAGGGGAGTGTGAAGGTGGTAGTGAGTGGTGAGGGACAGGGTGAACATCAAAGAAGCCCTAAGGATAAGGAAGGTGAGGCAGGTGCAACCAACATTTCAGTCTCTCAAAAGACTTTTAATGAACCTTCAAGCCAAATTCTAGTTACATCCTCTCAACAGGATGTGACTACTGATTTAAGTTCCACTCCAGGAACACTGCACAAAAGGGCAAGAGACACAGATACCTCTCACTCAAAAACCTATGGTAGAAGAGTAAAATCCAAAACCATTGGGGAATCACAGGGTGCACACACAGTACAAATTCAAATCCAGTTTGATGTGACTTCAATAAATGTACCTTCAATAACTGTACCTTCTCAAATTCAGTTTGATGTGACTTCAATAAATGTGGAGTCACAGCCCCTTGATCTTAACCTTCAAATCGATACACATTTCAATCCACCATCACCAACTCCATCTCTGGATGTAGATATGATATCTACATCAATTCCTGATTCTCCATCTTTAAAATTCTTGGAGAAGCCCCACTCAACAATTGGCGGTCATCATCTTTTAGATGATTTGTTGGGCCATCAATCTTCCATTCCTGAATTCACAACACTATCTGTGGCCTCTTCTTTAAAATCAATCACCACAGATTCAGTGTTGGTTTTCACTTCAACAGATACTCTTTTTCCTTCATCAACGGATATCCTTCATCCGTTGACAAGTGTTTCTCCATCAACGGATGTGTCTACATCTAATCATCCGTTGATAGCAATAACTACTACATCAATGGATACACTTTATCCGTTGACAACTCTCTCTATCACTGTAAAATGTGACATTCCCATGTCAACTGTGGAGGAGTTTGTAGTAGTTGAAACACTTTTAGGAATGAGGGAAGGGAGTGAGAGGCTGCCTTGTGAGCAGGCAAAAGGAGAGCAAAATAATGAGAGGCTGACCATTTCTTCCGGTCAGGCAAAAGGAGAGCAAGAGAGTTCCACCTTAGTAGGTGAAGGTGAGGGTGTGAGAAGTGTGAGCCAGGGGGAGCCCCTGATGCAAGAAAAGAGAGATGAGAGGAGAGAAGGGACTACAGGAGGAATAAGGCAGGAAGATTCAGCCATTGCAAGTGAGTTAATGGAGGTTAATGAAGCTTCTAAAGAGATGGAATTTCGATAAGAATATCAGTCAATTATTGACTCCATCTCTTTGGATCCTGAAACATTTACTCATCCTGTTTCTGCCTATCAAGTCATGGCACAACAGGGCAATGTGGAGGTAGAGGAAGCAATGCACCTAGTGCACACCTCTCAATCTCTACAAAGAGCAAAGGAAGCTTTGACAGCTCTGCCTTCAGATGCTGACAGTGAAGAGTTTGGCAATAATGACAGTGCTAGCACCTCAAGTGATGAAGAAGTCAATATGGAAGATACTCCAGAATGGCTATTTTTTTCTACCACTGTGGTTGGTGACTTCAATGTGGAGATTATGAAGCAATATCAATCTGCTATGGCTAAGCACCAGAATGCAGATCCACAGAGGAAGGCTGTCCTTCAGCAAATACTGGCCTCCCTCAAACTTCACAAGATGCATATGGTTATTCAAAGAACCCAACATGAGGAGGTGCAAACTGCAATAAGGGAAATGAAAGTGGAACTAGATGCCAGGATTGAGGCACTAGCCCCTACTACCACTCAGAAGGTGCTGACTAGCAAGTTATTGAAGGAAGATAGTCTGGCCAAATCAGTTCAGCATCTTTCCTCCAGAGTGGATAGTATGGAATCTCAAATGTAGACAGTCATTGCCAACCAAGCCAAACAGACTGAGCTACAGGAAAAGCTACTTGCAGCCTCATCTCCATCCCTTGATGCTAACAAAAAGGGGGAGAAAAAGGTAGAAGAGGTTGTTGCAGCTACTTCTAGTCAAATTCCAGCATCCAGTAGCAAGATATCACAGAGTGAGGAGGAGCAACAGCCAATTATAGTGGTCAATCCAACAGAGTTCTCTATAGAGGCTTCCCCTGTGAAGAAGAAGAAAATGGTGTTGCCTGAGGTTCAAAGTATATCAGAAATCTCAGATGGTGAAAGGCAAGCCAGAATAGAAGCCTTAGAAAAGATCAACAAGGAGGCAAATGAAAGAATTCTGAGGATAGAGAGAATGATCAATGAATCAATTATATCAACTCTGTTCTCTACTTAGTCCTCAGCTCCAACAACATCAACTATAATTCTGAAGGTGCTCACTCCAGAAATTGTGGCTCCTACATTCTATGATGCTAAACCATCCTATGTCAAAGAATTTGAACCATGCATAAAGACCAGAGCCTTCTCTCCACCAAAGGCAAATGGGAAGAACAAGCTACAATTGGACTTTCTATTTCCCAAGGATGATGATGAAAAGCTAATGGGAGAGACAATCAAAGAGTTCAAGGAAAAGACAAATAAGAGTGTAAGAGATTGGATGGCTGTAATAATAAGGAATGGAAAAGTGCTAAATATATCCAACAGTCATCCTAGATTTGTTGAAGCAAAAAGAGAGGAAACCTCCAAACTTCTAAGGGAAGCTTATCCAAGTGAAGAAAATCAATATAAAAACTCAGAAGAGAAGCAAGCCAGGCTGGCTCGGGAGTTAATGGATGAGGTAGAGGATGAAATGAGGGAACCTGAGGAAGTCCCCAAATCTAAAACTAAAAGGAGAGTGAAATCAAAGGCAAGGAGGCCTGTCTCTCCAGAAATTGTAAGAAGAGAAACTATTGGCGCATCACAATCTTTTTCTGCACAAGTATTCGACCCAGTTGTGAACTTCCATGGTGACCCTATAATCCCTAAAGAGGAACCAATGAACCTTGACTCCATTGAGGTTTCTTCATTCTTGCTGAAGCCTCAACAGAAGCCTAATCAGAAGAAAAGGATACCAAGGAAGCAACCTTCAAATGAACCAATTCAAGTTACTAGGGTACCTGCTATTGTCAAGCAGTCAATCTTGGAAAACAAGGATGATTTTATCTATCAGACAGATATTGAAGAATACTCTGGCATGAATCTGTATCTGGATGAATTGTCAGAAGTAAGAGGAATTGACAAATATAAACATTTTCCTGAGAGATTGGTCTTTGTATACAAGGGAGGAAAGGAAAGGACATGGCCACTACAGAGGGTTCTTGGAGAAAACTATCTGACCTTAACCAAAGTGTTCTCTGCAATCAAGAGATACACAGGGTTCTCCAGGATAGCAAAAGGGGAGATACTGGATAGAATAGAACAGATAAGGAGAGAATGGAACTCACCATCAAGACTACCAAGGAAGATGAAGATCCCATACAATGGACAGAAAATTCATCTTCAACCCTTCTGGATGATGGAGTTCTGGGATGAAGATGGTAACAGGAGATTCTTCAGGTTAGAAGACCAACTATCAAAGGCTAGTTCTCAATACCTGAGATGGTTACAACAAAAGCTAAATCCAGAAGTTGTTGAAGAAGATGCCTTCTATAGGCAACTCCAATTGTAAATTGAGTCCAACTCTGCAAAAGAAGGAAAATCAAGGGTGATGCCAACCAGAGAGAAGAAACAGTATTAATATGCTCAGTCTAGAGGAGCACTTCTTTGTAAATTTCTCAAACTTGCTGTGTTTTAATTTTTGTAGCTTAATACAATTTTTGCATAGTTCTATATATATTCTTAGGAATGTTTTGTTATCATCAAGGTCCTAAATTTATGCTTTATTGCCATCAAGTATAAATTGGGGGAGATTGTTAGGAATATGTTGTACTTGATGATAACTTCACAATCAATCAAAATTCTATAAGTCAAGTTTTGTAACTGTCAACGGATGAGACATTATAACTCTATCCGTTAACAGGTAGCTCATCAACGGATGAGGTTTTGTAGCATACTGCAATATCTCTATTTATCAGTTGATAGTGTTTTTGTTCAGAGTCATGTTGACCATCAACGGATAGGCAGAATAGGGTAGCCAATTGTAAATAAGCTATGCTATTTAATTCTGTCTAAGTGAAAGTGTATCAACGGATGAGAACAGGACTCTATCAATGGATACAACTCAAATCTACTCTATCAATGGATACAGCTCAAACTACCACCAACGGATGACTGTGTACAACATCAACGGATAATCATTGACACTTTCTTCTATGCTAGTTGGGAATTAGCAGTTGATAAGGACATGTTTGACTGATAGATCACATGGGTTGATAGTAGGTATAAAAAGCAGTATGGCAGCCATACTTTAGAAACGCAGAAGAAAGAAGCATTCCATTTACACAGTACATACAAGAAAGGTGCAGGGGACATATTTGTTCACAAGGACAACCTTTCGGCTACATGTGGATTTGGAGTGGAGTAGCAAGTCAACTTGAATTAGATTAATATTATCTTATTCCTGTAGTACTTGTAAACTTGGGGATATATAACCAAGTGTAGCAACTCTTTAGAAACTAAGAAAACAGACGTATTTGCTTAGGGTTTCTTGAATATCCTTAGAAGCAAAGAGTTGTAAAACAGAAGCTGTGTACATTTGTATCACAGAGTTTTCTTCGAATAAAAGTCTCAGGTGGTACATTTAACCACCTGATTTTTTATGTGTTTGTGAATCTTTTCTCACTCAGCAATTATCTCCTTATAGATTTCTGTGGTTCTTATCAGAAATTTATAAATATCAAGAATTGTATTCAACCCCCCCTCTTCTACAATTATACAAGTGTGTAATCTGGGAATAACAATCCGGTCTCCCTAAGGGCTGCCCAATTTCGACCAACGAGCCAAAATCCGGCCGAACCTCTGGCGAATTTTTCCGGTAAACTTTTTCGATCGTCTACAAAAGTGGTACTCCATCAGTCCCAATAGATAATTTACCTTTCAGAATGAGATTTTTGGCACGCATTTTAAGGTGTATTTTAAGGGTAGTTCTATAATTTATTCTTAAATTTTATTTTTTTGTATAAAAATATATTGTACATCTTTTTATGCAAAAAAAAATTAAAAAATAAGTTATGGAACTATCCTAAAAATAAACCTTAAAATGCGTGCTAGAAAGTATAAAAAGAAAGGTTAAGAATTGATTGGGACGGAGGGAGTAATATTTCAGCTTCATATCCGAGTCTTAACCGGCCATATTTATTACTTTAATGCACTTATTTTGGCCATCTATATTTTATTATCTTGATATATATATAACTACGCTAAAGCGTGATTTGTTTCCCTTCTATCACCTCTAGTGTTCCGGGGAAAATAAGTTATTAAGCTTATATTATATATGTTCTTGTTGTGTGGTGTGTTTAAATTACTTGTTCGTGTGTGTTTAATTTAAACGTGTAATAGCGTGGCGAAAGCCGTTTATATATTTTTCGCACTAATTTAAATGCATAATAGCGTGGCGAAAGCTTTTTATATATTTTCTGCACTTTATTTATTTTCCGCACTAGTTTAACGCATAATAGCGGCCCTCGTTATTTTATAACGAGCTACTTTTACGTACAAAAGTATCTATTGGGACTTATGACATTCTGAAAGGTAAATTATCTATTGGGACTGAGGGAGTACCACTTTTGTAGACGATCGGAAAAGTTTACCTAAACCCTTCAATAGGCTTATAACATTTACGAAAGTCGAACAAAAGTATACAATTATAAGCCTTATAAGCTTACAAGCTTAAAGGACTTAATCAACATTTACAAACTCCGAGATATATTCAAATCTCATTAAAATGGGTATTGTATTAAAAGTATTCATCGATTTACAAGTTATATCGAACACAAAAATGTTAATACCAAGTTTTTAAGATGATCTTTTTGAATGAGTCTGCGAATTAAATTATGGAGATTTGATTCCGAGTTTCCATATTCGACTGCATTATCTGTTACAAGATATATATATATATATCATATTTATTGCAGGGCATACATCTTGGAATATCTATCAGAGATATCATTTGATTTGATTGAGATTCAAATCCTAAAAGAGCCGTTGCTAATAATCTTTGATTGATTGATCATATAATCTCTAATCTATTCTTGATTGATTCTTATTCTAACAGCTATATTATCAAGGATTCATCTCTAACGGCTACATGATCTTATGCTACATAAAGATGATCTTTTGGCAAGGACACAACAACTCAACACATCTGCAATACAACTTCTTACAAAGACTATCAAGCTTATACACTACGTACAGAAGTTACAGTTCATCGAGTTGTAATCTTATATTTATATTATTCATACTTGTGCCGGGTTGTGGCAATTAGATAGGATTGCAAGTCATAAGCAAAGGTAGCCAGTGGGCTAGGTAGCAGGTTTGCTCAGTGACAAGTGTGTCAAGGGAAGGGTTCTTCCAAGAGGCTTTAAACTTGTAATCGGGAAAGACTGTAAGCTTTATATTATTGTTATAATAATATAATCTCTGTGCTAGTTGGCATAGGGACTTGGATGTAGGCCATAGATTGGGTAGGGGCCGAACCAAGTGAAAATTCCTGGTGTTCTTGTTTTATTTTCTGTCATTTACTTTCTGCTGCTTATTTACTCTGTTAGTTAATTGAGACACTCTCACACACAAAAGAGACAGTCTCATTGTAATTTGAGACAGTCTCATTTACTTGGCAGTTAAATATATTGTGCTACTAGATTTACATTTTGTATCAGAGCAGGTGCATTTAATCCTTGTTTAAGTGTTTATTTTGTTAGATCCATGGCACAATCAGGTTGGCAAGAACGTCGCTCTATCAATGTTCCACCACTCTTGCTTGGAATGGAAAATTATCATGACTGGAAGTTTCTAATGAAAATATTTTTCCAGAAGGATACATATGAATGGGATGCTGTTGAAAATGGAATCACTATTCCCATGAAGAATGGCAAACCCAAACCAGTAAAGGATCTCACTGTTGATGAAGTCAATTCTCTGAATTATAATGCTCGAGCTATGAATTCTTTACTCAATGGACTATGTGCTACTGAACTTCGAAAAGTGTCAGCATGCACCTCGGCTAAACAAGTTTGGGATACTATTGTGGTGAGTCATGAAGGCACGTCAAAGGTTCGTGAGGTCAAGCTTGATCTTCTTCTAAGCGACTATGAAAGCTTCAGATTGGAAAAAGATGAAAGCATAAAAGAAGCTCAGGGACGATTTCTTACACTGATGAATTCTATCGCTCTCCTCGAAAGACACATTCCTCAGGCAGAAATTAACAGAAAAATTCTTCGATCTCTGCCCAAAAAGTTTGCTCCTAAAGTAATAACTCTACAGGATTCTTCCTTGATCTCAAAAATGGATACACTCACTCTATTCAGTGAATTAGAAGAATTCGAGAACCAGTTAAGAAGATATGATGAGGAAGAAGAAATACCAAGGAAAAAGACTCTAGCTCTTAAGACTATCGCATACTCTAATGATGACTCAGATGAGGAGATTGCTCTCTTAACAAAGAAGTTTCAAAAGTTTTTATCCAAGAAGAAAGCAGCTAGTCGACCTATTCAAAGATCTTATGGAGTCAGAAAGGAATTCAGAAACAACAATAACGATGAAGTATGTTTCGAATGTGGTAAGAAGGGTCATATAAAAAAGAATTGTTTTCAGCTAAAGGCAAAATTGAAAGCTTCTGAATCAAAGGATCAAGACAAGGAGAAGAAAAAGAGTAAAGCATTTCTAACATGGAGCGATGACGAATCTGATATAGAAATTGATTCTGATGATGAAGTTGCTCAAATGTGTTTTGTTGGACTTGATGAAAGCTTCAGTGAAAACGAAGAGGTATTTTCTACTCCTCCAAAATCATTCATTGTTGAAGATTTATTAACCTTGCAGGCACAAAATAAAAAATTGCGTAGCAAAAATGCATATTTAAAGCAAGCATTAAATGAAGTGCTAAGTGAGATGGATGATTCTATGAAAGAGGAATCATTTGTTGAAGAGATCAAATTGCTTCATGAAAAGATAAAAAAGCTTGCTGAAGAAAATACACATCTAAAAAGTGAGATTGAAATAAAGGACGCATGTTTGGCCACACTAAGGCAGAAAACCGAGTCTTCCAAAGAAACAGAAAGCAAAAAGGAGGAAACAGAACAAAAGTTCAATGAATTACAAGAAAAGATTGATCGTCTCAAGAAAGATCTAGCTAAATTCGTGCACGGTGAAGGCACACTAGATGTAATGCTGGCAGTCCAAAAATCTTCCTTAGGAAAGGAAGGACTGGGTTTCAACACAGGCAAAAGGAATGTATTTCAAAAGACCAATAAGAGGACTACTATGAAGTACAATATGCCGTATGAGAAATGCAATGATTGCGGAAAAAGGGGACATGTCTCAGCAGAATCCAAATTCTGTAACATCAAGGGTCAAACTGCTAAATCAAATTATACATATGTGCATGATTCCTCTAATACTGCTCAAATTTGGATTAAGAAAAAAGAAAGACATTTATATAATATCATAGATACTAACAATGCAGGACCCAAATCAAGGTGGGTACCTAAGACATGAATATATATATGTTTTACAGGTGTGCTTGAAGGTTCACGTTCCAAAGAATAAATGGATCATAGACAGTGGTTGCTCTCGTCATATGACAGGAGACAAGTCGAAATTTCTATCTCTAATTGCGTCAGATGGAGGATTAGTTACCTTGGGTGATTCCAATACGGTAAGGATTATTGGAAAAGGCACCATAGGTAATGAAAAATTCTCTATTAATGATGTAAGATTGGTTGATGGTCTTAAGTACAATCTTATCAGTGTTAGTCAACTCACAGATTCTGGTCATAAGGTTAATTTTGATAAAAATGTTTGTTTTATTGGTACTAACTCTAATGGGTCTCCCTTAGTAGCCAAACGAAAAGGAAACATCTTTGTGTTAGATTTTGATGAACAACAGGAAGAAATTTGTCTAGCTTCTATTCAAGAACAGCAGCATCTATGGCACAGAAGACTTGGACATGTTCATATGGATCTCTTGAAGAAAATTTCATCTCATGGTCTAGTCAAAGGTCTGCCTAAGCTCAAATATAAAAAGACAGAGCCTTGTTCTGCTTGTCAATTAGGAAAGCAAGTCAAGACATCTTTCAAAACCAAAAATCAGGTTTCTACAACTGATTCATTGCAGTTGTTGCATCTCGACCTTTTTGGACCTGAAAGGTATGTGAGTGTTGAAGGTAAGAAATATGCTTTTGTTATAGTTGATGATTTTTCTCGATTCACTTGGGTACTATTTCTTCGTACTAAAGATGAAGCTTTTAGTGAATTTCAAGATTTAATTGCTAACCTTGAAACCAAGTACTCCAAAAAGCTGAGAACTATCAGGAGTGATCATGGTGGTGAATTCGAGAAAGACTTTGTCACATTTTGCAAGGCCAGAGGCATATCACATGAATTTTTTGCTCCACGTACTCCTCAACAGAACGGAGTAGTTGAACGCAAGAATAGAACACTACAAGAAACTGCTAGAACTTTGCTTCATGAGAGTAAGTTGCCTCGAAAATTCTGGGCAGAAGCGGTAAATACTTCTTGTTATGTTCTTAATAGAGTGTTAATTCGTCCTATTTTGTTGAAAACTCCATATGAATTGCTTAAGAATAAAACTCCTAAAATTAGCTATTTTTGAGTTTTTGGTTCTAAATGCTTTATTCTAGATACTCAGCCAAATCGTGGGAAATTTGATCCCCGTGCTACCGAAGGTATATTCTTGGGTTACTCCACTTCGAGTAAAACATATCGTGTTTATAATCCTGAGAAGAATAAAGTAGAGGAATCTATTAATATTACTTTCAATGAGTCTAATCTTGATCTAGCCAAAGGTTGGGAAGTTTCTGCAGATGATGATTCTCATGTTCAAAAGGATCAGTCTCAATCCGGAAAGAGACAGCCCCAATCGGAAAAGAGACAGTCTCAATTTGAAAAGGAACTGCCTCATTCTTCAACAGAACATGAGACACCTCAAAGGAATTCTACTCTCTCTCAATCATTTCCAGAGTTTTCTGAAGCATCTGACAATCAATCTTCTGGAACTGAAAAAAACTTGTCAGAAATTCCTTATCAATCAGATAATGCAAATGAAGAAGAAATAAGTCGATTGAATCTTCCTAAATCCTCCAGAGTTGTGAAGAATCATCCTCCAAACAATCTGCTTTCAGATTTAAATCAAGGAATCACTACTCGAAGCAGGGTTAGAAACTTTTGTGCATTCTATGCTTTTGTAGCTGAATTCGAGCCCAAAAATGTTCAAGAGGCAGTGGAAAACGAACAATGGTCAATAGCAATGCAAGAGGAACTTAACCAATTTGAACGCTGTGACGTGTGGGAACTTGTACCACCTCCAAATGATGTCACAGTCATTGGTACTCGCTGGGTTTTCAAGAATAAAAAGGATGAAGACGAAAACATTATCAGAAATAAAACTCGTCTCGTGGCTCAAGGCTATAATCAACAGGAGGGTATCGACTACGACGAGACCTATGCTCTAGTAGCTCGTCTAGAAGCTATACGTATTCTTATGGCATTTGCAGCATACAAGAACTTTAAGCTTTATCAGATGGACGTCAAAAGCGCATTCTTAAATGGATATCTGCAGGAAGAAGTCTATGTAAATCAGCCTCCAGGTTTCATTCATGAGAAGTATCCACACTTCGTATACAAACTCAAGAAGTCTGTCTATGGTCTTAGACAGTCTCCCAGGTGTTGGTATGATTGACTCAGTACATTCCTTGTTGACTCAGGTTTTACTCGTGGTACACTCGATCCTACTCTCTTTATATTTCATAAGAAAAATAATTTTTTATTGGTTCAAGTATACGTTGATGATATTGTGTTTAGAGCTTCAGATGAGGTTTTATGCAAATGGTTTTCAGACTGTATGCATAAGGAGTTTGACATGAGTCTTATGGGAGAATTACAATTCTTTCTTGGACTTCAAATTAACCAGTCTAATGCAGGTATCTTTATCCATCAGAGTAAGTATATTAAAGATCTACTCAAAAGGTTTGATTTAGAGCATGTCACTGCCAAATCAACTCCAATGAGTATCACCACCAAACTTACTAAGGATGAAAATGGTAAGTTTGTTGATATTACCAAATACAGAGGTATGATTGGTTCTTTGTTATATCTTACTACATCTCGTCCAGATATCATGTTTAGTGTTTGCTTGTGTGCTCGCTTTCAAGCAGATCCTAAGGAATCCCATCTTAATGCTGTAAAGCGAATATTTAAATATTTAAAGGGAACTGACGACTTGGGACTATTCTATCCCAGTTCCCCGTCTTTCGATTTAATCGGTTTTTCAGATGCTGACTACGCAGGATCATAAGTTGATCGTAAAAGTACTAGTGGAGCATGTGAATTTTTAGGTGATTGTCTAGTAGCTTGGCACAGTAAGAAACAAACATCTGTTGCAATGTCGACAGCAGAAGGAGAATATATAGCTGCAGGTAGCTGTTGTGCACAAATCCTTTGGATGCAGCAAACCTTGAAAGATTTTGGTATAAAATGTTCAAATATCCCAATTTATTGTGATAATACTTCTGCTATTAATATTTCCAAAAATCCTGTCATGCACTCCCGTACTAAACATATTGATGTTCGTCATCATTTTATTCGAGATCATGTTGCAAAAGGTAATATCGAGCTTATTTTTATTCCTACTGAAAATCAAAAAGCTGATATTTTTACTATGCCTTTATCTGAGGACAGGTTTTGCATGCTTCGAAGGGAGCTTGGTATGTGCACCCTTTAATTGATCGATTGGTAAATAGTATTTATGTATTGTGACTTAATTTTCCTTAATTCGTGATTGTGTGCATATGTGAATTTGTTTAAGTATTTAAAATTGATTTAATTATAAATTTGTGGTAGTTTTATTTGTTAGTAATGGGCATCAACTTATGCTATTTTCTTGCATGGTTAACACCTGTATCCCTTAATTGCTTCTTTCTTGGGCACGTATCCCTATAAGTGTCTCTACAACTTTCTTTTCTCTTACTTTGTGTCTATTATCTCTCCTCTTCTCTCTCTGTTTTTCCCCTTTCTCTTCTAATGGCGAAACGAAAATATCGATCGGTTTCTACTCGTTCCGGCAAGCTTCCTACTAAGTCCGAGTCTTCTAAAAGACTAAAGGCAGGGACCTCTGAAGATCATTCCAACTCTGAATCTTCCATTCCGGAGCCCAGTCTGAAAGCTGAGTTCCTGACTACTGAGGGTTCTTCTAGAAACAAGGATAAACCGATTCTCAAAGAAAGGATGGTCGATAGTGACTTACTTCAGCGCATTGGTATAGTGCAGATGTTGGAGACTCTCAAGTGTGCATCTCTCTTGTCGCCTCCGACGAAATTTTACCCCTCTCTGGTTCGTGATTTTTACTCTAATCTGACTAAAGGGCATAACGAGATGGTGTATTCAAATGTCAAGGGTGTTCCTATTGTTCTTAATGCGGACTGGATTGGATCTATTCTTGGAGTTGCTGCTAGTGGACCTTGTCCATTCACCTCTCATCAACCATTTTCAGAGATTGAAGACCTTTCATATGAAGAACAGCTTCGAACCATTCTCGGTGATTCTTCGATCTCGGCTGACTCCAAACCCTTGGTATCATCTCTTACTCCTACTTGTCTTTTACTATTCAAGTTCTTTCATACAAACCTTTTACCGCGCAAAAGTGGTCGAGATAGGGTCACCTATCAAGATTCAATTTTGCTATCTTTATTTGTCAAGCAAATTCATTTCAATGTTGCTTCTTTCTTAATTCGTAACATGATTCATTGTGCTTCTCATGAATCCATGCATTTGCCATACCCCTGTCTTTTGACTAAAGTTTTTGAATACTTCAAAGTGATTGATGACACTGATGAAGTGGATAATTTGTCTGAAACTTTTGATTCAAATACCCTAACTCGTAATCATCTTTCGGTTTATGAGTTCAATCAGCTTGTTTTTGAGAATGATGATTCTCGGTCAGATACTTCTTTGCCACACTCTCCCATTGCTCCACCCTCTTTTGGTAATGTTCAACTGAATGCTTTTCTTGATGGTCTCTCTGCTCAAGTTAGAGCTAACTCTAAAGCCATCGAGTCCTTTCAAACCAAATTGATTTCTGTTGAATCTTTTCTTGCTTTGATGTCCAAGTCTATGGAGTTATTACATTCCAAATTGGATGTATTAAAAGCCAATGATCGAAGCATCACTAGAAGAATGGATTTCGAATTTGGCTCGCTTCAGGAAGGAATGACTCATACTGCCAAAGCTTGGGAAAAAGAATTTGTTAAGCTTTTCTTTAAGTTGGGTTCTGAGACACAATTCTTGTCAAAGCAGCTTACTTCTCTGCATGGTAAGCATGTCACTCCGTGGCATAAAAAGAAAGATTGTATTGGGGATTGCTCACTTGAAGAAATCATTGCACCTCTTCCTCTCCCAGCAATTCCACCTCCTGCTGCTTTTGGACTTACAAAGGATGAATATATGGAGAAGCTTTTTCAGTGGATGGATGCTCGTGATGGCAAACCTCCCTCTACAGATTTCTTTGCTCAGAATTTTTCAACCTATGGGGATTCTCCAAAGTACAAGCAAAAGGGCAAAGGCAAAGATCCAGTTGATATTCCTGATGATGATTAAGTCTGTTTTATGTTGATGAAAGGGGGAGAACTTAGTTGCTTTTGAATGTTTTTTTTTTCGAATGTGTGGTTGCTTTGAATGTTCTGATGTGGTTATTTTTAAATTTTGTGGTTGTTGATCATTATTGTGGTTGTTTGAATATCTGGCATATTTGTGGTTTACTTGAAATATTTGGGGTTTATTTGATATCATGTCTTGATTTATTCTCAGACTATTGGATTATATTGTTTGCATTGTCTACATAAGTGTTTTTGACAGGGGGAGACAGGAATAAGCTTGATTGACATTCAAAAATGTTCATCATCATAAAAAAGGGGAAGATTGTTAATCCCAAGTTTTTAAGATGATCTTTTTGAATGAGTCTGCGAATTAAATTATGGAGATTTGATTCCAAGTTTCCATATTCGACTGCATTATCTGTTATAGGATATATATATATATATATATATATATATATATATATATATATATATATATATATCATATTTATTGCAGGGCATACATCTTGGAATATCTATCAGAGATATCATTTGATTTGATTGAGATTCAAATCCTAAAAGAGCCGTTGCTAATAATTTTTGATTGATTGATCATATAATCTCTAATCTATGCTTGGTTGATTCTTATTCTAATAGCTATATTATCAAGGATTCATCTCTAACGGCTACATGATTTTATGCAATATAAAGATGATCTTTTGGCAAGGACACAACAACTCAACACATCTGCAATACAACTTCTTACAAAGACTATCAAGCTTATACACTACGTACAGAAGTTACAGTTCATCGAGTTGTAATCTTATATTTATATTATTCATACTTGTGCCGGGTTGTGGCAATTAGATAGGATTGCAAGTCATAAGCCAAGGTAGCCAGTGGGCTAGGTAGCAGGTTTGCTCAGTGACAAGTGTGTCAAGGGAAGGGTTCTTCCAAGAGGCTTTAAACTTGTAATCGGGAAAGACTGTAAGCTTTATATTATTGTTATAATAATATAATCTCTGTGCTAGTTGGCATAGGAACTTGGATGTAGGCCATAGATTGGGTAGGGGCCGAACCAAGTGAAAATTCCTGGTGTTCTTGTTTTATTTTTTGTCATTTACTTTCTGCTGCTTATTTACTCTGTTAGTTAATTGAGACACTCTCACACACAAAAGAGACAGTCTCATTGTAATTTGAGACAGTCTCATTTACTTGGCAGTTAAATATATTGTGCTACTAGATTTACAAAAAATACACATAAAGTCATAAGCAAATAAAGCAAATAGAACTTATCATACTTAATATTCGTGTAAGAATATTATAGTCACTCTTGGCCTAGTAACAAAATATACTAGTCCAAACTATTTTATCTTAACAATTTTGTTTCATAGATATTGTCTTCTAAGTTTTGCAGTGAAGTGAGGTGATTCTTGTTCTAAGAACTAGGTCCTAGATGTACTAATGGGGAGTTAGTAGTATTCGCACCGTGAGGAAAAGAAAAGACCCAAGACCTAAGACCTAAGATCCAAGACCGCCACAAGCTAAGGAGTTCAAAGACTACACAAGGGTTCTACATCAACTTTGAAGAAGTATCGGGGAGTTGCTGTCTAAGATAAGTTATATAGGTTTTTACAACGACTTTGAGGGAATAGCGGGGAGTTGTTTCCAAGACAAGTCTTTTAAGGTTTTTATATTTATTGTGAGGTAGTGTCGGGGAGACACATACCAAGACTAATATTTGTAAGGTTGTAAAGGTTTCTCCGCCTAGTAAAGGACCGAGTTATTTTTTAAAAAAATCTCGAGTCCAGAGAGGAGCTCGGGGACTGGAGTAGGGGTGAGCGAATCTATTAGAGGTTGTACCATCGCGAACCAGGATAAAATCTCCTGTGTAGTATTTTTCTTCCCTTGTTTTTTATTTCCGCATTTATAAACTACTAACAACTCAGTAAAATATTTAAAAAGGGAAAAATATTTTTAAAAAGCCATAATAATTTTTAAATTGGATATTAAGCTATTTAACCCCCCCTTCTAGCTTAAAATAGTTCTCTTACGGGACCTAACAATTGGTATTAGAGCAGTGCTTTTTAACATGTTTGGTGAGTGATTTGCAGATTAACATGCACAACAAAAAGTGATCCTACCATCGGTTGCGGTGAAGGCCTATCTAACTCTCGCCCTCCTCTATTTGATGACGCCAACTTTGCAACATGGCAAACGAGGTTTCACATCTATGCTAGATCTCAAGGAGTCAAAGTTTGGATGGCCATAGAAGACAGAGTCATCATTCCTACCAAAACGGTTGACGAAGTCATCGTTGAAATTAAAGAAGGTTAGTGAATATACTCACGATGAAGAAAATATGATGAATATTGCTGCAAAAGCAGAAATGGTTGTCACAAGTGCACTTGCGAAAAAAGAATATAAAAAGAGTAAACATACAATTTCAAGTCCGCACAAGAAATGTGGAACAAATTAGTGGTTACCTACGAAGGAACCATTGATATAAAAGATTCTCGAATGGATACTTTAATCCAAGAATACGAGAGCTTTAAACTCCAAGATGGAAAAAATATCATCGATATTGAAGTAAGATTTACTCGCATAATCAATGAATTATCTCAACTCGAAAAGTGTTATACTCAAAATGAGAAGAACCGAAGATTTCTTAAATTTTTAGCTCTTGGTTGGAAGGTTAAAGTTAAAACAATAAAAGAAATGCATAATCTAAATGATTATGACATCGATAGCTTATTCAAAAATCTTCTTGCATACGAAGAAGACAATATCCCAGATAAGGTCATTCCTAAAATGGAAGACAAAAAGAAAATTATGACTTTAAAAGTTATATAAATCGATGAAAATGAAAATGACGAGGAGTTAAACGAAGAACTCCGAAAACTATATTAATCAGATGATTATTTTATAATAATTTTTTTATTATTTATATAAATCATCCTCATGTTACAATCAAGTTGGCATTTTATTATAATGCTTAATTGCCCTTTATATACTCATTTCGTTACCTCGCGTGAAATGATTATATTTACATGATTTATTGGTTTGGAATTTGGATACACAGTTGGGAAAGATCTTACCACAAGACTACGGTGGCAATTTCTGATCTAACCGAAATTCGATACGAATTCGAGAAAATATGAATTTGGGTTAATAAATATTCGACCTAAAATAAGCAGGTACAATCACATACGAATTCAAAACTCAAAAATGATCCGAAAAATAATGAACCCTCTATGTATAACCCGGCCTTCTTCTTTGTATTAGCTTGAAGTTGTATTGTTTTAGTTTGTTACCGAGCATGTAGTCTTTTTAGTTGTACTCTTTTTTGGAGCAATAAAATTTTTTAATTTAGCAAAAGATAAAAATTTAAAAAAAAATGTAAAGACAAAAAAAAATTAAATTTAAATACAATAAAGTAAGTTTCACATGAAATGATAGAGACTTGTTAGTTGGTTTATAAATATTTAATAATAATAACAATATTTTCTATATGTCATGTACATTTTTGCACCTCACAAAGTGGGTACAGTACATATTATATATTTTAATTGTAACTTTCACGTGCAATAAAAGAGAAATGAACTGTTATTTCTTAAAATTTCTGAAAAAGTAATCAGTCCATATAAATCGGGATAGAGAGAGTATATAATATAAGAATATATTTTCAATCACTCTAAAAAAAGAGTTTAGGTGATGAAACCCGAAATGACCCAAAACCCGACACGAACCCAGTGTTGGGTTTGTGGAGTCTATCAGGTTTCAGAATTGGATTCTGATTTGAGTTGGAAATTCCAGAATTGGGTTCTAATTAGAATTAGGAATTTCAGAATTAGACTCTGATTTGTTTAGACCAGTTTCTTCTCTTATAAATATTCTCATGTAATTGTAAAATACAACAACATAATACAACACAAAATAATTGTGAGGGATCAATACAAAATTAGTGCTTCCTTCCCTTGATCATGAATCCAAATTACAAAATACAAAATATTTGTTTAAATATTTTTATGATGCCTGTTTGTACGAATTACGTAGATTTGTGACATGGTTGCAGTTGCAAAAATTATGAATGCGACTCTTGTGCTTCCTTCCCTGGATCATGAATCCTTTTGGACAGATCCAAGGTAGCTTTTTTTTCCTTCTCGGTTCAGTTTCATACTTATCTTGATTTTTAGATTGTAAATATTTAATTTTAAATGAATTTGCAATGATTTTAAATACATTTTTGATTGGAAGCATTTTATTGATTTTTTAAATGATGATGTTGAGATAATTGAATCATTGTCACCACACTTAGCAGAAAAGAAACCGTATCTGAAGGCTCCAGTCTCATGGTCTAAGGTCAGTGAAATTATACTAGTTCTTTTCTCCATGATTGTCTAATTTGAGCCACTTTGTTACTAAAACAACAAACTATTTTCAGGGACGGTGCTTATAGAGGAGAAATGGTGTCATTGTTGAAAAAGCATAAGGTGATGCCAGATAAGGACTCTGCATTTAGTAGTGATGCCAGATAGGTTGTTTATATCATAATAACTTGCTAATTTATCGATCTCTGTAAATTTCTGTACCAGTATTTTTTTTATGCAGATGGACCACTAGTTAGTTTTTTAGTAAAGTAAATTCTAGTTGTTTGTTTCGAAGTGGTAACATAAGGGACTTGTTAATATGAGTTGAAGAAAAGCCAAAATTATTTTATACGGTCAATTCACTTGCAGTCTCAAACCCATTAATTAGTAGCATATTTCTCCATATTGCTCTTTTACTCTGGTCGTGTATTTTCACAGTTCCACATTGTACGATTTAAATAATTATTTTTAAATGATAATAAAATCAATGAGTTTTCCTTGAGATGTTAATTTACTCTAAACATCTTAATCCTTATCCATATTACAGGCTAAGCTTTAGGAATTTCTTGGTAGAAAGGATCTGGATAGACATTTGGATGCTGATGAAGTTATAGCTCTTGGTGCATCTTTACATGCTGCCAATCTGAGTGATGGGATAAAATTAAATCACAAACTTGGAATGGTTGATGGTTCCATGTACGGATTTTTTTATGAGTTAGATGGCCCTAATCTTACGAAAGGTGAAAGCACAAAGCAGTTAATTGTACCGCTGTTGAAGAAATTACCTGTCAAGGTGAACCTTGTGGCATCTAGTGCTAGCTAGTATAACAAGTCATAGGTCTAAAGCTTATAATTCTATATCAAATACCCTTTATTGATTAGTCAGCTTTTTTTGTAAGGATCGAGTAGTACTTGGTACTGTCATTTGGAATGGAGAAATGACATTTGACTTGATAATTAATATTTTGAGACTTATGTTTTTTGTTATTTATCTATTTGCGACCATTATGGCTTGTTTTTCATTTTGGAATGGTTTTGGTTGTATGCTACTGTTTTGGCTAGCATTGTTATAACAATAATACATCACTTAAACTCAATGAAACCAATGTTTATAATAAGTAGAAACATCATTCGTACAATTGAAAAGTTTAAAGAACTGATGTTTATTACTATGTTTAACATCGTTTCTTTTCTTGAGCTGATGTTAATATATATGAGACACATTGGTTGGTTGTCAGTAAACGATGTGCCAGATACTATTTGACATCGGTTAGTTTCCAGTAAATGATGTGCCAGATACTATTTAACATCAGTTAGTTGCTAGTAAACGATGTGTCACATACTATTTGACATCGGCTAGTTACCAATAAACGATGTGCAAAGTACTATTTAACATCAGTTAGTTGCCAGTAAACGATGTGCTAGATACTCTTTAACATCGGATTAATAACTGATGTAAAAGAGTTGGACCTTTCTTTACACCCATCTAGACATCGGTTCAAAAATGGCCAGATATCAGTTTTTAATTGTTGTCTGTTGACATTTTTCTAGTAGTGGAAATTTATTGCCTCGCAGTGATACAGGCAATAAGATGCTCCACTATTAATCTGTCTTATTTAGGCCGAGTAATAATTGAATGCAAAGATTTGTTAAGTACATTACAAAAATATAATATTAAGTTAAATTTTATTAAACGTTCCGCGAACGAGGTTGCTCACACTATAGCGAGAAATTCTAATTCTATTAGTGAATTGGAGTAAGGAAGTTGTCCTTCCTTATTTCTTTCATGTAATGTTTGATATGATGAAGCTCTAATGAAAATCGTTTCTTTTTGTGGCAAAAAAAAGGTCATAGGTTGATATACAGTGTCCCAACATTAATCATTCAGTTATTTAAAAATTACTAGTACATAAATCAAATACTACCTCCGTCCCAATGATTTTTATACATTGGAGGACGGGGGCGTGACACGTATTCGGTATTTTAAGGCTACTAATTACTCTAGTTACATAATTTATTTTTACAATTTTCTTTTTTTCTGTATAAAAATAGAACAATTCTACTTTTATACAAAAAAAAGAAAATTTCAAAAATAATTTATGAAATTATACTAGTTATGCACCTTAAAATACGTGTCATACACTTTAAAAAAATGTATAAAAATAAATGGGACGGAGGAGTACTTAATAAAGATTGTCAGCGACTCATACCCTACGAATTTAAATTGCCAAAACAAAATCCTCAGCACGAAGATAGGTTCCATATGTAAAAGACAGCATAAAATGTTTATACGAGGCCACACAGGCACCAGCTTTTTAATGTTTCAAAATGAAACATACTAGCCTATAACCCGTGCAAAGCACGGGCTATCATATATTATTATTACTAGCATTTTGCCCGTACTTCGTACACGGCAGTTTATTTAATTTAAAACGACAATAGCACAATTTAACAAATTTGATTTTCTTAGAAATATATTCCATGTATTTATATAAATAATTAATTCTTACAAAAATATTCTGTACAGTTGTATAAGTATTTAATAAAATAGTGAAATGCTAAAAATTATATAAAAGAGTAGCATACAAATCTATTTTGACAATGTTGTCAATTTATTTAATCCATCAAAATATGCAATGAAAGTAATAAATATTTTTACAGATATTGTTCTCCAATTGAAAACAATAATATATTGTCCTCATTATTCAAATGGTTAAATGATAATCCCTTCACCCGTAATGGCTCCAAATCATTAAACCTGAAACAGAATTTTTAAAAGAAATTGTGAAAAAGAAGAAAATAATAACAGTCTATTGAAATTATCAGGAATTTAAAATTAAACCTGTTTTTGTTTTTTTTTGGTTGCCTGCTGATGAATTACTTGATGATTTCCCTGTTCCTGGTGTGTCGGTATTCATTTTACTCGAATATTTTGAAAGTGATGGTGTAGCCTCACTCGGTTGTGAATTGATATCCTGTTAAAAAATAAGAAAACATAATTAAGATAATTAAATGAGAATATTATAGATTATATTATCCATTACGTTTACATATGAGTAACATACATCATCTAGATTGATCGTGCCATGAGGTTGAGATTCTGAATCAATGTTAGATACTTGTTGACGAAGATCAGATGCATAAAAGATGTCAGAATTATTCAAAATGTTTTCTTCATTCATAAGTATGATGAAGTTAAATTCTTTCCCAACAATAGGTTTGAGCTCTTCTGGAAATGTATCAGCAGCTTTTTTCTACAAAATATGAAGAAAAACATTGTTAGAGTTTAAAGAGTTACTTGACAAAATAAGTAGATCATGTATTACAGGTAAATATAACATTTGTAAATTATACCTTTCTTAATTCTCGACTTAAATTCTTTGCAGTGGTATTAAAAATTTTCTTTGCAGGTAGATCAAGAAGGATCATGTTCGATGTTGCAGTTTCATCCTCTACCAACATTAGCAGCTTAAATTTGAAATTTAATAAGCAAAGATAATATCATATATATAATGAAATATATATATATATATATATATATATATATATATATATATATATATATATATATATTTCCTAAAAAACGTTAATATATACAGCGAGATTAGTGACGTAGAATTACTTCTTATCAGGAACAGGGAATCTTTTTGTACAATGTAGGCATTTAAATTTGGAATCAATCTTATTAACCTCCTTTTCGAAATCAGGGCAGCAATCGTAATACCATTTATACTCCTCATTGATCTTGCTAATCTTGACTCGACAAATAACTTCTTTCTGCACGTAAAAGACATTATAAAATATATCCTATATAAGAAAAAGGTAGATATTGGAATGCAGCTATACTGAGGTTCAAAATTTGACAATACAACCTCTAAAAATTCGATATCTTTCAGATTACGGAGACCATTCAGAGTGTAAATTTCAGTTTGAGTTCGGATAACTTGTTCTTGAGTGGTTGAGATAGATTGAGATGCCACGTATCCAACTTCATCAGGTCTATAATAATGTTAAAAAAACATTAGTAGTTTGTTTTTTCCATTGTTACATGTAAATGAAAATATATGTCAAATATATAAAATACCTCTCTCTCATTATTTCAGTGGCATCATCATCAATATTCAAATACACTTTAGTAGATGGCAATGATTTAATTTGCACAGCGCCTGGATTTGACAAATATAAGAAAATCATGTTAATTTGTTACAATATAGGTAATTAATGAATTGACATTATTATTGCATACCTTTCCAAGTCACGACTTTCGTACTGGCTAGAATTATAATTTTTTGTTCCGAATCATCAGCATCAATCATCCTTTTAACTGATGACGCAAGATCTCCCTATATAAGCACATCATGAGCACATCTGTTAGTTAGATATGTAAAGCAAAATGTATCAGTAGCTCATATTTCTTTTCATGCAAGAATAATTGATTGAAATGTTGAGTTAAGTTGTAATATTTGAATTTTTGTACCTTCGTCAGGACGTATCATCAACTTGTATGCATAGAATTCTCTCATTGTCACTGTAGTTCTGTGTCGAGCTTCATCTGGAAAGTCATCACTTGATGTCTCGGTAGCGGTTTTGCGTGGTTTAGAATTCAAAGGAATGTCAATGTGAAAACCATCATTACCGTAGGGAAAGAGCAAGGGATATTATAGTTGCATAAAATGTTTAAATGTCTCAAAAACCCTTTTAAGAAATCCCTGTTTGGTTTCCACTATTATATCCCTAAATGGATCAGTATCCTCATCATCTCCGATAATTAACGCTGCAACCTCATTTGATGGTCGGATTTGATTTGGTCTTCCAGATGCTGATTTAGAAGAAACTAAAAGTAGGCTGAACTCATCGGGATCTTGCACTTGAAATCGATCGCGGGCCATTCGAAAGCCTTCTGCCAATTTATTGTCATTGTCCAACATCCTTAACAACCCCTCTACAATTTCAGGATCAAGTTCATCTGACCCAGGAACTGCATTCATCCGATTCTGTATTTCATTTTCGGCCTCCACCATTGTTTAACTTTCTATTAATTTTCCCTCCCATTGAGGTAAATTGGAATAGTGAATTGTATGTCCAAATATTCTTCAAATAGTGTTTGGTTTTTTCACCTCCAGATAGAAGAGAAGCTAAGAAAGGAGGAAGTGGCCTCTCTTTAGGAAGTTGTACCTGGCCATCTTTGCAGCATATTGAGAATGTTGGCACATTGTTCTTTGAAGATTTATTATTTCGTTCTTCATTCCACATTTGTGCCTTACACTTTTGGCAAATCTTTGTTGGCTTTCCAAGGTCCATATATCCCTTCCAAACCTCTGCAAATATAAGTGGAATATGATAAATGTAAGGTGCAAAATATACATTCTGCAAATGTATCAAAGTATTAATACAAAATTATCAAGATAACTTTACCTGACATATCCAGATTCATATCGATTTCATCATCACTTAGGTATTCTTCTCTATGATGAGCTGAAAGAGTTCAAGTGTGTTTGGGAAAGGTGAGGTTCAAAAACTATTACGGGCTTTGAACTATGATAAATGGAGATACCGAAATAAAACATACACTGATCATCGTGTTCTGTAGCATCAACATCTATGGTAAAAAAATTCATATTATTAAGAGACAGTTATGCAAAGTTTGGCCATTAGTTGAGCATAGTAATAGAAGACATTGTGCTTAAATCCCTTACCGGACACCATAGCATCATAATTTTTATTTTTGTCATCTAAATCATCTTCAGCAACATTGAAATTATTCATTTAATTTTTTCCTTTGGAACTTGATGATGGATGTCTCTTAGTTTGTTCACCTAAAATACCAAATGTAGGAAACCATTCTACAAAGAACACAAACACAAACAGAAAATTAGAAATTCCCTTACCTGTATGTTATGCTTAAATTATGTACACCAAAACATATTATTGAACCTGGACGCGGTATATCAAGTTCATCAATATCTGGTGATATAGTAAGAAATATGTATTGTCTGATTTGTTGTGAAAATATAATTGTTATGGGATTCCGGTGGAGAGGAGAACAAGCTATGCTTTTTTACTCTTTTCAAGTGCTTATTCAAGATGGTCTACACCACAATATATGGGCTTCACCAAACATACCTCCATCCCAAAAAGAAACTGCCAAATTAATTTACACAATCAATATTTGATACACATTTAATTTATTAAGTCCATAATAAATATATATTTTGTAACTCCAAAATATATTCAACATAATATACTATATATTTCAATTTGAAAAATAAGTCAACTAACATCTCCCACTTGACTTGTTTATCAAATTCTTCTTACTCCCACATTTCTCGGAGTGTCCAGAATTAAATATTTTTAAGTCCCATCAAACCAACGTGTTTAATAAATGTTTCTGCAGAAATGCCTTTTGTTAAAGGATCTGCAATCATATCACTAGTGGGAATATATGTCACTTTCACTTCTTTCTTTTCAACTACAACATCATGAATATAGTGATATTGTATATCAATATGTTGTCCTCTCGAACTATTTGCACCACTATAAATCAAATCAATAGCCGATGTATTGTCACAACAAATCTCAATAGGCCCATCTATTAGATT
Source organism: Kitagawia praeruptora (assembly GCA_037693485.1). Lineage (NCBI taxonomy): Eukaryota > Viridiplantae > Streptophyta > Magnoliopsida > Apiales > Apiaceae > Kitagawia > Kitagawia praeruptora. The sequence goes on along the minus strand of CM075344.1, from coordinate 153,604,156 downwards.
TAGATTTAACTCAAGTAAAAATCGTCTTATCCAAACAGCATGAGTAGCAGCCATGCTACAAGCCACATATTCAGCTTCTTGTGTGTATCTTGCAACACATCCCTGTTTCTTACTTCCCCAACTTACGGCGGCTCCACCAAATATAAACAGGTATCCCGAAGTCGATTTTCCATCATCTTTATCACCTCCGAGATCTGAATCGGAATAACCAATAATTTCAGGCTTCTTTGCCTGATAGACCAATTTGTGGTGCAACGTACCCTTCAAATACTTCATTATCCTCTTCACAGCCTCCCAATGGGCTTGATTAGGATTGCTTTGGTATCTACTTACTAGACTTACTGGATATGCCAAGTCAGGTCGAGTACACAACATTGCATACATCAAACTTCCGACTGCTTGTGCATATGGTACATTCAGTGGTTCTTGTCCATGTTCTGAATTTTTACTACGTGTTAATCGTTTCCCCATTACCAATGGGGTTGGTGCCGGACTATAATTCTGCATCCCAAAACGATTAAGCACTTTACGTAGATACCTTTCTTGATTCAAACTCAATGTTCTACTCTTTCTATCTCTTATAATCTGGATACCAAGAACATATGAAGCTTCACCCATATCTTTCATCTCAAATTTACTACTAAGCTCTAACTTGATATTACTCAACATATCTTTGTCATTTCCCGCTAACAATATATCAACCACGTATACTGATAATATTGCAAACGAACTCCCACTTTTCAAAGTATACACACAATTGTCTAATTTATTCTTGACAAAACCAAGTTACACTACAACCTCATGAAATTTGAGATTCCAATCTCTAGATGCTTGCCTTAGTCCATATATTGACTTTCTTAACTTGTAGACTTTGTCTTCTTGTCCTTCAACTTGAAATCCTTCAGGTTGATCCATATATATATCCTCTTTTAACTCCCCGTTAAGAAAAGCTGTCTTTACATCCATTTGGTAAAGTTCTAAATCAAGACAAGCTACCAAGGCCAATATAATTCTTATTGACGCAAACTTTGCCACTGGAGAATACGTCTCCTGGTAATCTATTCCCGGTTTTTGTGTAAAACCTTTTGCAACTAGGCGAGCTTTAAATTTATCGATAGACCCATCAACCTTATATTTCCGTTTCAAAATCCATTTACAACCTATGGATTTTCTATCTTTAGGTAGATCACACAACTCCCACACTTGATTCTTTTCTATTGACTCTATCTCATCTTTCATGGCTTCCATCCATAATTCTGATTCTTGCGATCTCATCGCTTCTAAATAAGTAGTGGGATCAATAGGATCTCTTACATCCATATCTACCGAAAAACAAGATGCTTCACTATTATAAACATAATATTCATTCATCCACTCAGGTGGAGCTCTTGATCTTTTATTTCCAACCACTTCAACTGGTTCATTACTAGCATTTTGATCCGATTCACTATTTTGAGTTGGATCTTGTACCATATGCGTACCAATATTTTCTGGAGGAACTTCATCAACAACATTCAGAGGACGTGTGTCCTCCACCACATTTTCTTGTTCCTCAGAATTTTCTATAAAAATAGCATCTCTGCTTTCAATTATTCCCAATTCTTTGTTATAAAATTTATAACCCTTAGAATTTTCAGGGTAACCGATAAAATTACACTTCAATGTTCTGAAGTCTAATTTGTCTCTATTTTGAGACGGGATCATTACATGTGCAATGCATCCCCATTTTCTCATAAGACTCAAATCTGATTTTCTTCCAGTCCATATTTCGTAAGGTGTCAACTCAACTGACTTTGTGGGAATTCTATTCAATATATAATTTGCAGTAAGTAATGCATCTCCCCAAAAACTTTTAGACAATCCAGAATGTGACAACAAACATCTTACAACATTTAATAATGTTCTATTTTTTCTTTCCGCCACACCATTCTGTTGTGGCGTATAAGACATAGTCATGTGTCTTATTATTCCATTCTCTTTGCAATAATTATCAAATTCAGTGGATCTATATTCTCCACCTCTGTAAGTTCTCAACACTTTTATATCAGTTCTAAGTTGTTTCTCAACTTCAATCTTATATTTCCTAAAACACTCAAATGCTTCAGATTTTTGTGATATAAGATACACTTGAGCATATTTGGAGTAATCATCTATAAATGTAATAAAATATTCTTTATTACAATATGTTTTACAATTCAATGGCCCACATATGTCCGAGTGTACCAAACCTAAAAGCTTTTTAGCTCTTTCCCCTTCTTTAAAAGGTTTTCTCGTCATTTTTCCTTTTACACAATGTTCGCAAACTGATTTATTAATATCCATACAAGGCAACAAATTATCTTTAATAATATGTTCCATCTTATCAATTCCAGGATGTCCCAATCTTTGATGCCATAAATCATACATAGACGTATTATTAGACAAAATTCGATGAGAAGTACCAATTTCATTATTCTCAAATTTTTTCACAATCGGAAGCTTAAATAATCCATGTTCCAGCTCATACATGCCCATGGCAACCATTTCATCATCTTTTTCTATTAAAAATTTATTATAAAAAAAACGCACTTCCAGACCATTTTTAGTCAAGGCGGGGACTTAATTGAGATTACGCCTTACTCCGGGAACAAATAACACATTTTTTAGAACCAATATATTGTTCCCAAGATCCAATCTATATGTACCAAGTCCTTCCACATCTAGGCCGGTACCATTTCCCATATTAATTATTTGCTCCCCTTTTTTAAGTTTTACAAACTCAACTAAATCATTTTTAGTTTTTGCAATGTGACGGGTCGCACCCGAGTCAATCCACCAACCATCTATATTGTTGGTCATATGTCCAATGTTACATTCAACTACACCAACAAACCGGTGTTCATATTTTTTGTGCTCTAATTTCCGAGCCTGACTTAAAAATTCTTTAAGTACCATATCGTCTGATCCAACGAAAAATTTCGATACACAAAAAATTGATTGACCAGACAAATTAAATTCACAAAACAATGATCAATTAAAAAAAAATAGAAACACAACTAAGATTGCACAAACAAATAACAAGTATGGTAAACACCAACACGAAAAACAGATTATTGATAAAAAAAACGAATAAGACAATTTGATACAACAAGAATTCTATATAATCAGAAGAAGCAATACCAATATATAGGAACCCGATAAAAAAACAGATTGCCAACAAAAACAAATCGGGCAGACAAAATAAATTAAAAGGACAAAGAATTGAAACAACTCACAGACTACAAGAATATCAATATACTGGGGGACAAATAAACAACCAACAAATATCAATATACAGGGGGACAAATAAACAACAAACAAAAGAAGATAGCAGGGGAAAAGAAAATAAATATTCTATAAACATATAAAAACAACACTGTATCAACCAAAAAGACTTACGAAAAACATGCACAAAATCCTAAAAACATGAGCACATGCATGTGATCTTAAAACCAAACAAAGATATTATACTAATCTAATTAAACTCCAAAAAGAGAAGGATAAAAAAAAACCCAACACCAACCGAAACAAAGTGCCGACACAAGAGTCAGAGTGACAGATGCCAGAACCGAAAAATCAAAACTAGCCTCAACAATTTCAGCAAGGACCCGAGAGTAAATACCGTAGCTCTGATACCAATGATATAGTAAGAAACATGTATTGTCTGATTTGTTGAGAAAATATAATTGTTATGGGATTCCGGTGGAGAGGAGAACAAGCTATGCTTTTTTACTCTTTTCAAGTGCTTATTCAAGATGGTCTACACCACAATATATGGGCTTCACCAAACACACCTCCATCCCAAAAAGAAACTGCCAAATTAATTTACACAATCAATATTTGATACACATTTAATTTATTAAGTCCATAATAAATATATATTTTGTAACTCCAAAATATATTCAACATAATATACTATATATTTGAATTTGAAAAATAAGTCAACTAACATCTGGTATATTCACAATCACACGTCGGCTATTTTCATTCTTTTGGGCAGATTTTGGTGTCTCTGTAATGCGATGATCAAATTGATTTCGACCATTAATAATATTATTAGGTGCTTTCATATCTTTTATTCCTCTATCTGAATCAATAACATAAATTCTAATAAACAACGTGTGACATCCTTATGTGGTAACTATTTAAAAGTTAATATTAAAATTAATAAAAAATATTAAAAAATTGGTACCTTGATTGTAAGCGTCCAGAAGTGTAGGATTGATATCATTCGTATACTCAGGTTTATTAGCAAACAGTCTTGACGATGGAAGATGAAAAGGAATTTTACTGGCAGTCGTTGAGGTAGGTTTTTTAATAAGTCGTGATGAAGGAGTCGTTGAGGTTGGTTTTTTAATAAGCCGTGATGCATGACTTTGATAGCTTAATCCTGCATATGAGTTACCAGTTTTGGTTGATCATTGATAAAATTGGTGAAAGAATATGGAATAAGACAAATACCATATTAATATACCTGATAGATCTACATTTGATAGTCTCCGCTGCGAGGGTGAAAGGAAGTTCGTGCACCCGTTTTTCCCACTTGTACCTATATAAATTCAAAATTATGAACATGATTAATAAACATAGTTGGAATAATAAAAATGATTCAAAGAGAGATAAAATCAAAATGGCAAAATAAATTTTTAGCAATAATGCTAAATTGTTGCAAAATCATGGGATGCTGAATATATCATCATGACAAAATTTTCTTTTGTATGTGAGTGTCGAATAAAACATAATCCTGATGGTTGCAGTGCTACCAAGTGCTCTATCCACTTTTGAAAGGTTAAGGTTCTGGTTCCTAGGTAACTCAATTTATAAATTTACAATTTGTTTATATTTACTGAATATCTATATGCTATTTTTTTATTGTGGTCTATTCACATTTTAAGGATTAAGGTTCTGGTTCCTAGGTAACTCATTTTATAAATTTACAATTTGTTTATATTTACTGAATATTATATGCTATTTTTTAATTGTGCTCTATTCACTTTTTAATGGTTAAGGTTTTGGTTCTTAGGTAAATCAATTTATAAGTTTACAATTTGTTTATATTTACTGAATATTTGTATGCTATTTTTTTATGAATGGATAAAGGATATAATTATAAGACATTTTCGTATTAGGTGCCCCTGGCGGGGCCTTTTAGAATAAATGAAATATTTCATGTTAACAACGGATTAAACAAATAAACCTTAATTATACAATGGTCTTGTAGATGAAGGACATCCATTATCACATGTCTGTCTTTTTAATACTATATATGCTATTTTTTTATTGTGCTCTATTCAATTTTTAAGGGTTAAGGTTCTGGTTCCTAGGTAACTCAATTTATAAATTTACAATTTGTTTATATTTAGTGAATATTTATATGCTATTTTTTTTATGAATGGATAAAGGATATAATTATAAGACATTTTCATAATGGGTGCCCCTGGCGGGGCCTTTTAGAATAGATGAAATATTTCATGTTAAGAGCGGATTGAACAAATAAACCTGAATTAGACAATGGTCTTGTAGATGAAGGACATCCATTATCACACGTCTGCCTTTTCGATACTGCAAAATATATATATATATATATATAGGCCTTTGCTCCATAAAGAACACTCTTATATAAAGAACAATAAAGAACACTATAAAATCATTTATTCCAATAGATCCATTGGCCCCGCCAGGGGCACCCAATACAAAAAGTTCTTATTTTTTTAGGCTCTATCCATCCAGCAAAAAAAAAAATTTTGAAAATTTTACTGTTCATGATGACGTCACTGATGACGTCATCGATGAATAGTAAAATTTTCAATTTTTTTTTTTTTGCTGGATGGATAGAGCCTAAAAAAATAAGAACTTTTTGTATTGGGTGGCCCCGCCAGGGGCAATGGATCTATTAGATATGAGGTGTTTTTTGTTGTTCTTTATTTAAAGTGTTCTTTATGGAGTCCAACCCTATATATATATATATATATATATATATATATATATATATATATATATATCATAATCTTAATTTTAAAAAAAACCACAACACAGAGCAGCATCTATATTTTTCCTTAATTACCAGGTTCAGATGATGGTAGAGAGATTTGATTACGTAAATTTTGTTTTTGACCTGTAGATGAAGATAAAAAGGTTATATGTGTAATAGTGCATAAGTACATAGTTTTGTTATCAGGTGGCAAATTTTCAAAAGGTTTATTAGTACCTGATAGGGGTATAGAAGAATATTGTTGCTGCGACCCATCCATAAATTTATGATATGAAGAATATCAATTTGCATGTACAAAGAAAATATATGAGAAATAATACTGTGAATAAGAGAGTTAATTTATCATTTTTATATTAACATACACAAACATATTTTCATAAATATTCCATGATTTTAAGCACTACTACTACATTCAGATTTTTTTATAGAGTTTCATAATGGGAGGACTTGTAACATGGAGCTGTTTTACTGAGCAATGGTATAACTGTCCAGAATTCTGATCTTTCGCTATTTGGTAACTTTCTTCTACAATACTCGCTGGCCCGAAAAATATATATGAACTAAGGAGGTACTATTTGAAGTGGTTTCTGGGAGTACAACTGTAGTAAAATCTAGAAAGGTAAAGCCAGAAGCATATTAACGGAAGTCAATCAGCGAAAAAGAAACTAAGCCTTGGCCATGGAGAAATCTGTTGCTGGTAATTTTACAATGAAAAAGAAGGAAAAAAAAGAGAGGATCATATATCCATTTTTTCCAAAGTTTACACACCATCCATCAGAATCAGCCATCGGGACCTGCTCTTTATCATATGCATGAAGAGAGCAAACGGAGAAAAGAATAAAAGAAACAGAAAAATAGCATACACAAAAAAACTGGAAGCTGCAGATGCCTAACTTTGAAGAATAAACTGATTTAATTGAGAAATTTCTGGAAAGTGAATTATATACCAATAGAAAGATCTTGAAGTCTAGTTTTTTATGCAACAAACGGTTCGTGGAAAGGAATTTTCGACAGAAACTTATGACCATATTAGTAAAGGGGTATCAAGCTGTCCAGACTTGCAGAAATTTGCAGAAATGCCTAACTTTGAAGAATAAACTGCTTTGATTGAGAAATTTGTGGGAAGTGGATTATATACCAATAGAAAGATCTTGAAGTCTAGTTTTTTATTCAACAAACGGTTCGTGAAAAGGAATTTTCAACAGAAACTTATGACCATATTAGTAAAGGGGTATCAAGCTATCCAGACTTGCAGAAATTTGCAGAAAAATGCACGTTTGTTCTACTTTAATGCCATGCGGACGACAAAATAATTCAGTACATGAGAGTATGAACCTGCTCTTTATCATATTCATGAAGAGAGCAAACGGAGAAAAGAATAAAAGAAACAGAAAAATAGCATACACAAAAAAACTGGAAGCTGCAGATGCCTAACTTTGAAGAATAAACTGCTTTAATTGAGAAATTTCTGGAAAGTGAATTATATACCAATAGAAAGATCTTGAAGTCTAGTTTTTTATGCAACAAACGGTTCGTGAAAAGGAATTTTCGACAGAAACTTATGACCATATTAGTAAAGGGGTATCAAGCTGTCCAGACTTGCAGAAATTTGCAGAAATGCCTAACTTTGAAGAATAATTTGCAGAAAAATGCAAGTTTGTTCTACTTTAATGCCATGCGGACGACAAAATAATTCAGTACATGAGAGTATGATTGATTCTTAGCTTTTACAACTGAGTTGACATACTTTTCTAACCCTTCTTGTAATAACAGAGGTCTTCTGATCCTATATACAAAAGCTGATGAAGAGAATTGAATCGATTGCCAGTAAAGACGGACAACATTATTTTGTATTGTTTTAATTTTATAAGTAGCTGGGCTAAGCAGTTAGAAACAACATGAATAACTTGGATTCCATGTAGTAGTGACCACGAAGGAAAAATGCAAAATAAAAGAATACGCAAAGTTTTTCCAATTGGTTAATAAATTGAATAACATATTCATTCTAATAGGCATTTTAACAATAGTAAAACAGTATGTTACAAATTCTAATCACAAGATGTACATAGCATTAATATAGATATATTGCAGCTACTTGATCAAAGAAAGACCAGGTCAAACATGGATATTTGGTTTAGTTTAGTAAAGAATGCAGTCTATATTTGTAACTTTATATATTCAGTCAATTTTATGAACCAATATGTAATCATCGAGTCATCATTCCAGTTATCTTGAAAAGGATCAACGCTCCCAGTGTGCTTTACTCGAATTGCTTCCATTCAATCCAGAAGTGAACCCTTCATCTCTTTGTTCTTTTATGATCAAGTTGTCTAGAAACATTATGTCTAAATTGTCAAATGAGACCCGCTTTTAGATTTTTTTTAATATCTGATAAACCATGTGTACCAAAATGAATCAATCTGGAATTTGATATTACATTTTTTTATCAGTTGAAATTTTACAGAACAGAACTTCAGAATTGATTAATCATGTGATAATAAGCGTTAATCAAAATAAAACATAATAAACATGACCGAACTACAAAGAACTTTGAGAAGTAAAAGATAATGCTAATCAGTCCCTGAGAGCTATGTTTGGAGCTGGAATGCAATTTCAAGATAAGAAAGAAATAGTGCAATTCTATGAACTTAAGAGTAAAACCAATTCGATATCTACTGTAATTCGAAGTACCTTGAGTGAACCAAAAGTGATAGAAATAATAAATATTTCAGTACTAAAATCCTGCTATCTCCTTCTCATACCCTCTGACCCACAAATCCATTACACAAAAAGGCATTACTTTTAATCTGACAAATCCTAAGAACCTGTGTCAATGCATCTCAAATAGACCACCTCATACAATTAACTCAGACTATGTTAGAAAACATGGAAAGAATATGGGGATCGATAATAGAGAACTGAAACTGACTGGCAGGGAACTTTGGTAATTGGTAAATAAAGTATAATGTCTGCTGCAAGCTAAACAAAGAGGGCAGGAAGCTGAGCCTCTATTTGAAGAACAGTGACATATCAACATAAGAGAAACCATAAAACAGAAAACCTAAAACAATATCAACAAAACCAAAAAACAAAAAACATATCAACATGTGCAGAGTTATAAACAATAAGAGAAACCAAAAAATAGAAAAAACCTAAAACAATATCAACAATCATATGTCTGTAGTATACTACCAGAGCAGTGAATTCAAAATTAACTTATTGTCTCAGATAATCTAGCAATAAATAAATAAATAAATATACATAGAGGATTTTTTTTCAAGTGTTTGTTTACCTGTAGGCTGTAGTTGGTGAGCTCTGAAATCTTGAAAGCCTACGAAGTGTTTATTTGCACAGCCCCTGCGGGGCCAGATAGGGTGAGAGAGATACGGTCGAATAACACTACGTCTGAGTCTGAGATGCTGAAATCGAATTGTGAAAGAAGAAGGGGAGAAAGATAGTTCATCGAATATATACACACATCCATAAGGAAGTAATTGATTGTATATGCTAGATTAGAGGATGATTGTTGAATATAAGAAAAGTGTGTATTCATGTATGACATTTTTTTTGTCTGTAAATTAGAGTAACAGAGATCGGAGAGTAACAGAGACCGGTTATGTGTATTTGTTGTATGGGTTGACCCATGGATATCCATTAACCCGATTAAAAAGTAAAAGGACGAAAAAACCTATCTAAAATATATTAAATAGATTGTGTAATATTGATTTCAAAGGATAATTTGTGTAATTTGATTAAGTCCTTCACTAGCCATCATTAAGAATATATTGATTATTAATTAATATATTAATTATGAGAATGATGTATCTGAGATTACCTCAGGTATTTTACCTAAGATACTTCCATAAAATCAAAGAAAAATCTCATAGGTAATCTAGATTTCACAAAAATGCCCCTACGGGGCCACTTATTTTATAAGGAGATAAGGCAAGTACCTTAGGTAAGTTACTGAGGTAATCTCAGGAACATTATTCTCATTAATTATTTGATTTAATATAAAATTTTAATTTATTTCAATTATTTCTTTTTAATTTTAAATTTACATATGTTCCATACTTAATTTCATGACATAAATAAATATCATTAATTTAACGTTATTTTTAAATTTATTGTTAAATATCTTAATAATTCAATAGTTATTTTTAAAAATATATTAGTGTAACCTAATACCATTGAAGAAAGAATTGTAGCAAGAAGAAGTGTGTGTTGGCGATGATTCTAATCGGGATATAATTGAAAACGTTTATAATCCTATAGAACATGTGATTTTTTTTAATAAATTATATATAATTTAACTGAATTTGAGAATTTTAACACGTTTTTTTAATTTTTTTAAAATCTTTTTTTGTGCCTTGGTTATTTGGTTAGTTAGTTAACACCTTCCCAAAAAATTTGTTAACACCTTCCAAAATACAAAAAACAAATTGAAATGTATTTAATTTTAATTAAAAAATAAACTACATATTTTAGATACTATTTCGATTATATTTCCATTTACATAAATATTTTACATATATACATACTCTATCAGTTATACTTCAATTGAAATTCGACCACATACTCTTTTAATTATATTTTTAATATAATTTTTTTAACTTGTTATTTTTAGGAAAGTTTTAACAATTTTTTTGGAAGGCAATACATACTCTATCAATCATACTTTAACTAAAATTCAATTACATACTCTTTCAATTATATTTTTAATATAATTTTTTTAACTTGTTATTTTTATAAAGATGTTAACAATTTTTTTGGAAAACGTTAACCAACTAACCAAATATACCCGTGCGATGCACGAGTTTCTTAAATATATATAATATTTTATTTCTAATTTAATAATTATATATCTCATATATATTACATAATACAATATTGGCATAATACATATAGTATTAGATAACAATTGTATAATTAAATGATATATTGTTCGAATTATGGATATATTTTGTCATAATAATATAAATATAAATGGGCGTATATACTTACATTCAATTTTTTATTAATATTATTAAAACATGAATTTTGGAGGCTTACATCTTTATATGAGATGATTTGATAATAATTATATAAATGTTATCCGTGATATTTCTAGAAAAGGAAGGATTTTAGTTAGAAAATATAGAAAAGATGATAGGTTTTAGTTAAAAAGGGTAATCGATTAATTATTAGTAATTATAAAATTATTACTTCATTTTATTAAATAGAATGTCCGTGATATGATTAGAGAATTTAGTTAGAGAAAATTAAAAAGGTAATATGTTGTTGGGATTTATGGGTGATAGCATAGAGACAACTTAACTATATTTCCCTATACTTAGTTTTTACTAAATTGAACATACTGTCACAGCCAGAGTATGTCTTCGTATTCGAATAATTGCTGTCTTGTAATAAATGTATGATTTGGAAGAAGTTCATATGTTTGTTCAAACCTCAAGGAATGCATCCTGAAGACAACAAGAATAAAAGTTACTGTCATGTCCCTGACAGTAATGTTACAAGAAGACAAATGTTGCAAAGTCACGACAAAGCTACATTTGACAGCAACATTGGCCGAAGCAAGAGACAGTAACATTCTCACACTTGACAGCAAGTCTGGAGCTCCGACAGCAACATTGGCGGGAGCTAGTACTGTCAACCTCTGAATATTCCTTTGACAACAGACTCTACGGTTAAGGTTACTGTCACCTTGAAATATTTGAATTGGGTATTTTCTCAGTCAAAACCCGTGATAGGTTACATGTTCAAGAAACAGATTTGCTGCAACACACTATCGTTTGTAGCAAACCTGCAAGACTACGACAGAAGCTTAAGAGATTCACAAGACAAGGCTGGTCAATTCGAGGAGCATGTGACATCCACATCTACTAGAATTGTATTAGTTAGAAATAGAAAGAATCTAGGTTGCTTTACTTATAAGGTTTATCCTGTCTGTATAGCAATTAGGGAAAGTCACATGGGTGTGCAAATTGTAATGAGCTGCCACTTGAAAACGACGGCAGCTCAACACCCCATGCGATAGGGACAACAGAGTATCTTAGTCTACTTAGATACATCTTAGATTCTATTCTATTTATGTACGCACACGAAGCAATCTGTATCTCTTGAGATATCGAAGCTGGAGAAACTCTCTCCAGGTTGTAACAACACTTCACACAAAATAAAAAATCTTGTTTCACTTATTGCTTGCATACATCTACTGATAATCTATAATCTTTATTTTCGTTGTTGATTTAAAGATTCAATTTTATCAGTATTGCATTTAACCCCCCTTCTGCAATACTCCGGGACCAACAACTGGTATCAGAGCGTACAGATTGATACACAAATCCGAAGATCATGACGAGTATTCAGAAGTCAAGTGGAATCAAGATTTCAGTCTTTGATAAAGAGAACTACAATTTCTGGAAAAGAAAAATCTTGTTATTTATCAAAGCTGCCCATCCACTGTATTTGGGAATTCTTGAGAACGGCCCCTTCATACCTCAGAAGGAAGTAGCTGCTGCTACTGAGAATTGTGAAACCATTCCAGCCCATTGGGTTGCAAAGAAGCCTTAAGAGTACACAGAGTCCGAAAAGGAGAAAGTAGTCTTGGATGACTATTTATAACTCATCTTGCTCGACTCACTTACATTAGACCAAGCCATGTGCGGTAATGTCATGGGATGCAAATCTGCAAAAGAAATGTGGAGCAAGATAGAGCTGCTGTGTGAAGGAAGTGAAGAAGTTCGCGAGAACCAATGACAAATTCTTGTATCACAATATGAAGCCTTCATGGCGAAACCAGGCGAAGAACTTACACACATGTTTGAAAGGTTCAGTAAGCTGATAGCTGAGTTGCAAATTCATGGAAAGTTCTATGATAGAAAGGAGATTAATATCAAATTTCTGCTCACTCTCCCTGAGCACCTTGAGCACAAAGTCACGGCCATAAGAGAGGGAATAAACTTGAGTGATGTCTCTCTTTAAACTCTCTATGATGTGCTCAAATCATATGAACTTGAGTTTTTTCAAAAGAGGGCTATTCAAACTAGAACCAAAGGAAAGTTAGCAAACATGTCAGGAGCCCTCATAGCTCATGAGCCACAAGTAGCTTGTCCAAGTGAACCATCACAAAGTTCACAACCAACACAGATGCCATCTTTGAAGATTGAAGAAGTGTTGGATGACGAGGAGAAGGTGGTTCTGCAGCTGAAAGATGTTGAAGATGAAGACTTCTACACAGTAGAAGAGATTGAAAGCATGGACAATCCAACCATGGCTTATATGGCTAAGAGATTCAAGAATATCAAGTTCAGAAGGGACAAGTCATACAAGCCACAAGGTCAATCATCTAAATTCAACAAGGGAAGTTTTTCAAAGCCCACTGGTGGAGCCATAAGAGGAGGATACAAGACATGGTTGGTGGATAGGTCGAAGTTCAGATGTTACAACTGCAATGAGCTAGGTCATTTTGCTACTGAGTGCAGAAGACCAAGACAGAATCAAGGAAAGGGATCTGGAAATCAGTTTAAGAGGAATCAAGGGAAAGCCTATGTGGTTGAAGGAAAATGCTGGGATGATTCTGAAGATGAAGAAGAAGAGGAGTTCGTGAACCTAGCCCTCATGGCTAAATCTGATGAAGAAGTTTCAAGTTCATCAAATCAGGTACCATCTCTAGTCTTACTTGATATGTCTAAAACTGAGTATAAGCATACCATTGAGGATTTAAGTGCTGAGATGTTTAACATTCATGTTAGTTTATCTGCTGCTCATGAAGAAATTGTTAAGTTAACTAAACAGAATAAAACTTTCAAATCTGAAAATGAAATGTTGTTGCTAAGAACCAGTCCCCTAGATTCATTAGCTCGAGAGAATGCTAGATTAAAGAATGATATTATCTGTGCTAAGGAAATAAAAGATTTTCTCAGGAGTCAAATTGCAGAAAACGAGTTTAAACTCAAAACTTTTAGAAACTCTTCTAGGTTAGTCCAGGAATATCATGATAATCACACTGAGAATCAAAAGGTAGGAATAGGTTTCGAGTATGGTAGAAGGCATGGAAAGGCAATTGTTCATGATGATAGTGTTGCTGTCAAACCTCAAATTCTCAAAAGAGTTAACAATCCGATTTTCAAAAATCTTCAAGCTAATTTTGATGAAACCTCTTTGTTCATCAAACAAGAGCTACTTGATGAAGATGAGTGCACTGACAGCACACTGAGCAAAGGAAAAGATACTGTCAAGTTCCCCATGACAGAAACTCTACCAAGCAATCAGACAGAATGTTCTAAAGTAGCTGACAACAAGGATGAGATTGAAACTTCAAAAGATACTGTCAAGAGAGAACCCAAGACAGCAACTTTCAAACCTGCTGTCACGATAGAGGCAAAGAAAGGTACTGTCAAGGGTGGCTCGACAACAACTTCAGAACATACTGTCAAAGAAAATGCCTACAAGCCTAAGAATAGGAATGGTAAGTTAGGGATTGATAAGAAGAATGGATATAGTCATGTTAAGGATGCCCCTAGGAAGCTTTGCAATAATTGTGGATCATCTCATCATTTAACATTTGTTTGTAAGAAACCCAAACAAGATAAGGTTAATGCGTCCAATGTTAGTGGTAACTTACATAGAACCCCCATTATGCAAAGAAGTATGGATGTCTGTAATAACATTGACTGTATGCCATGCAAAATTGTTGTTATGAGTACTTGCTTCAATCTACCTATTCTATCTACTGAAAGATGCTCCTATTTAGAAACTGTTGAGACTTCTGTGCCTGCCTATGTTGGTAAAAAGGCAGCTTCCTGTTAGTAGTATTTTTATGTGTTCGTTCACAGGGAAGGACTGATATCAATGCCAATCTCAAGTCTTTTATCTCTTGCAATTCAGAAGTGTGGAAGAATAGAATAATGGATTATATCTATCAACTAAATTAAACTAATAAACAAATAATATCTAAATAATAAGTATGAGAGAAACAATCCAAGATTTGGGGTTCTTCAATTGACTACCAAGAATGTCTAACTTGTGTCTCTTGTTTGTTAAAAACAATCCTTCTAAAGTTTATAAATTCCTTTCCCAAGGTAATTCATAGTGCCTACAATCATCCCCTAATCGCCACTCTCATGGTCAATCAAAGTATAATCATAAACTATTTAAGCCAAGGATTAACAGTTTCACAATTCTCATATTAATCTCCCGATTCAATAATTAAATTATGTCTATCATGTCATGTACTAGAACTACAACTCATCTCCCGATTCGTTATAATCCCTAGATATGCAATTAAAAGTTAGCTACTCTTCTAATTGTATTAAGCCCTCAATGACAGATTAACAAATTAAGAGAATCACAATTAATCACACAAACTCAATTCATCAATGAATACTACCCAACTCTTGGATAAAGGATTAACTACTCATGATTAAATAAACAAAATATATATTAAAACCACAAATCATGAGTTAAAGAATTCAAGAACAAAGAATACAAATCTGAAGGCTTCTCGAAATCAAGACGAATCCCTTCGTTCCTTCCTTCGATCTTCCTCTTCAAATTGCTTCTCTCCCTTCTCTCTCAAAAGTCTAATAATTATTTACAATATTCATCTAATTTACAAGATGTGAATCCCTTTAGATACAATCGATCGAGATGTATATATCTAACCATAATAATAAAATATTATATTTTTTTCTTTTCTAAAATAAGTTGGGTTGTGGTAAAAATTCGTAGTCAGCTGTTCAGGTCTGATTCTGGGCCGCTCCAGAAGGAATAAGAGTGTTGGGCCACCCCTGACTTGTAGAAAAATCCGATATCTACGCGTGGGCTGTAATTTCGCCTCATTCTGATTCCTGGAACTCAAGATATGGCCCATATAAGAATTGTTGCACAAGCTTTCAATAAATTCCGAAATTCCTTCTGAAAATTCCCAAATTAAGCTGATTTCCTTCAAACTTTAAGAATATTAATTACCTGCAATAAAACACTATAATATAATCAGTAAATACCCAATTAATTACAAAATCCTATAAATATGAGAATAAAATCCTATTAAAGTGCATATAAATATACACTCTATCAAATATCCCCACACTTAGTCTTTTGCACGTCCTCGAGCAAACTAATATAATACACTAAACTAACTAGTACCACTTACGTAGGTGATCACGGTTGCATTTGGCATATGCAACAAGCCCTTTAAACCCCTAGGTAGCCCTAGTGGACGAGTGAGGTCTCGTGAGGGCCTATAGTGAATGTACCCACAAAATCCATCTAGCTCATGCAAAAGATTGAATGCCAATACAACACCACACATACAAGTCCTCTCATGCTACATCAACTTAAGAATCAAAATGAATATGCAATGTCTTGGTGTCGAAAGTACAAGTATTCACATAGTCTACTCAGTGAACATGCATAAGATCACAAAAGTCCATGTCAAGTGTAAGAATAAATTGGTAAGCATGCTAAGCCCACAAGAAACACATCTTTGAGTCTAAACTTGGGATCTCCTGTACCAAAACAAGTAATAACTCACCTTTCACTCACAAAAGAATATTCACTCAAGAATAAGGCTAAGTATATCACTCAATTCCAACAAAATCATAAACATGCTTCACACTCGGTATCAATCTAACTCTAACACAACATACACCATTGATGATAATCAAAAGGTCTTTAATCGGGTTGTAATGGGGCTAGGGACAAGGTATGTCAAGTAAAGTCAAAACAGGTTAAATGTCAACAGCTAGTACCCAACAACATAAT
Organism: Kitagawia praeruptora; assembly: GCA_037693485.1. Lineage (NCBI taxonomy): Eukaryota > Viridiplantae > Streptophyta > Magnoliopsida > Apiales > Apiaceae > Kitagawia > Kitagawia praeruptora. Next base: position 153,587,379 of record CM075344.1, on the reverse strand, counting down.
TCATTCAACTCCACCCTATCATCCCCACACTTGAATCTTTTTATTCTCTTTTAACAAGTAACTTGACTAGTCGAATGAAAAAGGATCATAGAAACATAAGTATGCTCTCATGTAAATAATATTTTTTTTCTTTTTTTTTCTTTTTTTTTTAAGAGAGCTAAATATAAACAAGAACAATGATCCATTGATATTATTACAAGCTTCGACTAACAAGTAACAACCAAACCCAATATTTTCCCAAAAGTAATGATCATCAATAAACCCCCCTTTTTGCACACCTTATCACTCCCTTAAGCACTATACTAGCCTTTGACAATTGGGTTCAAGTTAATGTAAGGCCAATACAAGAAAAAGATATAGGCAAGTAATGTGGTGTGTAACCGAAAGAATAGGATTAAGATCAACGGGTTAACTAATTGATCATGTATAAATGGTGTGGTAATATGGGAATTATGAGGTTATACCTAACTGCCTTTATCATCTTATCATCAAATAATGTCATGCATTTCAAGAAAGACCTCAAACAAGTGCTAGCAATGCAAACAACATGTGGACACTCAAGCAAACGAATATGAAATGCAAAAGATATGCATATAGGCTCAAAACTCACTTGGTGTGGCAAAGCATAATCAATCCCAGGTAAAAGTCTCTCTAATGCACCTACTTGTACTCAAAGCATGCAAACCAAGTCATCTTGCACATATTCATGTCATTTTAATCACTTACAACAATCACTAAGTCCACCAGTTTCAACTTGCTAGTGTACGTGTGTGCACAAGAACAAAGCACGTCACTTATCAATCAAAAGCGTCAATTGCACAAAATTCCTATAGCATGCATGGGTGAATTAAGGCAAATTACAACAAGTAATCTTCACACGGCTAGAATTATTTTTTCAATTTTTAAAATTTTTCCTTTTTTTTCTTTTTATATAAGTGACTCTATATATACAACTATTGAAAACACATCCCCACACTTAAATGGGCAAGTGTCCTCATTGACAAACTAAACAATTATATGAACAATAATAATAATAATACGAACTATACTAAAAAGAAAAGAAAGAAAACTCCCCTAAAGATGCTGGGTGTGAATTGTAGAGATGCTACGTAATCGTTGCTCCGTACATAGAAGCCGGAAGAGAAATTGGTGTACGCTAAATCTGTACATGTTAGGATCACATATACAAACATATATTACATAAGTTATATAATTAAGTATAATCTTTAAATTATTTTTATATGATACACATAATATTAAGAAAATATAATATATAAATAATTAATAAAATTAATAAAAGTATATACATAAAATCTAAACAATATACATAACATAAATAAAGTAAAATAATATATGATAAATTAAATATATAATAATAATATAAATTAATTATACAATTATAATATAAATAATAATATAATATGTAAATAAGATAAAATAAATAAAATTAATATTATATAATTATATAATATAAACAATATTATAAAATACAAGTAATTTTATATAATACAATACAAATAATAATATAATATAATACACTAAGGCCATGTTTGTTTTAAGGGATTATAATCCTTGGAAAATTACACTGTCTTTCTTAAATTTAAAGGATTATAATCCCATGGAAGTATATTGCTATCATCTTTTTGATTCATTTCTATGAGATTATAATACCTTCTTTCACAAGGTATTATAATCCCATGGGAGTGAACTAAAACAATGATCAAAATGTGAATTCATGGGATTATAATCCCTTACGTTTGAGATTTATAAGGTAATACTTTGAGGATTATAATCCCTTGAAACAAACATGGCCCTAGTGTCTACTACCTGTACTGTACTACTATTACTACGTACATGAATTTTGTTTTGTTATATATTAGATTAAATAATAACTTTTATTTAGTTTACTTATATTATTATAGTTCTATAACATTTCAAGTAAACTTAGTGTATTATATTATATTATTATTTGTATTGTATTATATAAAATTACTTGTATTTTATAATATTGTTTATATTATATAATTATATAATATTAATTTTATTTATATTATATAATTATATAATATTTATTTTATTTATTTTATCTAAAAACATATCTTTCCGGTGCCACGGAAAGATATGTTTTTAGATCTCGCATTGAAAAATCTCCTTCCTTCTTTTATTGTAATATAAAATGGTAATGCGTAATGATCATACGTCTGTAATGCATTGTCTGTCCCATAATAGGTCCCATTCTTCTACCCTTTCCCGGAAGTCGATGACTATTCATAGCTATTACCTTGACACCAAAGAAGAGTTCGACCCAATGCTTTATTTCTGTCCTAGTTGATCCCGATTCGACATTAGTAGTACACGGTCTAGTGTAGCGCGCGTAGCAGCACTCCAGAAAGTACTGCACGCCCCTCCTCAGAACCGCATGCCCATTTATAATTCTCTGTCTCTCGCCTTTTCTTTTTACATTTTCATGTGCTCACCATGCAAATTTTCTGCTCACCGTGCAAAATTTTCTGCTCCATTTTTTTTCTTTTTAACATTCTAAGCGCAGAAATATGAGCCGCACCAAAATCATAAAAATTTGTTCCATCCTCTAAAAATTTCTGAAACACTTCACAAAAATTCATCAAGGCACCTTATGGGAGTAAAATTATCTCTAATAATAATATTAATAATAATATTAATAATAATAATAATAATAATAATAACTAGCCGAAAAAAAACAAATCAATACAAATTTACTAAACTTACAAAGATTTTGGGTTGGCTCCCCGGCAGCGGCGCCAATTTGTTAGTAGTATTTTTATGTGTTCGTTCACAGGGAAGGACTGATATCAATGCCAATCTCAAGTCTTTTATCTCTTGCAATTCAGAAGTGTGGAAGAATAGAATAATGGATTATATCTAACAACTAAATTAAACTAATAAACAAATAATATCTAAATAATAAGTATGAGAGAAACAATCCAAGATTTGGGGTTCTTCAATTGACTACCAAGAATGTCTAACTTGTGTCTCTTGTTTGTTAAAAACAATCCTTTTAAAGTTTATAAATTCCTTTCCCAAGGTAATTCATAGTGCCTACAATCATCCCCTAATCGCCACTCCCATGGTCAATCAAAGTATAATCATAAACTATTTAAGCCAAGGATTAACAGTTTCACAATTCTCATATTAATCTCCCGATTCAATAATTAAATTATGTCTATCATGTCATGTACTAGAACTACAACTCATCTCCCGATTCGTTATAATCCCTAGATATGCAATTAAAAGTTAGCTACTCTTCTAATTGTATTAAGCCCTCAATGACAGATTAACAAATTAAGAGAATCATAATTAATCACACAAACTCAATTCATCAATGAATACTGCCCAACTCTTGGATAAAGGATTAACTACTCATGATTAAGTAAACAAAATATATATTAAAACCACAAATCATGAGTTAAAGAATTCAAGAACAAAGAATACAAATCTGAAGGCTTCTCGAAATCAAGACGAATCCCTTCGTTCCTTCCTTCGATCTTCCTCTTCAAATTGCTTCTCTCCCTTCTCTCTCAAAAGTCTAATAATTATTTACAATATTCATCTAATTTACAAGATGTGAATCCCTTTAGATACAATTGATCGAGATGTATATATCTAATCATAGTAATAAAATATTATATTTTTTTCTTTTCTAAAATAAGTTGGGTTGTGGTAGAAATTCGTAGTCAGCTGTTCAGGTCTGATTCTGGGCTGCTCCAGAAGGAAAAAGAGTGTTGGGCCAGCCTTGACTTGTAGAAAAATCCGATATCTACGCGTGGGCTGTAATTTCGCCCCATTCTGATTCCTGGAACTCAAGATATGGCCCAAATAAGAATTGTTGCGCAAGCTTTCAATAAATTCCGAAATTCCTTCTGAAAATTCCCAAATTAAGCTGATTTCCTTCAAACTTTAAGAATATTAATTACCTTCAATAAAACACTATAATATAATAAGTAAATACCCAATTAATTACAAAATCCTATAAATATGAGAATAAAATCCTATTAAAGTGCATATAAATATACACTCTATCACTTCCACCAAGAGAAAGACTAAGTCTAACTCTAGAACCAAGTGGATAGTAAAAGAAGTCAGACAGGAGGATTCTAGTGTCGATTTAAATGTGAAACAGAATGATATGAACAATGATGCTGTAACCGCAGGACCCAACAGAGTTTGGGTACCAGATGCAAATAAAAATCATCTATTTTGCAGGGCAAGAAACAGAAGCAGGTCATGTGGATTATCGACAGTGGATGCTCCAGGCACATGACTGGTGATATAGCCCTGCTATCACACTTTGTGGAGAAAGCCGGCCCAATCATAACTTTTGGAGACAACATCAAAGGTTACACTATGGGTTATGGCTATTTGGAAATTTGAAATGTTGTCATTGAAGATATTGCTCTTGTTGATGGATTGAAGCACAAACTACTCAGTGTCAGCCAGTTCAGTGACAGGGGATTCAAGGTTGATTTTGATATGATGGTTTGTGATATCTATCACAAGAAAGATGGAAGCCTCTCTTTGAAAGGAGTCAGAAAAGGAAGCTTGTTTGTTGCAGATTTAAATTCTGTCAATAAAGACAAGGCTTACTGTTTTTACAGTAAAGCATCAGTTGGTGAAAGCATGCTTTGGCACAAGAAGCTCTCACATCTCAATTTCAAGAATATGAATATTCTGATGAAGAAGGATTTAGTGAGAGGACTACCTCAACAGGAATTCTGTCAAGAAGGACTATGTGAGGATTGTCAAATGGGCAAATTGAAAAGATCTGTGCACAAATCAAAGCAAGTGAATACCAACACTGAGCCACTCAAATTAATTCACATGGATTTGTTTGGTCCAGTAAATGTTCAATCTCCTACAAGGAAGAGATATGCCCTGGTAATGGTGGATGACTACTCAAGGTACACTTGGGTAAGGTTTTTAGAGACAAAGGACGAAGTTGCTCAAGAAATCATTGATCACATAAGAGTTCTTGAAAGAACCCCCAATGCTCAAGTTTAATATCTGAGAAGTGACAATGGTACTGAGTTCAGAAATGCCACACTAGGAAACTTCTGCAAAGAAGAGGGCATTGTCCAACAATTCTCCACTGCCAGGACACCACAACAAAATGGAGTTGTAGAAAGGAAGAACAGAACTCTCATCGAAGCTGCGAGAACTATGTTGAATGATTCTAAATTACCAACATACTTCTGGGTAGAAGCTATTAATACGGCTTGTTACACACAGAATAGAACCTTGATCAACAAGACTCATAGAAACACTCCTTCCTATCTGTTAATAGGAAAAAAACCTACTGTCAAGTATTTTCATGTATTTGGAAGTAAGTGTTTCATGATGATTGACAACCATGAAAGAAAAGGAAAGTTTGATGCTAAAGCTTATGAAGGCATTTTCATGGGATATGGTTTGGAGAGGACTGCCTATAGAGTCTATGTCATTGATCACAAAGTCATTGAAGAAAGTGTGAATGTCACATTTGATGAAACCAAATTCCCAGGACTGCAAGAGGATGGTCAAATGGAGCCTCTTAGATTTGAAAATCAAGGGTATTTGGAAGAAGAAGAAATTGTTGCTGATGAACCTACTGGTATTCAGGATATTGAGTTTGAAAGAAATGCTATCAACACCAATGATGCTACTCAAACTCCAGCTCAATCTCAAACTATATCAGCTAATCATCAGAATGAGAATGATTCTGGAGACTTTGAAGAACATGAAGGAGAAAACATCAATGGTGGAGAGTCAACACCTCAAAGAGGAAATAATGAAGCAGATCAAGAAAGAAGCTTGCCCAGAACCACTAAGTGGAACAGAGATCACACTAGCAATCTAATCATTGGTGATCCCACTACTGGTATAAGGACGAGAAGAAATATTTCTGCTGACAGCATGTTTTCATGTTTTCTAATCTCAAACTGAGCCAAAGTCAATTGATGAAGCATTATTGGATTCAGATTGGGTGATAGCTATGCAAGAAGAGCTAAATCAATTTGAGAGAAACAATGTATCGAAGCTGGTCCCTAGACCCAAAGGGAAGTCAGTAGTTGACACAAAGTGGGTCTTCAGAAACAAGTTGGATGAAAGTGGAAATGTGACAAGAAACAAGGCAAGGCTAGTAGCTAAAGGTTACTTTCAATAGGAAGGAATCGATTATGATGAAACATTTGCTCCTGTTGCCAGACTTGAAGCTATTCGGATATTTTTAGCATATGCTGCACACTATAACTTCAAAGTGTTCCAAATGGATGTCAAAAGTGCCTTTATTAATGGAAAATTAGAAGAGGAAGTATATGTCGAACAGCCACATGGATTTAAGGATGCTGAGTTGTATGACTTTGTCTACAAGCTGTTCAAAGCACTTTATGGATTGAAGCAAGCCCCTCGAGCTTGGTATGAAACTCTATCTACTTTTCTTATTGAGATTCAGTTTACAAGAGGTGTAGTGGATAAGACACTGTTCTACAAGCACATGGCAAGGACATCATTCTGGTTCAAATTTATGTTGATGACATAATCTTTGGTTCTACAAATGAGAAGCTGTGTGAAAAGTTTTCATCTCTTATGAAGAGAAAGTATGAGATGAGCATGATGGGAGAACTATCATTTTTCTTAGGTCTACAAGTTCATCAAAAGGATGATGGTATCTTCATAAGCCAATCGAAATATGTCAAGGAACTTCTCAAAAAGTTCAATATGGAAGATGCATCACCTGCCAAGACACCTATCTCTATTGCAACCAAGCTGGATTTGGATCCTAAAGGAAAGAAAGTGGATTCTAGTACCTACAGAGGCATGGTGGGATCATTGCTATACTTAACTGCTAGCAGACCAGACATCATGTTTGCTACATGTCTATGTGCAAGGTTTCAAGATGATCCAAAAGAATCACACTTAGTAGCAATCAAGAGAATCTTTAGATATCTCAAAGGCACTCCAAACCTAGGCCTTTGGTATCCTAAAGATACTGGATTTGACTTGGTTGGGTATTCAGATTCAGACTATGCTGGATGCAAGATTGACAGGAATAGTACAACAGGAAGCTATCAACTTCTGGGTGGAATATTAGTGTCATGGTTTAGCAAGAAGCAGCATTCTGTATCTACTTCAACTGCAGAAGCTGAATATATCGCAGCTGGAAGTTGCTGTGCTCAAATTCTTTGGATTAAAAATCAGCTAATGGATTATGGCTTGGAGTTGTCCAATATTCCTATTTATTGTGATAATACTAGTGCCATAGCTATCTCAGACAATCCAGTTCAACACTCCAGGACAAAGTACATCGATATCAGACATCATTTCCTAAGAGAGCATGTTGAAAGGGGAACTGTGAAGCTGATTTATGTTCCAACAGAAAAGCAACTTGCAGATATTTTTACGAAGCCACTAGATGAAGCAACCTTCAACAGGTTGGTAAGTGAATTGGGAATGCTAAATCTGGTTTGTTAACTTACTAGTTGTTACATTTTCAATGTGGTTAAGATTGCAGCTCGTGACCTTAACTTTCAATGTTACTGTCATGAGAAGTTACTGTCCTATGTGCTACTTGTTTACTTGACAGCATGTTTGCTATGACTATGCTAAATTCAAATCACATGCTTGTTTTAATTTCTGTGATGAGTAGTCACGTGACATTAACTTATTTCATACGCCGGCTTAGTGATAAGTACTTGTATCATTTGATATGACTACGGGTATTTGTCAGTCCTTTTAATTTAAAAGTTAAATTACTACATTAAAAAGAGGCAGTTGGAAGCTGTAGAGTCACTTAATGTGTTATAAATAAGACCAAATCTAAACCCTTTGTTCTTACTTAACATCCTAAGAACTCTAGAGTCTAATATGAGAAAGAGGAAAGCAGAAGACATGTCATCGGCGCCAGGAGCAAGCGGAGGAGTGAAGCCAGAGCCTCCTAGTCTCAAGAAGGAGAAGATCGCGGAAAGGCTGCTGCTAGAAGCTTTTCCAAACTTAAAATAATTTTCAGTTCTTAAGAACTTCTTGTATTGTTTTAAGTTTTTATTAAATGAAATGATCGCTTTATCTTCTTAGTTTTCTTGCATGTCATTCATTATTGTCATCTCATTCTATCTATCTTCGAATGGTTGTTTGTTTACTTGTTTGTGTGAATGGATGTTTGTGAATGTGTGCTAAAACTAATAAATGTGTGCCTAAATCGATTAAAATGCTATTTGGTAATTTTCGCTTAAGCAATAAGCAAAGTCGATTAAAATTCATGACATAAATTATTTCCGCCTAAGTTGTTGTCAATAAGTGAAGATGCTGTCACGAAGTGCCTTGACAGCAAGTTTCGTAGATGACACAATTGAAAAAGTCTCTGTCATGAAATTTAAAGGAAATTGTATAAATTGCTTAATGGTGACAGTATGTTTTTGCAACGATATCACTATCAAGCAAAACCTGCTGTCATCCTCTCAAAATTACTAATGAATTTGTTACAGCGCACAGGTTACTATCAAGATTAGTGGACCGAATTAATTAGGATTTTACCTCCACGATTTATAGCCACTAAAAAGTAACTATCCACGTGACTGATTAATGGGCTAAGACACAGTTACTTTCCCTTTCTCAGTAAGACAAATGCTATTTTCATGTAAGCAACTGTCAAACACACAAACACACAACTTTCAACAAAACCTCTCTCTCTCTCTCAAAAGCAAAAATCTCTCTCTGAAGCTCAAAGCAAGAAATGGCACCCAAAAAATCCTCTTCTCAAACAAACTTTGCTGGTATTCTCACTTTTGGAGATGCTGGTGAAGGATATAAAGGACTCGTATCCTTTATCAACAAGTCATATTTGGGTCATGCTATAACATCTACACCATCCTTGAACCTGGAAAGGCTTGAAGAATTCTGGAAAACTGCCTATGTTCCAGGAGGTGCAGGTAAAGACACAATACAATGTAAAATCAAAGGAATTACCTGCATCCTCACAATCAAAGGCATCAACGAAGCTTTGGGAACTGGATTGCAAGCTAAAGAATTATACAAGGAACTTGCAAGTGATGAAACCCTAAAGAAGTTTTTCTTGAAAATTGGGTATTCTAGTCCTGTTCTTGAAGAGGGTACATCGAAATGGTACTCGACTGGTGAAATGGACAGAAAGCATTTGAGAAAAGAATGGAGCATGATTTTTGATGTCATGGTGAAGGTTTTCTCAACCAAAACCTCTGGATGAAATGGAATTCCCTCCTATATCAAGAAGCTTACTCACTCTCTTGTCTATGGATACAAAGTGGATGTAGGAAAGTTGCTTATGAGTCAACTCAAGTCAGCTCTAAGCAGGAAGGTACATGTTTATCCTCGCTTTCTTACTATGTGTTTGAATTCATTATGTGGTATTGATGATAATGCATCTCTCTCTATAGAATGCAATGTTTTGAAAAGAAATACACACACATCACTCAATTCACAAAATTCAAATGCACATATTCCACTCTATTTCACCAAGCACATGGCTGATCAAGAGCCTCATCTTGACATAGCACTACCCTCTGGGTATGTTGCCTTCTCTCTTGAGAATGAAGCTGAATTAGACCCAAATTCAGTTAACCCACATTCTACTGCATACATTCTTATCAGATCCTCTAGACAACCAAAGACCACAAAAACAACTTTGCAAGAATCCAAGAAAAGACCCTTGGAAACTGGTGTTGGTAGTTGTTCTGCGAATGTTGAGGGAGAAACTGCACATGATGCAGCAAATAAGGATGTTAGTGAAAGTGAACCCACAGTGGTTCCTCTTGAGCCTAAGAAGAAGAGAGCTAAGAGGGCCAAAGCCACTGTCAGCCACCCCCACAGTCTTACAAAAGGCTGTGGAGAGTAAAAAGGAATCAAACACATCTCAGGTGCTTCTTCTCAATAAGAAGTATCTATTGAAGCTGGCCTGTCTCCCAAGGCATTCTGTAAAGAGTCAGCACAACCTCATGTACTCACTCATGAGGAGCCTACACTTGCAAAAATGAACACAGAGATAGGGCACAGTGAGGGTCATGAAACTTCTACTCTTGATGTTCCACAAGTTAACCTTGTGGAACAGCCAAAAATCTCTTCTAAACCATCATCTTCTTTATTCTCTAATCCATCAACTGTTTCTTCTCAACAACCTAGAGAAGGGGATAGTCCAATCCCTTCAGGTTTTGATCATCCATCTCAAGTCATGGATGAGCCCCCATCAAGTGGTCCACAAGAACCCATTTCTCAAAGTGAAATGGACACCACTCACTCAAACACTGAGCTAGATTAAGATGGTACTCTGCCAGAAAATGAAACAACCAACATCTTGGTCGAACTCCAAAGACCAACTGACCTTCCGGAAGTTGTTGTCACAGCCTCAGTTGCTGTCAAAGACGCCACAAAAGTTGCTGTCAACCCAACTGTGGACAGTAACATTTTGGGTAAAGATGTTGTCGCCTCTACAAAGTTTGATCATGATACTGTATTTTGTTGAAGATGCTTCGGATGATGATCAACTTACTATCTCTGCTTTGAAGGTACAATCTAAACTTTCTACTTCTTCAACTAAAATGCATGCAAGTACTGCTCAAACCCATGCATCTAGGATGAGTGAGGGAGTGAAAAGAAAAGGAGAGATAAAAGAAAAGAGAGGTGAGCATAAAAATGAGAGGCAGCCAAACGAGCTGGCAAAAGGTGAGGGACTTGAGCATGTCCAGAGTGCATTTGAGGGAACCCCACACACAAAGGCACTAGGCCTTGAGAGTCATTATGTGAGGAGTGATGAGATCACTCAGAAAAACAATGAGTGTGTGAGAAACCCCACAGCCTCCTTGCCCAGTCTCTTCCTTTATATCCAAAAAGGCTGAGAACTGGTGGTCCTTCTAAGCAAGCTGAATCAAGGTTGAAATCCCTTGAGGGCAGATGTGCATCCATGGAAGCTAAACTTGATGCTCTGTCCACTATGGTAGCTACTTGTTTTGCTGATATTCAACAAACTCTTCACTCGTTCTCTTCCATCCTTAGTGCTGTCAACTCAACTAAGGGGGAGAAAGTGGTAGATCAGAATGAGGGTGAGGGAGAGAAAGTGGTGAATAAGGGTGAGAGAGAGAAAGTGGTAGATCAGAATAAAGCAAACCTGGTATAGAAGGAGAAACAAGGTGAAGCTGCAAGTGAGGGGGAGCCTACAAGTGAGGGGGAGCAAGTTTTGGAAGAAAAAGATGGAGATGAAAGTGAGGGGGGCAAGAGAAAGAAGAAAGAAACTTTGGTGAAGAACTGAAGGCAACAGGAGATGGTGAATTGTTTGAAGCAGAAATAGATGGTGAGGCAGTATTGTTATCCAAGGAAGTGTTGGAGAAATTAAAGGGGACTCAAAAGTCTAAAAGAACAGTATTGCCTCCACTGAAAATCAATGAGCCAAATCCTGAGAAAGTCGAAGCTCCATTCTAGAAGTTGTAGAAGGAATGTAGAGAAAAAGAAATTCGAAATGCTCTGGGTAAAGGCAAAGTGTGGCGCCCCCAAATCCGAGGTCAGAGATTTAGGTCGTCACAACACCATCCAACCATATCGTACCTGTATTAACTTTACAACTGAACAGTACATCCATCTAGACCTCAATCTTACGCACATACAAGTTAGAGCCTCAGAAACGATAATCAAAAGTAACACTAAATATTACAATTCATCTGTACAATCCAGAATCTTACGCACTTCCACTTATACCACTACACTTGAAGACAAGTCTTACGATTACAGTTGAAAACCTATCAGACTTACTCTGTAGTATTTATCAGGAACTAAATCCTCTCAGGGGTAACTCTTCTACTCCTCTTCTGCTGGTGCGGAGTTAACTGACCAAATTCTTCTCTTTCTGAAAAGTTTTTATAAAGCAAGAATGAGCTACATAATGCTCAGCAAGTTCACCATTTTGAAAAATAATAATGTGGTTTATTTCGAAAATGTTCCCAACTGTATGGGTATATATCTCAGATTTCAAAACATAATTCGACAATATATATGTCCGAGTTTGAATAAAACATTTATACTCACTAAGGAGCTTTAAGAATAACATATGAATCCGTTATAAGGTTCCAATTTCAATATATCTCAAGTTTGAAAATACATATATATAAGCATATCATTTTCGGCAAAACACTCTACGGTTATCATACTGTACAGGGAATACATTATTGCAAAACCTCTTTCCTTCCATTAGCTTAGAAGGTTTCTCATTCAAAAACATTTCATTCTTTGAAATAATTGCAAGAGTGCACTAACACGTGCCAATCTTTATAGAAAATCTTGCAGTTTTAGATACTGCACGATGTCAATATTTTTCTTATCAAAAACCACACTATCGGCAACTTGGCACTTAGGCCCAAGAAGCAGTGTTTGAGTATTTTTCCGAAGTGGAGGATGGGACTTGAAGAAAACATGAAATCTGACATGGATTGACGATGATCAGTCGCCACATCCAAGTCCAATAATCCGCGGGTCTTCTCTACTAGTAGAAGGATAGAAACTACATCCGTAACTACCCTCGGGTGAAAACTACATCCGTAATCACCCTCGATGAAAACTACATCCGTAATCATCCTTCGGCAACACCTGGGCCGGAATAATAATTGATGGACCGCCTGGCTCACGGCCGCTTACACATCCCGGGAATCGTTCGTCAACGATTCCCACACCTGCCAAAGTCCCCTTTTTCTTTTCTTTCCAAAATCATTTTGATAGAAAATTCGAGTAGTTGAAGTTCGACCTCAGTCGATCGATAATTCTTGAAAAACGTGCAAGGGAGTAAAACCTGACCGGGGGTTTTTGAAAATGTTTTGGGTTCGAAAGAGTTCGAGTTTGAAAATGCTAAAGGTATCTTGGATTAGTTTTGTCTTTAAAATAATGAACAATAATTAATAAATGATATTTTGAGATTTAATATAAACAATTAATAAAATAATTATTTAATTAAAATAAACTTTTAATCCAAGATAGATATTTTTTGAGTATTTTTAACAACGTAAAAATAATAATTACTTAAGTATACGATACTTCCCGAATGACTCTTCGGGTTTTCGCAATTTTATCACGATACCACTATATACCGCTCCCCGGTCAATAGTATATTTGGACCGCTACGGCCTCTATTGCTAGAGTCATTGTCCAAAGAAAACACTTTCATTCTAAGTTCAAGGGTGTACAAACACATATGTATATATCTCAAACTTCAACATAATCTCATAAAGCGTAAGCATATAATACGTTTGGAAACTACAAACACAACAGTAAAAATCCTTATATAAGTTTTGAAAAGTAAACTTGCATAGGTAAAATCAAGAATATAATCTTTTGAAAATAAATACTTAGGGTTGGAAAACTTGCATTGGTGAGGTTGGGGTGGTCGGGCTCGCGAAGTGGAACGAAGATCTATACATATCCAACATTCGTACGTTAGTACCTTAACAACACTACTTAATCACAAGGTTTTAAAGGATGTAAGACCAACTTAACGACTCCAATTTGTGACCACTAACCCTCCCATATGACCATGTCATCACTTTATCACATTCGTTACCCATTCGACTCGAATCCATTCCTCAAACTTGAAACACAAGTGAGTACTCTTAAAACTACGTTAAACTAACCTCCTAGGTGATTTTTCACTCGCGCACACTTCGCTTTAACATTTTTATAAAATTGAAAAATACAAATTTTACTCCAATTCTTTTTGGACAGCCTTCAAAACTGTATAATCTGACTACCCTCAAAGTTTCATAACACTAGCATAATTTTAAGGGTTCCTAACTCAGTTCACAAGTGGACAACACAGTGCAGTCCGAATTCCAGAACCACACTGCACTAATCCGGCCATAACTCAAGATCTACACATCTCCTGGGTATGAACCTTATATTTCTAGAAACTACATTCAATTATATTTCTAACCATATAAATTAGGTCCTCAGGTGACAAGATTTAGGGGTTCAAAACCCTCTCACAAGACAGTACATGCTCCCAGGATTTAACACAGCACACATCTTGTCTTAAACATTCAAGAACTCACTTTATACATCACATCTACCATCAAAATTCAAAACCACCAAGACTTGCCTTTATAGCATACATGGGGTTACATACTCTAAGTACAAGCCTTACAACCATCATAACAAGCACATAACTTCAAGATTTCATCATCTACAACTCAAATCACCAAGATTCATTCTAAAACTTATAGATCTAACAATATAAACTATAAACAAGTCATGCTAAGGGTTGAGAGAGTTTATACCTTCCTTTATGTGTGTAATAGCTTTCTAAACCTTGTATAATCCTTGTATAGCCTTGGGTAAGCTTGGATGATCAAAAGAAATGAAGAAAACAAAGTTAGTAATTCGGAGTTATTAGAACCCGACTGAAAAATCATGGAAAACGAGGCCCTTACCGAGCTTTTCTGATCGAGGCTTCTAAACGAAAGTTGTAGAGCATCTTAACAGCTTTCTAACCATATAAAGAACACGAAATTTCATTGAGTAATGAAGTCTCTAGGCCCGTTTTACTGAGCTGCTATCTTGGTTGGCAGAATGGAGTGTTCTTGGTGTTTTGTTTTGTTTTGTGTAATAATACATGTATAATAGCTTTTTAACTTGGATGCATCTTCTCCTTTAGTGTTGTCAACCTCTCATTGGTTCCCTTGGATTTCCCTTATCCATTCCATTTGCAACCAAGTCCCTAGCTTTTGTTTCTTGTACTTTAGTCCCTTTATTTGTTTTTCGTTTACACCGCTTTGATTTCTTTGTCGTTTCTTGAATAAAATTAATATGTTACAACTCATACGTTGCATTTTATTACTCCACCATGGTATAATCCTTAATCCATGATCCGTTCGCTTAATCGCTTAATCTCGTTTTAATATCTCAGCGGTTTCTAGAACGTCCATTTCACTGTCTCAGAGGTTTTCGTTATAAATTCTCAAATAAATTATAATAAAATTCCAAAATATTAACTCCTCAATTCCTCAAATTAAATATCTCATTTCTTGAATATAATAATATATAATTCACTGCCCGGTCAAATATTACACCAGAATACAAATTGGAATTTCTGAATTCCGATCGTCTTTACATACACTTATTTGCTCCGTGGATCACTAATATGACTTCGAAATATCCATACCATGTCTTGTACATAGGGTGGCGTGAAAATTTTCTTGGTCCTCAAAATCACTATTCATCCATAGATAACTATTCACGCATGACAAACACTATTCACGTATGTACTTATTCTTAATAAGAAAAGTTTTAATTCTACCGAAAATCTGGGTTCTTACAGTCTCCCCTCCTTAAAAGGATTCCGTCCCGGAATCAGTTTAGGAATCACTGGGGTTACTCCTTCTTTGTTTCACTCTTTCAACTTCCAGGTGGATTCTTCCACATCTTGATTTTCTCACAATTCCTTATTAGTTTGAAAACCTTGTTCCTTAGCACTTGTTCTTTTCTATCCATGATTTCCACGGGTTGCTCCACATAGGTCAAGTCTGGTTGTAGGTCCACTTGGTCGTATTCTATCACATGCCGATAGTCGGTGTGGTAGGGTCGTAACATAGACACATGAAACACATTATGAATTTGCTGCAAGCTTGGGGCAAGGTTAACTCGTAGGCTAACTTCCCAATACGCCTCAAAATCTCAAAAGGTCCAATAAACCTCAGACTTAGCTTTCCTTTCTTAACAAACCGCATCAATCCTTTCCAGGGGGATACATTTAGCATCACGAAGTCTCCCACCTCATACTCCTTTGATATCTCATAAAATTTGACCATTCGAAATAATGGGTTTCGTAAAAAAAAACTAATGACTTTTACATACACTCGTCTGCACCGTAGAAACGTAATATCAATTCGAAATCTTCATTTAATAATTCGTACATATCGTGATTGCAAAAATTTCTCATCCACCCATATAATTACTATTCATCCAGGTTTCGAATATTCACGAAAATTAGGGTTATTGCAGCCTCCTCTCCTTAAAAGGATTCTATCTTAAGAACCTAAGGAAAATAGTTGTGGATACAATTCCAAATTTACCCTTTCCAACTCTCAGGTTGACACTTCAACCCTTTTGTTCCCTCACCTTGGTCTCACCAACGCTTTAATGTTGTTCCTCAACGCATGCTCTCCTCGACCTGTATTCCTTATCGGTTGTTCCATGAATGAAAATTTCTATCCCACTACTTATACGTTCCTCTTCTACCTTGTTCATAGTATCTGCGTTGAGTCCTTGTATCATTGGCCCGTGAATACTTTGTGGTCGTGTTTTATAATCTGAGACAACGTCAATACGCACGGTATTCCTCATATTCCTTGGCTTGATTAGCACGTATGTGTTGCCTCCCGTTAGCCGTTACCACTTGCTATGGATATTGTATAGTCTTCGGTATACGTCGAACCAGTTCAACTACTATATCCCTCGTTCATTGACTTCTTCGTAACGCAAGAAAAGCGAAACTTCTTCTTTCGTAGTACGCTTTACAAGAGACGTCCTTACGTTCGCATGGTGATGATCGTGATAACAACATTCATTTCATGGATAAGTTTTTATTCTCGATTGCCCCGTGAAATCTAAGGCACGACACTAAATATAAATTCGATCGTTTGGATAATTCTTCTTCCATGTCCGTCAGCCACAGATCAAATTAGTACATACGCTCAATCTCTTTGTTAAATATACTTGAAAGCACCTTCAATATTCGAAGTTTAACCTTAAGTCTTTATCTGACGTAATCGCTGCAGAAGTTTTATATTGCACCACCATCTCTTCCGTATATAATTCGATAATCTTCTAAATGGAAAGTCTCTCGTAGGTAAATCACTTGGTCCAACAATTATAAATCAACTAGGACCATCTCTTGGCTCTGTCTTCGGCGACCTACTTATGAAATTCATTATAATTCTGTCCACGTTCAAGATTTTCTACAGGCAGAATTAATCCACTAGATCTCTATCATTCTGCTTTTGACATGACGCGTTTGTACTTAATAGTTTGCCAATACCATTCTTCATATCCGTTTGACAAACATTCTCTTAATTCTCTATACATCCTTGTCCTTCCCCATAATTTAGTCATTTTCCTCTAACATTATTCTTTATTGTATATACTCTATTTCCTTGGTCAATACTGACCGAATTCCAATTTCGAATAATCCCTTCTATATGTATCGGCCACCACACTGGCCTTTCCTGGGTAATAATAAATTTCTCCATTATACTCCCTGCTCCCTTTCGTCACCTTCTCTTTCTCATGCTTAGTTCTAATATGAAGATATACTTATGGCACTTGTGGAGAAAATTTCACACTTTTCTCATAAGGTTAACGTCTCAGTTTTATGCGTGAACACTATCATGACTAATCCCCGACTCACGGTTAGTATATCCTATCCCGTAACCTTTATGTTATTTAGAAGTATAGGCTATCATCCCCTTTCTACTGCATCAGCACACAACTTAAACTCTTGAAAGACGCATCATCGTGACTCTCAAAGTCCTCTTTTTATCATCAAGTATAGCTAATAACGCGGTTGTTGCTAATATCTCATTTCATTCCAAAACTTTGTTCATTAATCCATAAAGGCTTCTGACTCATTAGTCCACTCAAACGATACTACCATAATTTTATAACGTTTATATTAGTATGAAATGCCAACTTTGGCACAGTACAGAGGTCGATCTTGAGTTGGTGAAACCCGCTTTTCAACCTTATCTTTGAAAAACAACTACGCGTTTTAACTGGTCAACAATTCCTACATCTCCGGTTAGGGGTATCGATTCTCGATGATATAGGTAAGATGTCATACGCTCGTCCTCTTTCACAACTTGCGCCAATCAGCCTAAGGCCTGCATGCTGCTGCGATTCCCAATAAACTTGATTAGGTGGTAATCTCGGAGGATCATTGGGATATATCCATGCATCCATTTGCTATTAGGGGCCTTTTAAACTTTAGGTCTCTCTATGAGCATCACTCCCTTTAAGCTAAGTAAAGCTTCACATTCTTGCCATGATATTTCTTCCTTTCTTGTCCATCTCACTTCCATGTTAGTTTTCTCTAAGGATATGTCTTACATCGCAATCGATTTGCATTTCTTGGATCAGGAAAAGGCTTGGTAACTCCAGAATTCATTAATATAACATCCTGACAACGGTTGGTAGGAGCGTACTCCCAACCACCTCATCATTTCTTATAACCTTCCTCACACTAATATTAAAGGTCCTGTGGTATGCCCCGTCATGTTATTCCTACTTTAAATAATTACTTGGCATAACGCTCTAGCTACACAATTACAACATTTGGTTTTTGATCTCATATTGGTGCAACGGTTCATAATTGTACCTCCCGTTCACCCTAGAGTAATCACTTTTGAGAGGAATGGTTTCAAAATAACAAGGTCCAATAGATAATTTCAATAAGAATTCCACATTGGATGTTCCAAGAATGTTGATGGTTCCAAATACTAGGAGTCTCGATTTTCGGAGATGTAAGGATGGACAAAAAGAATACAACAAGGTTTATTCCTTCATGTCCTGATAATTTTGTAATGTGATATTATAGAGAATGTTGCACGAGGCCAATGATTGTTGGATACAAAAGTCATAAAGACGGTCTTTATACAATTCTTACATCTGGTGAATACTTTTCCTCTTGAAAAATAGAGGATCTAAAAAGTCCAATTGATAAAGGTCAACCGATCGAAAGAAATTCTACTCTATGACGATAAAAATGAAGCAGTTTATCATTCAAGTAATCTATGGTTTCAAATGAATCTTCATTATATGAATGAAAGAACAGAATATTCAAGTGACATAAAGTCTGAGACAAAGATGGGTAGAATTCAAGTTGAGTGGACGACCTCACTAGGTCTCAATCAAGTCATTCGTCAAAACTTTCATCATCATACTTTACCACATGCAAAATGCATTGCGGAATTGCTGAATGAATTAAATTGGGAGTTGGACCAGTGAAACAATAACTAGTCCTTTTCAAGAAACACTAGCAACTAGCTAGATGAAATTTGCTAGTTCGCCTGTTTGAGACATCACCACTAGCTAGGACAATTAGCTAGGTGTTCTTCACAACATTACAATTTTGACTAATTAGAACAATCAACTAGTCATTCATATTGACATATCGACTAGCCAGTTTCAATTGGCTAGAACGGAATTTCAACATCGTAGCCACTGAAGAAATTTTAGGCTACTCGGACAACGAATGGAAATAAGAAGTTATTAAGTTTGAAAAAAGAAAACTATAAAATCTGAAGAGAATGTTCTAGGTATCGGAACAATCGATAACCTCTCATCAAATATTACTTATTAGTGAAACGGTCCACCCAAGGGAGCCTCCGTACACATGCTTTATCAGATCTTATAGTAGAATGAAATTCAGAATACTAGTATCAAAATGATATCCTTACTATGATTTCAATGTACGACGCACAATCTCATTTTGAATAGAAGAAAGGATTCATGAGGAATATCTGGATGTTAGATCATCCCTGTTCTCAACAAGTTGATAAATATTTATGGGCTCGACTGAAGAGTGCAAGTATGAAAGAAGTAGTCGAATATCAATATTCGTTTAGGAATATTCATTGATTAATTAAGGAAACAATTGTTGAAAATTCCTTGGATAATTGAAAGGAAGTGTAAATAGTCCTGAGCAGAACGAAATAATTATAAACTTCAAATAGAATACTCGGGGATCAAATAAGATACTTTGGATGAGTCCCGGTTTAGAGAAAGTATATCACTGGTGGTTATTCCACAAGTTTGAAGTAGAAGGCTAGAAGGGTTACCTGATATAAACTAATCGAGGTAACATGGTTAGTGAACAGTTTAAAATGAAGTAGTGCACCAGCCGGTAGTTACCAAAATAAGTTAATAATCATTCGTGCATCTCATTATCACCATTATGAGGGTAACTCCATCTCTTCGTCTTCGTAATACAAGACACCAACTAGTGCGTCTCTCAATCATCATCTTAAAGTCATTTATCGAGTTAGGGTTTCACAAATATATCTGTCATTTTCGTGCTTTATCTTGAAGACCAAGCTTCACATCATTTCGGGGACACCTGCTAAGTCCATAAGATCCTACTTCATGCCTTTCGACATGAATCACAAGTGGCCAGTTCCCCCTGGGAATAGATCAAAGAGATCTCTCAGGGATCTCAGTGCAGTCCATAGGTTCAGTGGCGGGTGTGTGCATGTGAACATATACCAAAATATTGAGGTCTACAACACATATATACGTAGTCCCTGATAACATCTCTATCAAAGGATCCCACTCTAGACCCACTGGTCTTTTCTTTTGGTAGACTCTGAGATCACTGTATCGCTCGTTGCAACCATATTCAACTTCACTTGAGTCCCTTTGTTAATTCTACTTGTTTGTTCTCTAAGTTGAACTACCATGCTCTAGCGCCCGAATCATGCGTAGAATTATCTAGCACGCTCGTCTTATGATAACATTCTCGTATAACACATGTAAAATTTGCCATCAAGGGTAATGAAATCCACAACGGCATAGTAACCACCTTTCAGGTAAACCCGTTACTTATCGAAAATCGGATCTTATAGCCAAAGTAAAAGACTTTCATTATTCCAAGTACTAAGTACCCTTAATTATGTAGGGAAGTCTAAACTTTTTGATTCTTAAAATGCTGCCTCCTAAACTGTGGAGGACTATGGGCCACAAAATTTATGCCAGCCTAGTCATCCGATCATATTGGCAATATCGCCTCTATCTCAGCTGCTCTTGAGATTTCACTCTACTTCCTATATCATTACCTATGATAGGTCATGTACGACTCTCAAACCTCTATTCATCATTCTGAAGGTCTCTAAGGATTCTATCGACCCTAGTATAATACCTCCAGTAAACACTCCAGTCCATTCTACTCACCGGTACCTCTTCCTGTAGTCCAATAATAAGTTTACTACGATCTCTTATGTCATTCTCCTACTTAGACTTAACTCTCCACACTCTCGCTTATGAGTACTGTAACTTATCGCTCTGATACCATTTCTGTGACGCCCCCAAATCCGAGGTCAGATATTCAGGTCGTCACAACACCATCCAACCATATCGTACCTGTATTAACTTTACAACTCAACAGTACATCCATCTCGACCTCAATCTTACGCACATACAAGTTAGAGCCTCAGAAACGATAATCAAAAGTAACACTAAATATTACAATTCATCTGTACAATCCAGAATCTTACGCGCTTCCACTTATACCACTACACTTGAAGACAAGTCTTACGATTACAGTTGAAAACCTATCAGACTTACTCTGTAGTATTTATCAGGAACTAAATCCTCTCAGGCGTAACTCTTCTACTCCTCTTCTGCTGGTGCGGAGTTAACTGACTAAATTCTTCTCTTTCTGAAAAGTTTTTATAAAGCAAGAATGAGCTACATAATGCTCAGCAAGTTCACCATTTTGAAAAATAATAATGTGGTTTATTTCGAAAACGTTCCCAATTGTATGGGTATATATCTCAGATTTCAGAACATAATTCGACAATATATATGTCCGAGTTTGAATAAAACATTTATGCTCACTAAGGAGCTTTAAGAATAACATATGAATCCGTTATAAGGTTCCAATTTCAATATATCTCAAGTTTGAAAATACATATATATAAGCATATCATTTTCGGCAAAACACTCTACGGTTATCATACTATACAGGGAATACATTATTGCAAAACCTCTTTCCTTCCATTAGCTTAGAAGGTTTCTCATTCAAAAACATTTCATTCTTTGAAATAATTGCAAGAATGCACTAACACGTGCCAATCTTTATAGAAAATCTTGCAGTTCTAGATACTGCACGATGTCAATATTTTTCTTATCAAAAACCACACTATCGGCAACTTGGCACTTAGGCCCAAGAAGCAGTGTTTGAGTATTTTTCCGAAGTGGAGGATGGGACTTGAAGAAAACATGAAATCTGACATGGATTGACGATGATCAGTCGCCACATCCAAGTCCAATAATCCGCGGGTCTTCTCTACTAGTAGAAGGATAGAAACTACATCCGTAACTACCCTCGGGTGAAAACTACATCCGTAATCACCCTCGATGAAAACTACATCCGTAATCATCCTTCGGCAACACCTGGGCCGGAATAATAATTGATGGACCGCCTGGCTCACGGCCGCTTACACATCCCGGGAATCGTTCGTCAACGATTCCCACACCTGCCAGAGTCCCCTTTTTCTTTTCTTTCCAAAATAATTTTGATAGAAAATTCGAGTAGTTGAAGTTCGACCTCAGTCGATCGATAATTCTTGAAAAACGTGCAAGGGAGTAAAACCTGACCGGGGGTTTTTGAAAATGTTTTGGGTTCGAAAGAGTTCGAGTTTGAAAACGCTAAAGGTATCTTGGATTAGTTTTGTCTTAAAAATAATGAACAATAATTAATAAATGATATTTTGAGATTTAATATAAACAATTAATAAAATAATTATTTAATTAAAATAAACTTTTAATCCAAGATAGATATTTTTTGAGTATTTTTAACAACGTAAAAATAATAATTACTTAAGTATACGATACTTCCCGAATGACTCTTCGGGTTTTCGCAATTTAATCACGATACCACTATATACCGCTCCCCGGTCAATAGTATATTTGGACCGCTACGACCTCTATTGCTAGAGTCGTTGTCCGAAGAAAACACTTTCGTTCTAAGTTCAAGGGTGTACAAACACATATGTATATATCTCAAACTTCAACATAATCTCATAAAGCGTAAGCATATAATACGTTTAGAAACTACAAACACAACAGTAAAAATCCTTATATAAGTTTTGAAAAGTAAACTTGCATAGGTAAAATCAAGAATATAATCTTTTGAAAATAAATACTTAGGGTTGGAAAACTTGCCTTGGTGAGGTTGGGGTTGTCGGGCTCGCGAAGTGGAACGAAGATCTATACATATCCAACATTCGTACGTTAGTACCTTAACAACACTACTTAATCGCAAGGTTTTAAAGGATGTAAGACCAACTTAACGACTCCAATTTGTGACCACTAACCCTCCCATATGACCATGTCATCACTTTATCACATTCGTTACCCATTCGACTCGAATCCATTCCTCAAACTTGAAACACAAGTGAGTACTCTTAAAACTACGTTAAACTAACCTCCTAGGTGATTTTTCACTCGCGCACACTTCGCTTTAACATTTTTATAAAATTGAAAAATACAAATTTTACTCCAATTTATTTTGGACAGCCTTCACAACTGTATAATCTGACTACCCTCAAATTTTCATAACACTAGCATAATTTTAAGGGGTCCTAACTCAGTTCACAAGTGGACAACACAGTGTAGTCCGAATTCCAGAACCACACTGCACTAATCCGGCCATAACTCAAGATCTACACATCTCCTGGGTATGAACCTTATATTTCTAGAAACTAAATTCAATTATCTTTCTAACCATATAAATTAGGTCCTCAGGTGACAAGATTTAGGGGTTCAAAACCCTCTCACAAGACAGTACATGCTCCCAGGATTTAACACAGCACACATCTTGTCTTAAACATTCAAGAACTCACTTTATACATCACATCTACCATCAAAACCACCAAGACTTGCCTCTATAGCATACATGGGGTTACATACTCTAAGTACAAGCCTTACAACCATCATAACAAGCACATAACTTCAAGATTTCATCATCTACAACTCAAATCACCAAGATTCACTCTAAAACTTATAGATCTAACAATATAAACTATAAACAAGTCATGCTAAGGGTTGAGAGAGTTTATACCTTCCTTGATGTGTGTAATAGCTTTTTAAACCTTGTATAATCCTTGTATAGCCTTGGGTAAGCTTGGATGATCAAAAGAAATAAAGAAAACAAAGTTAGTAATTCGGAGTTATTAGAACCCGACTGAAAAATCATGGAAAACGAGGCCCTTACCGAGCTTTTCTGATCGAGGCTTCTAAACGAAAGTTGTAGAGCATCTTAACAGCTTTCTAACCATATAAAAAAAACGAAATTTCATTGAGTAATGAAGTCTCTAGGCCCGTTTAACTGAGCTGCTATCTTGGTTGGCAGAATGGAGTGTTCTTGGTGTTTTGTTTTGTTTTGTTTTGTGTAATAATACATGTATAATAGCTTTTTAACTTGGATGCATCTTCTCCTTTAGTGTTGTCAACCTCTCATTGGTTCCCTTGGATTTCCCTTATCCATTCCATTTGCAACCAAGTCCCTAGCTTTTGTTTCTTGTACTTTAGTCCCGTTATTTTTTTTTCGTTTACACCGCTTTGATTTCTTTGTCGTTTCTTGAATAAAATTAATATATTACAACTCATACGTTGCATTTTATTACTCCACCATGGTATAATCCTTAATCCATGATCCGTTCGCTTAATCGCTTAATCTCGTTTTAATATCTCAGCGGTTTCTAGAACGTCCATTTCACTGTCTCAGAGGTTTTCGTTTTAAATTCTCAAATAAATTATAATAAAATCCAAAATATTAACTCCTCAATTCCTCAAATTAAATATCTCATTTCTTGAATATAATAATATATAATTCACTGCCCGGTCAAATATTACACCAGAATACAAATTGGAATTTCTGAATTCCAATCGTCTTTACATACACTTATTTGCTCCGTGGATCACTAATATGACTTCGAAATATCCATACCATGTCTTGTACATAGGGTGGCGTGAAAATTTTCTTGGTCCTCAAAATCACTATTCATCCATAAATAACTATTCACGCATGACAAATACTATTCACGTATATACTTATTCTTAATAAGAAAAGTTTTAATTCTACCGAAAATCTTGGTTCTTACACAAAGGCAAAATGCCTGAGTATATGGACATATCTGCTGGCATATCTACTGGAACTACTTGGTCAGATGGAAGTGAATACGCCCTTGAAGATGCAGAATTGATGATGGTTGATCACATGGAGAATACTTTGAACAACAAAGATGAAGATTTCAGTAAGTTGGTGGATGAATCAATTAGTGAAGCAGGGGGAGCTTTTACAAAATTGGCATCAACACTGAAGAGCAAAGTAATAAGTATCTCTGTGAGAATCAACTTGGAAAGAAGATGGGCTGTTCAGGTTTATTTGAGAAACCGTTTGACCATATTCATCACTATGCAACTTTTACAAAGTTTTCATGCTAGAGTACTCCAAGTCCTTGGAATCCTGGTAGTCAGAAATTCAACAACCTTCAATGATAGTCTGATAGCAAAACTTAAAAGGATGGTTGAAGACAAACTCCCTGAGGTGATTCAAAATCCTTATGGTGTGTGTTTCAGAAGGATCACAAAGACGGGAGCTAGAAGGTTGGATTTCTTACCATTGGATAAAGTCTCAGGACTAAGCACTGAAATAATCATGACAGTACTGAAGAAACTTCTCAAATCCAGTATCACAAGTGAAAAGGTTAAAGCTGTCAAAGATATTCATAGGCTGTTAGCAAAAAGAGATGAGAAAATTAGCTCAATCATAAAGAAGCTGATTTCTGATGCTAATGCTAAGATGGGAGGAAGCTGCCACTATGATGATACTTTGGATGATGATGAGGATGAAATTGGAGGAAGTGGTGAACCTGGAAGATTCAGGAGTTCTAGAAAAGAAGCATATGAGAATGTTGCTACACAAACTCAGATGGATACTACCCAAGAAGAGCAAGAAACTCCCAGTACTGAAAAGAAAGATGCTGTAAAGGAAAAATGGGAGTTAGAAATTTGTGAAGCCTTGGAGGCAAGTATCTTGAGATTAGCTGTTGAATGCTTTAATGCTGAAAAAGATACTGTCAACAAGGATACTGTCACATTGGCTGAAGACACCCAAGTGAAAGATGCTGTCAAGAGCCAAACAGTCGAAGCTGTCAAAGTTGCTGTCATGAAAGATGCTGTCAAGGATCAACTTGAAGAAACTGTCAAAGTACGAAAGCTTGTCAAGAATTTCACATCTAATAGAAGGAAGACAAGAGCCCAAGCCTATCGTACAACCAAGATAAAAGGGAAGACAGTTGCAGCAACAAAGAAAAAGAAGCATAGAGCAGTTTTGACAAGAGAAGCCCATTGATAAGAGAAAAGTAAATAGTTTTGAACTATTGAAAAAGTCAATTGATGGGAGCATATCATCTGCCTCAGTGGAACTGGACCCAGTCAACAAAAAGGTACAAAAGTATGATCTTAAGGACTATGGAACTACATGTATAACTGTAGAACCAGACTTCACTATGGAGATAGTCTCAAATGTGGTAAGCATGCGTGATCTCTCATGCAATAAGGTAAAGGTAAGGAGAAGAATTGATTTCTTCGTTTTGGAAAGGATGATCACTCTCATGGAAACAAACCAAGATGTTTCCAGCAGTATCTTAGAGCATGTCAAACAATACTATGCTCAAAGATATGCTGAATTCTATGAGAAGTATGGTGACTGGAGAGCACATGATGATGCAGACCTTGAAGTTAGTTCTGATGGGGAACCAATGCCTGATGTGAACCTGGTAGCAGCACATCATCCTTTTACAAAGGCTGGCATGGCTGAATATGAAGCAGAACAAGCTTATCAGGCTGCTAAAGCTAAATCATCCCAATCCACCAAACCTACCAAACCTGCCACATCTGCCAAACAAAGTGTTGAAGACCTAGAAGCTCAACTGAAGGAAAGTTACAAGAAACTCAACAAGCTATTCAGTGAGGAAGCAGGTTATCAGCCCTGTGTATTGGATAATCCTTTGAGAATCAAGGATGAGAAGCAAGAAATCTATGTTGATAGCTTTCACAAGCTGAGGACCAGTATACTGAAGGATCTCTACCGGAAAGTTGTTGGATCTATTCATAAGCTCTAAATGCTAGTTGCTTGGGAGCTAGAGGTAATATTTGATCAAAGGAGAGATGAAGATCCAAAACTAGACAAAAAAAAGGAGAGAATCCTTAAATGTTTTTCCTGGAAGGAGGTTCAAATTCATCCAAGGAATTCTGAAGTTCAGAACATACACGTATGATTTTGAAACTTGGTTTGATGTAAAAGATGCTGAAGTATTTACTTCTCGAGTGATACAAGGGTACATTGAAGACATTGAAGATGATGCCAGATCACCAGAAGAAAAAGCTTTAGTTGAGGACCTCAGAAAAGCAAGAAATGAAGCTCTCAGAAGAGAGGGAAAAATCTGAACAATTGGAGTTTGCCAAAATCAAGCTAAGTTAAACTCTGATTTGCTCATTCAATAGGAGCAATTGATTTGCAGTAAATTCATAAGCTTCATGTTCTAGATTTTTCTTTAACATTTATCAGTTATAGTGTTTCAGCTATTCTGATCTATGTTAGTTAAGTTGTCATCACGTTTTGATTGTAAATTTATTGTTATTGTCCATAAAAACAAATTGGGGGAGATTGTTGGGATTTATGGGTGATAGCATAGAGACAACTTAACTATATTTCCATATACTTAGTTTTTACTAAGTTGAACATACTGTCACAGCCAGAGTATGTCTTCGTATTCGAATAATTGCTGTCATGTAATAAATGTATGATTTAGGAGAAGTTCATATGTTTGTTCAAGCCTCAAGGAATGCATCCTGAAGACAGCAAGAATAAAAGTTACTGTCATGTCCCTGACAGTAATGTTACAAGAAGACAAATGTTGCAAAGTCACGACAAAGCTACATTTGACAGCAACATTGGCCGAAGCAAGAGACAGTAACATTCTCACACTTGACAGCAAGTCTGGAGCTCCGACAGTGTTCGCACTTATTCACGCAAGAGAACGTGGTCAACAAGTAATACAGAGTAAATAAGATTCGTTCCCACAGAGACTCAAATTGTTCGTTATGTTCACTTATGCACCAGCTAATGATTTACACTCACTGCTAAGACAATCACAATTTTGGGTTGATTTAACTAATGATTGATTACCAACTAAGCCAATTACGAGAAAATAACTTAACTTAAACCTTATAATAAACAAACATGGGATTTCAACTTCAATTACTACTTCATCTAGAATCTTATGCCCTTTAGCCTAGCATGTGACCGAGTTGATTACTGATTAGATGCACTAAACTGATACATACCAACTTTCGTTGTGCATATACCATCCTACTGATCATCCACAATTGATAGAAGTCAAATAGTCACCAAATATGTGTAGTCCCTATATGTCTATAGCAATTGAACACATACCGGTTGAGAATCAAGCACCCATTAAACCACATAGTCGATGCAAGACGGTTAGAATTACATCACAAATTAATACATGTTCTTCACATGCAAAAACCTATGCTAGCATGAATTGTTCTAAACCCTAGATCCACTTTCGCATTCACTAGGATTAAACAAGCAATTACAAGTGTTCGCGACGCACTTATAACGAATAAGCATAAACATACTAGGCAATCAATACATACAATCACTCACCAAGGCATAAAAACACTCAATAACTAGAATCCATAGCAAAATCCATTAAAACCCCATGATAACGAATTAGCCCATAATTGACCTAATTGTCATCATGGGTTCTATGGAAAACATAATTCTAAAATCAACAAGTAAAAATAAAGAAGAAGAATAAAGTTTAGAATTGAACTCCCACAATAGAAGAATACAAAGGTTTCAAGAATAATCCTTGCTTGTCACTAGCTTGGAAGAATTCCTTCTCCTCCTCTCTCCTCTGTATAAAACTAGGTTATAATATGAACGTATGTATCTGTTTTATTACAAGGGTAGAACGTTTATACATAAAAAACGTTTCTCCCTCTTGCCTAATAAAAATATTTAATATTCTATTACAATTAGAATTTAATTAAGGTGCTAAAACCTGCCCGGAATATAATTAGAACTCGAAAAGGGCAAAACAGGAATTTCCCAGCCATGCTTCACAAAGTCTGCCTGCGCGAATTAACTCAGTACTTTACTTGCACGTGATTCCTATCCCAGGTTGTAGAAAATCTCTCAAGCTTCGCGTGGGCAGTAAGATCGCTAAAAACGGACTTACAGAACTCCAGATATGGCCAAAACAGTATAAGCTGCGCAGCCTTCCCAGAAAATCCGAATTTTAATCATTTAATTCCCAAAAAATTGTAGAAGCATCCACCTTAATCAACATTCTCGTAAACCTGCACAACTAAGCAAAACACATCAAAACTACAAGAAACTTGAGTCCAAGACAATCAATTTAAGCCGATTTAGAATGTTCCAAGTGGATATAAATCCACTTATCACACCCCCAAACTTAAACCGATGCTTGTCCTCAAGCATTAACAATTACAACTAACTAACTAGTACCACTTCCGTAGGTGATCACGGTTGCATTTGGCATATGCAACAAGCCCTTTAAACCCCTAGGCAGCCCTAGTGGACGAGTAAGGTCTCGTGAGGGCCTATAGCGAATGTACCCACAAAATCCATTTAACCTAATGCAATGCAATGCATGAATGCAACTATTATGAAAAAAATGCAAGATCCCCTTCAAACTCACCCAAACCAACTAACAAGCAAATATCTCAAAGAATGTAACAAATCCAAGCAGAGCTCGACTAAATCCCCGTATACTAACAAATACATGAACAGAAACGTGCGTGTGTGCGATGCTCATCAGAAATACCCCCAGAACTAGGTCAAAAATGATACATGCTTTCCGTCAAGACAATCACAGGTTTATAACTAGAATAGACTGTAGACACTCCATAGCCTAGGAACACCTCCACCCTTATCCAAGGTAGACAGAAACTCATGCTTTATTACTATACTACGACACTACATATACAATACGCATGCTTATTTAACCGTGCAATGAATGAGACCCCAAAAGGCTTATACAATAATACCCATGTAGCGAGTGTTAGGTCAGCAGGATCCCAGACTATAAAGCCTTAGGTCACTAGGACTAAGTCCCCTCAGACTTAATTACTCGAGTATTAAAGAGCTCACTCTGGTTAATTATGCATTAACAAACAATACTAGACTCTTTTTTTTCCTTTTTTTTTCTTTTTTTTGTTTTTTTTTGTTTTTTTTTTTTAAGGTTTTAATCTGGAATGAGCCTTTCTCATTTCCAACCCTAGACTACTCACATAAATATGAGCTGGCTACTAGCCATTTGACACCTAGCCATTATTGACAAATATTAACAACTAGCATGAAATTCCTGTTTTCCCCCAAACTTAGACTTTAATGTTCCTACGCTATAAAGGGAATAACGAAAATTCTAAATATAAACAAGTGATTAAATCTCAAAACATCCCACAGGCATGACCCTAACCTAGCCCAACAGCACCCCAATGAGACTGTGTAATAAATTTTGTTCCCGTAACATGCAAGTCAATTTCATAGAAACTATAAATCAGCCCTCTACTCATCATCATCACACCCAAATCAACATCCCCCTATCAATCAGAATCAGCTCGTCCTAAGGGATCATGAAATATGCATGCCATGAAAATGCAACTAAATGAAAAACTCACATGGTATACGAAAATAAAACAAAATGTCCTATATGAAACAAACGTAGATAATACAAACATAACAATCATGCATGAACTATCACTACTATGCAAACATGATATCCTATATGAACACAAAATACAACAATATATATACAACTACTAATCCCTCATACCACCCCCAAACTTAACATATTCAATGCCCTCATTGAATGGAAAGTAATACAAGGGATAGCAGAAAACATACCTACTCGTCCTCCTCTTCGGAGGAATCATAATCTGGCGGTGGATACTGCGTACGAGCTCCATAGACTGGCCACCTCGCCTGAATACCTGCATCTGTCAAAGCTGTAGCCATATCTTGAGCATACTCCCTGTTACAAGCATGTATAGCATCCATCCGCCTATACAAACGCCTAAAGTGGTCCTCCAAAACTCTCGGTACTTCCAAACCCTGTGGCTGAGCGCCCGCTCCATTACCACTAGCATCAACATCATCAACAATATAACCAAGTCCCCTCGGATCTGGAACCCCACCTTGCCAGTCAGGCATTCGATCAATAGACACATCAGTAATGGAAGGCAAAGGTGACTGCAACTCCTCATCCGCACCCCAGATAACACCACTTTCCTTACATAAACCAGCTATAACAGAAGCATGGGGCATCGATGATAGCGTATGAGACTTTAAAAACCGTATAATATTCTGATGAACAATATAGGCTACATCAATGTACTTCCCCTTTAGCATGCCCCACAAAAGAATCAATCTATCAACTGTGACCTCACCTATATGAGAAGTAGGCATAATATTCGCACAAAGGAATGCATACCATGCACGTGCAAATTTATTCATAGCAGAAGACAGAAAATTAACTGGCGCATTGGTTCCCACTTTATACTTCCAAACCGTACCAGGAACACATAATTCACGAACAATTGCCTCCAAATCCACATCCTTACTAGTCTTCCTTGCCCAATCTTCATCCCCCACAAGCTTTGGTGGTTGTCCCAAAATTTTACGAATAGCATCAACACTATACTCCACCTGTTTACCTCGAACCACACACACCTCATCCGGCTCACCCTTAGCATTAGCATAAAACTCCCTAACAACATTCACCGGAACTGGAGCAGGTGCCTTACAAATCTCTCCCCAACGTAACTTACTAATCACATCAACCAACCCATAATGACGAGTTGGTAAAAACCCCCTTTCTTTCGCCACCGACTTAGTCAACAACCTATTATACTCAACCTCCGCATCCGGAGAAGAAAATCTCTCCACCCTAATAGCACCACCCCTCATTCGCTTAGGCGCCATAATAATCAAAACCCCACTCAACAATAGCACCACCAAAAAACCCCAAGCAAAATCCCACCAAAAACCACCAAACCAAATCACACCACAAATACCCACGTAACAAGAATAATACAAAAACCCCAATTTACAAGAACACAAATTCGTAGTAAAATAAAATAGAGAAAAGAATTCCCACTACGAATCAAAGAGGTGAACTTGTACTAATTTTCCCCCAAACTTGAATTTTTAAGAGATGTAGAGGAGAAAGATAATGAATCGGGTGTGTATGTATGGGTATATATAGGCCATGGAGTGATAGGATGAATATAAGAATTTTAATGTGAAAAGGAAAAAATTTGGGTGGAATTTGGAATTTGATATAGGATAGAAAAAATATTTAGTGGATGAAAGGAAAAGATTTAGAAAAGAAATAGGAATTGGAATTTTTTTAGGAGAGATGAGGGGTTTTTGGAATTAAAATAGGAAAAGATTTAGGGAGGAGATGGGGTTATAAAAAGAAATTGGGGAGAAAGAATTTATTTATAATATACATAACATACAACTCACGGCTGAACAACACAAATCTGTGAGAAATTTTTTTTTTTTTTTTCTGTTACACGCGCAAACTGCCGCGTGGGGGGGCAAACAGCTCCAATTCCAGACACGCCATTGCAGATTGCGCCTCCGGGCCGCAATTTGCTTTCCTTACAGAAACGCAACCGCAGGTTGCGTTACAGCCCCGCAACCTGCCTCCTTAGCAGTAACGCAGACGCTAGTTGCGTTACTGACCTGCAATTTGCCCAGAAATTTGTTTTTTCTGATTTTTTTTTTTTTTTTTTTTTTTTTTTTTTTTTTACAACACTCCAATTTTTTTCTCTTTTTTTTTTTTTTTTTCTTCAAAGAATACACCAAACGCGTGGGTTGCCTCCCACGAAGCGCTTCTTTAACGTCAATAGCTTGACGTGACTTCCATGATTTACTCAATAATTGCAAGAACCGCGGTTTCAGCCCCACGATTCGATACCTCACCAAAGTACGGTTTCAATCTCTGACCATTAACTTTGAACGACTGATCAGGTGATTTCTCAAAAATCTCAACCGCTCCATGCGGAAACACGGTTTTTACAACAAAGGGTCCTGACCATCTCGATTTTAGCTTTCCTGGAAATAGACGAAGGCGAGAATTAAATAATAACACAGGTTGTCCAGGAACAAATACCTTGTTAACTAAACGCCGATCATGCCATCTCTTCACTTTTTCTTTGTAGAGTTTATTGTTCTCATAAGCTTGCAAGCGAAACTCGTCCATCTCATGAAGTTGCACCATTCTCTTCTCACCCGCGGCTGTAAGATCGAAATTTAGCTTTTTCAAAGCCCAATAAGCCTTGTGCTCCAATTCCGCCGGCAAATGACAAGCTTTCCCGAAGACAAGCTGATATGGTGACATTCCCAAAGGTGTTTTATATGCCGTTCGATAAGCCCAGACGGCTTCATCGAGTTTCAAAGACCAATCCTTTCTTGAAGGACTCACCACCTTTTCTAGAATACGCTTGATTTCCCGATTAGACACTTCAGCTTGGCCATTGGTCTGAGGATGATATGCTGTAGCTACCCGATGATTGATATTGTATCTGGCCATAAGATTAGTGAACTTGCGATTGCAAAAATGAGTGCCTTCATCACTGATAATGACTCGAGGAGTACCAAATCTGGTGAAGATGTTCTTCTGAAGGAAATTAAGCACGACTTGGGCATCATTTGTCGGAAGTGCTTTGACCTCAACCCATTTAGAGACGTAATCAACTGCTAGCAAGATATATTGATTGTTGCACGAAGAGATAAAGGGTCCCATGAAGTCAATTCCCCAAACATCGAAAATTTCCACTTCCAACATTACATTAAGGGGCATCTCATCCCTCCTCGATATGTTACCAACACGCTGACAACGATCACACCTTAAGACGTACTGATGAGCATCCTTAAAAAGAGAAGGCCAATAGAACCCTGCTTGAAGAATACGAGTAGCAGTCTTTTCACCTCCATAGTGGCCACCATATGTCGTGGCATGATAATCCCTCAGAATAGCCTCTGTTTCACTATACGGCACACATCTTCTAAGAATCTGATCAGCTCCCTGTTTAAATAGATATGGTTCGTCCCAACGATACCATTTAACTTCATGCAAGAACTTCTTCCTTTGTGCATAAGAAAATTCAGATGGAATGACTTGACTAACCAGAAAGTTCACAATGTCTGCGTACCATGGCTCCTCTTCTTGCACCCTAAACAATTGCTCGTCCGGGAAGAATTCATTAATGATGGCACTGTCTCGAGAAGATTTACCCAAGTCCTCCAGACGAGAAAGATGGTCAGCTACTTGATTCTCTGTCCCCTTCCTGTCCTTAATCTCCACATCAAATTCTTGTAACAGAAGTACCCAACAAATTAAACGAGGTTTGGAGTCCTTTTTAGAGAGCAGATATCTAATAGCCGCGTGATCCGTGTACACCATTACCTTTGTACCTATCAAGTAAGAACGAAATTTTTCAAAACCATAGACTATGGCCAACAGCTCCTTTTCAGTGGTAGTGTAGTTCAACTGAGCATCATTAAGAGTCTTGCTTGCATAATAGATCACATGAAACACTTTGTCTTTCTTTTGACCGAGAACAGCCCCCACTGCATAATCGCTAGCATCGCACATCATAGCGAAAGGTTCACTCCAATCGGGAGCAATAATCACTGGTGCTGAAACCAATTTCTTTTTCAGAGTCTCGAAAGCGGTCAAACATTCTTCATCAAATTTAAAAGGAACATCCTTTTCCAAGAGCTTACACAACGGTTTGGAGATTTTTGAGAAGTCTTTGATAAAACGCCTGTAGAAACCTGCATGACCAAGGAAACTACGAATCCCTCTCACTGAAATAGGTGGTGGAAGATTTTCAATTGTCTCTATTTTTGCCCTGTCCACCTCTAGACCTCTCCGTGACACCTTGTGCCCAAGAATAGTTCCCTCCTGAACCATGAAGTGGCATTTCTCCCAGTTAAGCACTAGATTAGTCTCCACACATCTTTTCAGAACCGCACCCAGATTATTCAAACATTCATCGAAAGAGAGACCGATTACAGAAAAGTCATCCATGAAAACTTCTACAGTCTTGCCAATCATGTCTGAAAAGATAGCCATCATACACCTCTGAAAAGTAGCAGGTGCACCACACAAACCAAAAGAAACTCGCCGAAAAGCAAATGTACCAAATGGACATGTGAAAGTCGTCTTCTCCTGATCTTCAGGGGCAATACAGATTTGATTATACCCAGAATATCCATCCAATAGGCAATAGTACTCCTGACCTGCAAGTCTGTCCAGCATCTGATCAATAAAGGGCAAAGGAAAATGATCCTTCCTAGTAGCCTTGTTCAATTTCCGGTAGTCCATACAGATTCTCCAACCAGTGACTGTGCGAGTAGAGATAAGTTCATTCTTCTCATTGGTGATTACCGTCATGCCACCCTTCTTCGGCACACATTGAACTGGGCTTACCCATGAACTATCAGAAATGGGATAGATGATCCCTGCATCCAGCCATTTGATGATTTCTTTCTTCACAACTTCTTTCATGATTGGATTTAGACGTCTCTGATTTTCCACTGTTGGTTTACTCCCTTCTTCTAAAGGAATTTTATGTTGACAGTAAGCTGGACTAATTCCCTTGATGTCTGCTATGGTCCATCCAATAGCTGATTTGAATTCTCTAAGAACTCTCAAGAGCTTGTCTTCCTCAGAATCTGACAAGTTAGCAGCAATAATCACAGGTAAAGTAGATGACTCACCAAGAGAAGCATACCTTAAGTGATCAGGTAATGGTTTGAGCTCTAGAGTTGGAGCTTCTTCAATGGATGGTTTCAACCGCTGATGTGACCCCTTCAATTCAGATAGACCTAACGATTCCACTGGTCTCTCGAATTTCCTTTGCCATGGAGTAGCATCAAGAAGTAGCAGTTGCTCATCTATCTAATCTTCTTCCAATAAAGAATCACTAATCAGTGCTTTTTCCAATGTGTCATTCAAGAGCAGATGCTCAATTTTTGATTGCACTGCTGACTCCACCAAATCTATCTTCAAACATTGCTCTTCTTCAGTTGGAAACTTCATAGCCTTGAGAACATTGAAGGTGACATTTTGGTCATGCACCCTCATCGTAAGTTCCCCTTTTTGCACGTCGATCAAGGTTTGCCCCGTGGCCAAGAATGGTCTCCCAAGAATGATAGGGATTTTCTTGTCTTCTTCAAAATCAAGTATGACGAAATCCGCTGGAAAGATGAGTTTGTCCACTTTTACCAGAACATCTTCTACAATTCCTCGAGGGTAAGTAACTGAGCGATCAGCTAACTGGAGTGACATGTTGGTAGGCTTAGGCTCCGGAAGACCAAGTTGCAAGAAAACCGAATAGGGCATGAGGTTGATGCTTGCCCCTAAATCACACAAACACTTGTCAAACGACAAATTTCCAATGATGCACGGTATGGTAAAACTCCCCGGATCCTTCAGCTTAGGTGGCAACTTTTGTTGCAAGACAGCACTGCACTCCTCCGTCAAAGCGACGGTCTCTAACTCCTCGAGCTTCAATTTCCTCGAAAGTATGCCCTTCATGAACTTGGCATAACTTGGCATTTGTTCAAGCGCTTCAGCAAATGGTAGATTTATGTGCAACTTTTTGAACACTTCCAAGAACTTTGCAAATTGCTTATCAAACTTCTGCTTCTGAAGCCTTTTAGGGAATGGCGGAGGCGGATAAACTTCTTTGCTAGCTTCCGTAATTTTTGAACCTGTTTTCCCATCTGACTTCTCCTTTTCTTCCTCACCTGATGCCTTCTGAATGACCGGGAGATCTGAATTAGAAGACCGGATAGACCCCTCAGACGCGCCCGCGTCCACATCACTGTTCACAGCATTTTCAAGTTCTTCATTTAACTGCTGGTTGACTCCCAGATCACCTGTAACCTTTCCAGAACGTAACGTAACAGCATGAATCTGTTCCTTGACCTCCTTTTTACCCGGATTAGCTTCCGTGTCACTAGGTAATTGCCCTTGAGGTCTGTTCAAAAGAGCATTGGCCAGTTGGCCCATTTGAGTTTCAAGAGTTTTGAGAGATGCTGCTTGACTCTTGTACATCATTCGCAATTCTTCCATTTCTGACTTCTCATTAGATTGCACATGACTTCCAGGTTGCTGTTGATGAAATCCAGGTGGATTGTATGGTGGCCTTTGGGCATAGGGTTGTTGATAACCCGAATTGTTGAACTGCCTTGAACTATACTGCTGACTCTGAGATGGTTGTTGCACAACATTCTGATTGTTGCTCCAACTGAAGTTAGGATGATTCCTATTGTTGGGATGATATGTATTGGGAGCAGGTTGTGACGGCCTCTGATAATTGCTGACAAACTGTGCCGACTCACTAGAAATTGCACATTGATTAGTGTCATGAGCCCCCGCACACAATTCACAGACCATGGCGACTTGTTGAACCCCCACCTTAGCCAATGAGTCCACTTTCATGGTTAGAGCCTGTAGCTGAGCTGCTATAGCTGTTGTGGCATCCATTTCAAGTACACCTGCTACCTTACCTTGTGGAATACGCTGTGTCGGATTCTGATACTCATTTGCAGCCATCATTTCAATCAAGTCATAGGCCTCTTCATAGCTTTTGGCCCACAGAGCTCCTCCAGATGCTGCATCAAGCATTGCTCGAGAATGACTTAAACCATTGTAGAAGCTATTGATGACCATCCAATTTGGCATCCCATGATGGGGACATTTCCGGAGCATCTCCTTGTACCTTTCCCAAGCTTCACACAGTGATTCACCAGAATGCTGACTAAATTGTGTAAGAGCATTCCTCATGGCAGTAGTCTTTGCCATAGGAAAGAATTTAGTCAAGAACTTTTGTGCCAGATCTTCCCATGTAGTGATGGAACCTGCTGGAAGTGAATGCAACCAGCTTTTTGCTTTGTCTCTCAAAGAGAAGGGAAACAACCTTAGCTTGATAGCGTCCTCAGAAACTCCGTTGGTTTT
Organism: Kitagawia praeruptora; assembly: GCA_037693485.1. Lineage (NCBI taxonomy): Eukaryota > Viridiplantae > Streptophyta > Magnoliopsida > Apiales > Apiaceae > Kitagawia > Kitagawia praeruptora. The sequence goes on along the minus strand of CM075344.1, from coordinate 153,549,493 downwards.
GAACGTGTCACAGATCTCAATGAAGTCCCTGATATGCATGTTGGGATCCTCAACAGATGAACCCCCAAACTGGACTGAGTTCTGGACCATTTGGATTGTGCCCGGCTTGATCTCGAAATTATTTGCAGCAATAGCCGGCCGCACAATACTCGACTGAATATCATTAATCTTGGGCTGAGAATAATCCTTCAGCGCCTTGTTATCTGCCATTTCTCCAGTAACTTCCAACTCTTCTTCAATTTCCTCCACTAATTCCTCTTCGTGCTTCCTTTCTTCCAGATTTTCTTTACGAGCCTGAGATCGAGTAAGCATACACGCTCAAGATAGTACCTGAGAAACCACAAAGTAAATGAGTGAGAAAACGTCTGAGTCAGTGAATTTAATCCAAATTGATGACAAGATCATAAACTAAACAAACAATGAACCGAGTCCCCGGCAGCGGCGCCAAAAACTTGTTCGCACTTATTCACGCAAGAGAACGTGGTCAACAAGTAATACAGAGTAAATAAGATTCGTTCCCACAGAGACTCAAATTGTTCGTTATGTTCACTTATGCACCAGCTAATGATTTACACTCACTGCTAAGACAATCACAATTTTGGGTTGATTTAACTAATGATTGATTACCAACTAAGCCAATTACGAGAAAATAACTTAACTTAAACCTTATAATAAACAAACATGGGATTTCAACTTCAATTACTACTTCATCTAGAATCTTATGCCCTTTAGCCTAGCATGTGACCGAGTTGATTACTGATTAGATGCACTAAACTGATACATACCAACTTTCGTTGTGCATATACCATCCTACTGATCATCCACAATTGATAGAAGTCAAATAGTCACCAAATATGTGTAGTCCCTATATGTCTATAGCAATTGAACACATACCGGTTGAGAATCAAGCACCCATTAAACCACATAGTCGATGCAAGACGGTTAGAATTACATCACAAATTAATACATGTTCTTCACATGCAAAAACCTATGCTAGCATGAATTGTTCTAAACCCTAGATCCACTTTCGCATTCACTAGGATTAAACAAGCAATTACAAGTGTTCGCGACGCACTTATAACGAATAAGCATAAACATACTAGGCAATCAATACATACAATCACTCACCAAGGCATAAAAACACTCAATAACTAGAATCCATAGCAAAATCCATTAAAACCCCATGATAACGAATTAGCCCATAATTGACCTAATTGTCATCATGGGTTCTATGGAAAACATAATTCTAAAATCAACAAGTAAAAATAAAGAAGAAGAATAAAGTTTAGAATTGAACTCCCACAATAGAAGAATACAAAGGTTTCAAGAATAATCCTTGCTTGTCACTAGCTTGGAAGAATTCCTTCTCCTCCTCTCTCCTCTGTATAAAACTAGGTTATAATATGAACGTATGTATCTGTTTTATTACAAGGGTAGAACGTTTATACATAAAAAACGTTTCTCCCTCTTGCCTAATAAAAATATTTAATATTCTATTACAATTAGAATTTAATTAAGGTGCTAAAACCTGCCCGGAATATAATTAGAACTCGAAAAGGGCAAAACAGGAATTTCCCAGCCATGCTTCACAAAGTCTGCCTGCGCGAATTAACTCAGTACTTTACTTGCACGTGATTCCTATCCCAGGTTGTAGAAAATCTCTCAAGCTTCGCGTGGGCAGTAAGATCGCTAAAAACGGACTTACAGAACTCCAGATATGGCCAAAACAGTATAAGCTGCGCAGCCTTCCCAGAAAATCCGAATTTTAATCATTTAATTCCCAAAAAATTGTAGAAGCATCCACCTTAATCAACATTCTCGTAAACCTGCACAACTAAGCAAAACACATCAAAACTACAAGAAACTTGAGTCCAAGACAATCAATTTAAGCCGATTTAGAATGTTCCAAGTGGATATAAATCCACTTATCAGACAGCAACATTGGTGGGAGCTAGTACTGTCAACCTCTGAATATTCCTTTGATAACAGACTATGCGATTAAGGTTACTGTCACCTTGAATTATTTGAATTGGGTATTTTCTCAGTCAAAGCCCGTGACAGGTTACATGTTCAAGAAACAGATTTGCTGCAACACACTATCGTTTGAAGCAGACCTGCAAGACTACGACAAAAGCTTAAGAGATTCACAAGGCAAGGCTGGTCAATTCGAGGAGCATGTGACATCCACATCTACTAGAATTGTATTAGCTAGAAATAGAAAGAATCTAGCTTTACTTATAAGGTTTATCCTGTCTGTATAGCAATTAGGGAAAGTCACATGGATGTGCAAATTGTAATGAGCTGCCACTTGAAAACGACGGCAGCTCAACACCCCATGCGATAGGGACAATAGAGTATCTTAGTCTACTTAGATACATCTTAGATTCTTTTCTATTCATGTACGCACACGAAGCAATCTGTATCTCTTGAGATATCGAAGCTGGAGAAACTCTCTCCAGATTGTAGCAACACTTTACACAAAATAAATAAAATATTTATTTTGTGAGAAATCTTGTTTCACTTATTGCTTGCATACATCTACTGATAATCTATAATCTTTATTTTCGTTGTTGATTTAAAGATTCGATTTTATCAGTATTGCATTCAACCCCCCTTCTGCAATACTCCGGGACCAACATATGTTCTAGGTGAAAAAGGTAATTGATTAGTTTATAGTAATTATAATTTAATTACGTTATTTTACTAAATACAATCGCTCGTAATGTTTTTAGAAAAGGAGAAATTAATATTGTCTTTGATATTTCTATTAAAAGAGGGATTTTAGTTAGAAAGTATAGAAAAGATGATACATTTTAGCTGAAAAAGGTAATCGGTTAATTAATAATATTATAATATTAGTAGTTTATTTTATTAAATAGAACCGCCCGTGATATAATTGGAAAAAGAGAGATTTTAGTTAGAGAAAATAGAAAGATAACGTGAAGATGACATGATTTATGTGAAAAAAGTAATTGATTGGTTTATAGTAATTATAATTTAATAATGTTATTTTACTAAATAAAATTGTTCATATATAGTTTTTAGAAAATGAGAAATTAATGTTGCCCGTTATATTTATAGAAAAAAGGGAATTTAATTAGAAAAAATAGAAAAGATGATATGTTTTAGCTGAAAAGGTAATCGATTAATTATTATTATTATTATATTATTATTTTATTTTTATGAAATAGAAATGCCCGTGATATAATAGGAAAAAAGGAGGTTTTCGTAGAAGAAAGGAAAAAAGTTAACGTGTATTGGCTGAAAAAGGTAACCGTCCATGATATAATTGAAAAAAAAGAGACTTAAGTTAGAGAAAAGAGAAAATGTAACCTGTTTTGACTGCAAAAGGTAATTGATTAGTTAATAGTAATTATAATATAATTATGTTATTTTATTAAACAAAATTGCTCGTAGTGTTTTTAAAAAGGAGAAATTTTAGTTAGATAAAATGTAAAAGATACTCTATTTTACCTGAAAAAGAAAATTATTTAGTTATTGAAAAATAGAAAAGGTAATATGTTTAACTTGAAAAAGGAAATTGATTAATAAAGGTGAAATATTAATTAGATAAAATATGAAAGATATTGTATTTTACCTGTAAAAGTAAATTATTTAGTTCTTGAAAAATAGAAAAGATAATATGTGTAATCTAAAAAAGGAAATTGATTACTTAGTAGATCTGTAATTGAGTAAGGGTAAATAAGTAAAATCAACAGGTACCGTACCGACCGACCGACCAAACTTTTAATGTTTCGGCTTTTATATAATAGTATAGATATGATCTCGTTTGACAAATTTTAACTCGGACTTATAAGTTAATTATTTTAGAAAAAAATTTGTATTTATATACTTTTTTTAGAAAAAAAATGTATATGTGGAGTTTAATATTCGTTATTTTGCAAAAATAATTTACTTATTTCAAAAAAACATACATATTTATATATTAATTTTTTTAAAAATAAATAACTTATTTTTGAAAAATAAAATTTCTCAAATGGACCGATAAATACTTTCTTTGATGAAGTGTGTACAGAAAGTAGGCTTTATAGTTGGAGTTGGTGATTTCAAACTCTCCAACCCTAGCTACCAATATTCATGACTTGTTTCTATTCTGACGGATGAGCATGCAAAAATAAAGATAACCTATTAATGAAAACCATGCATGTATGTTTTATTTTCATAGTTTTTTAAAGAGTTAAATAATGATAAATTAGATAATTTAAATTAATAAGTGAAATTTTTGATTTCATAACTACATTGATTTCATTCCTAGATTCAAATTTTCGAATATTATTGAAATGCAATATTTTATAATTCATTAAATTACATAATTAACACAAAATTTTAAAATCAACTAAAATAAAACCTAGAAAGCAGGGATTCTTCACTTACCAGCCACACTGCACACCCGATTCTTGGGGATTCTTGGGGATTCTTCCCTCACTCACAATTGAGAGAAGATAATATAAATACTTAAATACTTGATTGATTAACTACATTAAAATGCATTAGTTATGTTATTAACTAATCATGATATGTAATATTAAGGATGAAGAACTTAATTAATTGACCATTTAGTTCAATTTGAATGAAACTCTTGAAATACATACATAAAACGTATTTTTAATGGGTTAATATTTGTCGAATCCCCCCTCCCCCCGCACCCGAATCCCCATATTTTTAGGTTAGCCGAATTTCCGTATCCCCGCACTACGCATCCCGTACCCACACCCGCACTCACACTCGCACTCATGCTTCTTAGAATAAAACATAAATAATCAATTTAAATTAATTATCTATCCTAAACCCGTGCGAACTAACACTTGCACAAGAGTAGCTTCTTCAATGAAAGAACCCAACTACCAGCTTTAAATTCATTTAAATTTTTGTCCTATCACCTGCAGTATTTTAATGATTTAACATGTCCATGGACCATGACCATCAGTACTGTCTATTGCAATAAAAAAATTCATCCAAAATAGTTGTTTACCTGAGATTACAAGGGGTATTGTGTCTTTTCGAACCAAAATTAAATGGAATTAATTGAAATTAATCAATATTAATTGTCAATTAATTGCTTTTGGATGCTTATATCAATTAAGTCTGATTTCCACTTTTTACAATTAGTTTTGATATATATATATATATATATATATATATATATATATATAGGCAAGTGCTCAAAAGAGAACTTATTTTTTGAAGAAAACTAAGGTACTAATCCTAGCCATTAGATGTATTAAGATCAATGGCCCCGCCAGGGGCACCCACACACTAATCAAATACACCCTCACACACAGAATCACACCTAATCCCCTCCATTTTTAATTTGATTTTTCCCGTCAATCGGTGATATTTTTTTTAAATCTAATTTCACCACATTTTTCTTCATCTCCCAACGATTAGTTTGCATACCATATATGCTATATTTCGATTTAGTTTTCTAAGTTTTCCATTAAACGAGGTTTTCCCTAGATCCTTACTCATATATAATATGTATGTAATAAATTTTGGAGAATACTACTCTCGCCGTCCCAAATTTTTTTTCCCATTTTCCTTGGACACGCTTGCCAACGCACACTTTTAATCGTTAATATCTTTAGTTTCGTATTAGTATTAATTCGTTAATATCTTTAGTTTCGTATTAGTATTAATTATAAAAACTTCACTGTATTAAATTAATCATAAATACTAATTCAACAAGATCACTCATGACTATATTTGATTTTATAGATTAGACGTAAATTAGTAATTTATCTTTTGTTATGACCGACATATCAAATGGGAAGAAAATTACTCCGTATGAGATGAAGGGAGTAACTGACATATCATGTCCTATTAAATTTATAATTTTAACCTATCTACAGTATTTTCTACTCTATAGTCTATGTACTCTAAAGATGGAAAATATGTTCCAACATACCTGTGCACTGTTACGTGTCCTTTCGTAATTTATTATTACTACTCACTCCGTCCCTAAAAACTTTTTCCATTTTCTTCGGGCACGTTTGTCAACGCATACTTTTACTCGTTAATATCTTTAATTTCGTATTAGTATTGAATATAAAAACTTCACTGTATTAAAGTACTCATAAATACGAATCCAACAAGATCACTCATGACTATATTTGGTCTTATAGAATAGACGTAAATTAGTAACTTGTCTCATGTTATGAACAGTCCCGACATTTCAAATGGAAAGATCAATAAGGGACAGAGGGAGTACTGTATTGTACTCCATATTTGACTATTTGTATTGTCTCTTTCTTGACCAGCGCAATGCAGAAGTTGAGAAAGGAATTCATGTGTCAGGATTAAAAGTTACGGAGTATCAAAATGTGGGATTCTCCTGGTTAAAACAGAGTGAATCAGTCTTAACATTATTATTATGTTTCACATAGTTGGCATTGGCAAGAATGTTAGTCGAGTCTAGTATCATCCCACTCACTTTGATTACGGATGTATTTTGAAAAATCGATGGTTTGAATTTAATTAAAAAGGAAATATGAATAAATTGCACAAGTCACCCAACATAGGGGTCATTTGTTAAATCTGAACCGTATTTTCTGAATGATTAAAATTCTGAACGAATGAGTAATCTGAATGCTGGACGAATAATAGTATTTGTTAAATTAATTTTCAATTTTTGTGAATGAAAGAATTTTGCACATTTATGTTATAGAGTACTACCTTGTAATCTATTTATACTTTCGATTCCCTCTAACTACATAATTATACAAAATTTATTTATTTAATTTAATTTCTTTAATTTCACTTCGTATTCGATTCCCTGTAACTACTTAATTAACTATTGTTTTCTTATTATATATATTTATCATTCAATTCTCCACAAGTTTATATTTAAATACTACTTTATAGATTATGTTACTATACTATAATAAACAAAAGGGTATATTTTGTAGTTTGGTTAATTCTCAATTTTTTGTTATCATTTATGGTTATCCCTCGTTCATAATTGTGAAAGTTAAATTCTCAATTGAAATAGATAATTACTGTTAGGTACAATAATAATAAAAATTGTTATATGTAGTGGTCTAAAGTTCAATTCCCGCCAACAACATATTAATTTGTATTTAATATTAAAAATTATTATATTCAAAATTTAAGATTCGAATAGTTACAATAACATATTAAAATTAAGATTTATAATATCATATTACATTATAAATATATTATAAAAAATTAAAAATAACCTGTGCAAAATAAGCAAATTTTAATAAAATGAATAGATTTTTTTTCAAAACAATAAAAATAAAATGAATAGAATTTGTTTACAAGAGTGAAAGGAGGTGGGTGGCCAATTTGAACAGTTCAGCTGAAATATTTAGGAGTACTGGTCCAGAGAAATTTTGGTGTCGTCCAGACATTTACTTTAGGAACCAAACAATTTGAATAGGTGATACAGGACTGATTCAGTTCATACGATCTCATTCCGCTATTAACAAATGGAGCCATAGACTTGATTAATATTAAATTATTAATTGGTAATTTTGCACCTGTCGCTCCTCTAAGAGGAGGGGGAAGTTCCTACCCAACAATTTAATGGTTCGAGTGAAATGAGGTTATTGTCAAATGTTTTTTTATTTAAATGGAACTAAAGATAAAATCAAATGCTTCATTATTAGTTACCTTTTGATATTTTTTGAAATTTTCATAAGATTACAAAAGAATAATGTTACGTTTTCTAAAAACGTTCTCAAATAAAGTTCACATATGACATGATTGACGACTTGTCATTTTGAAATATTTTAATTGATTAAATTTATGTGAATGTAGGAGGTTATCATAATTAATGGGTAGTGATGTTTGCACACCGATTGCACACTCTTTTAGTATATTTGACCATAATATTCTTAATCTTCCTCTTTGCTTTAAAATGTTGTCAAATTCTATTACTTGTTTTTTTGCTAAATCACGTGATACAAAATAAATCGTGTCTAAATAAATTATATTAAATTTTTAAATCAAAATTGAAATCCCATATTAAAGTTTTCATTCTATTAAACTCTATAAATATATTACTCAAGTAAATTCTATATATTATTTTAATCAAATAATTATTTGAGTTAAACCCAAGTAAATCAAGCATATAATAAAAAAAATAAAAAAATTAAGCATATAAATCCGTATTACATTTTTTGATTATTTTTATAGATGTTGTATATCTTTTGATTATTGAATTTTTTAACTTATAAAAAAAAGTAAATCAAGCATATTATCTTGATGTGATCATTAGTATTTGTAATTTTTAATTGTATAAGATTTTAAATTTTTTAATCGTGTTCAAGCATATTATCTTGATGTGCTCTTTTTTTTATTATTATCTTATTATATTTTACTAGAATTAATGTTCTCTATGATAAATAATATCACATCTTTATTTTTTCACTAAATATTTCTAAAAAATCAACTTTTTTCATATTTCACATTTATAATAAGATAAGAAAAATTAAGAAAGAGTCACAAGGTAATTTGCACAAATCAAATTAAATTAAAAAATAATTCTAATCAAGCAAATGCTTGAGTGGGAGTGTTAGTCACAGAGGCATGCCTGTATACATCTAATAACAAGCTTAATTGTTTGTAATGCTCTGCATTACCTACATGACCTCTTAACTGAGGGAACCTCTAGTTGTAGAGTTTCTATTTGTTCTGTACTTGTAATAGGCACCAAATCCTAGTTGTGTAACTGTACTTATATAGTCAAGAATAATGCTTGAAAGAAGTTCCAAGGTTCATGCCTCGAGCAAGAAGATAAAGACTGTCAAATAATCACAGTTGGGATTTGAAGAAATGAAGAATTTGCCTAAGTACCAATTCGAGAAGTATATTTGTCTATTCGAGAAGTCCAGCATTCGAGAAGTCAGGGATTCGATATCTCAAGACACTATTCGATATCTCTGAATACACTGTTCGATATCTCATTCGATATATCAGAGATTCGATATGTCTACTACTCTATTCGAGAACTCAAGAAGTCAACAAGTCAAAGTAGTATTCGAGTTCTCAAAGAGTCAACAAGTCAAAGTTCCATTCGATATCTCAAGGACTCAGAAAGCTATTCGAGATCTCAGGGATTCGACAAGTCACAATGCTCTATTCAAGAACTCAAGGATTCCCAGAGAAAAGAGCTATTCGAGAAGTGGTTCGATATGTCAATATAACAGTTTTCGAGAACTCAGAGTTATCGATCAAGTCAATTGTAGTTCTCGAATCACTTACTTAGTCACTTCTCGAATACATTCTTGGAGACAAAATACTGAAGAAATTGTACAAGTCTGAAACCTGCAACAAGCCAATGCAATTTATGGACCACAATCTATAACGTGCTCTGGAAAGCCTACAAGGAAGCTTGGAGAGATATAGAAGAGATAAAAGGGCTAAAGAAGTGGATCTGAACAGGCTTTGCAAAGTCAAATCTGTAATCGTTTGGACACTTACTCAAAAAGGATAGACAGACTAGAAAGTAATTTGTTTAGCTACCTTATTTGTAGTAAGTAGGTTGTATCCATGTTCTATAAGGATACAGCCTCACTTCATTAGTTAAGTGGAAAAAACACGAACAACTTTGTGAGTCAAGTTTTTCAGACACTGTAAGCTATATCTCTCTGAGAAAAATGAAGCTGAGCATACTACCATTTGTATTCACAGATTGTAGCAACCTTTATCTAATAATACATTAGATTAAAGTGATATTGTGTCTTGTGTTGTTCTTTATTCTCACCTACACCTTTGCACACACAAACACTTATATGCTACATAGACTCGAGCCAAAGAAAAGTTCAAGAATCCATTCACTCCCCCCTCTGTATTCTTTTACTGTATTCAATACTCAACAAGTTGTATCAGAGCGGGCTGTTTATTCAAAAACAGAAAAACGATCATGAGTTCAAATACACCAAAGACTACATGAACGGTGAAAGTCCCTAAGTTTGACAAGGAAAATTACAACCTCTGGAAGATAAAGATGATGTTGGTCATCAAAACCTCTCATCCTTTGTATCCTGAGATTCTCAAGAATGGTCCCTTTGTCCCACAACAAGAAATACCTGAAAAGACTGTTGGAACCGCAACTGTTCCAAGATCTTATGAGGCCAAGGAACCATCCAAATGGACAGAATCAGAAAAGGAGAAGGTTGCTCTTGACAGTCACCTCATGTTGCTAATTATTGATTCTACAGACATGTCAATGTTTGCAAACATTGCATCATGCACATCTGCCAAAGAAATGTGGGATCACATTGAGGTGTTATGTGAAGAAACTGATGAGGTCAGGGAAAACAAGAAACAGATACTGGTCACACAGTATGAGGCTTTCATGGCACAGCCCAAGGAAAGCATTACTGAGATGTTTGAGAGATTTCACAAGCTAGTTACTGAGTTACAGATGAATGGCAAGGTTTACAGCACCAAGGAGTTAAACATGAATTTTCTGATATCTTCACCAAACCATCTAGAGCAAAGGGTCATCTCTCTAAGGGAAAGAGATTTGAACAAAATCAATTATGATGTGCTCTATGGGGTTTTAAAGACTCATGAGCTTGAGTTGCTTCAGAAAAGGGCTATCCAAGCCAACCAAGGCAGAATGATAAACACATCATGTGCCTTGATTGTCAACAAATCTATTCAAGACCTAGAAGTATCTACAAGCCAGCTAAGGATAGATGAGATAGTAGATGATGAAGAAACTGAAGCTGAGGTAAGTGAACCTGTTGAGGAGAAGGAGGAAGATGAGTTCTATACTCTTGAAGAACTAGATGGGATGGAAAATACTTCATATGCTTTTATGGCCAGAAAATTCCCAAACATCAGATTCAAGAGGAACCAACCCTTCAAACCTAAAACCCAAAACCATTCAGTCAACAAGAGCAAGGCACCTGTGAAACTAAACAAGAATAAGTTCAAAACCAGCCATGTGGATAGGTCATCTGTAAGGTGTTATAGATGCAATGACCTAGGGCATTTTGCCAGTGAATGTACAAAGCCTAAAAAGAAGGATAGAGAGTTTCTTGAGTTTGAAGCTAAGTATGAGGCCCTTCTGAAAAAGCAAACACAAGGTAAGGCCTACATTGCTGAAGGGAAGTGTTGGGATGATTCTGATAGTGATGGAGAGAAACAAGAATTTTGCAACTATGCCTTGATGGCCAACTCCAAGGATGACACATCTCCATCAAGCTCTCAGGTACCATCTCTCACTACTATAGATATGTCTGTTTCTAAGTATAAATGCATGATTGAACAACTATCTATTGAGATGTTTAATATTCATACTAGTATGACTGTTGCTAATGAAGAAATTGCTAAACTATCTACTAGAAATGAAATGTTAACCAAAAAGAATGAGGAACTTGAGCTAACTGCTATGCAAGTAGAAAACCTTAAGAAAGAAGTTGAATACCTGCAGAATAAGGTTCTATGTGCTAGTCAAGTGGAAAAGGCTCTTAGGGATGAATTAGCTGAAAATGAATTCAAACTGAAAACATTTAAGAAATCATCTGGTCTAGTGCAATCCTACTGTGAGAAAATTCAAGCAAAACCCAAGGCTGCTATTGGACTTGATTATGACACTCTTAAACAGAGAAAAGGCTATGCTGTCATTGAAGATGACACAGTTGTTCATGAGGAAGTGCCTCACAATTTGAAAAGACTGAAAATCCAATTTTTAAGGAATCAACATTTGAAATTGATGAGGATGCCTTACTCATCAAACAAATGTTGAATGATGAGGATGAGGCACAATCCAATGAACAACAAGCATCTTCCAAGAGTGAGAGTGTCAAGTCAAAGACCAAGGAGCCAGTAGGTGATAGGATAAGACCCAAGAAGTTTGTTAAGTTTGTTTCAGCTGGGAAGAGTGAATCAGAGAAGAAAGTGACTAAGAAGAAACAGAACAGAAATGGCAAGTTAGGGATTAACAAAGATAACAACTATGCTTATATGCCTAATGCCCCTAGGAAAACTTGTCAGAACTGTTTCAGTACCAATCATTTAACTCATGCATGCAAGAAACCTGCTGGTAGTGTGTCTAAACCTTTCTATGATTGTTTTGTGCCTCTAAGACATAGAGATGCACCATTTTGTGATAAATTTGACTGTATACCATGCAATATGAATGTTATGACTAGTTGTTTCAATTTGAGAAGGCAATTCATTGATGGTTGTATCAGTCACAATTCTCACACACACTACACCAGGTCAAAGTCTTCGAGTCCTCCTAAAGCTAAGAAGGAACCTCTGTCACCTAAGTCTGAAATCTCAGGTTCTAAGACTTCTAACAGTGACAAGAAGACTAACACCAAGAAAGTTAACAAGCATGTTGTTTATGATAAAACTGTTTCTAAGTCACATGGACCCAAACTTGTTTGGGTACCAAAGGAGAAGTAATACCTTTGTGTTTGCAGGGCAAAGAAAGTGAAAAGAAGGTCATTTGGATTTTGGACAGTGGATGCTCAAATCATATGACTGGTGATATGGCCCTGCTATCACAGTATGAGGAAAAGGCTGGCCCAATGGTTGCTTTTGGAGATGACAGCATGGGTAACACATTGGGATATGGCAAGTTAAAAGTTGGAAATGTCATCATTGAAGATGTAGCACTGGTCAAGGGACTCAAGCATAATCTGCTAAGTGTTGGTCAGTTTACTGATAGAGGATTCAAGGTGGATTTTGACAAAGATGAATGTTTGATCACCCACAAGAAGACTGGTGATTTTGCTCTATCTGGAGTAAGGAAAGGAAGCCTGTTTGTAGCTAATATGGATTCTGCAAATAAGGACAAAATTTGTTGCTTTTACTCAAAAGCATCAAATGAAGATTGTTGGCTGTGGCACAAGAAACTATCACACCTGAACTTCAAAGCAATTAAATCTCTAGTCAAAAGAGAGTTAGTGAGAGGCATGCCCACACTTGAATTCTGTCAAGAAGGAGTGTGTGAGGCTTGTCAAAAAGGAAAGATGAAAAGATCAAGCCACAAGTCAAAGACAGTGACATCAATAACCAAGCCCCTACAACTCATTCATATGGATTTGTTTGGGCCTGTCAATACTATGTCACTAGGAAGAAAGAAGTATGCCTTGGTGATGGTTGATGACTTTACAAGGTATACATGGGTGGAATTTCTGGCATCAAAAGATGAGGCTCCACAAGTAATCATTGAGCATATAAAGAAAGTTGACAAAGAAGCAAAGGCCAACAATGCAAGTGTGATTGCACTGAGAAGTGATAATGGAACAGAGTTCAGAAATGCCATACTTGAAGCATTCTGTAAAGAGAATGGTATTTCTCAGCAATTCTCATCTCCAAGGACTCCATAACAAAATGGAGTTGTTGAGAGGAAGAATAGAACTCTAATTGAGGCTGCTAGAACAATGTTACTTGATGCAAAGATGCCTACATGTTTTTCGTCTGATGCTGTAAGCACTGCATGCTATATCCAGAATAGAACCCTCATCAACAAAAACACTGGAAAGACATCTTACAACTTGATGACTGGAAAGAAGCCCACTCTAAAGTATGTTCATACTTTTGGAAGCAAATGCTTTGCATTGAAGGATAATTCTGAATATGTTGGAAAGTTTGATGCAAAAGCATTTGAAGGAATTTTTCTTGGCTACTCTATGGAAAGAATTGCATACAAAGTTTATGTCATCAGTCAAAAGAAAATTATGGAAAGCACAGATGTGACATTTGATGACAGCAAACTACCTGGACTAGAAGAAGACAATGATGAAGATAAAGATCCATTAAGGTTTGATAATCTAGATGATTCTGATGAAAAGTTTGAAACTGAAGTTGAAATTCAAGTTCAACAAACTCAAGTCAATGATGACACAAGAGAAGAATTTGTGCCAATCAACAGTGGAGAAACAAGCATCCAAGGCACACCTGTGAGTAGTAGCAATCTCACAGGGGGAGGAAATGAGAGTGATTATGATTTGGATGATGAAGCAACATCAAGAATGAGAAATAAGGCTGAGCACTCAAGGAAATGGGATAGATCACACACTGCAGAGCAAATCATTGGAGATCCTAATGCAGGAGTAAGGACTAGGAGAGCTACTTAGAATGAGTGCTTCTATGGCTATTTTCTATCTCAAGTTGAGCCTAAGAAAATTGATGATGCACTGTTGGATCCAGATTGGATTGTTGCCATGCAAGAGAAGCTGAATCAATTTAAAAGGAACAAAGTATGGGAACTAGTGCCTGCACCAAAGAATGGAACCATTGTTGGAACAAAATGGGTTCTGAAGAATAAGATGGATGAAGATGGTGTAATAGTAAGAAACAAAGCAAGGTTGGTTGCAAAAGGATACTCTCAATAGGAAGGCATTGATTATAATGAGACATTTGCCCCTGTTGCTAGATTGGAAGCCATCAGAATATTCTTGGCATTTACTGCTCATTCAAACTTTAAAGTGTATCAAATGGATGTCAAGAGTGCATTTCTGAATGGAGAGTTGGAAGAAGAAGTTTATGTGCAACAACCACCTGGCTTTGAGGATCCACACTTTCCAGAATTTGTTTACAGACTGCTTAAGGCACTGTATGGACTTAAGCAGGCTCCAAGGGCATGGTATGATACTTTATCCCAATTTCTTCTTGAAAATCAATTCACTATAGGTACACTGGACAAGACACTGTTTTACAAGAAGCATGGTGATGATCTTATCCTAGTTCAGATCTATGTGGATGATATCATTTTTGGTTCTACAAATGAGAAGCTGTGTGAGAAATTTTCTAAACTCATGCAGAGCAGATATGAGATGAGTATGATGGGAGAGTTGACATTCTTTCTTGGGTTGCAAGTCAGTCAAAGGAAGGATGGTATCTTTATCAGTCAGACCAAGTACATCAAGGATTTATTGAAGAAGTTTGACTTGGAAGATTGCTCACCTGCAAAGACACCCATGGCCACTGCCACTAAATTGGATAAAGATGCTAAAGGCAAGAAAGTAGATATCTCAGTCTACAGAGGCATGGTTGGTTCTCTACTCTACCTCACTGCAAGTAGGCCAGACATCATGTTTGCTACATGCTTGTGTGCAAGGTTTCAATCAAATCCAAAAGAATCACATCTGGTTGCTATAAAAAGGATCTTTAGATATCTAAAGGGCACTTCAAACTTGGGTTTATGGTATCCTAAGGACACAGGGTTCAATCTGGTTGGTTATTCTGATGCTGATTATGCTGGATGCAGAGTGGATAGGAAAAGCACCTCAGGTAGCTGCCAGTTTCTTGGACAAAGGTTAGTCTCTTGGTATAGCAAGAAACAACAATCTGTGTCAACTTCTACAGCTGAGGCTGAATACATAGCTGTTGGAAGTTGTTGTGCTCAAGTGCTTTGGATTAGAAATCAACTTAGAGATTATGGACTTGTGTTGGAAAGAATTCCAATCATGTGTGACAACACAAGTGCAATCTCTATAGTTGCCAATCCTGTCAATCATTCTAGGACAAAGCACATTGACATCAGATATCATTTCATAAGAGAACATGCAACTAATGGAACCATTGAGTTGCATTATATTTCTATAGATAAACAACTAGCTGATATATTCACTAAGCCATTAGATGAAGCCACCTTCACAAGGTTGGTTAGTGAGATTGGAATGCTGAATTCTTCAGATTCTGGCTAGGTGAATACAACATCTAGATTGTTGCAACAGTAAACACTTACTTTATCTAAATTCTCAATATTTTTGGAGTAAGTGTTGGCTGAAATAT
Source organism: Kitagawia praeruptora (assembly GCA_037693485.1). Taxonomy (NCBI): domain Eukaryota; kingdom Viridiplantae; phylum Streptophyta; class Magnoliopsida; order Apiales; family Apiaceae; genus Kitagawia; species Kitagawia praeruptora. The sequence goes on along the minus strand of CM075344.1, from coordinate 153,533,746 downwards.
GATTTATAAATATTTCAAATCTGTTGCATATTTGGAAAATCATATTTTCGTGTTAACTTGAAATTTCTATGAAATTTTGAGAGAATCACTGTTTAATTTACTAGAATATTCTTAAATGACTATGGCTGGTGAATTTTAAAAAATAGTGCAAATCAATTTTTGTGAGTGATGAGTATATTTCGATAAGTCAGACTTCTCGAGTGATTCACTATTCGACATCTCTAACAAGTCTCATTAGAGCACTCTCGAGTTCTCAAATAGAGTCTTTTAGAGTTATCGAATAGAGGTTTTCTTGACTTCTCGAATATAGTGTTTTAGTTCTCGATTGACTGAGTTCTTGAATACTATATTTGAGTTCTCGAATCATTTGAAAAGGCTGAATTCTTGCTGAATCTTAACCGATTTTAGATTTTTGTCTAAAATTTTAATTCACTCATAAAAACACATTTTACCTAATTTAGAATTTATTCTAAGTTAGATAGATGCCTGCTGTGAGTTTTCAACCTGCTTGAGTTATCGAATAAGCCTTTCTTGACTTATCGAATAGTTGTTTTCTACTTCTCGAATGCTTGACTTGTCGATACAAAACATTCATCTAATCGACAATTCAAGTACTTCATACTTATACAATTTCACATCTATTCAATTTATTTCATTCGATTTCTCAAGCATCAAAGCTCCCAAAACCCCTGAAAACCCTAACTGCTAAAAGCCAAATTTCTTCTTCAACCTTCATTCTATTTTCTCTTCTCTCCAAATCAATGGCAACTGTGAAATTCAACACTAACTTCATTGCTATCTCAAGTGATGTCGAAGCCCCAAATGCTAACTACAAGTGTTTCGTCAAATGGATGTCTGAATCTTATATCAAAGAAGCACTTACAGCCAACCCAACTCTGTATCTAGACATTCTGGAGCAATTTTGGAATACTGCCATTACAGAAACAATTGCTCTAGATGATGGCAGTCTGGGTTATATCATTAACTGCCAGATACTTGGTAAAGAGTTCAGCATCACTTCTGAGGACATGAGCAAGGCCCTGGGTCTTCACCAGAATGAGTATGATGGCCTTGTAACAGAAGATCAACTAGTGGAATTCTTTGAACTAATAAGGTACTCAGACACCATCAAGGTTGGAAATCTAAAACGGGCACATCTACGAAAAGAGGGGAGCTATGTGTTTGCCACTCTCTTGCAAGTATTCAGTGGAAGGAAATCCATCTTTGACCAACTAAGTGCTCCTGTTCAACAGATATGCTATTCACTTGCCTATGATAGGAAAATTGATGTTGGAAAGCTCATAATGCAGGAACTCTATGGAAAACTTGGTAAGAACACAACCAAGAGAGGTAATGATATCTTTTTTCCTAGGTTTATTCAGTCTGTACTTAATTATCTAGATAAAAATGTGGCTGATTTACCTGGTTTAGATAAAAGTAGATTAGGCTACCCTAGATCCATGACCAAACTCATTTTTGGTAATTTGGATACTAGGAATGATGTGGATGTAAGACTTGTAATAACTTCCCATATGCAGAAGTTATTTGAGTCTTACCCCCACAACTTGCCAACATTTGCCTCCAAATCTGAGTTAGCCAGACCCAAGCAAGTAGAACACAGTGCTAACCCAGGGTCTGCTAACCAACCACCTCAACCAAACACTCTACCAAACACTGAGCCAACTGCATCATCCTCTCAAAAGGGTGATGTTAGTAAAAAGGAGAAGAAGAGAAAATAGGTTGCTTCTACACCTTTAACCATTTTATCTGAAGCAGCATTGGCTGTAGAATTAGGAAGTGAGGCACGTGAGTCACCCCTAATCAGGCCAAAGAAGAAGAAAACTAAAACCACCTCTTCAGTCACACAAATGGCTGAAGTTGTAAAATCATGGGCAAACAGTTCACTAGATGTATCCTCTCAACAGGGTGCATCTATAGAATCAAGCATCCTCCCCAATGCAACTACCTGTACAAAGTCAGCACATGGGAGTGATAAGGCTGGCACTACACTGAGTGAAGAGCACATCACAATTGAAACTCCCTCTATCTCTCAGGGGGAGTTGCGCAACTCTAATCTACAAGACACTCCTCTTCCAGAATCTACCACTCAAATTTCTTTGCAGCCTGCAACTCAAGCAATTGAGGAGCAAGGCATTGATCATCAAGAATTCTTTTCTCTTGATGAGCCAATGATTTCAAGTGACTTAGTGCATGACACTTTGCTCACCACCCAGGACCCACATTTAGATGGTGAGGGAATGCATGCTGGGGCATCTCCTAATGACATCATCACAAACACAGAGGATTCACTAGTTTTCACTAGAGACTCTGTGCCTGTGTCAACTGCTGGTGTAACTCATCCCACTTCTGTGGAGACACCAGTAGTAGAGTCAATCCATCTGGTTACAGAAGTTGCATCTGTAACTGAGGAGTCTAGCTTGCCTTGCTCTAGCTCTGACTTCCTGTCACAATGGCTGAAGCCTGTGCAACATGACAGTGCTTCAGGATCAGGGTCTGTTCCACCACAATTGACGGTTGAAGCACTTCAAAGCTTAGTTATGGATCAGATTCCTGAGTTTGTCAAGATTGCTCAACACTTGGTCACCTCCAACATCCCTAACCCAGACTATGAGACCATTCTGCTATGTCATAGGGATGATGTGGAGATGCAGAAGACAAAGATAGTTGATGATGTTGAGAGAGATGGCAATGTAGATGCCTGGTTGCAAGGAAAATATGAAATTACTCTTGATGAAGCACTTCAATATCTCAGGGAGGAATACATCACTTCACTAGGTTCCAATTCCAAATCTCTGACCCCTGGTGAAGTGTATGAGGCCATGAATGATTCTTACAAAGGCTTCCTCAAGGCTGCTCACTACCTTGGAAAGGGAGTTAAAACAGAAGTCAATCAAGTATGTGATACAACAGCCAAGGAAGTAGGTGCAATTCAAAGGGAATTTGCTGTCAAATTTCCATATTTAGATCCTGTCCTCAAAACCATTCAGGAATGCAAATCTTCCTGCACCAAGATGGACAATGGTTTGGCTTTGCTTCATGGATCAGTCAGCCACCTAGCAACTCATGTTCAGAGCCTATCTAATCAGACAACTGAAGCTAATGCCATGACCAAGACTCTTTTTGCTAATCAATATGGGGATAAGCTGGTGATTGAGGTCCCTGTGCATGACATGACCAAATATGAAGTACAAAGACTCAAGGAACAATCTATCTCTGGTTTCAAGGCCACTGAGTTATTCACCAAGGTGGATACTCTGGAAAAGGAGGTGGTCAATCTCAAGACATCCAATGCTCAGTTAACAGACATTGTTGATGCTCTCAATGAAAAGTTAGACATTCAAGCCACTGCCAATGCTGATGTTCTTCTCAACCAACAACAGATGCTTTCTGCCATAATGAAGCATATGGGACTCCCTCTACCTGAAGATTCTTCCAACCCAAAGGTCACTTCTATAGCCTCTGTGCCTGACAACAAGCCTAAGGGGGAGAAGAGGTCATTAAGGAACTCAAAATCTAAGGGGGAGAAACCTAAGGAGAAAGGCATTACAATAAATGAGGGTGGTCAACCAAGAACTGCTAAGTCAAATCAGTCTGAGAAATTAAAGGCAGCATCCAAGGAGGAAAAACTGAAGAAAGTGGCTGTAGATGAAGAGGCCAAGATTCCATCTAACCCTCCATCTGAAACTGAAGAGAAGTCCCCAGAATATGAATTCGACATTCCTGACATTGCTAAGCAATCTCTTCAAGCTGAACCTTCAGAATTCAGAAATGTTCTTACTCAAAGGGTATGTCAAGAAACTGCAAATTCTAAACTATACCATGACATATCCTTTCTGAAGCACCTACATGAGCTGAGAAGAAGGGCAAACTTCCATTACTTTGACTACATCAAGCTTCTTGTGCAAGATGTGTTTCTAGTCACTGTATTGAGAAGAGAAATTGTTCAAACTAATCCTTATGCCATCATCACTACCAATGATAGAGAAGTCCTAGTCCACACTGCAAAGAACCTCTTTCACATCCACACTGAAGCTTTGCAAATTTTATCCAGCTCTGAACTTGGAACAATTATCAAGAAGATAGAAAGGAATAACTCATTAGACAACAATATGCTCAAAGAGATTCTCACCAAGTGCATGAAATCTCAATTGCCTCAAGTAGTTCCTCAGCCTCACTGTATTTTATATGAAAAGAATCAAGACATTGTTGCCTTCAGATTTGGCCAACACCTCAAATCAAACAACATGTCTACAATAAAATTTTTGGCTGGAGTTCTACATTCAAGGAGTGGAAAATCTAAATCTGAAATAGAGGCTCTTGACATTCTGGTGAAGTTTATCAACTCTCAGTCAGACATCAAGCCTATTGCTAAAGAGGGAAAGTCAGACAAAGATAAGGAAGATCAAGACAAGAGTGGCAGCAAAGGTGGATCTCAAGAAAGGAATAAAGGTGGTGATGACAAGGAGAAAAGGGATGGTAAAAGCAAGAAGAAAGATGAGGACAGAGATGGTGGAAAGGTGTATGAGAGAAAGAGTGGAAAACAGCAAGTCTTAGGCATTACTAACAGTAATCTCACCACAACACAAGACTCTGAGTCTAGGGTGAATGCTGTTAGCAATGACCTACCAAAATTTGAATCAATGGCTTCTGCAACTGCTTTACCAACTCAAGAAAAGGAGATGCTAATCAAGAAACCACTTGTGTATATCAGAAAGCATACTGCTAATGGTATACTACAAGTCTACAATGGTCCAAAGACAAAGGTCTTAAATTTTTCTCAAGCAACAAAGGAAAGAAGCTGAAATGGAAGATGTTAGCCAGAAGGGAAAGAAAGGTGAAGACATCTACATCTCAGGCACTCACAATCATTCCTGGACTAGACTTGCCCTGTCTCAACATAGACTATGATGAAGATGAGATAGCATATCAACTGGCTCAGAGAATCTATCATGTAGCTATAGTTGATGACTGCCTGGAGTTCAAATACACTGATGGGAGACTCAAGAGATTCAAGCAAGGCATGTGTGAACACTGGGGCAAGTTACATGATCTACAAAGAATAATGGTGCTACTCAACCTTGAGAATGAAAAGGAGAGAAGGTGGAAAATTGAGATAGCTCATTTTATCAAGATGAAAAGAGATCATGAGGAAAAGTTGAGAAAGAAGAATGAAGCCTTGAAGATAAAGAGAGAAGAAGAGTTAGCTACCCTAGAAGCCAAAGCTGAAGAATTGAGAGCTAAAGGGTTATGCAGAGTCAAGTATAATCCTTACATTGTGGAATACATGAAATACGGCAGAAATGTGAAGATTATAATGGATTACATTAGCTCTTACTCTGAAGCCAAACTGAATGAAGTCATCAGAGACCTATCTGGCTCACCTCTCATTGAAGAACTCACTGCCATGGAAGACATCATCCAGGCAATGAGTGATGCAAAGAAAGCCAAGGAAGAAAAAGAAAAGGAGGATCTACAAGCCAAATCTCAAGGAGGAGAATCAAAGGAAAATGGCTAGTATCTCTTCATAACTGTAAGAATGCTTCCTTTGTAATAATATTCAATCAATCTCATACATGTACTTGTCAAGATTTATCTTTATGTATGTTAGGCTTGTTATCAGACATGAAATTGTGACTAAGGGTCTTACTCACAATTTGGGGGAGATTGTTAGTCACATAGGCATGCCTGTATACATCTAATAACAAGCCTAATTGTTTGTAATGCTCTGCATTACCTACATGACCTCTTAACTGAGGGAACCTCTAGTTGTAGAGTTTCTATTTGTTCTGTACTTGTAATAGGCACCAAATCCTAGTTGTGTAACTGTACTTATATAGTCAAGAATAATGCTTGAAAGAAGTTCCAAGGTTCATGCCTCGAGCAAGAAGATAAAGACTGTCAAATAATCACAGTTGGGATTTGAAGAAATGAAGAATTTGCCTAAGTACCAATTCGAGAAGTATATTTGTCTATTCGAGAAGTCCAGCATTCGAGAAGTCAGGGATTCGATATCTCAAGACACTATTCGATATCTCTGAATACACTGTTCGATATCTCATTCGATATCTCATTCGATATCTCAGAGATTCGATATGTCTACTACTCTATTCAAGAACTCAAGAAGTCAACAAGTCAAAGTAGTATTCGAGTTCTCAAAGAGTCAACAAGTCAAAGTTCCATTCGATATCTCAAGGACTCAGAAAGCTATTCGAGATCTCAGGGATTCGACAAGTCACAATGCTCTATTCGAGAACTCAAAGATTCCCAGAGAAAAGAGCTATTCGAGAAGTGGTTCGATATGTCAATATAACAGTATTCGAGAACTCAGAGTTATCGATCAAGTCAATTGTAGTTCTCGAATCACTTACTTATTCACTTCTCGAATACATTCTTGGAGACAAAATACTGAAGAAATTGTACAAGTCTGAAACCTACAACAAGCCAATGCACTTTATGGACCACAATCTGTAACGTGCTCTGGAAAGCCTACAAGGAAGCTTGGAGAGATATAGAAGAGACAAAAGGGCTAAAGAAGTGGATATGAACAGGCTTTGCAAAGTCAAATCTGTAACCGTTTGGACACTTACTCAAAAAGGATAGACAGACTAGAAAGTAATTTGTTTAGCTACCTTATTTGTAGTAAGTAGGTTGTATCCATGTTCTATAAGGATACAGCCTCACTTCCTTAGTTAAGTGGAAAAAACACGAACAACTTTGTGAGTCAAGTTTTTCAGACACTGTAAGCTATATCTCTCTGAGAAAAACGAAGTTGAGAATACTACCATTTGTATTCACAGATTGTAGCAACCTTTATCTAATAATACATTAGATTAAAGTGATATTGTGTCTTGTGTTGTTCTTTATCCGCACCTACACCTTTGCACACACAAACACTTATCTGCTACATAGACTCGAGCCAAAGAAAAGTTCAAGAATCCATTCACCCCCTCTGTATTCTTTTACTGTATTCAATACTCAACAGGGAGAACAAAGTGGACATTATGAGATAAAATAAGGATAATCTGGTCAAACAAATAAATTAGGATGTGCAACAAATAATTTAGGGTGTGCAAATATCACCACCCTAATTAATTAAATTAGTACCAATAAAATTCTAACACGTATCATTTGGAAACAAATTTGGAAGCGAATTTGGAACTATAACACTTTCTATTACAAAAAGTTAAAACTAGAATATGATTAATCTGAAATATGCAATTTGATTAATTGAATTTACAATTTATCGAGATTTGCATTACATGTTTACCTTGTAAATTTGTACTTTTTTTTGACTATTTAGTCTTATATATCTTACAAATGAGTATCTGTTCTAATAAATTTTGGAATAAACGAGAATCGAATTCGGGATTTTAGGATAACAAGAGATAATTACCACTTTGAGCTACATTTTTTAGATAAAGAAATTGAAATCAGTAAGAAATCACATAATCAAGCACTTACTCGAACATTTTTTGAGCTAATCAGGAATCTCGAGTTCAACTCCTTCCCTCCTAGATACTTGTAAAACTTTTTTTTTTTGAAAGGTACTTGTAAAACTTAATTTAATATGGGTCATGGTTCCTGATAATCGTTTGTCAGGGACCGGTTATTTAACAATCGGTTCCACAGCCGTTGGACGATCCAACGACTGAGATTAAAAAAGAAAAAAAAATTACTGTCCGCTATAATTTTTCGCGGATAGGCAAGAAAAATTTTCACGGACAGGCAATATGGCTATCTGCGGAAAATTATAGCGGATAGTAAATTTTTTTTGTAATCCAGGGGGGCCGTTGGATCAACGATCCAACGGTGTTGATCCAACGATTTAGAAACCGATTGTTATATAACCGGTTCTGACAAACGATTGTAAGGGACCAAAACCCAAATATAGAGAGTTGGTAATTGTTAACAAAGATCCAGCTGAATTTACAATTATCAGCGCCTTAAAAAATCTCAGCATGTCCACTAAAATTTTAAATGTCGTAGCTTGCGGATTGAAAGCAAAATTAAGATTGAGCTGGGCCTCATTTTAGACAGACTAATAAATACCAACTGTTGTGCTTTAAACTGGGGCTTTCTCCAGCTATTGTTTGGGCCTGGGTCTCCACCCAATTTTCTTATGAAATATTTAACCCAAGGTAAATCTAATCTAAATATCTAATCCTCCGGAACGCGGTAAAAAAGAACGGTCAACCAAAAATTACAGCGACAAAATAAAAATGACCAAGTGTGTCAAAAATAGGGTTCTAAGTCCAAATTGACAGGGTTTATGTTCTTTCTTCCCTCTTCTCCTTATCTTCATTTACACACTTAAACACACACCTATACACACACCTATACATACATAAATCTGGCTTCACTAATTCTATCATCTCCGAGCCCTAGAGCTCACCCTCTCTCTCCATGGCGCCCGAATTCAATCAATTCGTATCGTAATTCATCCGCAAAATTGAAATTCAGCTCGAGAACATCTTTGCTTTCGAGTCGTGTTTCGAGTCGTGTTTCGACAGTTACGTTTAATCCAAGCACGCAGCCTGAGGAGGATGAGAATGAGAGAGTGTTTGTTCAGGATCCTCCGTGGATAACGAGTTTCGTAATGCGTAATTTGTGTAGTAGAAGTAAGGAGAGTGCGAAAGAGATAGAGAGACGGAAGTATTATAGGTTACGGAGACGACAAGTCAAGGCGGAGACGGAGGCGTGGGAGAGTATGGTTGAGGAGTATAGGGAATTAGAAAGGGAAATGTGTGATAGGAAATTGGCGCCTAATTTACCGTATGTTAAGAAGTTGTTTTTAGGTTGGTTTGAGCCGTTGAGAGATGCGATTTTGAAGGAACAAAAGAGTCAAAAGTCGAGGAAACATAAGGCGGCTTATGCTCCGTTTATTGAGTGTTTGCCAGCTGATAAGATTGCGGTTATTGTAATGCATAAGATGATGGCGTTGTTGATGACAAGACAAGAAGGGGGGAGGTATGTGAGAGTTGTACAAGCTGCGGTTCAGATTGGCATTGCGATTGAACAGGAGGTGTGGCTTTAGTTTTGTCCATTGTTAATTTTATTGAATTCTAATTCGTTAGTAGGTACTAAACATAGTGGGAGAATTATGAAGGAAATTGCAAATGTGTGACACGTAGTTATATTTAAGCTTATTAGTTTTATTCTTTTCCAAACGTGTCGTTAGTAGAGTAGGAACGCTTGTCTAATGTATGCTTTCTTTTTGTTGTTAGAGTATGATGCCGTGTAAGCATTATGTAGTTAAATAGATTTTTTGCCGCCTTTAAGCAAAAATCAATTATCTTAGAATTGTAATTTTACAAGTGTATGAATGCAGTGAAATGTGTATTCTTCTACGTAAGAACTTTATCAAATGATAGTTCTAGGCAAATGCTTTCTGTTGATGATGAAATAGGGTTTTTGGCACTTGTTGGTATATTATCTAACCATGTCAGTTAGTTTAGCATTCTTTGGAGGTATCTATATCCATCAACGGACTGTGTTTGTATTTTTTATGCATATATCAATACAGTCTCACTAATAATCAGTGTTCATGTCAGCTCTTATACAAATTAGTGATTATAGGAAATGTTATGTGCAACTGGTAGGTACAGTATGTATGTTTTATTTTATTTTTGTCTATCCGTCGGTGAAATGTCAATGTAAAAGTGAGTTTATTTCAGGTTAGGATTCATAGTTTTATGGACAAAACTAAGAAGTGCAATACTGGTAAGATTTTAACACAAGATCAAGAAGATGCAAGCAAAGAGACAGAGGTACTGAGGAAACGTGTCAAAAGTTTGATGAAAAGGAGAAGAACAAATGAGGTGCGAAAGATCGTGAAAAATGAAGATTTTAAGTCTTGGGGTCGAGATACACAGGCTAAGGTATGCTCTTTTTGGCATATATTCCTTATAGATTAGTAGGTGGTAAATTGCTAGAAAAGGATTATTAGATTGTACATTTATTATATATAGCAATGCACTAATGAAGCAGTCTCTTTTCTTTTACCTTATGCAGTTGGGATGCCGTCTGATAGAGTTATTAACAGAAACAGCTTGGGTACAACCTCCAATTAGCCAGTCAGCAGATGCCCCACCTGATATTCGTCCTGCATTTAGGCATTCATTTAAAATTGTAGCAAAGGATCCAGGGTAAGGATGTACCACTTTCATCAATAGTTCCAAAAAAGAATTTGTCTTAATCTTACATTAATATCATACACAGACGGTTAATTTTGCGATTTTTGGGTAAGAAATTGCCTAAAAGAATTGGTGATTGCGTATGGTTTATGCCATTGTTGGTTACAAGATTGGGCTAAGAATCAATGGTCTAGGAGAGTAGGCTTATTGAAGTACGAGGAATTATGTTGGCAATTAAATGAATATTGTTCTAGGAGTTTGCATTTTACTTTCTTTCTTTGTCCTTGTAGGCAGAGCTTTGGGAAACGGTATGGAGTTGTAGAATGTGATCCCTTGGTCCTTGCCGGAAATGAAAACACTGTGAGCTAAAAATGCCTTTATTTATTATGCTCTTACCTTACCTCTTTCAGCTACTTACAAACATACACTGTTACATTCCTATCCTTTACACTTTTTAAGTTCATAGATCTCATGCAGATATTATCCTTAATGGTCAATGCTTGTTTTGGACATGCTTTATGTACCTTTATTTGTCCTTCCATAAAATAAAGGGTATTTAAATATGATTATTCATCCAGAGAATGTAATGATTATACTTTTAATGTAATAAAATTACCTTCAGCTTTCTCATGTTTTTAAACAACTTTTTCAATGCATTAACTTTCAGATGTTTGATATTGTTAAATGAACTAATATAAAGAATTTTTTTGAAAAGGAATATGTTTGCCTAAAACATACTTGTGGTGTTTGATAAATAATAATAAACATTTATAAGTGCTTCATGTAGGTTCTGTTGTTTTTTTTTTTTTTTTTTGAAAGAAGGGAGTTTTTGTTATCAAACTGGGTACATATGTGATGTTCTATACATACATACAACATATTAACCCGTCAATTATTATTGAAATGCAGGTTAGGCATATGATAATTCCCTATGTACCAATGCTAGTGCCTCCAAAAAAGTGGAGAGGGTATGCTACAATTTTAAAGCTAATATAAATGTCCAACTGTAAAGGGGCCAGGTTTTGGAATATATTTAGTATTCTTTTCTATCCCATCGATCTCAGAGTTACAAAACAATTGAATGCAGTGTCAGTTAAAGATTGAACTTCTAGAATATTGAAGTCTACTAAAACAGTTTTTTATCACTAAATTCTATACCCTAGGTACGATAAAGGTGGCCATCTGTTTTTACCTTCTTATCTCATGCGCACTCATGGATCGAGACATCAACAAAATGCTGTAAAAGGTGTTCCTCCAAAACAAATGCAGAATGTTTATGGGGTAAGAACTAGAATGAAAAACCTTAATGCATCTATACCTCTTCTGTTGGATGTAACTTGTTAAATTTTGTGAATTTGCTATTTTTTTTTGAAATATTATGAACATTTTCAAAACTGTAAATCTTAATGTGGTTACTTCAACAAAATGATGTTACGAAATGCATGTGAACTACTTTAATCTTAAACTGTTCAGGTAGCTAGACCAGAGTATTCATTCACTTTCTAGATGAGGCTAATTTATGTATTTTTGCATGTAAATAGGCTTTGGACATACTCGGGAACACTAAATGGAGAATCAACAGAAAAGTGCTTAGTGTTGTGGAGAAAATATGGTCTGGAGGGGGTAACATTGCCGGGCTTGTTAATCGTGAAGACGTAAGTGTGCTGAAGCTCCTTCCATATTGTTAAAGAGTTGGTTTTATACTTATTTATTATATTTACTCTCTCTCTCTCTTCCAAATATATTCTTTTTGTGTATCTTGATACTTTATTGTATGATTTTATTATAGATTGCTGTATAAAATTTCACAAGGTTGTCATCCCATAGCCAATAGTATGTCTTTGGCTTTGTCGCTTTGGTATAGAATATGATCATGAATTTAAGTGACTGAAAGACTTAACTGTATAAAAGTAGGAGAAAATATAATTATGTAGTCCTCGAACTATAGAGGCGGCGCGGGGTTCACCTGGGTCCCTTGACAAACTTTTTTAAAGTTTCAGTCCTCAATAATATTTTTACAGTTTGAATAAGGACTTCCTTCGAAAAAATAGACAGCGATTTGTTTTTTGCTGTCGAATTTAATTTTGAGATCTGGCTTGATTTAAATTAAAATAATAAGATACATGGAAATGCATAGCACAAACAATTTCTCGTCCTCCGCTGACCGACTCAGATTGTGTGGGCCTAGGTTTAGAACTAATGGGTGTCTGGTCCTTTTCGACCCAAGTTCAGATGGGTTAATTAGGAGAAGACCCAGTAGATCTGTTAATTATCTTAGGGCTTCAGAAGGAGATGAATACATTAGGTACGTAAAAACCTAGATAACTCTGATTAAATAAAGGATCTTGCATCATTCAATGAAAATTACATAAGCTCAAACTACTGTACTTCTCCTTTTTGTTGTTCTTAAATTTATTCATTACCCTTCTCACTCGTCTTGTATTTCCTTTTACCGGGGTAGAGATAATTGAGTGTTATTAGACGTAAAGATCAGTCAATTTATTAGTAGAGGTGGTTAGATGATTTTAGATCGACACAATGTTGGTATTCTTGTTAGATATAGAATTTGATGCTATATAATAGGAACTATATGCAGGATATTATAGCTGCTATAGGATTCATATCTAGCTAATAGTGAGCGGAAAGAGGAAGAAAAAAAACTGGAGATTTGGGACTTTCTGAAAAATTAAGATGAGTAATATATATTTTGTTTATGTGGACAGAATATGATTGTTGATGTTCTCACTGCAGGTCCCGATACCTGTGCTGCACTCTGATGACGCAGGTGCGATGAAAGAATGGAGGTGGGGTGTAAGGAGAGCAAAAAAAGTTAACCAAGAGAGGCATTCTCTACGATGTGACATTGAACTGAAGCTTTCAGTAATGTTTCATCTCCATTCCAATTTCAGTTTCACTATTCTTGTCTTGTTGCTACGTGGTAGTGATGTGTAGATGACTTAGAAATTAGAATTATTTGTTTGAATAATTCCGTTAATATTGAATTATTGGACTTCTAATTACTATGTCATTGTTAAAAGTTTCTAGGCTATATTTTAAGAAGTGCTGACTTGAACAGGTGGCTCGGAAATTGAAAGACGAAGAAGGCTTCTATTATCCCCATAATCTAGACTTCAGAGGACGAGCTTATCCTATGCACCCTCATTTGAATCATCTGAGTTCCGATCTCTGCCGAGGAGTACTTGAGTTTGCTGAAGGACGACCACTGGGGAAGTCTGGCTTCCGTTGGCTTAAAATACATTTAGCAAATCTGTATGGAGGTGGCGTTGAAAAGCTATCATATGATGAACGCCTAGCATTTGTAGAAAATCATATAAAAGACATAGTAAATTCAGCAGACCAGCCTTTAAATGGAAGTCGGTGGTGGCTTATGGCTGAGGATCCTTTTCAATGCTTAGCTGCTTGTATCAATTTATCAGAATCCCTAAAAAGCTCATCGCCACATACAGTCATCTCCCATCTGCCAATTCATCAGGTTCGTGCATCAAGATGCCTCCAATCTCAGCGAAGTTATTTTGTAGTCTATAGGAATTAGCCCTTATTATTTATCTAATCTATTATATAATGCTAGTTGGTGATCAGATGCTAGTGCTACATACCTCTAACTATAATCTTGATTGGCATAGTATTATAGATGTAACTGGAAAAGATATAAGATGTGGGTTATTGGTTTGGGTGGTCCATTACAGCTCCTTTAAAAGGATAGTTTAAGTGTGATTTATAATTGCGTTTACCAGAACAATATGCTATTTCTCAGCAGAGCGAGTGAAACTACAATATTTTAGCTATATGGATAGACATACATGAAAGCGTTGGATGAGTGCTTTAGCCTTACATACATTTAAATTTACAGAAGATGTTAGAGCGCATCTTAACGATAGCTATTCTGATTTGTTTTTAATGTGTTTGCTATGCTTCCTCCCAACCGTATTTTATGTGATGTGCTTATTTTAATCGAGTTTGTGGCTATAAACTGTTCTGACAGTTGTTTCTCTTTCAGGATGGCTCATGCAATGGCTTGCAGCACTATGCTGCTTTAGGAAGAGATGCAGTATGTTACTATGCTCTCAAACCTTCACATAATCTACTTTCTTGCTTTGCTGGTAGATAAGTCAACATCAAATATGCATTTTCTTTCTTGTGGATTGTATTTAAGACAAAAAATATCATGGCAATATATGCATACCTGAATCTAGGAATGCCTGCAATAATTTGAATCTGTGTATAATTTAAATAGTTTGAAACTGTGTGCTGACTGCTGATTAATGGTGTAATCTGTTAATGGTTCAGTTTAGGAAGTTGGTTTTCAGTTTCACATAATTCATGGTTAGTTTCTACCAACAGTATTATAAATGTTTTTTTTTATGGAAGTTTTTTTTTTTTTTTGGCATCTTTAAAAAATCTCAAAATTTTTTTGAAGCATTATGTGCTTAAATTAATGTCTGGAAATAATTGTAAGAATATATTGGATGAATATAATTAATAACCTAATGCAGATGACGTAACATGCTAGTGTTTCTGATTTAAGCAAAAGTGATTCAAATAATATTGAATTCTGTGATATGTTGTTTGACTTGTTTCTGTTTACTTTTCAGTTTTTGTATGTATATTGGTATTTTATTGTGGATTTATGAAGGACCCACTTTATCCTTGTATTTTATACCAGATCACAGTTTTGATTATTTAGATTAATATACGATGTATCATATTTTAATTTGTTGAATGCCAATATTTTTTGAGTAAATGTACTTTGTGATTTTAATATATGACTCTATGTTGGTTGTTCTTATGCAAGCTTGAAGCTGCTGCTGTTAATTTGGTTGGTGGAGAGAAACCGGCTGACGTATACTCTGAAATTGCTTCAAGGTAAGATCCGTAAAGAATTCCAGAAAATTCTGAAGTAGCGGCGGATATATATATCCAGTGATATGAAGGACTTCTAGGCTTAGGTTGGGGCACTTTCATAACGGAAATTGCCTATGATCGCGAATTAGTTGCCTGTCATTAAGGCATGGCTTATAACATATGATATATACAGTAACATATGGAGAACAAACTTAAAATGTTTATTATATGCATACTATTAGAAGATCTTTAATTTAGCAAAAAAAAAAAGATCTTTAGTTGATTTTGTATAAAACTCTGAAGTACCAGGTGTATGACAAATATAACAAAGTTCCTTCATATTTTTTCCTGTTGCAATGGCTACTTTAGATAGAAAGCAACCAGAGAAGAATAAGTGTTGGTTGAAATGGGGTACTCAAGTCTTGTGGGTTTGGTCGAATTTGTTCGTTGACATGAAACTTGTTAGTTGTGTATTTTTCTAGTCTACAAGCCCTTATTATACCGTAATTTTTATTTGACTTGTGTGTTGTAACATGTAAATTGCTCTCCTGTTAACTGAAACGTTCATGTGAATTGCTCTATTATTTGTCAGGGTACATGTTATCATGGAAAAAGACAGCCAAAAAGACCCTGCAAGAGATCCTAATGCCTTACTAGCCAAGGTCTTAATTGGTCAGGTTGTTTATAGTCTTTTAATTACCACCCAAAAAGAAGATAAAACACCTAGCACATTGTGGGGATGGGGCTATTTTATCTAGTTTACTATTAACTCAGCTGACAAATGGCCAATTTTCAGGTGAATCGAAAATTAGTGAAGCAGACAGTAATGACTTCAGTTTATGGTGTTACTTATGTTGGGGCACGTGAGCAAATCAAAAGGAAATTAATGGAGAAGGGTCATATCACAGATGAAAGGATGCTATTCAGTGCATCTTGTTATGCTGCCAAAGTAAGAGTGCTTGATCTTTACGTTTCTTTTTAATATTGTACAGGTACTAATGGTCCTTGAAATTGGGTTGTTAACCATTTGCAGAAGTTCTCTCAGATTGCCTGCCTTTTATTTGGTCTTAATGTTTCTAGGCCTGCACTCCATCTAAGTTAACTTTGTTATCTTAGACACATTTTAATCTAACAATCAATAATAGAAGTATGACAACCAAATAACATTCTTACTACTTCCTCTGTATATTTTAACGAGTACTTGTCACAAGTAAATAACAACTAATATCTGATTGTCTGAAACAAGCTGTGGCAAAGGTGCTAGGTCCCATCCCCTATACTTAGAAAATGTATGAACCATAAAAAAATACATTAAAATCATACAAATCTTCAGTGTCTTCTCCATTTCCGTGTAAATCAAATGTTTCTACTATAACGCAGAATTTCCTCACGAGTCACGACGGTTCTTTCATAAATGACAACTTCAACAATGCAAAATTCACAATGAGAATAATAGTTCTTGAATGTAAATTAATAGTTCATCACCTTAGACACCAAAATGATTTGTAGTCTCAGTGATGGGGAACTGGATTAATTTTTTTTTTTTTTTTTTGTGTTAATTGGTTTATATTTATTTAGTGTAATGGGAATTAAAGATATTTCTTTTTATGTTTTATTTGTGGGGCTAGTAGCTTGTAAATAATAAGCCTAATTGTTTTGGGCCTTAGTCCATTAGGTTAGTTGATTGAGTATTATATTATCAATATAATGATGTAATCCCCACATTTTATAGAAGACTTGGTTAATATACAGTTAATATTTATATAAATATTAAATTTATTCCCTTCTTAGGTTGCAAGCCATAGTTACCCTTGGGTTGTGGATATTCTGTGGTTATTCCACCTAAGTTTGTCGTTATTCTTGTTTTTGTATCATATATTTATCTCTTCGCAAAGCTATCCTGCTTCTACAAGATCCGCTGAAGACATTGAGCTAAACATTCTATCTATCGGGAAGTTCTTATTTTTGAAATCTGATAGAGCACCTGCACAGAATTTAAGTAAGAATCTTACATTTTTTATAATGTTTCCTCAAGGTGACATTAGCTGCACTCGGAGAGATATTCCAAGCTGCACGTGGCACAATGGGTTGGCTTGGCGACTGTGCAAAGGTGTTTTGATTCAACTTGATCTCTACATCACCATTCAGGGTGAAGCTAAGTTCTATATATTTGTCTTAAGCTTTTAATAAGACAAACTGAAATTTACAGATAATTGCTTCAGAAAATCAGCCTGTGCGGTGGACAACACCTTTAGGCCTTCCAGTTGTGCAGCCATACTTCAGAACTGAACGTCATATTGTAAGTCTTATTTGTGGTTTTGACTTTTGAATCACAATTCGCATGCTAAGTCTTATTTGTGGTTTTGACTTTTGAATCACAATTTGCATGCTTACAATACCAAAAAAATCTGTTTGCTGGCTACAAATCTTGTTTTTTAATCACAATTTGCATGCTTACAAAACCAACAAATATACGTTTGCTGACTTCAAATTTTGTGCTGAAACCCCTTAACTCTTTACAGAGCATATTTAGCGAGTAACAATAGAAGTACATTGAACCTCTTTCAATGTGTTAATTTCTATAAATAAGCACAATCTTATATTTTTTATATACTAAAGTTGAGAGCATTTCTTTTAATGAATTAAGTATGAAATTTATAAATAATACTACGCCGATTCTCCATTTGACAGTTAAAGAATTTTATGGCAAAGTTAGTTAGTTACTGATGGGACTATGTATTACAGATACAAACTTCTCTTCAGGTTTTGGCACTTCAGCGTGAGGGTGACTCCGTAAGTTGATATTTCTACCATTAGTGAACACATTATTTGTTTGAGAAGCTGCATAGTTGACTGACATTTCTATTGTGCTCAATTTAGGTTGAGGTCAGAAAACAAAGAACTGCATTTCCTCCGAATTTTGTCCACTCTCTTGATGGTACGCACATGATGATGACTGCTGTTGCTTGCAGGGATGCTGGATTGCGTTTTGCAGGTTTGTGGTTTTCACCGATGCATTTGACTCTAACAAAGCACTTCCTTTAAACCTTCCCTTTACACACTCTACAGTGTCCGGGATCATGCTTAGTGAATATTAATGAAATACACGGATGAACTAACACCCCCCCCCAATGTGATAACTGTAATTATTTTCTCTGCGGAGTTCTAAATCCAATTTGTGTGAAAAGTGAGTGTCATGAGATTTGACATTTGGTCTGCTTATCCTAAAGGAATGCAAGTTTTGCATATCTAGGGCTCATGTCTAATATTTTATGTCTTGGTTCATAATTCTTGGCTTAAAGCTATTGGGTGTGGTACAGTTTTGCGAGGAGCAAATTATTTGATGATGATTCTGAGTTTGTGGAGGAGGCATAGTAGTAGTGATTGGTTGCTGAATCCCTTAGCAATTGTATGAGTTTAACTCAAAGTTCTTATTTGATTGTGTTAGAATATATGAGCTATGCGGAATGTATAGGATCAGTAGAGAGGAGAGGGCACATAAACTGAAATGTGTTTATATTAGAATGTCTAGTGCAAGTATTACAATGAGAGAAAGATCCTATATATAGAAAACTTAATGCCCCAAAGTCTAGAGGTGCCTAACATTGAGCCTAACATTGCTGACATTTTGACACGCCCCCTCACTCGAAATCCCATCTTGGGATGAAATACCTATATTGGGATTGAAGAGTGGAACACTAGGAGCCCTTAAGCGTAACCTTAGCGTCCAACCAAACCCATCTTAGGAATGAAGACCCGTCTTAGGATTGATCCATCTTGGGATTGACTCATCTTGGAGTTTATCGTCCATCTTGAGATTGACCCATCTTGGAGTTGACCTTTCTTGAGTTTATTGAGTTTTTTTGGGATACCGGGACTCGAACTTGCGACCACGCGGTATATTTTAAGCCATGTCAAAAACATAAAAAAAAAGTGCTGCTTTTCAGCACAACGGTGGATGACCACCAATCAGTCTTTGAACTGATTAGTTTGAAGGAACTGAGACTCGACTTTGTGATCACTCAGTATTAACAAGATATAGCAGTGAACTGTGTGTATGTCTGTATACATACTACTACTTCTGCTACTTTGTCGTCGTGACAGTGAACTGTGTGTACATCTGTATATACACTACTTCTGCTGCTTGCTTTTCCATTTGTGGCAGTGAACTGTGTGTACATCTTTATATACACTACTTTTGCTGCTTCGTTGGAATAACGCTCCCTGAACTATTTAATTTGCAGCATCGTAATAAATTGGAGAGATACCGTAATATCAACAACCACTTGAATACTGCACAATTAAATCTAGAACCTGGGGCAAACTCCTAAAATCAAAGTGATATATCTTCAAAAGATCCCGATTTTTTTTTTAAATATTAACACTACTTTCCCTTAAGAAAATAAATGTAAAATAATAATTTTTTTTATCGGATCTATAATCATAAAATCACCTTTTTTTTTTTATTGCTACCAGCCTGTCAACAGCATTTTTTTCTTTAGCATCTTTTTTTTTTTTTTTAGTGGATGTTTTTGCTTTGTCTGCCACCAATTCTTTTGTCTTTCTTTTTCTTTCTCTTCATCAGGACCAACTTCTATACTAAGCAGGCCCAATAAATTTAAAAGAACAAATACCAGGCCTGCAAGCTTCTTCCCTTACAGCCCTTATTCGTTCTCCTCATTTTCCTTCCAATGAGTGAACTGTATAGATATATATGTATATATTATCTATTACTTCTGCTGCTAATGGACAAGGAATAAGGTAACTAGTCAAACACACAAACCCACCAACTGTATAACGTATATATATATATAGCAGAAAATCAAACTTCTCCTCTGAAAAATAATACCACTGTTGGAATCGGAAATCAGAGGGGAACAACTTTGTCTTCTGCAACTCTGCCGGAATCTGACCGGAACTGGTCCAACGCGCCGGCGCGTGGGCGCGTTTGCCGATTTTTTGACTCTTCTGGCGGCGGTTGGTTGCCGGACTTCTGGCCTTTTCTCGTCTGGAGCTTATCTTCACTGGTATGTTGGTTTGGTACTGTTTCGATGGACAGAAAAATAGCAGAACTGGGCAGCTTGGGCAGTAGCGACTAGCAGCTTCTTGTTTACTTTGGTAGTTTGTGTTTTTCTTGAAAAACAACAAAGCTTCAGTGGAAAATACTCTCCCCTCTACTCCCGCTCTGATACCATGTTAGAATATATG
Source organism: Kitagawia praeruptora (assembly GCA_037693485.1). Taxonomy (NCBI): domain Eukaryota; kingdom Viridiplantae; phylum Streptophyta; class Magnoliopsida; order Apiales; family Apiaceae; genus Kitagawia; species Kitagawia praeruptora. The sequence goes on along the minus strand of CM075344.1, from coordinate 153,513,521 downwards.
AGCTATGCGGAATGTATAGGATCAGTAGAGAGGAGAGGGCACATAAACTGAAATGTGTTTATATTAGAATGTCTAGTGCAAGTATTACAATGAGAGAAAGATCCTATATATAGAAAACTTAATGCCCCAAAGTCTAGAGGTGCCTAACATTGAGCCTAACATTGCTGACATTTTGACAGATTGACATATGTTTAAGCACTTCTTTGGGATGTTAGAGAACATTATAGGATGTTATCGGTCCATCAGCATCTATGTAATATGTGACAAGTTGTAAGTTTGTCTTAACTAACTACCTAATATTATCTCATGAGAGGTAAATTTAGGTCATGTATCTAATACAGTATCATGAAGTTATTAGAATTGAAACCTAAACTACTGCAGTGTGGAGGAGGGATCCCCAGAAAAGTATAATCCTTGTTTAAGAAGGTCGAAGGAACAACAATAATAGAACAAGATATATATGATGAAAACGTACTAGTTGAAACCTCAGACTACTGCAGGGTGCAGGAGGGGAGCATAATAGCATATACATTTTAAAACTTCCCATCATTTGAAAGCCCATTGAGGGTAAAGAGTGGATCTCTATAAAAACCCACTACAGGGCACAAACTCACTGAGTAGCAACAATCTATGTTACTCAGACTCGGGTTCGGAGTGTCGGACACGACACATATTCGAGTGTCGGATTCGGCATTCTTGAAAATTTAGGACACGGGGACACCGTCCAAATTTTGGACACGGATAAGGGACACGGCAAATTTTTAAAAATATTTTTTAATTTTATGTAAAAAGATTATATATGAAATATATTTTCAATCACATTTTCATTATTTTTATTAATATTTTGAGCAAAATTCATTATCAATTGATTTGTTAATAAATCAAACATTTTTTAATGTATTATAGTAATATCTATAATTAAAGTTAGGCTAAAAAAATACTTACAGTAATGTAAAAGGGCTTGTGGTTTGGAAACAGCTGACATAAATAATTGAATTAAAAAATGAATGTGGACATGAAAAGGTCCAGATACATTCCTGATACAATACATACAGTTATACAGAATACATACAGTTTTCTTTTTCCAGTCGTCTTCTACATTTTCCCTTCTCCTTTCATAACTTTTAATCCCCTTCTTCTTATCCATCTTCTTTTTCATCTTTTATGACATCTCTTCTTCTATAGTATCTCTAACAGGGATAAATAATCTCCGACAACCTTTTATTTTGATTTTTCCGGTAAACTTCGATTTTTCCGGCGACAGAAATGAGGTGTCGGATTTTCACTAGACGAATCCGCCTCGTATCCCGCGTCGTGTCCCGTGTCGTGTCGTGTCGACACGGGTACGACCGCCGGAATAGGCGAGTCGGAGTAACGTAGGCAACAATAAAGGTGTCCATAACAAATTTTAAGTATATTGGGGGTAGGAGGGTTTGAAGTTTGAACATAAGAACTCTCCTCAACCTACCAAGTTAGATGACCGACTCTCCCTAAATCTTTAAGGTTTTGTTGTACATACTAAAAGGATCATACACATCCATTTAGTGGGCATGCCATATGAATGAGTACTTTTTTTGTTGTTATTCTAATTATGCATCTAGTATGTACACAGATGTGCAGCCATGTACAATTGTACATAATAGAATTGTGCCAAAAATCATGTATTGTAAAATATTGCAGGGGTGCACGACTCTTTTTGGACACATGCACGCGATATTGATGTGATGAATCGGATATTAAGGGAAAAATTCGTGGAGCTCTATAGCATGCCAATACTTGAAAACGTGAGCATTTTAGATTCTCATTGCTTTATCTATAATGAAATGTGCATGCCATACAAAGGAGGAGTATTTTTTATTGCTTTCCTTATCATTGTTGTGCCTGTTTTGCTACCAGCCTATCACCATTAAGTTCTTTCCACTTCTTGAGTGTTTTGTGCATGTCCGCATTGATTTTAATCGTTTGTGTTACTTACGTTTGCTTAATACCTTATAGTCTTATACTTGTATGTACTTAATAATAGGATCACCGCATCTAGTCTTGGTGATCTTATGAATGTGAAATGACAAAAATACCGAGTTGTTATTTTAAGACACTATTACAATTAATAACTTGATCCCTGTCTCAGTTTATGAATCAACAGTAATGTGAAGTTATTTAAGTAATCAAATCGTACTAGACTTGGCAGCCCTGATGTATAAAATTACACATCTTGTTCAGCTTTGATGCTTTCGTTGTCATTGTGGCAAATTTTTTTCTGTATGGGTGTTTCATCATCTATGTGCAACTACAGGATACATATAAGTAACACTTCTGATAGCCCACTGTTCTTACATTAGTCTTGATTCTTTTAATACAGTTGCTAGAGAGCTTTCAGATGTCGTATCCAGAATTAGCATTTCCGTCTCTCCCAGATCGAGGCGACTTTGACTTGCAAGAAGTTCTCGAATCTCCTTACTTTTTCAACTGACATGCACATAATAGCATCCATGCACCATATGGATAGTACCATTGGCACGGCGCTAAAAGAATGAGTTGAAATGATCACCGAGTTTTACTGCCAAATTTAGCCAGTGCTCGACCAGATTTGATGATATTGAGGGAAGATTGCTTGGGATTCTTCGTAGTTGCTTTTGAGGAAAGCAGCCTGAAACAGGGTTCTTGAGTTGATTTTTTGAAGAATGAAGATGAATACATGACAAGGCTCTATTAAGGTTTGCCAAATAGACCATGTTCTGTATTCTGTAATGCCCTGGAGATTCGCTGAAAGTGGAATCCCTTCCTCAGGTGCACAGGTATCACTTGGCTCAAAGCAATCCAAATCTGCTTGTGCTCCGATATCTAATCATGTTTATTTATCATGGATATGGAAGTGTGCTTTCTAGCTTCTAAAGCTAGTACTTTCTGATTTGGAAGCAAGTTACCAGGATGTGCTGCATTCACCTACCAGTACCAAGATTCCTACGTGCATGTGGACTTCAAAATGCTGAAACAGTTTACCCGTTCCTCCCGCATGAACATTTCTCGTGTTGAAGGACCAGAAAGCTCGGAGATAGTTGTGATCTTCCATGGAGATAGTTAAAATATCAGAAGGCTTGTGGTTTGGTATTTTTGTAGTTAGGTATCTGTGTGTAATGTCAGTATTCCGTTAGATCGATCTTGTAAATATATAGAAAAGATACACCTCTGTATCATGAAAGAAAGAAATATAGAAACAAAATTTCAACTCAGATGTTCAAAGAGAAATTATAGTAATGCTGATAAATGATTTTTTTTTTTTTTTATGGTTAAACGATGAACTTCTAATAGTTGGGGAATATTTGTGATGCATATACATTGCCTTTTCAAAGACCGCCGGGACTAGGAGTGTAATTGGAGGTGAGTGGGTCAGCAGTGTATCCAATAAAATGCTTGATCTCCTATAAACAAGTTCAGAGTATATATTTCAAGTATGTTGTGAGCTAGAGGAGTTTGAAACAGATGCTTTGTGAACGTCAATAATTTTGATAAAAAAGATTCATTCAATAAAAGATTTAACACTAAAATGAGTAACAGTATATTTACAACTGGAATACAAATCTTACAATATAAGAAAACATCTTATTGTTGAATCAAAATCTTGATTCTGATGCACTTGAACCTTTACTTATCAGTTGCAAGTGAAGTTGTAGTCTAAAAGAGTTTGAAAACGCAAAGTATCATTCCATTCCAACGCATTAGATGAGTAGTACCAATCATTATTCTCTGATATCGTTCTCCGGATCATCGGCATCGTTCACATCAATGCTGAAGCTGTACTCCTGATCAAAGCCCATGTATGAATCACACATAAAATAGAGTGTGCAGTTCTTTGTACCCGCTTCTGCAGGAGCATCAAAAACAAGTTTCACCTCCAAATTTTTCTTCAAGGACACTCTCTTGTTGGCTAGCAACTGATTATTTTTTGTGTCACCAACAACCAGCCACCATCCTTCCTCTTTGGCTTTTGGATATCTAGGAGCATCCACAGGTCCTACTTCAGTCCCTCCTGTAAGATTTCGTTTTAAAGTTACCTGTAGAGTGATCTCTTCTCCAGGCCTGATTTCTTCAGTACCGAGTACTTCATATGTCATGTCGATGTCTGGTAAACGATTGTAAAAAAACTTTCAAAAGTACAACAGAATTAAAATTTCAAAAATTTTTAAAAGCAAATATAATTTGAATTCCAAATCATCGCATATCAATTCCGTGTACTCCGATCCCTAAGATAATAATGGCAAATTCTTTAGACTATTGTGCAAGGAATTTCTTAAATTTCTTGTCATATAAGAGAGTCGGCCGCAAGAGTGGACTATATCCACAGAAATATCACATTCCAGAAGAAAACAATCACACCAACAATGGCAGAACCCAACACATTTTGGTGTAGTGGTATGTCCCTAGCTCCCGTTGTCTATTCGATGGTTCCAAACAAAACCTCCTAATATAGTTGCTTGCAGTCGAGCAAATTTATTCAAACATATCAGTAGAGCACCTAAAAGCTTGGATAACACGTGAGGCAATCTCTTACTTTTTCAACCTTAAGCTTGCTCCCTTGCACTTTCTTCACCCAACCGTGAGTTTCTTCGAGACTCATCACCTTAGCTGATTTCGGAGCAACCACACAAAACCCGTATTGCCACATTTGTCCATCAGAAATGTTTCAAAAAATCAGGAGCTGCCAAGGCAAAAGAGTGACACTGATAGCTCACTGATCATTGGGCATCACGAACAGTGATAGCTGCATCAGTATTCAGCTTTGCCAATTTCGTAACTTCCTCAGAGTGCAACATAACATAACCACTCAATCAACCACGTCACTGATCAGTTCACTAAAGAAAACATCCTCTAACCAACTTGATGAGGTCCTAACCTAGCGGCAAAGGTTGAGGTCTTTTGTACGATAGAGCCCCCCCAAATTGTAATTTGTAAAACATGATGGTATATAATGACAATCTCTAAAATCTGAGATATAAACTCCACTCCTGATCCATTAATACTAGCGTCAAATTCTTTGAATTATTGTGTGAATACAGGGAATTAAACCTAGTAACTTCTGTATGCAGAAAAGACATTCTAGTTATGCTAGCACTTAACTAGTAATATCATCACAAGGTCCTACTAAGAGTAAAATATCAGTAACAGAATTATCAAAACTTTAAAATATATCCTACAAATGCTAGGATCGTTTCAATTAATCCTTAATCACAGATTTTACCTTAAAAAAAAACCACTTATCTAAAAGCATTTACTTAAACGTGCGAAAATGGTATTAAAAAACTCCTCCAAGGGACCAAGAAGATTTCTTAAGTCCATTTATCCCAAGTCTCCTTTGCCCTGAACCTCTACTAACAAGATTAGTTCTTTAGCGCTACTCTGTAGCTAGAATCTGGAAATCGGTGCCCAAGATATTATCTTCCATTTCAACTTCCTTCAACCATCAACGATCACATCAATTGCATCGACAAATTTTCCAATTTTTACATTCCCATTTAAATATCAAGAAAAATATAAGAAGGCATTAAACTAACCAGCCAAAAATAGTCACAGTTACTGTTTGTCACCTTAAATTTATTAATTTACTAGTAACTTTACCAGCTACGCAACAATTAAGCTTCTATCTGAAACATCCCAGGTCTCCTTCTGGAAAATCCCACTAATAAGAATGAATTCCACCATCAAGTATGATTATCACCGTCTTCCAAAATTTTAGCCAAAAAATTTGTGAGAGAGCCACTTCTGTGGAGATGAAGTAGCAAGTCCTCAAAGGAGTCTGTCCTAGGCATGTTTGGTTGTTTACATGGAGTGAAATCCGTGATATCCTTTTCATGGCTCATTGTACCGATTTCGAACATACGAGCAGGTGTTGTAATACACGTACTCTCCGGTTCAAACTTATTATGTTCACTCATGTTTGTTTCTCCATCAGGTTTATTGTTGGCATCTACAACAGGGTCTGGTAGGAGGGAGCAGAGGGAATTTACCCTTGACATAAGAGACTTTTCATCGCATGCAGTTATTGTCTGACTGTCATTGAGCAAATGATCAGCAATGTTATCCAATATGTCTTTACATTCAGATGTTTTCCTGGAGGTCATATGCTCTATGTGGTTCAGTAGATCATTAACAGACATTGATTGGCGCAAACCCGGAAATTTTGTCAATTCGTGATTCTTCAAGAATGGAAAACCTTGTCCTTCACAAATTTCACTGGCTTCAATTGCACCTGCGGCCACCAAAATTAAATTTTAAGAGTTTTCAAGAGTACTTGCATAACACAACAAAATCCAGTATACCACCTAAAAGAAAACATAAAACCAACAATAAATTTCAAAAAACCCAATTGTTTCAATGTGGACAACATAGAGTTTCAACTGTTTTGTCTTGTTCTGGATTCGAGTCCTTGTCTTAACTTAGATATCTTGAACCCTACAGTATCACTTATTCATAAGCAGTGACACAACGGCAGCAAAATAATGAACTATATCCAGCCGTAATTTAAAAGGTAAAGCTTATTTCAAATTTCATACATACCTTACACTTATTTTAAATTTCATATATATATCAAGGACCTTGAATGTTGAATTAGTGAATAATATTGCCAGAGTTTGAGCAAAGAAACAAAGGTGCACAGAGTAGTCCAATATCTATCTCAACCTAGAACTAAATCTTTCACTTATATCTAAAGAACTACATAACAGTTTAAGACAGACAATTCAGAATTTCGGTTGTGCTGGAATTTAAAAATTAATGTGTAAACAAGAGCATTTCAAGTGTGTGGAACAAGGTTCAGAAAAATTTATGATCCATATATATTCTTTTAAAATGCTAGCTAATAATCTTATACAACTTCTACACTTACATAGTTCAATGTTGATTAATTAATTACCTGAACTTGGTGAAAAAGCTTCTTTTGACGGATGCAAAGGGGCTATGCCAAGAGTACTCATTTGTTCAACATTTAACGAAGTTGAGAAAGGCAATGCTGCACTGGAGACGGGGCACGCTTTAGCAGTGACAAGCTGATTGGCTTGATGGTATCTGGATATATCCCCCTCTGAACCACAAGCTGGTGATACAAAAAATGGTGCATGCATAACTGTCTTGGCTTGTTGGCTAAGGCATTTAAGACGCATATCACACTGAATTAGCTTTTCATAGTGCTTGTTTAACACACCTTGGGGGCACTGTAGAAGGTGTTCCCTATGCAAACACATACATTAAAACGTTTACATAAGCCAAGAATGTGGTGGTGAGATTTCACAAGTATAACACACTGAATAATATTTCCCCATATGAATTCATCAATTAAGGACTCGTATACCAGTATAATATATACAGACCTACCATATCATCTTGCAGCACGTGCAACCTAGTCAATTATAGTTACTTAAATGAGTGACGTTAAATGTATTATTATCCGGCCTTTTGCAAAAACTGACTTAACCACATTATATCTGAAAGAACAAACACACATATATAAAGAGTGGTCATACTTACCTAGGCCATCTCCAACCATAAATGTTCCATTGCTGGAACTGCATATGGCTTGTCCGCTAGTGAAGTAGAATTTGCAGCATCAAAAGGATAGCAGGATTTAACAGTATAGAGGGTGTTTTGGGATAAAAATTTATTGCCTCATATATATGTATAGTGTTAGAACAGATTTGGAGTTGTATAGTAGTAAATTACTTTACATTTGAAGATAGAGTAACTATTTGTTGGAGGAAGATTACTTTATATATGAAATACAAAATAAAGGAATGTGTGTTTTGAAGTTATTGGAGATGCCCTTAACTCTCTAGTACATATTACTGATGTAAAAATTGTTATATCACCCCTTGCAAATTTATAATTTAGTGTGTATCATTCGCAGTTAACAATATAGAACAAATTTAATCTAGCAAAAAACCTTAGGAAGTGGTTAAGTTCATGAAATTCTAACCTATGCATGCTAGCCTGTCCATCTGTAAAATCTGCAGTAGCCTGCCACAGAGTGTGCTTTCTAGGCTGCGGATGGCTCTCTCTGAAGAACAGAGGCGGCTTCGACAGCTGAAAGGCAAATTATGGGAAAATATAGTACCAAAAAATATGTAAAGAAAAAAACATTCTTGGAAACACAAGGAACAATGAATAAAAATTATATAACAGCATCATGATGTATAATTTGTACACGTTACCACTATAGTCAAATTCCCTGGATTATCATCAGGACAGCTCGCATTCAAAGAAACAATGTCAGACCACTGGAATTCTATTTTACTCTTCTGGCCACAGTCAAGAATTTCCCAAACAAGTTTCTGCTTAGAATAGTAACACCTTGCAATTAGGTCACCCTCGCGTCTGGACACAAACTGCCACACCAGAACAGCTTCAGCCACTTGTAAATTTCTGACGAAGATAGTTGACATGTATTTTAAAATGAAGATAATCAAATAACTACCTTCCAGCTCCCGATTCTTAAAAATGAAGCTACAAATTTAGAGGCCTTCAACTTGTTGGAAGAACTAGAAGCAACAGAGGTTCCAACAGCCTTCTTTTTTTCCACTTTAGAATTTTCACCTGGTGCATTTCCTACAAAAGAAGCATCGGTTCCATAGAGTTTCATTTGAATCATATCCAACAATGATGGACTCTTCGTCAGCTTCAAACCCAATGGGCTTGGCTCATCCAGTGGATTAAAATGTGCAGCTGGTACTGGAAACTGAATGCTTCTAGAACTCCAATCCTAAATAGAGAAAATAGTCGGATGAAGTATATGAACAATTAAAATTGGTTTGGTTTGGTTTGGTTCGGTTCCAGTTGTTGGTCAAAACTGAACCATGTAGAATTAAACCTGAACCAAAATATTATTTCCCTCCATACAATGCATACAGTTGCTTGCAAATATATATTGGGATTCATTTATACTTGGTGTTTATTTTCACATAAATGTTACAGAATTATAACAGTCTGAACTATTAGAAATCATATATAACAATGTGAGAGATTACCATATTTACGAAAAACGTAAGTGAAGTGAGATAACTAATTGATGATACTACATTTACATTAAAATTTCTACTGTACAAATTGTATAAATTCCTTCTTATCAATTTTAAATAGTAAAACGGAACCAATAGTAACCAGGCTTCGAAATTCCAAACCAGAGACTCAAATGTTAATAATGGTTGGGCATGGTTTCAGTTTTAACTTTTAACACAAAAACTAAACCAAGTAATCAGAAGTCACCACAGTTTTCGTCATTTGTACTATTCGTATATCAGCATATATACTTAAATAACAGCCAATCTTATTTAGCTAAAAAAAAAGAATAATCACAGCCAATCTCATTCACAATAAGTAAAAAATTAGTACTGTAATGACTAATAACACATACTAAATTCAGGTAATGAAGTGTTTTTTTTTAACATAGCTTATAAGCTAAAACTAGTATCCGTTCTTGATAAATCTCGGGATAAGTAAAATTCGAACTCAGAACTAACATAGGATAAACATAAGTCCTTAACCACTAAGCTATCCCATCAAGCTCATAATATTACAAGTATAGTACGTCAGTGATAGTGATTGTTACGAGCAGTGACGGGACGATAGAAACCAGACGTCCATGATATATACTCCCTCCGTCCCAATTTACATGTCCATTTTCTAAAAAGCACACATATTAAGATAAAGTTTGTTGAATAAATTTTTCCAACTAATACCCTTATTTAATACATTGAAAAATGAGAATAGAGTTAAGTTTAAAAAAGTCAAAATTTTGATACAATAAATGTAGGGATAGTTTTGTAAAACTACACTTAAATTTGCATTGAAAGGAGAAAAGGGACATGTAATTTGGGACAAATTTGTTTTAGAAAAGGGACATGTATTTTGGGACGGAGGGAGTAATTATTATGACTGATTTTTCTAGGCATTGTAACTAGGGAGATATGAAAAGTAATGGACGAAATAAAAAACCTGATTACAGTGCTGCTGCTGCTGCTGCTGCTGCTGCTGCTGCGCTGATGTCTTATAGCGTTTTCTGAAGTGGCCATCTTGTTCATCAGCACTCGGCATTGGCCTGTAATTCACCTGCCACGTTACTGGAAAATTGAACATCTCCCTCCCTCTCAGGGTTTGTACTGTAACCAGGGGACTCTGTGTACTTTATATTGAGATGCTGAAATTCCTATGACTTCGTTTTCTCCTTGGTCTCTGAAATCTATTTACTACAACGTAAATTTTGTAGGCTATGTTATTCTGGATATATATTCCGATCTCTTTTAATTAGATTTTAATAAATAAATGAAAAGATTAAAATCTTACTTTTCTTTAGTATCTTTAAAATAATTTAAATATTTTTTTTTATACCTTTTTCATACAATCTTGATGCAGTTTGAATCCTTGGAAGTATTTTTCTAGCTTGATGCAGTTTGAATCCTTGGAAGTATTTTTCTAGCAAGATCATCGGAAGAATGCTTAGAATCAAACGCATAACCAGTACTCCGTCCATCCCATCATATAATCCAATATTTTCAGTTTTGTTTGTTCCAAAATTATTGTTCAAATATACTTTATAAGTCTTTTTTATAAATTCGAACTCTTTTTCTCTATAAATTTGAACTCCTATTTTGCTTCAAGTAGAACTTTTAATTAAATATCTTACAATTATATTTCCAATCTTTACAAATTTGAACTTTTCTTCTCAATAAATTCGAATACTTATTCTATTCACAATAGAACTCTAGCTATATGTCTTATCAAAAAGTTCGAACTATCAATATATATATATATATATATATATATATATATATATATATATATATATATATATATAAAGGAGGATACGCGTGAGCTTAGGTGGCGCTCTAAGATCGTATCAATCTATTTTTCTAATTTTATAGAATTTTGGAATTATAAACATTAATAAATGTAAAAATATCATTTAACATATTAGAGGTAAAATAGGTGTCCGAATTTATAGAGGAGAAGAGTTCGAATTTATAGTTAAGACATATCATTAGAAGTTCTATTACAAGTAGAATAAGTATTAAAATATATTACTTTATAAATTCGAATACCTATTCTACTTTCAATAGAACTTTTAATTATTCGTCTTTCCTATAAATTGGAAATCCTAAAATTCTGCAAAATTAGAAAAATAGATTGAGTGGATCAATAAAAATTTAACATAAATTTATCTTACATTATATCATCAATATTAAATTTTAATAGTTAACACAATCTTCTCTAATGAACAGCTTTCACGTTAAACACGGTTCTTTTTACTGAGCCGCTCTCTCGTTAAAACCAAAACCCCAATTTTTTCATATAATATCAATACTTGTATAATATTTTTATCCATAAGTATCGAATCCTAAAAATAAAATAAAATTTATAACATTAATATGAAATTTTAATAGTTAATGAAATCTTTTCTAGTGAGTCGTCCTCCCGTTAAACACGTTTCGAGCCGCTCCCATTTGGGATCGAAATTCCAACTTCGTTACATATTATTGATGATACTTATTGTATAAAAGAACTTTTTTATTTCTTAAAATTAAAACCTATAAACATACCGAATTCCAATTTTTACTTTCTCTAAACCTTCTAATATATATTTATTTTAAAAAATAAAATACATTTTAATTTTTCCATATTTCATAAATATTCCTATATTTATTTATGATTCCCACAGAGAATGGCCTTCTGTCATGTTAACACATCAATCCTTTTTTTTTTTCCTAATGCAAGCATAATTGACTTGTACAAAAAATTTGAAATAGAAGATTTCTAAGAAAAAAAAAATATAATTTTAGAAGATCGTCAAATATGTCACCACAATCCTGTATTCTACTTCCAATTGAACATTTAATTATATGTCTCCTCTATATATTCGAACAACTATTCTACTTTCAATAGAACTTTTAATTACATGTCTATTTTTTAAATTCGAACTCTTCTTCTCTGTAAATTCGAACTCCTATTCTACTTCCAATGAAACTTTTAATTATATGATTTACAAACACCTATTCTACTTCCATATAACTTTTAATTATATGTCTTTTCTATAAATTTGAATCTTTCTCTCCTATAAATTCGAATTAGGGGTGTTCAAACAATCCGTCAAACCGTGAATCCGGACCGGACCACAACAATCCGAACCAACAAAAACCGAAACCGTAAAAACCGTTGTTAGTGGTTCGGTTAACCGGACCGTTTATGCATAAATGATTTGGTTATGGTTTTCAATATTTTAAAACCGGTTAAACCAAACCGGACCGTTATATAATAATACGCTAAAAATTCTAGTAGATAATTATAAGTTAAGATTATAACTTATAGTACGTAATGTATATACGTATATTTAATAAAAAAATTAAATTACTTAATAAATCTAATATTGAGTTAATTATCAATATTTTGTAATTCTACACTAAATTAATTTGTTTACTATTTATATAAATTCAATTGAATTATATAAATGTAATACGTAAATAGGAGACTAAAGATTGATAAACAAATATTGTAATACATATATGTAGTGTATAATATTTATGTTTATTAAATTTTATTTATATTTATTTAAATTACAATTTCATTTTTAAGTTTAACAAAAATTAAAAAAATAATATGGTATAAAGTTCAAACCGTGGTTCGAAACCGGACCAATCCGTTCTTCTATGGTCTGGTTTGGTTTGGTCTTGGCATCTAACTGGTCTGGTTTGGTTTTGATTTTTGAAAAACCGTTTATATTGGTTTGGTTCGGAAAAATCAAGAATCCGGACCAAACCAATCTGTGAACACCCCTAATTCGAATACTTATTCTATTTACAATAGAACTTTTAATTATACTAGTTTATAACCGTGCAATGCACGGTTCCTTTTCTAATATCTATAATTATATTAATTTTTTTTAATATTTATATGTTATTAATTTACATATCAAATTGTTATTAAAAAATCGATATAAAAAATTTTACACGTTCAATTTAATAATTATGCTCTATCTTGATTTCTTAAAATTTGATTTGAACAATTTTACAGCCTACATGAAATTAACAAAATAATCTTTATTTTAGTGATGGTTTAACAATTATTTTCCAATTAAAACTACGCATAAACAAAAGAGAGATGAAATTGACGATTTTTTACGTTAAAAATTATGTTCGATTTATGAAATCTACTTATATTTCGTTCTAATGATCAAAATACCTTTATTATTATTTGAAGATAGTTCTACTAACAAACAAATATAGTTTTAATAATGAGTGTAAAAGCGATTTTATCCAAAATTTTGGTAGTCGGTAGTCTGGTTTTCGGTATGACAAAATAAATAAGAACCGTTAAATCATAAAATAAATAGATGAAAGACGATGTATCCAGCATAAAAAAGATTTTATTTTTATCATGTAAACTAAAAAGTGTATTTATATTGAAATACGAAAAAGTGTTGTCAATGATTTAAATCATATAATTTAATTTTCTACATTGAATATGATTATCAATATAGGTCTTTTACACGGAATAAGATTAATGTTAAAATTCGTAATTACATTTTCTCTTGATATTATGAATGTTCTCATTTCAATAATAATTGTTAAATCATCACTAAATTGAAGATAATTTTGTGAGCTTCGCGTGTGCAATAAAATCATCCAAATCTAATTGCTAGATCTCAATATAGAGTCCAAATAGTAAGCATGAACTTTTTTTAATATTAATAAAAAAAATTCAATTGTATCTTTTTTTAATTATATCCTTTTCCAATTATAATTTTCTTTTTAAAATTCAATTCTAATACAAACTTTTTTAATTACTAGCTTATAACCCATGCAATGCACAACTCCTTTTTAATATCTACAATTATATTACTTTTATGAAATTTTATAAGTTATTAATTTACATATCAAATTGGTGTTTAAAAATTGATATATATAAGATTTTACATGTTCGATTTAATATCTGTACTCTATCTTGAATTTTAAAATTTGATTTGGACGTTTACAGCCCACATGAAATTAACAAAATAATCTTTAAATTAATGATGGTTTAAAATAATTAAATCTACACAGAAACAAAAAAGAGAAGAAATTGACGATTTTTTAAGTTGAAAATTCTATTTGATTTATGAATTCTACTTATAATTCGTTTTGATTATCAAAATATCCTTATAATTATTTAAAGATAGTTCTACTCACAATCAAATACAATTTTAATAATAAGTGTAAGAGAGATTTTGTTCGAAACTTTGATAATCGGTAGTCTATTCCTCCGTATGACAAAGATCTTAAAATAAATAGATGAAAACCGTTGGATCTAGCATAAAAAATGTTTTATATTTTAATATGTTACTAGCTTATAACCCGTGCAACGCACGTCTCCTTTTTAATATCTATAATTATATTACTTTTATGAAATTTTATAAGTTATTAATTTACATATCAAATTGGTGTTTAAAAACTGATATATATATATATATATATATATATATATATATATATATATAAGATTTTACATATTAGATTTAATATTTGTACTCTATCTTGAATTTTAAAATTTGATTTGGACGTTTACAGTCCACATAAAATTAACAAAATAATCTTTAAATTAATGATGGTTTAATATAATTAAATCTACACAGAAACAAAAAAGAGAAGAAATTGACGATTTTTTAAGTTAAAAATTCTTTTTGATTTATGAATTCTACTTAAAATTCATTTTGATTATCAAAATATCCTTATAATTATTTAAAGATAGTTCTACTCACAACCAAATACAATTTTAATAATAAGTGTAAGAGAGATTTTGTCCGAAATTTTGATAATCGGTAGTTTATTCCTCCGTATGACAAAGATCTTAAAATAAATAGATGAAAACCGTTGGATCTAGCATAAAAAATGTTTAATATTTTAATATGTTATAAACTAAAAAGTACTCCGTATATTTATATAAGATAGATTTTGTCCAAAATTTTGATAATCGTCTATTCCTCCGTACGACAAAGATCTTAAAATAAATAGATGAAAATCGTTGGATTTAGCATAAAAAATGTTTTATATTTTAATATGTTATAAAATAAAAAGTATATTTATATTGAAATACGAAAATGTATATGTCAATGATTTAAATCATACACAATTAGGTTTTCTACAATTGATAGTATTATCAATGTAGAACTTCTACATAGATTAGAATTAATGTAAAAATTCGTAATTATATTTTCTCTTAATATTCTGAGTGTTTCTATTTGAATAATAATTATTAAAGCATCACTAAATTAAATATAATTTTATGAGGTTCGCATGGATTGTAAAATCATTCAAATCTGATTTCTAGATCTCAAGATAGAGGCTAAATAGTAAATATGAAATTTTTTAATACTAATGAATAAAAAATGAAATTCAATTCTAATACAACTTTTTTTAATTATATCCTTTTTAGAATATAATTTTCTTTTTAAAATTCAATTATAATATAACCATTTTTAATTATATCCTTTTTAGATTATAATTTTCTTTTTAAAATTCAATTCTAATACAACCTTTTCTAATTATATCTTTTTTAGATTATAATTTCTTTTAAAGATATTTTTAAATTAAATTTAGTTCAAATGATGAAGAAAAAAACAAATCGATCAAATCGATGAATAAAGGGTATTATAGTAAATTAACAAAGTGAAAATTATAAATAAATGTATAAGGATATAATTTATAATCCAACGGATGACTTTTAATCCAACGGATCATATGCTTTTGGTAGTAGAGCGACGACGACCAAAAATTTGGATAAGATCTCCCTTATGCTTATTATATATAAAGTATTAATAAACTACAAAGTACTCCGTATATATATTTATATAAGATAGAAATTTTGATAATCGTCTATTCCTCTCGACGACAAAGATCTTAAAATGAATAGATGAAAATCGTTGGATTTAGCATAAAAAATGTTTTATATTTTAATATGTTATAAATAAAAAGTATATTTATATTTAAATATGAAAATGTAAATATCATTGATTTAAATCACATACAATTAGGTTTTCTACAATTGATAGCATTATCAATGTAGAACTTCTACATAGATTAGGATTAATGTAAAAATTCGTAATTATATTTTTTCTTGATATTCTGAGTATTTCTATTTGAATAATAATTATTAAAGCATCACTAAATTAAAGATAATTTTATGAGGTTCGCATGGATTGTAAAATCATTCAAATCTGATTTCTAGATCTCAAGAAAGAGGCCAAATAGTAAATATGAAATTTTTTAATACTAATAAATAAAAAATAAAATTCAAATCTAATACAACTTTTTTTAATTATATCCTTTTTAGAATATAATTTTCTTTTTAAAATTCAATTAAAATACAACCTTTTTTAATTATATCCTTTTTAGATTATAATTTTCTTTTAAAATTCACTTATAATACAACATTTTCTAATTATATCCTTTTTAGATTATAATTTCTTTTTTATGTTATCTAATCTTGATCGTCTAGTTTCAATCCAACGGATCATATAATTTTGGTAGTACAGCGACCATACCAAAAATTTGGATAAGATCTCTCTTATAAAGATATTTTTAAATTAAATTTAGTTCTAATAATGAAGAAAAAAAACAAATCGATGAAGAAAGGGTATTATAGTAAATTAACAAAGTGAAAATTATAAATAAATATATAAGAATATAATTTATAATCCAACGGATGACTTTTAATCCAACGGATCATATGTTTTTGGTAGTACAATGACGACGACCAAAAATTTGGATAAGATCTCCTTATGCTTATTATATATAAGGTATTAATTAATATCCTTTTTAAATTATAAAATTTTCTTTTTAATATGATATAATCTTGATTGTCTATTTTTAAAAATATTAGATTCGATGGTTGAGATTATTTTGGTAGTACAGTGACCAAACCAAAATTATGGATAAGATTATTTTTACGCTTATTATATATAAGGATATAATGACTTCATAATGTATAATTATCTCATCATGGGAAATACACTTTACTTGTTCAAGAAAGTTATTTTATATGTAATCTACTATCTACTATATATATAATACCACAACATGTCACATTTTATTCAAAGTAAATTACATTTATGCCCCTTAATGATATTTTATGAAAAAAATTAGAATACATAGGCTTTGCTAAGAATTGAACCCATGACATGTCAATTCATATGTCATTATGTTGTCAACTATAACCATTTGAGCTACACATGTTTTTGGTTAAATAGTAAAATTCATTATTTATATCCATCAATATTTTATTCATTAATTAGATTTTTTTTATTCAATATGTAATGAATTCACTTCTCATGCTATTCTTGCTTTTGTTAATTTATTTTTCTGTATATACATAAATTTACTTGTCTACTCTATTAATAACTTGTTATTTTATTTCATATAAAATGCTTAAAATTTCACATATTTTCTTAACTCTTGTGTCTTACTCCAAGTACTGATTATTCATGATTATTCACCAATATCAAATAAAATAAAATACTTGATTCTAACTAATTGTGGAATTTTTTGATTGAGAAAATTTAATAAAATGGTTTACCCAAAATCTATTACAAAAATGAGAATCTAGGAAGTCGGACAACCTAAACGTCATTTGCGAAAAAATGTGACATTAAATTTTGCAATTTATAATTTTATATATGTGCATATATTTAGATTAAAGTTTTTTGATAAATTAGTATATGAGTATACTAAAATATGAATAATAATTATATAAATACTCAAAAAATTTGAGAATAGGGACTAATCTATTACGTTCTCGATTAAGAATATAAACAGAAAATCAAGAATTAGCCAGAAAGAAATCAAATTTATTTTAGAAATAAAATTATTTGACGTGTTTGTAACAAAATATAAATAATAATTATATAAAAATATTCGTATAATTCGATAATCGGGTCTAATCAATTAAATTCTTGATATGGGTCAAGCGGCAAATTGAAAATTAACTAAAGTAATAATCAAACATATTTTAATATTATAATAGTATCTTATTTTTATTTCCAATAAATTTACTATTCAAAAATAATTCTTAGTGAGTAAATTATTTTTAAAAATTAATCGGAAATTTCTCAAAATTTCAAAAAGTTTTAGAACATTGTAATGCAACTCAGGGCACTCTGGCAGCTCTCATTGGACCAAGTTATGGACGAGTGTGCCAACACCCACCTAAGGAAAACTAAGGTACGAACTCATTTCTCTAGAGTGTTATGTGTTGCATATTTGATGTATGCTTGTAATAAAATTTGTACCAAATTTTTAAGATCATGATTTTTTGGTGCACTCTAAAACTTTGCCTTATAAACTAAACTAAAGTCCCTTATCTATTCGATGTGGGACCGGGGTGTTACATAATACGCATGCACATACATATTTCATATCATTATTCAAATTGAATTCATTTTATATTTGTTTGTATATATATATATATATATATATATATATATATATATACATGCACACACATGTTCATCACTTTAATTTGAATTTAAACTTGATTCAAATAAAAATTATTCATAACATAGTGAAAGATGAAGTGTATAATTAGAGATGAAAAAAAATTAAAATTATGAAATGAGTTGATTAAAACCCTAAATTTGCATATAAAATACTATATATTAACAAAGTTAAATAGATGGAGAGACAAAATTTCATCCTTCACAAAATTCAGATCCAAACATGTTTAGATTAAGGGATGAAGATGACAATGAAGAAGGGAGTCAGGATTATAAAAGTGGATCTAAGGCTTTCTATATCCATGAAAACTGGTGGAATAGTCGCTTCAAGACAGTGGATGAAAGCAAAAAGATATGGAAGAAGAAATTCAGAAATTGGAGAGATAAGACGATTAATAATTACGGCCCAGGAGATCAACACTAAGAGAACCTTTTGAGAGAGAGGGTAATAGATTACAACTCAAAAGGAGAAGTAAGGATGAGGTTCAAAGATGAATCACATTGGAATGATCGTAAAGAGGAAAAATTGATGAGAAACATACTATTAATGAAGAAAGAGTTGAATAAGGGTAAAGCAAAACCACAAAGAATGGAGAAAGATATTCAAAATTTTATAGAAGCTAAAAGGAAATGGGTAGAGGATGAAGTTGCAGTTAAAGCTTGTAGGGGGTGATAATCTTGCAATTACAAAGCCACTGCACCAAATTCACGTTAGCATTCTAGGAATTCATAAAGAGAATTCAAAGCTAGATTACAAGGAAGCCCTGCTGAAATAAAACCAAATATCCAAAGAGCAAAATCGAGAGTCATTATTCAAGACATGAGAAAAAAAGGATGGAAAGAAACCCTCATGAGTCATTCAAAACGGATAGAGAAAAGAATACATGATTCATCACCAATCTCCCGAACTCTATTCAGCTAAAATTCAAAAAGGAAGGAAGGATCAAGGACATTGTTTTGCCTCAAAAAAGAGATAAAAATAATAATCGTGATGGGTTTGTTAAGTTTTTCGATGAAAGAATATTGGAGAGATTAATCTTTAAGCTTAATGGCCTCATCATCAAGGACAAACGAATTTATGTTAGTTGGGAAAGGAAGAGGGCTCCACAAAGACATATTAACGGGAGTTCACCGAGGTCTGGGGAGAGAGAGGTAGAGCCGATGTATAGTGCAAATGAGGCAGCAGAGAGTAAAACTCTTAAGCAGAAAGCAATCTTAGTAGATATTATAAATCTTATACATATCATGTTGAAAATGAAGCTCTCGAGAAGAGAGTTTGCTACACTTTATTTAGGTAACACCGCTACAAATAGAAAGGTGTTCATAATCAAAGATGAACTACTAAAAGCCAAAATATCATAATATCTCAATTTTTTTTAATATTATTTCACATTTAGACCTTCCAATTTCCTATGATTTTACTCTAAAACTCCCCAAAGTCAAATGCTATGAAAACGTTCGTTAATCTTCACATTGTCCAGAATCGAAACTGTGACATCTCAGTTCTAGAGATATACTGAATTTAAATTTATAACTAAAATCATTGAACTAGATGACTAGGTGATTGGATATTAGAATTTTTTGAACACACCGGTTAGAAAGTGAGAACAATTGAAAAGAAAGTAAGTTCATCTATATTTAGGCAACATTACAAACTCGTAATAAACCTAGAATATTCCCGTGCCTTGCACGGGTAATGAAGCTAGTTATTATAATGTGTCTCATTGGACGACCAAATTTTCCTATTCTTTCCTTTCGTTCTTTCATTTGTTATCAAGCTAATGAATGGAGTTTTATGTTTTTTTTTCCTTCAAAATAAAAGCTTATGAATGGATGTCTAATTCATGATTGCAACAATTATGAGAGGACAGGTAATATAGAGCTACCAGAAAAGAAAGAAAGTGATTCGAAGATCATTTTTAGGTACGAACAGACTTATTAGATGCGAAAAGAAGATATCAGAAAGAGAAAAGATTTTAGGGTTTATAAAGTTCTTCTAGTATTCATTAAAATCCTTCAGGAATAATATAGGCTTACAATATCGTTTACTTGTAAACAAATATACTTCCTACGATAATAAAGGGAATAATAAGGAAACATATATCTTTGGACATAAATAACTTATACTACAAAATATTGACTTTTCAATTATATTTTAAGAGTAATGCTAGGTACCCCAAATTGGTACCCAAATATTACTCCCAAATGATGTGGCAATGCTTACATGGCATGGTGAAAATTTTTGATTGGGTGGTTGGTGTGAATGCAGGGGGGTCCGCTATTATTACAACCAATTAAATTGCTACACTTGGCATTTGGGAAAATTTTGGGGTACCTAGCATTTTCCATATTTTAAATATGCTATAGGCTTAAGTTCTCAGATGTAATAAACCCAAATTTGGTACTAATTTGAAAATTTCCAATGAATAGTATCTCTCGCTAAATAAGAAAATATATATTGTGCCACCTATGTTAGGGAAGGAATGGAGGAGTTCTAAATCAATATTAGTTATGTACACATTAAATCAGTGTATGCAAACGTCGTCAGATTTCAGAAATTCGGAAATTTTATTTTCTCCTGAACGGATCGTATCGGACCAGAAATTGAGATGGAGGAATTTTTTATTCCAGAAAAATATTTCGAAGGTATATTCTTACTCTAGGAAATACATAAACGTAAGTAGGACTCGTAAAAAAAATTGAGAATAAGAAATTCTGGAATTAAAATGATTTAAACAATTAAAAACGACCCAGAATGAATAGTATAAATTTCCGGTCTCCAAACGAATTCAAATTTCAGAGGGAGCTTCGTGGAATTAAATGGTGACTAAGTTTGCAATCGGAATTTGAATACGAGATCTAGGACTCGGAAAAGTAGAACAAAATCAAAGTGCACGAAATTGGTAAAAGTCACGTAGTAGCCTCATAGTCGCGTTGTAGTAGCCTTGTCATGGCTTTGTTAGCTAGCTTTTCCACCACACAAACTACCAACCAAGTATACATACACGTCACCACACATATTCAGCCACCAAGAGCAGTCATAGTCCCCCATTTCTTTGAAGAAAAACGTAGGTAAGGAGGAAGAAGATGGAGTGATAACTTGAGTTCCGTCTGATGGATTTTCGCGTTCTACAACTCGAATCGAAGGTCTCTCCGAGCTCTCTCTAACCATGGTAACCACTCTCCCCACCTCCTTGATTACCAGACAGCAGCTGAGTAAAACAGCCACAGCGCCTTCATTTTTCACTGGAATATTGCGTTCTATAGCTTGTTGGAAAGGTATTGAGATGCTCTACAACTCTTCTTCAGGAGCCTCATCCGGAAAAGTAGGGTAAGGACCACGTTTTTCAAGTTCATTCAGCTGGGGTATAGTAACTCTGAAAGTTCTTTCAGCTGGGGTATAGTAACTCCGAAAATTTTGAAATGTGTTCTTGATGTTTCTTGTTAGTTTAAGGTTGTTAAAGATGATCTAAGACTTATTAAGGGATAATCAAGCTTCAAGAAAGGTATGAACATCAAGAACCCTTAGTTTGACTTTGAGATTAATGGAGTTTTTGGATGATTTGATGATAAGATGTTAGGACATGGTTATATACATGTATGTATAGTTATTTGTAGATGTCATTAAGCATGATTCAAGTACTTGTTGAGTGGTGGTCATTAGAACCTTACCACTGCCCTTAGAGTCTTGTTATGACACACTACGCCATAGATGGCCTATAGCAACCCCCAAACTGTGTTACCATAGACCCCTGTTTAAAGTTACCATAGGCCAAAATAGGGCTATGGTAACACTTCAGCTGTGTTAGGTTCTCAGCAGTAACTACATATATCTAAGGTAACATCAAAACACAACCTAAGGTAACATAGCAAATGTGGTTACCAAAAATCTCTATATCAACATCTTAAACACACTCTATAGTAACATAGTTTGTGTGTTACAATAGATGTTACAATTTTGCACAGGGGTAACTGTGGGGCCCACATCTGGGTGGGACCACACAATCTATTGTAACACCCTCTTTTACCAATTGTAACACATTGTGTGTTACAAAATTAAAATCATTTAGAACTATTTTTTTTAACAAAAATAATATAAATTATGACGTTTAAATATTAAATTTTCCATTAAAAGAAATCAATAACCAATTTAATTACATTGATCAATAACCTCATCCAACATCATTACAATAACATCATCTAGTAGTAAACCAACCAAATCATCCAAAAATATCTATCAACACTCTAATGAACAAAAAATAAAACGTACAAGTACTAGAGCTAATAACATGGTAAATTTCAAAAGCCATAGCAATGGTTTCTATGTCGCATTTGCCAACAATAACACGGGTTCCCCATATTACTGTAAGAAGCATTACGGTGGATCCAGCTAGCAACCCCATGCCAACCATGCAACCTGACTTTGAGCAGTGTTGACACTTCCAGATAATCCAGAGACTGAAAAGTTACGAAATTGATCAGATAAAATGAAAAATTAAACTTATGAATACCACAATAGTTTCCAAATTTTTAATAGAATCACAGAGGCATGGCAAGCATGGTACTTTGACTTTGCTGTTGTACCTGTTGGAAACGCTGTAAACAATGTAAATCTCCAGAATTGAAGGCTACGCTTTCTATAACCCTGGAGTAACTCTCCAAAATGGACTGTCCAATATCCTACAAATGATAAATTTAAACTTCTTTTAAGTTCACCAAGTAAACAATGTAGATCTACATGAAACTTTCCAATATATCAGTTGTTCCCTAATGAAGCATACATGTTTCACAAGTTTAGCGATACAATTACGATCAAACATACTGGATTTAGATATTATTTACCAAGATTATGTAGAAATTATTCAGGGATTTTGATATGTTGAAACATCATGTATATGTTCAAAATTCATCAGGTATATGTTGAAACATCAGGTATATGTTGAAACAATCATAGCTCCACACAAGAAACATCAGGTATATGTTCAAAATTCATGTAACTTAAAACAGCGACACAAAAGAAACTGAGCAGTCATGAGCTTGAATATCGTAGGTCCTGAGTCGCCCCACCTGCAATGTTTTGTAATGAGGTTATATATGTACTCAAATAGACATGACCTTAATATATCAAGTCATGTTTCCCAAGAAAAATTTTAATTAACCAAGTTATTTAGCAATCAACGTCCCAAACAAGTACTAACACCGAATCTATAATTTTTCTTGTTTGCCTAATATGTAGTCCCTTCAGTTTAGCGTAATAGATGAATTTAGCCTTTGTTAATCAGAACATCTCTGCTCATCAATTCATCTCACCCAAGTGCTAGAAGGCCTTTCACCTTAAGCCGTTAACATTATACGACAACACCTTAATATGATTTGTATCAGCATTAAGAGTAGGCTTCCTCATAGTTCGGGGATACAAGAAAATCCATAAATCCTTAACTCTAATTCTTTAAATGCTACTGAAAAGCTCGACTCAGGTATTCTGAGTAGTGTGACAAAGAATATGTACCTGCCACAGAAAAGTACGGCATATAGGTAAGCAGCTTCTACATAGAAAGGAAATTGGTAAGTTAACAAAGTTTGACTTTCAGGCTAAAGGTTGAAAAATGTATATAACTTGAATCAAGTGCAAAGTCAGCCAGAACTTTATCATAGTGTTATCATCTAGCAAAACAAAACTAGGTAATTGCACCAGCTGATGACCATTGGTTACCATGTATTTAGCATCGACAAATGGATCATTGATTGCTAAAACATCAATATCATCTCTAAAAGTTGCTACTCATAACACCAGCCTTCCGATTCTTCCAAAACCTGAAAAATACAAGTACTTTCGAGAATCTAATTATACTGTACAGATTGAGACCTCTAACATTTATCCTTGAGAATTAAAGAATCTAAGGGGATACCTCTAACATGTTTAGTAGATAGACTGAATTACCAGGCAACAGGCTGAATTGTTGAATATGATCGCTTCGACAAGAAGTCTGTGCAACAGGCTGAATTGTTTTAACTGCGGATCCACAATGTTAGACATTACTTCTGGCAGTTCAAGGAATTCTATAGCCTGTCAAGAAAGAATACACATGCATTTTAATAAAACTACAGAATCACATAATATATAAAATTTCACTATTAAAATAACGAGTACTCACCCAGTCAACCAGACATCCTTTGTCCTTGCAGTATGGAGGTCTTCCGCTAATTATTTCTAATAAAAGTACTCCGCTAATTATTGATTTCCAACTTTCAAAATCAACTAGCTGCAACAAGAGATTGTTATCAAATAAAATCCCTAAAGATGCTTTATGAAGCTGTAAAATACTTAATTAAAAGTATAATTAAGTATAGTCTTATCTGTAGTGAAATTTCAAAACCTGTAATGTCCTTAACAGAGTGTTGAGCAGCAGACTACTAAGATTATTAAATAGATGGACACGTACTGATACACTAGACCATAATAAAATTGACATTGATAACCACAGATGAACATACCTGTATTAGACCCTTTACTCGCCACACATTATGTTTCAAAACAACTAGTCCATCATGTCCATCATAAACTCCTACGAAAGTACCATAGGGGCCTGACTCGTGCAAGCTCAAGTAGCCTGATTCAAGCTGACTCTGATCCTCTAGTAAATTGTTGGCTTAAACTATAAAATTGAGAATAACAAACAGAGAAATGCAAACATTGAGAAACAAATTCTAACATTCATATATCGGAATATTAACACTAACAAAAGAATACAAACAACGAATGGATGTATATGTAACTAGTTACTTATAATCAATCCACAAGAAGAGAGAGCCACTAAATCAAACCGCCTCAATCTGTTAAAAAAAGATAAATTAACACTCAAAAACTGAAACTTTAAAATCAAGTTGAAAAATACTTACTAATTGCAAGAAAAAACAGCTAGTAATTGGAGATAATCAACGTATTTGGGCATAAACTGAAGCTAGGGTTCAGGTAATTGAAAATCTGGGTTCACCCATAGGGTTTGTGTAAATTAAAAACGTGTCAGAGAGAGGGTCAAGAGTGAGACTGAGATTTTAGAGATTTGAGAGTTAGGGTTCTAAAATTCAAGAGAGATGTGAGTGAAAGGGTTGAGAGAGAGAGGGACGAGAGGGACGAGTGTGAGATGTGAGAGAGGGTCGAGAATGAGACTAAGATTTGAGAGATTTCAGAGTTACAGTTTTAAGATGAGAGAGAGAGAGATGAGTGAGAGAGAGAGATGATGGTCTGAAAATATTTGGGGGAAAATATGTTCTAAGGTGGAAAAATGATTTAGGGTAAATGTTTCTAAGGCGGGCAATACAATTATAAATTTTTCATTTTGCCGCTCGTGTTTTTTTTTTTTGCCAAGTTGCCGCTCGCGTGTTTTTGCCGCTCTACAGTATAATATTTACTTTCTTTTTTTATTTTGTAAATATTATCAATTTATTTTAATTTCTTGAAATTAAAATATAATTAACAAATTTATAATTTTCATAATTTTGTAATAATTCACAACTTATACATAACTTAGTTTTCTTTATTAAATTTTTAATTAATTTAATTAAAATTTAATAATGTTTGGATATTACTTTATTTTAAAACCTTTTTATTTGAAATTTATAAAAAAAATTAATACTTTTGAAAAATCAATAATTTAATTATTTGATGGAATATTACGTTTTAAAATGATTATTTCAATGATTTTGTTAAAATTAATTATTTTAAAGTAAAATAATTATTAAATCATTAATTTTAAATTAAATAAAAATATTGTTAATGAATACTCTATGGTAACACAGCTCATGGTGTTAGCCCATTGTAACACCTTTTATAACTAAAGTAACATACTTTTGTGCCTATGGTAACACCACAATCAAAAGGTTGCGATAGGTAAAAATTTTCATAGCTATGGTAACACACATAGTGGTAACACCCATGCCAAAAGGTTGCTATAGGCCGTCTATGGCGTAGTGATAGTTGGTTTGTGATATTAGAGCATGGGTTGCTTGTATGGCTTATTCGAGGAGAAACAAAAATGGAAACATCCCGGTTATAGTCGTCGTAATGCCCGATTTTCTTTAAAAATAAAACTGCTTAAATTTCGAAAGTGAAACTGCCTATTTTGGACCAGTGGTTAACATGAGTGTGTAGAGCTTGTCTTGTAGATCGCGTGAGCGTAAGAATCATGTGAAAAGGTTTTACGGTTTGAAATTTAGAGCCGTTTTAGTAAACGGTTCTCGAAACGATTTAAAACGCTAAACCCCAACTTTGAGGCTATGATTACCCTATCTATACCTTGAATTAAAATGTGAAAATTTGTGGAGCAGTATTATTAATGTAGTACAAGACCCTCCAGTTGGTTTTGGATTAAAATCTTGATTTTTCAAATTAATAAAAATGATAGAGTATAGGGGGTCAAGCGAGAATCTTAAGTAAAACGGCAAGAAACGTTAAGAAATGACGAACTCCTAAAACTTGAATTTCGCTAAGTCCTAGGATGCAATGTTAGTATAAATAACATGCTTATATGTCAATTAAGATATGTGTGGCGTCGGTTAGTGGGAATGGGAAATGTGTATAGCAGATTATGCATTGGATTATATGTGACAGTTTAAGTGGTTTAGTTTAGCACTAGTTGCTAACCCTACTTTGTTTTCAATGTTATAGCACCTCGATATAAACCAGGACCCTCGCAGTCGCATTTGCATTCGCAGTCGCAATTGTATTCGCATCGCTGAGGCAAGATTTCTATCCTTTAATTCTTGTCTTCTAAACCATATGATGTTGTCCGTTATAAAATGTGTATATATATATATATATATATATAGTCTTACTCTACTACAAACCAATTTAAAATAAAAACTAGAAACCAGACCCAGCCCACATAAATATAACAGGCCCAATTCAAAAAAATACAAAATTCCTATCACTACTGCCAACCATCACCACCCCTACCACCATGCCAGCCATCGATCACCACCACACTATCTCCTTCTCTCTTCAACCAACTCACCCAATCTGCCCCTCATACTCTTCACCGTTACAAACATCTGAAATTGTATATATACATACAAATATAAGTATATATCACTTTATGTATATCTCTCAGTTAAGCACCCCTACAGCAAGTAACATCAACGCTTAATCACTATCGTCGCCGCCATAGATTCCGACAAAGGAAATGTACTGGAATCAATAATTTCTACCGGAGAAATACCAAAAATCAAGAAATCACTAAATTATGTTATAGGAATCAGTCGTTTATATTACAGAAATCACTAATTCATATTGTGGAAATTACCGACTAGATATGTTCTGAATCAATAGATAAAGAGAGGATCGCGATATGAAGTTAGAAATCACTAAATTAAATTTGTAATAGCAGAACTAATGATAGGAAATAAGAAGATCTAGAATCGAAATCAGAACTTGGTGGTGGAATCGAAGCCCCTGCGGGGCCAGTGGTCGGAAAAGGAAGATGGAGGTGGTGGTTCGTCGATGGAGGTGGTGGTGTGTCGGTGATGGTCGGTGGAGGTGGTGGTGCGACGGTGGTAATGATGGTGTCGTGGGGGGAGGGGGGCTGGGGGCTTGGGGTTGGCATGATGATATCATATTAAAGGTGGGTGATGCCATATAAGGGTGGAGATAGTAAAATAGGATGTGGAGATAATGGTTTTTAGTTTTCATTTTTAGATTTGTTTGTATTTGAGTATAAACCTATATATATATATATATATATATATATATATATATATATGCATAAACTAGATATGAATTGAGAATTATTTTGAGGGATGCAAGGCTACCCTAAGTCTTGTATGTATAAAGAATTATGAACCCCTAAAATAGGGAAGATTAATTAGTGAAGTGGATTCAAATGAATGTTATATATATACTGCAAGATAAATGTGTATATATCTTTTTGAACTGAGATATTGCGATATATATGGAATGATGTTGGCTTATAAGGTACTTATTATATAAGAGTTATGAGCTGGGTTTTACTAATGCCCTTAGCATATGGCTGGTAAATAGTATCTTTAGATATATATCGGGAGACGGTATTTTCCGCTATCATTCAAGATTATTTTCTGATGAAATATCATCAAGTAAATATATTCAATCATTTTTTAAAATGTTAGATGAATATTATTTTTATTATTCATTTAAGAAGTTTATTTTCTGATTAAAGAATATGGAGTAAATATTATTCAATTATTTTGTATCCTAAGTGAATATTAAGTTGAATATTCATTTAAGAATTTTATTTATAACATTAAAAGTTATTTGAATATTCATATTATTAAATGAATTTTATTTTGAGTATTCATTTAAGGATTTAATTGCAATTACCTTGCATAGCAGAGATTCTTTAAACATGTTTTGTGTAACAAAAATTATTTGAATATTTATTAAGTACTTTTAAATCAGATTGAAAATGATTTATATTATTATCTTTGATCTTCCATGAGAGAAGAATATTTCTGAGCCTTATAAAAGTATTATTTTAAATCAGAGAGTAAGAGATTATTAAATAATCAAGCAGTTGTTAAGGCTTCTTGGTCTAAAAGTGTATTTTTTTAGTTAATAATATTCCCTTGTGAATAACCGATAATGAGATAACGGTTGAGATATAAATAGCAGTAGCCTGAACTGTTAAGGATTTTTAAGATAATGGAGATTATAAAAAAAGGCTTCGAGGTTAATCATGAATGTTATATTGAAGTATCTTGAACTTCACCATATATGTTATATTGAAACGTTGTTTATATTTTATAAAACAAAGGATTAAAGTTTATAAAAGATGTTGAGACTGCGAAATGATATAATTGGATAAAGGTCTGATTCTTTTCCCCTATTACTCATATTGAAGTATATTATATTTTTATGAGTTGATAGTTATTGGTAGAACTTGCTGGGCACTATTAGCTCATTCTTGTTGTCTTAATTCTAACTTTTCAGTAAGGTAGTTTGGCGAAACTTATCCGCACAGTTCGGAAAGAGGAGAAGCAAGACGCTATTTGGAAGATGACTTGACTCAGGATGTCTGGATCTAGTGTAAGATATATTTTATATAGTTGGACTTCGATAATTATAATTATGTATTAGACTAGTTGGCCTGGTATACTTCTTGTCGAAGTTATACCAGTGATTCCAGATTTGATCAAAGAAAATGTGGTAAGGAAGAAACTTTTTATTTAATGGGATTTGGATTCTTGTCTCTAGCCCTATAACCTAAAAGGTCTTGGTGGTTGGGGTCACAGGTGTGTATATATATATATATATATATATATATATATATATATATATATATATATATATATATATTGGACAATTACAAGGATTATTGTGTTATTAAACAGGTGAAAATATTTGAGGATTTTCGTGTAACGACCAAATCTCCTGACCCAGGATTTGGGGGCGTTACAGAATGGTATCAGAGCAAGGTTATAGTAAACTAGAAACGAGAGTGAGTAGGAGTGTGTATAGCTAAGTAAGGAACGTCAGAGCTCATATAGAGTTCATGTTGGACTATGGGATATAGTACCAATAATTAGTAGGTTAATAATTAAGCGTTCGCGTGAGATGGTTGCGCTAAATTGGATAAAACACCTTGAGATTGTTGATGTCTACTACGGAAATTCAAAGAGTAAGTCTTAAGCGGGTTTAAGCAAGCGCAAAGACTGAGGCAAGTTCATTCTCTCCCTTATCTCCTAAAGAATTTATGAGATTTTTGTGAACATTAATGTTCTCAAGGATTTTATTATTGTGGTGAAAGTGTTGGGTACTCAAATATTTGCTTCAAATGTTGGAGTGATTATATTTATCGAAGAATTTAAATTAATTATAAATCCTTTTTGCGAGGAAGATGACATTTAAAAATATTAGTCGGTCTAATTGATCGGGACGACTCCTTAATATTATTCGGCGGAAAGCTTGTATAATTGCTTCTAGACAGCTAAATATTTATTCCTATCAGTTGAATTCATCTCACAAATTCAACTACTTTTCTTGACATCGGGTAATGGTTCATAGTTCGAACCAATATTAAAATGGTTACAATTTTATTTTATTTTTAATTTTATTTTAACTCTGAATAATCAAGTTATACTTCTTAAAGCGTGTAATTTGTTGATTCATTGTTCGAATTAAATTAGATACATTCAGAATAAGTGAATAGAAGGATAGTTTATCATCAGAAATTCCTTTAAAATACTTTCTCTAGCGTACTTAAAAAATGTCTTTATGAATCGAGTCGTTCTTATTATTTCAAGACGACTCCAAAGGGTTTATTCAAATCAATGAACCTTTCTTATTCAAGGTTTGTTACCTTCTTTGTCAAAGCGGATGATGCATCGTTCGTGTCATCGAATAAATTTTATTCTTATCCTTAAAGTTAATCCATTGTTCGGATTAGCAGTGGAGTTTGAGAAAGCACTGACTGTGTGTCGGGCTTGACATCTAATTGCAAAATTCTGGCAGCTATATTTTTTTTACTCGGGAAACTCTAGTGTGAACTGGTCAACATGGGAGAAGCCCATGGAGTTTCTTTCAGATCAACACGAGGAATAAACTCGTGGTATCGAGAGAAAAATATTAACATTTTGGCAGAAAAGTTGCCAGGTTGACTTTTCAATCACCTTTTTGCTAGCAAAACGATATAGTGGTACTTGCGACATAGTAGTGATCGTACTATGGGGTATCACGGGTGTGCGGTACTTGCGATACAGCGGTTGATCGCGCTGTGGGGTACGTGAAGGCGGAAGAGCAGTAATCTTTTCTTAAATCTTGAGCTGCCGGATAAGTTGATGATTTTCTTGAAATTGTTGAGTAATGCCTTGATGAGGTTTTTATGGGCGAAATGATTCGAATTCCTTGAGTTGTCGGAGATTTTTATATAAAAAAAAAAATTATCCTCATAAAATTTTGAGAAGTTGCTTATTCGGCTTTCATGATTAAATATTATACGAGTTTCCTATTTGTTCAAGCATAATATTTTGCGACCATAAATCTTTCTATAATTCTCTGAATTTTTTTTCCTCTCTCATTCATCTTCTTTATAAATTGAGAAGAACAACCCTTCAAGGAGGGGAGGTACTGCCAAATGACTATATGCCTGTATGATAGAAGTCTAGTGGGATACCACAGATTGTTTAATTGCTTGTCAAGTACTAAAGGCTGGCCACCTTCTGTACTAACTATGCAATATAACAAGTGTTCATTGATCATAGTGATCTCTCAATAAATTCTTCTACTTCTTTATGTTGATCAAGCTTGCGAAGATAAATGCGGTTAGGAAAGGTGTAGTACGAGTGAGGTTGTTTCCGAATTCGAAGCGTGTTTGTGATACCAAAGTCAATGTAAATATTAAAAGAGATGACAGGGTACGAACGAGTAAAAGTATAACCCGAATTGTATTGTGTACGGAAAATAGTAGCGATTGTGGACCGGAAAGAGTGTGTATTGAGAAGCAAAAGCTATAACGCTAGTGAGATGTGCTGTAAGAAGATCAGAATGTTCAAGGATCAACCTGGGAACTAGAAAGCGAAATGCTAGAAAAGTACCCCAATTGTTTTCTACCTGATTCTGGGACGGAATCCTTTTAAGGAGGGGAGACTGTAATAAACCCAAATTTGGTACTAATTTGAAAATTTCGAATGAATAGTATCTCTCGCTAAATAAGAAAATATATATTGTGCCACCTATGTTATGGAAGGAATGGAGGAGTTCTAAATCAATATTAGTTATGTACACATTAAATCAGTGTATGCAAACGTTGTCAGATTTCAGAAATTTGGAAATTTTATTTTCTCCTGAACGGATCGTTTCGGACCAGAAATTGAGATGGAGGAATTTTTTATTCCAGAAAAATATTTCGAAGGTATATTCTTACACTAGGAAATATATAAACGTAAGTAGGACTCGTCAAAAAAATTCGGAATAAGAAATTCTGGAATTAAAATGATTTAAACAATTAAAAATGACCCAGAATGAATAGTATAAATTTCCGGTCTCCAAACGAATTGAAATTTCAGAGGGAGCTTCGTGGAATTAAATGGTGACTAAGTGTGCAATCGGAATTTGAATACGAGATCAAGGACTCGGAAAAGTAGAACAAAATCAAAGTGCACGAAATTGGTTAAAGCCACATAGTAGCTAGCCTAATAGTCGCGTTGTAGTAGCCTTGTCATGGCTTTGTTAGCTAGCTTTTCCACCACACAAACTACCAACCAAGTATACATACACATCACCACACATATTTAGCCACCAAGAGCAGTCATACTCCCCCATTTCTTTGAAGAAAAGCGTAGGTAAGGAGGAAGAAAAATGGAGGAAGAAGATGGTGTGATAACTTGAGTTCCGTCCGATGGACTTTCACGTTCTACAACTCGAATCGAAGGTCTCTCCGAGCTCTCTCTAACCACGGTAACCAGTCTCCCCACCTCCTTGATTACCAGACAATAGCTGAGTAAAACAGCCATAGCGCCTTCATTTTTCACTGGAATATTGCGTTCTATAGCTTGTTGGAAAGGTATTGCGATGCTCTACAACTCTTCATCAGGAGCCTCGTCCGGAAAAGCAGGGTAAGGACCATGTTTTTCCAGTTCTTTCATATGGGGTATAGTAACTCCGAAAATTTCGAAATGTGTTCTTGATGTTTCTTGTTAGTTTAATGTTGTTAAAGATGATCTAAGGCTTATTAAGGGATAATCAAGCTTCAAGAAAGGTATGAACATCAAGAACCCTTAGTTTGACTTTGAGATTAATGGAGTTTTTGGATGATTTGATGATAAGATGGTAGGACATGGTTACATACATGTATGTATAGTTATTTGTAGATGTCATTAAGCATGATTCAAGTACTTGTTGAGTGGTGGTCATTAGAACCTTACCACTGCACTTAGAGTCTTGTTATGACACTTGGTTTGTGATATTAGAGCATGGGTTGCTTGTATGGCTTATTCGAGGAGAAACAAAAATGGAAACATCCCGGTTATAGCCGCCGTAATGCCCGATTTTCTTTAAAAATAAAGCTATTTAAATTTTGAAAGTGAAACTGCCTATTTTGGACCATTGGTTAACATAAGTGTGTAGAGCTTGTCTTGTAGATCGCGTGAGCGCAAGAATCATGTGAAAAGGTTTTACGGTTTGAAATTTAGAGCCGTTTTAGTAAACGGTTCTCGAAACGATTTAAAATGCTAAACCCCAACTTTGAGGCTATGATTACCCTTTCTATACCTTGAATGAAAATGTGAAAATTTGTGGAGCAGTAGTATTAATGTAGTACAAGACCCTCGAGTTGGTTTTGGATTAAAATCTTGATTTTTCAAATTACTAAAAATGATAGAGTATAGGGGGTCAAGCGAGAATCTTAAGTAAAACGGCAAGAAACATTAAGAAACGACAAACTCCTAAAACTTGAATTTCGCTAAGTCCTAGGATGCAATGTGAGTATAAATAACATGCTTATATGTCAATTAAGATATGTGTGGCATCGGTAAGTGGAAATGGGAAATGTGTATAGCATATTATGCATTGGATTATATGTGACAGTTTAAGTGGTTTAGGTTAGCACTAGTTGCTAACCCTACTTTGTTTTCAATGTTATAGCACCTCGATATAAACCAGGACCCTTGCAGTCGCATTTACATTCACAGTCGCAATTGTATTCGCATCGCTGAGGCAAGATTTTATTCCTTTAATTGTTGGCTTCTAAACCATATGATGTTGTCCGTTATAAAATGTGTATATATATATATATATATATATATATATATATATATATACATATATATATATATATATATATATATATATATATATATATATATATATATATGCATAGACTAGATATGAATTGAGAATTATGTTGAGGGATGCAAGGCTACCCTAAGTCTTGTATGTATAAAGAATTATGAACCCCTAAAATAGGGAAGATTAATTAGTGAAGTGGATTCAAATGAATGTTATATATATATATATACTGCAAGATAAATGTATATATATCTTTTTGAACTTAGATATTGCGATGTATATGGAATGATTTTGGCTTATAAGCTAGTTATTATATAAGAGTTATGAGCTGGGTTTTACTAATGCCCTTAGCATATGACGGGTAAATAGTATCTTTAGATATATATCGGGAGACGGTATTTTCCGCTATCATTCAAGATTATTTTCTGATGAAATATCATCAAGTAAATATATTCAATCATTTTTAAAAAAAAAATATTAGATGAATATTATTTTTATTATTCATTTAAGAAGTTTATTTTCTAATTAAAGAATATGGAGTAAATATTATTCAATTATTTTGTATCCTAAGTGAATATTAAGTTAAATATTCATTTAAGAATTTTCTTTATAACATTAAAAGTTATTTGAATATTCATATTATTAAATGAATTTTATTTTGAGTATTCATTTGAGGATTTAATTGCAATTACCTTGCATAGCAGAGATTCTTTAAACACGTTTTGTGTTGCAAAAATTATTTGAATATTTATTAAGTACTTTTAAATCAGATTGAAAATGATTTATATTATTATCTTTGATCTTTCATGAGAAAAGTATATTTCTGAGCCTTATAAAAGTATTATTTTAAATCAGAGAGTAAGAGATTATTAAAGAATCAAGAAGTTGTTAAGGCTTCTTGGTCTAAAAGTGTATTTTCTTTCGTTAATAATGTTCCTTTGTGAATAACCGATAATGAGATAACGGTTGAGATATAAATAGTAGTAGCCTGAACTGTTAAGGATTTTTTTGAACTTCACCATATATGTTATATTGAAACTTTGTTTATATTTTATATAACAAAGGATTAAAGTTTATAAAAGATGTTGAGATTGCGAAATGATAATTGGATAAAGGTCTGATTCTTTTCCCCTATTACTCATATTGAAGTATATTCTATTTTTATGAGTTGATAGTTATTGGTAGAACTTGCTGGGCACTATTTCCTCATTCTTGTTGTCTTAATTCTAACTTTTCAATAAGGTAGTTTGATGAAACTTATCCACACAGTTCGGAAAGAGGAGAAGCAAGACGCTATTTGGAAGATGACTTGACTCAGGATGTCTGGATCTAGTGTAAGATATATTTTATATAGTTGGACTTCGATAATTATTATTATGTATTAGATTAGTTGAACTGGTATACTTCTTGTCGAAGTTATACCAGTGATTTAAGATTTGATCAAAGAAAATGTGGTAAGGAAGAAACTTTTTATTTAATGGGATTTGGATTCTTGTTTCTAGCCATATAACCTAAAAGGTCTTGGTGGTTGGGGTCACAGGTGTATATATATATATATATATATATATAAATATATTGGACAATTACAAGGATTATTGTGTTATTAAACAGGTGAAAATATTTGAGGATTTTCGTGTAACGACCAAATCTCCTAACCCCGGATTTGGGGGCGTTACATCAGAAGATGCACACTGTAAACATAGTGCATCGATCCCCCTCCTTAAATGAAACCTCATCCTTGAGTGTTGTCACTTGACATATCAGAAGTATCTCCATAGAAAGGATATATCTTTTGCATGTTAAAAGTATTGAAAATGCTTAATTCCGAAGGAAGATCGGTAACATAAGCATTATCGCTAATTTTTTTCAACACCCTGAACGGACCATACTTTTCATCTTTGTCTTCTTGTAAGTGCAACTAGAAAGCGTTCGTTCAAAGATAAATCATAACCAACTCACCTTCATTGAAGATTTTAAAACGCCTATGCTTGTCTACATCTGCTTTATACTTAGCATTAGAATCAGCAAGGTTTGTCCTCACCTCATGATGAAGTTGTGAAGCTTTGTCCAATAAATCATTTGTTTGTGCATTAGAGCCCTGAAACTTTGGAGTACAACGAGATCAAGGACATTGTTGTGCTCAAAATTATCATAGGCTAGATTTAGGCCCATTAAATTATAGGGTCCAATCCGTATGAGCTAGAAGATAGATCCAGTAAAAGATATGAAGACCAGACGTGAAGAAATGAGCATAAGCTGAGAAGATAGACAGAAGATTACAAGTATCAAGAGGTTTCTGAAGAACCAGAGCAGATCATAAATGGACCAGGTTCCTCCCCGAAGGAGAGTTCGAATCAGCCTAGCAATAGTCATGAAGACAAAGGAACATATGGGAACTATAAAAAGGCTCTACAAACTAATATATTTGTTATTTGTGCATGTAGAAATTTTTGGAGAGAAATTCCGGAGAAACAGGTTCAGAGATATTATGTATTGCTTGTTCTCAAATCATGGAGGACAAATTCATAGGGAGTGAATAATGAGTTAGGAAAGAGAATACAAATATTAGGGGAAGTGGAAAATGACTTTAAAATAATGATTGCTAGATATGTATTTAATTGACAATAGTTAAATATTTTTTAGTTAAATAAGTGTTTGCTTAGATATTAATTAATTTAATAAAAAATCAATTTTCAAAGCTAATAGATATTAACTTAAATCAATGCAATGATTGATTTTTTTTATAAATTTTTAGTGATAATCATAGTTGATGTGTGGGTGTAAGAAGTATTTTTGGATGAGAAGAAATTTACTTTGGAAATATAAAAAGCATAATATGTCTTAGTTAAAAAAGATAAGAAATAATGCCCAAAATACACTACTTTTGCTTAACCCCTGCCCAAAAATGTCCATCTGCGCTGCGGACCGCCCAAATTACCCACGGTCTACGCATTTTGAGAATGCGTAGCCTATGATACGCATGTTGAACATGCGTATCTCAGGTCACGCATTCGCAGAATGCGTGATGACGTCATCCCACGTCATTATCTCACAGTACAGCCAGCGCTCTTTCTCCCCCGAAATCGCACCTCCCGTCGCCCCCCTCCGTTCTCCCAACTCCGGCCATCTCCACTCCTCCTGTTGGCATCAAAATGAAGCCCATACGTGCCTCTACATTTAATTATGTTGGAGTGTTCGACGTCGACGGAATCGCCAAAATGGGCGTTTCAAATCCGGCGATTCAAATGGTATGAAATTGGTATGTACTTGTAGAGGAGAGGAAGGCGATGATTTTGGTGTATAGGATGCAATTGCTCGATATCGATGCCTAGAAAGGACGAACGTTATGGTCAAAGATTGGTCGTGAAATCGCCTCCAACAACAGCTGTAGAAGACGATGAACAGAACGCCATATACACATGTTGGACATGCGTATCTTCAAAAACGCATGTTCAACATGCGGGTATGGTGTTACTGTTCACAAACACCAAAACAATATTAACATACTTCACGCAGTTACTACATGCGTTATTGCGTGGTCCTATTCCACGCATTCTGATACTGTGTACCAACCTGTGCGCATTTGTGTAATGCGTGGTCCGTGGGTATTTTGGGCGGACGTTCCCGCTCGTAGGTATTTTGGACACCCTGAATAAAAATGTGGGTATTCTGATTTTTCATCCAAAAGATAATTACTTTGATATTTGTTAATCATATTAAAAATTTATTTAATTGTTTAATTATTTAATTAAATAGTATGATGATAGAAAATTAAATTGATAAACTTATATTATTTTATATATTGTGAATAATTAGATTTACATGCTTTACAAGTAAATTTTTTCTAATAAAATGGAATGATAAAAGATAAATTATCATCACTTAGTTACATCCTCGTGCTTAATATTTTAATTATAATAATATAATATAGAATTTATTTACTATCCCACCTATCCACCAGCAGAATTATATTTCGATTTCAATAATATAAGAAACAAATCCCTCCACCTATTGGATCTTTAGTAGAGTTTTTTTACTTTCCGATTTCAATAGCATAAACAAATCCCTCCATAATTTTTACATGTTGAGTGTACAATATTTCTGAGCAGTGACTATCATTAGAACAGTATTTTGTTGACTATAATGCAGTTTTGTAGAGACCGTCACCGATGCGAGCTGAATTTTTAAGCAACTGCACAAGTCGTGGTTTTTGAAATTAAACCAGCTCAGTACTCAAAGAACTAATAATTTTAAATTAGCTTTCACATTTTTAAATCAGTTAATCAAATGAGCAGTTCTTCCTATATTATTTTTAATTATCCACTGATTTCAACTGAATAAAGGACCGTATCTTCATAATGAATCACCAAGATCTATATTTTGTACGTTGCAAATAAATATATTAAATAAAATAGCTACAAATTTTAGTCTTGAAATTCCGGCACTCTACGTCTCACTACCACACTAAGTGCATGTTTGGCTCAACTTTTTTAAAGATTTTTTGGACTTATTTTTGGGTAAAAATTTTATATTTATATATTTTTTTTATACAAATATTTAAATCTATAACCTTTATTAATAAGCGAAACCCCTTTTTAATGGTACCACTTTTTTGGTTCCACCATATTTTGGTTTCACCCCTATTTATTATTCTTTTGGTTTCACCCCTAAACTCCTATTTCAACTATAATTCTATGTTATTTTTTTAATTAAAAAATAAAAAACCTAATATAACTATAATTCTATTTTTCGTATAACCTTTATTAATAAGCGAAACCCCTTTTTAATGGTACTACTTTTTTTGTTCCACCATATTTTGGTTTCACCCCTATTTACTATTTTTTTGGTTTCACCCCTAAACTCCTATTTCAACTAGAATTCTATGTTGTTTTTTTAATTAAAAAATAAAAAACCTATTATAACTATAATTCTATTTTTCGTGTGATTTTTTTTTGAAATTTTTACACAGGTTTTTTTTACCAGATTCGATAATGAACAGTCAATTACATGAATTAACTCAATTTGCTTTTGTACAACTTTTCTATTTGAGTAGTATTCTCACTATATTTTTCTGTGGAATTGTAATGTCTCACACTCTCACTACACCTGGAACAATGTCAACTAGAGTTTAAGGATCAAAACCAAAGACCAAAGTATGTTTGTAATATGCATATGTAGCTTTAGGATTCATGTGTCTGAGGATCATTTCAGGTTAGTATTTGAGGTTAAAAGATTGCCCCTGCGGGGTCACTTACTTTATAGGCTCTTTGATTTTTAATCTCAAGAGAGATCCTGAACCTCATGCTCAGTTTTCTCTATAGCTTTATTACTGATATAAAAATTGGCTTCTTATTAATCTTTCAAGTCATTCAATTTTGGTTTCACCCCAAACTTCTATTTCTACTAGAATTCTATGTTGTTTTTTAATTAAAAAATAAAAAATCTAAATCTATTTTAATTGGAATAAGTTTAAAAAATAATGACTTTGAGTAATAAGTTTTAAATGGTATGAGTTTTAAAAAAAATTGCAAAAAATGATTTGGAACATGTGTTTGTATTTTATTTTGGACCAACTAACAAAAATTAAGTAATAAAAACCTAATTTCGATACTTAAATTTTAATATTAAACCTTATTATGTATTTTTATAAATAAAAACAATTAATTGAGAATAATAAAGTGAAAATAATTAAATATTAAGGGTACAAAAAATAGATACCAAAAATATTAATATTTCGTTTCAAATATATAATATAAATAAAAAATAATGTCAAATAAATGTAATAGACACGTAAAAATTTAAAGATTATTAATAATAGAAATTGAATCATTTTAAAAAATAAACTCAGCCCGTGCCTCGCACGGGTTATCAACTAGTATTTAATATACACTACAAGAAAACCAGGTTAAATATGACCACACAAATATGACCGCTCCTAAATTCGACCGTTTCCGGTCGACCAAACTTCGACCCGGCTAAATATGACCGAGCAAATACGACTGCGCCTACTTTCGACCGCAAACGGTCGAATTAAACTACGGTCGAATTAACACGGTCGAATTTAGCAATAAATACGACTGATTTTATCTTTCGGTCGAATTTAGCCGCCCCCAAAAAAGAGGGGGAAAAAGCCCGCCGTGCTATTTTTTGGGCCTTGCTAAATTCGACCACATTCGGTCGAATTGCTTTTGAGCGTGAAGCGGGAAAATTCCCGCCTATACTTTTAATAATTCGACCCGAACTGGTCGAATTTATATTATGATCGTAATCGGTCGAATTTAGCCGGCTCTTTATGATTGACCAAGTTCGGTCGAATTTAGGCGTTGCCATTTCACAACCCTACTTTCCCTTTCAGTTTCAGTCCAGTAGCCGTTTTTCTACACCAATTTTCTCCCCCTTACCCCATTTTCTTCTCTTCTTTCACCATTTTTTCCTAATCTTTCACCACATTTCCTTCATGCAATCATCTTAAATTATCAAGTAAGTATAATTTTAGATCTTAACAATGTCAGTATGATTATTATTGTTTTGATTAGTGTAATTATGATGATTTTATATGTGTTCATGAATGAATTTGAGTAGCTTAAATTTCTTGATAAAAATGATATGATTATTGTATGTTTACAGTTGTGTTGGTCACAATAGCATGAAAATGAGTGAATCGTGTTGATTAAACTTGTGATATTATTTGTTGTTAAAAATTATATTACCAATTCACTTTTATTTATTTAAAATTGCATTTGTCTTATATTATTGTATGCACATTTGTAGATGGCATCCGATCGTAGTTGGATTGGTCGTAATCGGTATAATAAGGCAAAATACTTAACGGAAGAATATAAAATTGGTGTGGATAGTTTCATTAAATTTGCTATAGATCATCTTGAAGAAGAAGACAACGGGCTTATAAGATGTCCTTGTAGAGAATGTCGAAATGGGCACTATAAAAATCCTAGTACCGTGAAAGTTGATTTATATCGACATGGTATTATGCAATGGTATACTAGATGGGATTGTCATGGGGAGGAAGATGAGCCGCACAATGAAGTTGGAACGAGTTCGGTTAATACTAACTACAGAGATGATGTTATGTATGATGCACATGATGATGATGATATGTATGATGCACATGATGATGATTTTGAGGATCGTGATGATTTTGAGGATCGTGAGGATTTTGAGGAAGAACCAAACGCAACAGCAAAAAAATTTTACAGGATGGTGAAGACTGCTTCTGAACCAATTTATCCAAACAATACCAATTTTACAACATTTGAGTATGTAATGGAGTTGCTTGAGTGGAAAAACAAGCATAATTGTAGTAACAATGGCTTTGATGAGCTGCTTCAACTCATTGGATTGGTATTGCCCGATGATCATAAATTGCCCAGAAATTACTACACTGTACGAAAGATGATTAAAGGGTTGAATATGGAGTACGAAAAGATTGATGCTTGCGAGAATGACTGCATGCTATTTTACAAGGAAAATAGCAACAAGACACATTGTGATATATGTGAAACAGACAGATACAAAGTGCAAAAAGATCCTAAAAAACAGAAGATCCCGCGAAAGATTTTGCGATACTTTCCTATTGCAATGAGATTACAACGGTTATTCATGGCAGAGAAGACTGCAAAATGCATGAGATGGCACCATGATAGAGTGGTAGTTGAGGGTCAATTAAGTCACCCAGCTGATGGAGATGAATGGAAACAATTTGATCGTAGATTTCCAAATTTTTCAAAGGAGATTCGGAATGTTAGACTCGGGCTCTCTACTGATGGATTTGACCCCTTTCGCGATGCACATTCTAGGGATTATACTGTATGGCCTGTGGTGGTTTTTGTGTACAACCTTCCCCCATCTATGTGTACTAAGGCTCCATACATGTTCATGCCTCTTCTTATTTCTGGGCCGAAGGATCCGACAAAAGACTTACATGTTTATCTTAGGCCGTTAATTGATGAATTGAAATTATTGTGGTATACTGGGGTGGAAACATATGACAGGTTCTCACGTACAAATTTTATGATGAAGGCAGCACTTATGTGGACAGTTAGCGATTTTCCTGCATATGCCATGCTTAGTGGTTGGTCTACCAAGGGTAAGTTGGCATGTCCAATTTGCATGGGAGAGGTAAAAGCTAAACAACTAAAGCATGGTGGTAAACCTACTTTCTATGGCACCGCTCGATATTTTTTGGAACCGGATGATCCCCTAAGAAGGAGTACAAGATTTGGGAGTATTGAGACACGATCAGTGTGTGCTCGACATTCGGGATCACGTGCATTGGCAATGTGTGAGCAGATACAGTTTCCCCCTCCTGGAAAGGCATCAAAGAAAAAACCGAAGGATTATGGTGTGACACATAATTGGACTCACATTACTCCATTTTTTGAGCTTCCATATTGGGAGACACTCAGTCTTCGCCACAACATTGACATTATGCACACCGAAAAGAATATATTTGACAATATATTCTTCACAATTCTTGGTGATGCAGACAAGTCAAAAGATAACACAAAGGCAAGAAAGGATTGTCGAGAATTAGGTGTACACCGTGAGTTATGGATTCAAGGTGATGACACGAAGCCACATGCATCATTTGTGCTCTCGAGTGAACAAGTTCATAAGTTGTTCAAGTGGATTGAGTTGTTGAAACTTCCAG
This sequence comes from Kitagawia praeruptora, assembly GCA_037693485.1. Lineage (NCBI taxonomy): Eukaryota > Viridiplantae > Streptophyta > Magnoliopsida > Apiales > Apiaceae > Kitagawia > Kitagawia praeruptora. The sequence continues at coordinate 153,470,594 of CM075344.1, read as the reverse complement.
ATGGGTTTGCTTCAAATATATCAAGGTGTGTAAATTGGAAGAGAAATTGCATTCGCGGGATGAAATCACATGACTGTCATGTTTTCATGCAAAAATTGTTGCCTATCGTTTGTCGTGACTTACTTCCGAAGCATGTAGCTGATCCTATTATTGAGTTGTGCAACTTCTTTCAAGATTTATGCTCGTCGAGCCTCAAATACACAGATTTGCAGAAAATGGAGAAAGACATAGTGAGGATAATGTCCAAGTTTGAAACCATCTTCATTCCGGGTTTGTTTGATCCGATGGAGCATTTGCCATTACATTTAGCTAGCGAGGCAAAGTTGGGTGGTCCGGCTAATTGGCGTTGGATGTATTTTGTTGAGAGATACTTGCACAATTTGAAATTGAAAGTTAGAAATAAAGCTCGAGCGGAAGGTTCAATGGCACAACGCTATATTGAGGAGGAATGTGTACACTTTTGCTCGATGTTTTTGGATTCTAAAATAGGAAGAGAACATAATCGATTACGTCGAAATGAGGTACCTCAAATGTTTCATGATGTCGATTTGTTAGAAGTTTACACATATCCAACGCATCCTAGTCTACGGAGTGGAGATAGAATCTTGAGTGGTGATGAGCATGAAATCGTGACATATTATGTTCTTATCAACTCGCCGGAAGTTGGAAAGTACTTGCGGTAAGATTTTTTTTTAGACCATCTTCACTTTAATAAAACAAATTTAGTTTAGAATTTAAACTTTTTATTTTCCAATTTGAATATGTAGTGGATTCCAGAAGTTGGTACAACAACAATACCCACATCTCAATGATGCACAAAAAGAGCAATTTCAAAAAGAACATTTTAGAGATTGGTTTGAAAGAAGGGTATGTGTTTCATTTTATATACACACACACATGCATGCATAATTTTATTCACAAGCTTATAAATTATATTTTCACATTTTTTAGGTACAAGATGATGAAGGACTCAAGGAGAAATATTTAGATCTAATAAGAGGTCCGTTGTTTAAAGTGGAGTCCTATAAAGCATGCAAGTGCAATGGTTACAAATTTGGTTGTGTAAATGGTAATGAGCTCACTTCATCGAACTCCGGCGTAGTTGTCATTGGTGAGAAAATTAATTCATACCAAATACTTATGTTTTTGTTCTTTGTTATTTCTATTCAAATTTTATACATTTTTAATTGTAGGGACTTCTTACAAAGAAAGTTTTGGAAACTATTACGGAAGATTGGAAGAAGTTATAAAGCTTCATTATCAAAATGGACATCAAGTTGTTGTCTTCAAATGTCATTGGTTTGATCATACGAGACACGTGAAAGTTGATAGGCATCGGATTACTACCGTTGATATTAAATCAAAATTAAATGCCGAAGACGTGTTCGTGTTGGCTAGCCAAGCCCATCAAGTGTACTATGCACCAAATATTTCAAATGCAAAATCATCATGGTACACCGTTCTAACAACAAAGAGCCGACAAGTTGATGAAAGTGTGTCAACTAAAGAAAAGACCAAAATCAACGATGATGCCTTACAAAATGAAGTGTCGAATGCTTCAACATCACATGTCGAAAGAATTATTATTCGTGATCCTTCAAACTTTTTTGTTGACTTGAGGATGTTCGAAAATGATTATTCGATAGATTACAATGATGAAGAAGAAAAGCAAAGAGATACGGAAGTCGAAGACGTTGATGAAGATGATGAATTAAGTGATAATGATGATTTAGTGTAATTTTTTCAATTTTATTCGGATTTGTATTAAAAAGATCATTTATTGATATGGAGATTTTTTTAAATTTGTAGTTGTTTAATTAAGTAGATTTGTGGTGTTTTTTTGTTACAAATTGCATATGAGCAGGTTTTATGCAGTAGCTTTGGGGAAAATTGAGATACTGCTAATTGTATTCGGCTAAAAACGGTCGAATTTGTAGCCGGCTAAATTCGACCAAAAATAGTTGAATATATTTTTGCCGGCTAAATTCGACCTTTAGCAGTTGAAAACATGTTTAATATATATATATATTTATTCCCCATTTTTCATTTCCATCGATATCAAGTAGCCTCTCGCTCCCCCAATTCTCAGAAATTAGGGTTTTTCCCACAATTCGTCTCACTCGCCGTTCTAATGGATCTGATTGAATCCAGCAGCGTTCTACCAAGGAGAAGTCAGCAGGTCCCCTCTCGCTCCCTCTCGTTCTCAATCTCTCAAAATTATATGATTACTAGGATTTATACTATTATTTGGGTTATAATTTATATGTTTTATAGTTACTCTGAGTTTTATACTGCTCTTGGGGTTTATACTGTTAATTATCTCGTCATATAGTTGTCATATAGGGTTTATATGTTTTATGTCATTAGTTTTATACTGTTAAGTACTAGATTCTTGTTTATGAGTACTGGGTTCTTGTTTATGAGTAGTAGGTTCTTGTTTATGAGTACTGATTTTGCCTTGTTTGACAATCTGAGGTACTTGTGTCTTTTTTGTTGTTGCTTGCTAGTACTGATTTTTTGTTGTTGCCTTGTTTATGATTTTTTGTTGGGCTGCTCCGAGAAATCAAAAATTTAAACACAAAATTGTTTGTTAACTGTGGTCTGTGGATGCTCTTGAGCTACCAGGCTCAGGAGAGATTTTTATATACATTAATTTTTATGTACGTTTGCATCTAATCTTTGTATTTGAACGAATGGATGTATCTTTCAAGAATTTCTAGATTTCGTAGTTGAAGGAGTCCAAAATTGCTGGGATTAGTAATAATATCGAGATAAAACTGTGTTGCATTGGCACAAGTAACTAGCATGAATTTGTATATAAAATTTTTGTTTTGTACTTGCACATATAATTATTTCTTGTTTCCTTTGGTTTGTTACTGTTTTTCAAGACTTTTAGATAGACCATGTACTAGCAAGCAAATAACAATACAAGAGTCCATACTTGCAGGGAGCAAACTAGTTTAGCTAGTGATCAGACTTTCCACCCAACGGGGACCCTTGACTAAGCATGTACAATTTGCAAATTCTCGTTTTCGGATATATGTTTTTGTTAATGTTACTAACATGCTTGATTAGGGGAAGAAGCTAAGAACCCGGGTTCTGATTCTAAAATGTTTTGTTCAGAGTTTCGGTATAATTAGAGCTTAAAAACAGAGTGCAGGAACGTTTTTGATTCTAAAATGTTTTGTTACCTTGTCATGCTTCTAATTATAATAAGAAGAGTGTAGGGAATGCTTCTAATTATATATATATATATATATTTCTTTTACAGGTACCATGGGCTGGGCCGAATGGCAGGGGAAACAAGAGCAAGGGCAAGGTTTTTACCAGTGGAGGGGGTGGTCGTGTTGGAGGGGGTGGTGAAGCACCCGTGGTTAATGATGGAGATGAAGAGAGTCATGTGGAAGGGTGCAAGGAGCTGGTTGAATGTCCCCCAAAACTTCGGTTTGAGAGAAAGAGACGCAGCGCTTGTGAAGGGGATTACGGGACGAAACCACCTGTGGATGCCAGGCCGACGACGGATTTTCTTCCTAACGATAAAGGGTATGATTTCTGACCACCAACGCTTTGTCTTAGACTTTATCTGATTTAGAAGCTGGGTATGATTTCCTTTACTTGTGATTATGTTTGATTATTTATGTTTTTCAATTTGCTTTCTATTAAGTGTAGTACATGGGTTTTAGATTTGTATTCTAATTGTTCAATTAGTGCACACTGCACTATGTTGACGAAGCTGTAGGTTTAAGATATCCTATGTTTAAGAAAAAATAGGAATGTTAGAACATACACACACACATCTATAAATTTTATTATTATTATTTTATACCTTGTCGACTAGTGTCGACTAGTCTCGACTAGTCACGTCTCGACTTGCCGGAGTCTCAGTCCAACTTGACTCGACTTACCGACGTAACAACCATGATTCTATCTAGTATAGGCTATGCTGATTTATGAACTTCATGTTTTTTATCGTATGCTGTTTAATTTATAAATTTCTGCCTGTGGTTTGATTAATGATTGCGAACCTTTGTCTAATCTTTTGTCTTTCAATATGTTGATGTAGTTTGTCGAATGCTAAACACAAGAAAACTCTGCGCCACATTGTTCGTCTGAAATGGGATGAACATACACTCAATGCAAAGGGAGCTAATCGTGAAGCTTTTTATGACGGTTGCATAAAAGTTTTTAAGGTAATATAAGTGCTTGTGCTTTTTACTTCATTGTTGATTTATAAAGCATAACTATACTAGTAGAGGTTTACTTTGTTGGCAAAGATTCAGTTTGAATGAAATATGCTCCTGATGGCATTTTATCAATTATTTTATAACATCATCTTGTATATAAAAAATAAGGTCTCTGGTTATTTAAGTGCTTGTGTTTTTTTATTCTTTCAGTCGAATACCTTGCTTGTGTGCTTATACTTTATAACTATACACAATCTGTTTTGTAGGATTATTATGCGTATCCCAATGGCTGTGATGTAGAATATGGGGATAGAGTTGTCAGAGCGCACTTGAAGAGAAATTTCAAGAGTTATCTTAATTCGGAGAGGGCACGACTAATGGAAGAAGTGGATGAGTTAGTGAAGATTGGATATGATAGAAATGTTATCAAATTGAAGGACTTGAAGCCGTACTACTACTCCCAGAAAGCATGGAATGCTATTTGTGAGCACTGGGAATCAGACAACTTTGCAGACAAGTCGGAAAAGGGCCATGATGCTCGAATGAAGGTGGAGTTTACCCCCCGCACCGGGGCCAAACCCTTTGAACAGAGACGGGAGGTATGATTCTCTAATAGTAATTTAAGTTAATATATATATTAGTTATTCAGTACTAATTAACGCTTATTCAGTAGTTGTACCTTGAAATAATTTTGGCCATCTTTTTTGTAGGAAATAAATGCAGAAAGAGCGGCAAAAGGAGAGATGCCTATCAGCGATGATGATTTTTTGGGTGTGGTTTACAACCCAACTGAACCGGCAGTGAAAGATTTGCAGGTTTGTTTTTCATCAATTCTGTTTTCGCTATTCTGCATGCATTTGTACTAGGTTACGAAAATATGGTGGCTGACTTATATATCGGGATATCATTCAAATGAATATTGTTTTTTTTAATTTAGTGCATTTTTTAAAAGTTCTGTCTGTTATGCTGTGGCAGGAGAGAATGAAACTGGTGCGATCTGAAATTGAGCCACCTTCTGATCAGCCGGCATCCCCGTCTACCCAAAAAGAAATTCTGCGAAAGCAGGATCTGTTTGTGATGATGGAGGCTAGACCCCCGAAGAGGGGGAAGCTCCTGCTTCATCCCCAACAAACAGTGGGAGAGCTTATCGGAGCCCAGGAAGCAACTCAGTGGGCCAAAAAAAAGATGGAAAAGTCTCATGCTCCAGCGGTCGATGTTCCTGATGACATTTATATGATGATGTCAACGATCTTAGACGCGGTGCGGCAGATTGTCATTTCCCTCCCTCCGCATGAGCTGAAACGATCCGTTTTGGATGAGGAAATCCGTAGCTTGGCTGTTGCAGCATATCCAGATCCGAGTCAGCAGTCGTTGCAGACTCATTATATACGGACAGCAAGTGGGTTGCTTCGACAGATCTTGAAGGATACCAATAAGATCATTGTTGAGGTATGATTCCTTTTGTTTCTACATTTAGTTCATTCTCCTTAAGGTTTTGTTTGTACTTTGCATTCATAAATATTATGTTTTCGTGTGCGCATTTTGATATTTGTTTTGCCTTTTCTTTCTTTTTTGTTTTGTCTTTTCAATTTGTATGTAATTAACCTTTACTTGTTTGCATATGTATGTTAGTTACCATGATAGTATCTTTTGCTTGTTTAGAGTTTATTATCATTTAATTCTGTTTGTTTTCGGATATGTTGATTATGATTGCTGCTGCTTTTTTTTTGTATTGTTTTTTTTCGGGTTTTGTGGATAAACTATTAGCATACTTATAGAAGTTGTGCCCGCGAATTTAGGCATTATGTAATTTTGTTAGTGTGTTCTATCGGAGCTCTTGATGCAGTGTTTATTGTATTAATATAATTTGCAATGCTGTATAGAAAACTTCTTTAACAGCACGCCTTAAAATTTCATAAGTTAATTGCGAACTTAAAGGTATGTTGCATATTTTTTTTATGTGACTGCATAGAAATTCTGATATGAATATAACACTGTAACACTGCATAGAAACTTTATTACATGAGGCTAAAATTATTAGTCTGTAAAAGATCAAATTAGGCAAATTAGGCAAGATATATGATACTTTCTGGTTGTCTATCATGGGATCAGTGATTCAGTGCTCATTGTTTACGATAGTTTCTACAGTTCTTGTGCCTTTGCTAGTTCCAATGCAATTAGAGCTGTTTGTGAAGCTGTGTCCCTCCTCTAATCCTACATTTTAATCTTTGCGAACAGAGAGGATTGAGGGTGGAATGTGACATTAAAAAAAATTTCGCTAAAATGTTCTGCTCATCTGTTTCTAACTTTTCACGTGCCTGCAAAAAAATTGTAGGAGACTCAGTTAGGGAAAGCCGTGGAGGTGGACAAGGCTGTGGAGGTGGACAAGGCTTTGGAGGTACGCAAGGCTGTGGAGGTACCCAAGGCTGTGAGCAATGAAGATGATGAAGATCTGGAGGCACACAACTATCCACTGTTTTAGTACTTGTAAGATCTGCACGCACATAATCTGAACTGACTTCGAACTGAACTGACTTGGAAATTTCAGTTTCCTCCTTTTGTAAAACAATCTTGGAAATTTCAGTTTCCTCCTTTTGTAAAACAATCTATGTTCAGTTTAAGTATTTTGTAGAAATCCCAAGGCTTTTTGGGTGTAACTTAATTGGCATCTTTTTTTAATTTAAGTATGACTGTTTTTTATTTTGGGTGTATGTTTTGCATTGTATTTTAGCATTTTTCGGATGCTTGGGATATATAGGTTTACAGGTGGTATAACTAAATATATGATGAATTTATTTTGGCACCATTTGTAGTGGAAATTAAAATAGGCAGGTAAAAAAAATGTTTTTGAATGACAAATTCGACCATGATAAGTCGAACTAACTGGCCTTTGTTGGGATACTGGTCCATTTTGGGGCAATAAATTCGACCTTTTCTAGTTAAATATAAATGGTTTTTTTGGTCGAATTTGCTTTGTGACAGCAAACAGTCGCATTTAAGTTTAAACCAAAAACAGTCGAAATAAGCTTTCGACCATAGTAGGTCGAAAATGAATTCAACTAATAGCAGTCGAATTTGAAAATTCGACCGTATACAGTCGAATTTGCAAAGTTAACTGAAAACGGTCGAATCTGTAAATTCGACCACAAAACGTCGAATTTAGGAATCTGGGCGGACTTTTCAAATTTTTTAAAATTTTCAAGTGAAAATTTTGGATTTTCTAAATTCGACCAAACTAAGTCGAATAAAATCAGTCGTATTTATTCGGTCGAATATATTCGGTCGAATTTAAGCGGTCGAATTTGGCTAAATTCGACCGAATTGCTAAATTTGACCAGCACAATTATGACCAGCCTGTATTCGGTCGAATTTAGCCAAATTCGACCGAAAACGGTCGAATTTAGCCGAATTCGACTGAAAAAAAACGGTCGAATTAAGCCGTTTTCCTTGTAGTGATATGTTTGAGATTCACTAAGTTGCAAAAATAAGTTAGAAAGTTACGATTCTTAGTGTATGTTTGGGGTATCTTAAAATAAGTAGCTTATGACTTATAAGCACTTATGTCATATAAGTGATGAGTAGAGCGGTCAGTAGAGTGTTTGGTAAATCAGAACTTATAATCAGTAGACTGTTTGGGTAAATCAGAACTTATAAGTTAACTTTTTTTTAATAATTTTCAAAATAATGTTTTTTTATATATAACAATGGATATCAATGAATAGATCTCGATGAATAGGAAAATTTGATATATACATATCAATTTTCTAATGAATGGATCGAGAGATATATGGTTTTGAAGATTTGAAGGATATTATATATTGCGTAGATCGAGAATAAGTTATAAGTTATAAGTTGAGCTAAAACTTATTTTGACAAACACCCCTCATAAGTGCTTATAGGCTTATAAGCCATAAGTTCACGGGAATAAGTGAAAACAAACGGAGCCTTAATTTTCAACTTAAAATAAGTTGACTTATTCTGGAAAACAAGTTCCCAAACACCCCCTAAATTAAGGTGCTCTTTGGCATAACTTATTCTAAGAGCTTATGAACTTATTTTCGAGTAAAAGTTTCATATTTTGATAATTTTTTTTATACAAGTATTTAATGTATATTTGAGATTCTATAAGTTGGAAAAAAAATTTAACTTTTTTCAGAAAAAAGTTAGGAATCTCTAATTTTGTCTTAAAATATGTTGACTTATTCTGAAAAAAAGTTTCCCCAAACACCCCCTAAATTGTCATTCAAAGGATGCATTGTTGATTATATAATTTATTCTGATCACAAATTTAATAACGTAATAGCTCGGGAGCATGCAGTACATTTATTCAAATGGGTTTTCGTTGATTTCCAAAGCCGCCAATGCAGAAAAAATTGTGTTCGGATATGGCATAAAGACTCAAGAACCTCTATATATAGTTACTGTGTTGCTACATATAAATAGAAAGCTTGCTGCGCTTGTTATACTATGTACTGATCGATATCATCTTTAATACAGATGGATCGAAACATGGACAGTACTGGTACTGAAGAAAAGATGGTCTCGAAATTGACGAAATCGAGAGAGAGAGCTCCGCAGACAAAACCTCCCTTCACTTACGCAGATATAAAGAAAGCAGTTCCAGCCCATTGCTTTGAGCGTTCTATCGTTCGCTCTTTTTCGTACCTTGCCTTTGACCTCATTTTCGGATACTTTTTTTATATCATTGCCACAACTTACATGATGACCAAACCACAATCATTTGCTTCAGGCCTCGTATACGTGACTAACTGGACTATATATGCGCTACTTCAAGGTTCGGCCTTTGCAGGCCTTTTCTTCTTAGGCCACGAATGCGGTCACCATGCCTTCACTGATTACGAATGGCTTGATGATACTGTAGGCTACATCATCCACACTGTAATCCTATGGCCTTACTTTTCATTCAAGTATAGTCATCGACGCCATCATGCCAACACTGGACATGTCACCAAAGAAGAAGTAGAGACCCCAATGGCCAAGTCCCAAGTACCGGGCGCATTCAGAATCCTGAAGTACACAGCAGGAAAATTAGTGGCTGTGATTTTCCTCTTATTTTCAGGCGTGCCTTTATACTTATATGTCAACTTCCGTGGCCGAACTTATGAAAGATTCGCCTCTCATCTGGATCCAACTAGTCCTATGTTCTCAAGTCGCCAGCGCAATCACATATTATTGTCAAATGTTGGTATTTTCGCAGTCATATTCGGGCTATACAAATTAGCAACGATCAAAGGATTTGCATGGGTTGCTTTGGTTTATCTAGGACCATATCTAGTACAAGGGGCTATTGTCACGCTGATCACTACACTTCAACATGTTGACCGCGCAGTGCCTTACTATGATTCAACCGAGTGGGATTGGTTGCGGGGATCTTTGGCCTCGATAGATAGAGATTATGGTACTATTCTTAACATTGTTTTTCATCATGGACCTACGGCTCATGTGGCTCACCATTTGTTCCCTTCAATGCCTCATTATCACGGCGAGGAAGCCACCAAAGCATTTAAGCCCATCTTGGGGGAATATTATCAGTACGATGATACTCCCTTTTACAAAGCATTGTGGAATATTTCGACTGAGTGTATCTATGTTGAGGAAGATGAAGGTGAAAAAAGCAAAGGGGTGTTTTGGTACAGAAGTATATCAGATTATCTACTTTAGAATAAAGCTGAAAATCAGACAATAATTTACTGCAATAAATTCTGCTGTATATATACACTGATTTTGTATTGTAGGGCTGGCAGCTAGCTGTTTGCCTTCTCTGTTCTTCATTTTAAACAGTTTCATGTACTTTTTACTTCAATTCATTTATATAAATATTTATTACTCCTATTTTGCTTCCTCGCAAAAATAGCCCTGGACATCTAATTGCTCAACCTAATCTGCTCATTAATCACGGTGATTTAGGAGATCTAGGAACCACAAAATAATAGTACATGTTCCTAAAGAAACAAAATAACCAGTCGTTGATGAATGACAATAGCCGTCATTGCGAAAGAAAATTTTCTCAAACATTTTTAGATCCAAAATCGTTAATAATATTGCAATATTTACAGCAATTTCCACCAACATACTAATCAATGAATAATATTGCAATATATATTTGAAGGAAAGTCTAAAGCTAATTAGCAAGCTCAGAAATTAATTAATCAAATACAAACAAGAGATTATCAGCTTAACAATCTATACTAATAACACTTTTTGGATAAAAATATCCAACTCTGATTACAACTTTGGTACAAATCATAGAAAAAATTTGTTATCTTTAAATATTGTTCACTTTTATCTATTCATAAGTATATATATTAAATTGAAATGTATAAATTTAATTTTTTTTTAAGAAGAACTCATTCGGAAAAAAAATTAAAATTTTGATTTTTTTTTTAAATTTTGGTACAATTCATTCAGATAAAAAAAAATTGGATTGAAAAATGTGATATTTTTTAAAGCATATGATTTAAATGAGTATGCTTAATTTTAAATTAAATTAGTTTAAAATTAAAATCAGTAATTCGTTGATGAACTAATTGAAATTTGAGATAAATTTGAGTGTTAAATTAGTAGTCGAACTCAATTTCAGTGTGTCACGTTAACATTTATGTCATTTTTTAGTTAAAATTTTTAACAAAATTGATGTATGAGAATAACTAATTTGCAAGTTTTTAATATTTTATGCATTTGTGTAAAAAAATTTAATCTGATGACTCAATTGTAAGTTACTAACAATTACACTGATTAATTAAACATTTTATCTAAGTATAAATATATTTGTGTTAATTTATTGTATATTAAGTAGAAATGTTAGGACTACAACAAGTCATACGGTAAAACCTCTATAAATTTGGGATTGCAGAATTCTATTAATTTAGAGAAATATTAATTAATCAACAAATTAATAATTATTAGTTTGTAAAGAATTTTTGACATTAAAGAAAATTAATTTCCAATTATATACATTTAAATAGAACAAATTGTACAATTTATGTTTTATACTTAATTTAATATACATTGTTTTAAAAATTGAATGAGTATTAGCGAGATTCAAAGTAAGATTCATGCATATTTAGATAATATCACAGATAAAACAACATTTTTAGAACCATTTGCAAGCACTTAAACATTAAAAACATTGATTAATAACTTTTTAATGTTTTACAAAACATCGCATTCGAACTTTTAGATACAATAAAAATGGTTAAGGACGAGTTTCATATATATTCAAATTTTAAGACCCTATAATCATATTTTACAAATGGATAATACATATATTTTTATGATTATAATTAAAGAAATTATTAATTTATAATATTATTGGGACCATACATATATTTATATAGGATTTAAAAAAAATATTATCTTATTATTTTATCGAAATTGATCAATTCTTGAACTAACCCAAATTGGGACCATAAAAAATTATTAAATTAGAGAAATTATTAATTTATCAAGTATTAATTTAGCAAGGTTTTATGGTAATTCCAAATCAATATGATATTTTCCATCTTAAACCAAGTTTTCACTTTCCCTTGTAAACCAAGTTTTCAATAACCTGTTTTTAATTTGTCACATCTCAATTTTTTTAATTAATAGAATTAAATGATTATTTATTAACAAGAAATCGATCTAATATCTAGAAAATGATGTGAAAAACCACAACAAAAAACATATTTACTCAATTACTAAAATAGCGTGTACCTGCTCTCTGCTTTCTCTCAATACACGCACAAGTGCACAACTCTCAATACATGCTCTCTGCTTTCTCTCACATGAGAGTCGATCGCCGGTAAAATTGCAATCCATTCTCCATCTCCGCCAATCTTTCTTACATTTTCCATCTCCATTCTCCGATCCTTCCCTAATCTTCCTTCCTTTTTCCAGTTTTCAATAAAAATCGAGTCAAAGCCAAATTTCTTAGAACTTATTTCCCAGATCTATCTTGGTTTTGAGTTCGATTCCGAAAATAAAAAATAACTTGAGATTCAAATTCTCCTTCTTAACATCATACCAAAATTTGGTGTTATTCCGAGTTCGTTGAATTTCGATTTTTCGTCTCGTATTTTGGCGTGTGTCTTCCCTTTTGGGTTGTTAATGTATGTTTTGTTGCTTGTATGAGTTTTGTTCCTGGCTCCTTTGAAAAAGATTTATGTGGTTTTGGGTGAGATCTATAATGCGTGCATTAGATTTGAGCTGGTGTCGGATATTGCAATAACTTACTTTTCACAACTAAATTTTGTTCATTTTATGAGATTTTTCATTTTCGGTATGTTTATAGCTGGTTTTCGGCATGTAGATAGCTAGGGTACTTTCGGCATGTCTATAGCTGATTTTCGACATGTAGATAGCTGGTGTGTTTCTGAACATTGGGCTATAGATGGTGCGTATGTGAAGATCATTTGCAATATTACTGGTTTTAAGATTGGTGCAGGTTGGATTGATCGAGAAGTCATTCTAATCTTTTTTATTTCGAACAATTTTAAAATTCATGATGTAAAACAGTCTGCAAATATAAACGACTATTTGGTTAGCTCGTTTATTTGTTTCTTTTCAGATTGTATTATCAGTTCAGGGATTTGTCCTGTCTGTAATTTGGTTATTTGAAATTAATACAATTGCTTTCGTAAAAAAAAAAAACATATTTACTCTGAGACCCGTCCTAAAATATTTAAAGTTCAAGTGACTTAAAATTTTGTGACCATCAATAATGTAGAGAAAAGCGTAAGAATAGAAATGTCGATAATGTTAATATCCGACCCACCAGGGAGAACTTGACAAAAAGTACTATGGTAACATAGTAATTAGTAAATGATTTAATTTCATTGAGCACTTCTCCTAGAGTACTGTTTTGTTCGGGCTTATGGAAAATCATTTGGGGAAAAAAAAATTGTAATGCATATCATAAGAAATCTATATATTATAAATTGCTGGATAACCCTTTCCTCAGGTTCGGGATCCATATTCAGGTTTGATAGATATCCATGACCCATTATAATATTAAATTATATGCTTAGGATTAGGTTCGGGATCCGTTTAAATTACCCATCTAGTTATATGATATGATCCATATTTTAAAATATATTGACCCGATATTAAATAAAATACACATCATGACAAACGACTCTTGCCAAAAATTATTTCCTTGATAATACCAAAAATTTGGCAGTTGTTATTATTAATGCCAAATAATTGGTTATAATTATAATGGGCCCGCCAGGGCCCTCCAATTAAAACAATCTTGCCAAAAAAAAATTCCTCGACAAAAACAATCTTGCCAAAAAAAATTTTCTTGACAAAACACGAATTATTTTGTTTCCAAAAATTATTTCCTTTCTAACAATTGTCAATTATAATTATAATGGGTCCGCCAGGGCCATCCAATTAAAACATTCTTGCCAAATCCGTTTATATTACCCATCCAGTTATATGATATGATCCATATTTTAAAATATATTGACGCGATATTATATAAAATACACATCATGACAAATCACTCTTGCCAAATTATTTCCTTGATAATACCAAAAACATATTAACAAATGATTTTGATTGGTTATAATTATAATGTGCCCTCCAGGACCATCCAATTAAAATATTTCAAAATGCCAAAATATTATTTCCTTCACAAAACACAAATTATTTTCTTAACATTCTTGCCAAAAATTATTTCCTTCCACAAATTTTAAATTATTATTTTTTTAATCCATATTCAGGTTTGATAGATATACATGACTTATTATAGTAGTAAATTATATGCTTAGGATTAGGTTATAGTGCGGTATAACTTTAATTTTTTTGATATTATGATTTAATTATTTTAATTTATTCTTTATATCTACTACTATTACATTCATGATATAGTTGACATCACTAAAATAATGTTATAGTGTTCAATTTTTTGATGTTTTTAAAATAAATTAATATATTAATAATTTCTTATATTAATTGTAATTTAAATTATCAAAACAAACTCATGTTCTTAAAGAATTTAACATTTTAATTTATTAAAGTAGGCAACTTTTTAATACTACTACCAATTTTTATTTCTATATTGTAAAATTATATACTATAATTTATTAAAATTTAAAATAAATTTTATTTAAAATATGAACTCCCATGTGCGAAGCACGGGCATTAAACTAGTTGTATATAATTTGAGCATAATTGAACATAAAATTATACTGTAATACATATTAACGGTAATAAGAAATTGTATATTTCCACGCTCACCTCGTCCTTAGGTTGCATATTGGCATGCCTTAATGCTAATTTATAAATTACTTATTCTAAAAAAGAAATTCATATTTATATTTTTTTAAAAAATGTGTTTTAAGTTACGACTTATTTCAAAAAAGTACATAAAAAAGTACAAATTTATGTACTTTTTTTTAAAATCTATACTATTATATAAAAGCCAAAACATTAAAAGTTCTGGTACCTATTTTTTTTGTACATGCTTTTTTTGTATATATTTTTTGGTACTTCGTGAATTTACTTATTTACCCTTCATTATAAAAAAAATAAATACACCTAAAATAAATAATAACATAATATAATTAATGGTAATTAGTGTCGATTGCCTTTTTCAATAATAACATAATATAATTAATGGTAATTGTCGATTGCCTTTTTCACATTTACTTTTTGGCATGCCTTAATGCTAGTCCTTCCCTCCCTCCAATTTATTTACAATTATTATTTTCGGATGTCCATCTAATTTTTTTACGTTATCATAAATATTAAGTGGGTGTTTGGGGTATCTTAAAAAATGTAGCTTATGACTTATAAGCACTTATGTCATATAAGTGATAAGTAGAGCATAACTTATAAGTCAGTAAAGTGTTTGGTAAATCAGAACTTATAATCAGTAAACTGTTTGGGTAAATCAGAACTTATAAGTTAACTTTTTTCTATAATTTTCAAAATATTTGTTTTTTATATTTAACAATGGATGTCAATGAATAGATCTCGATGAGTAGAGAAATTTGAGATATACATATCAATTTTCTAATGAATGGATCGAGAGATATATGATTTTGAAGATTTGAAGGATATTATATATTGCGTATATCGAGAAATAAGTTATAAGCATAAGTTGAATGTTAGGATTTCCTAACATTCAACTTATGAGATTATAAGTTATAAGTTGAGCCAAAACTTATTTTGGCAAACACCCCCGATAAGTGCTTATGGCCTTATAAGGCATAAGCTAACAGTAAAACGGGTTCCCAAACAGGCCCTAAGTTTTCCCCATTATTACACCCACTGCTTTACTGCACTATCTCATATTTAATAATAAAAAATACTATTACACCCACTACTTTTCTGGATGTTGGCCCTTATTATCACAATTTGTAATCAAATGGCCCTAAATCTCACAATCCACAAAAATGGCCCTTTATATCACGTAAAAACGCAACTTAATGTTGGGTTATTAAAAACGCAACTTAATGTGACGTTTTTGCCCCTTTTATTTTTGAAAGCACAAATTTTTCAAAAAAAAAAATTTAAATAAATTTGAGAAACGCATCTTTAAGATGCGTTACTGAAAAAAAAATTTAAAAAAAATTTGAGAAACGCATACACATCATGCGTGACTAAAAAAAAAAAAAAGGAAACGCAACATGAAGTTGCGTTACACCCCCAAAAACATAAACGCCACACGCCATTGCGTTTTTTTGTGATATTAAGGGCCTTTTTTTAAGTTTGTGATATTTAGGGCATTTTAGCTTTAAATTGTGATAAAGAGGGCCTTTTCTCTACTTTCCTCCACTATATCAAATCTATTATTAAATATTGATAGATCCCACCACTTCACCCACTTTTCATCCAACTTCACTCATTTTTAATACTTTTTCTTGGTCTCCGTGCCCATTTCCAATGTAAACTACCTAGAGGGACGGAGGGAGTAATTTATAAGTTACTTATTGTAAAAAAGAAATTCATATTTATATTTTTAAAAAAAATGTGTATTAAGTTACGACTTATTTCAAAAAAGTACATAAAAAAGTACAAATTTATGTACTTTTTTTTAAAATAAATAATTTATTTTTGAGAAATAAAATTTTTCAAACGGGACCAATGTAAAACAACCTTCACATTTTTCAAACACTAAATTGTGCCCAAAATTTGCTTTTTTGTTCTTATTTATATTTTTAATTTGTTTTTTCTTCTTTGTATGAAAAAAATGTGTTCCTAAAATTTCAATTTTTTTTAATACCCCATTAAATTTCATAAGCAACGTAACCTTAGACTACCCTCGCATTCGCATCCACGCTTTTAGATGGCAGTATTTTGCTTCAAAAATATTTTAATATTTCAAAAACTAAAATCGATATTAGTTTACTTTGCCGAAACTAAGGTTGTTGACGCTCTCCATCACAATTTTGAAATAAATGGCCCCAAATATCATTTGTTAGCCCCAAATATCATGTCAAAACAGAACTTCGTCTAGCATGTTTGTTAGTCACAGAGGCATGCCTGTATACATCTAATAACAAGTCTAATTGTTTGTAATACTTTGCATTACTTACATGACCTCTTAACTGAGGGAACCTCTAGTTGTAGAGTTTCTATTTGTATTGTACTTGTAGTAGGCATCAAATCCTAGTTGTGTAACTTTACTTATAGAGTCTAGAATAATGCTTGAAAGAAGTTCCAAGGTTCATGCCTCAAACAAGAAGATAAAGACTGTCAAATAATCACAGTTGGGATTTGAAGAAATTAAGAATTTGCCTAAGTACCAATTCGAGAAGTATATTTGTCTATTCGAGAAGTCCAGCATTCGAGAAGTCAGGGATTCGATATGTCTATGTACTCTATTCGAGAACTCAGGAAGTCAACAAGTCAAAGTAGTATTCGAGTTCTCAAGGAGTCAATAAGTCAAAGTTCCATTCGATATCTCAAGGACTCAGAAAGCTATTCGATATCTCGAGGATTCGATAAGTCAAATGTTCTATTCGACAACTCAAGGAATCCTGATGGAAAAGAGCTATTCGAGCAGTGGTTCGATATGTCAATATAACAGTGTTCGAGAACTCAGAGTTATCGATCAAGTCAATTCCAGTTCTCGAATCACTTACTTAGTCACTTCTCGAATACATTCTTGGAGACAAAATACTGAAGAAATTGTACAAGTCAGAAACCTGCAACAAGGCAATGCACTTTATGGACCACAATCTGTAACGTGCTCTAGAAAGCCTACAAGGAAGCTTGGAGAGATATAGAAGAGACAAGGAGCTAAAGAAGTGGATCTAAACAGGCTTTGCAAAGTCAAATCTGTAACCGTTTGGACACTTACTCAAAAAGGATAGACAGACTAGAAAGTAATTTGTTTAGCTACCTTATTTCCAGTAAGTAGGCTGTATCCATGTTCTATAAGGACACAGCCTCACTTCTGAACTTAGTAACTTTATGAGTCAAGTTTTTCATACACTAAGCTGTATCTCTCTGAGAAAAACGAAGCTGAGAATACTATCATTTGTATTCACAAATTGTAGCAACCTTTATCTAATAATACATTAGATTAAAGTGATATTATGTTTTGTGTTATTTTTTATCCGCACTTTCAATCCTGCACACACAAACACTCTTGCTACATAGACTCGGAAAAGAAAAGTTCGAGAATCCATTCACCCCCCTCTGTATTCTCTTATCGTATTCAATACTCAACAAGTGGTATCAGAGCGGGCTGTTTATTCAAAAACAGAAAAACGATCATGAGTTCGAATACACCAAAGACTACAGGAACGGTGAAGGTCCCTAAGTTTGACAAAGAGAATTACAACCTCTGGAAGATAAAGATGATGTTGTTCATCAAAGCCTCTCATCCTTTGTATCCTGAGATTCTCAAGAATGGTCCTTTTGTTCCACAACAAGAGATACCAGAGAAGACTATTGGAACCACAACTATCCCAAGATCTTATGAGGCCAAGGATCCATCAAAATGGACAGAATCAGAAAGGGAGAAGGTTGCTCTTGACAGCCACCTCATGTTGCTTATCATTGATTCCATGGACATGTCAATGTTTGCAAACATTGCATCATGTACATCTGCCAAAGAAATGTGGGATCACATTGACGTGTTGTGTGAAGGAACTGATGAGGTTAAGGAAAACAAGAAACAGATACTGGTCACACAGTATGAAGCTTTCATGGCACAGTCCAAGGAAAGCATTACTGAGATGTTTGAGAGATTTCACAAGCTAGTTACTGAGTTGCAGATGAATGGCAAGGTTTACAGTACCAAGGAGTTAAACATGAAGTTTCTGCTATCCTCACCAAACCATCTAGAGCAAAGGGTCATTTCTTTGAGGGAAAGAGATTTGAACAAAGTTACATATGATGTGCTCTGTGGAGTTTTGAAAACTCATGAGCTTGAGCTGCTTCAGAAAAGGGCTATCCAAGCCAATCAAGGTAGAATGGTAAACACATCATGTGCCCTGATTGTCAATAAATCTATTCAAGACCTGGAAGCATCTACAAGTCAGTTAAGGATAGAGGAGGTAGTAGAAGAAACTGAACCTAAGGTAAGTGAACCTGTTGAGGAGAAGGAGGAAGAAGAGTTCTACACTCTTGAAGAACTAGATGGGATGGAAAACACTTCATATGCTTTCATGGCCATAAAATTTCCAAACATCAGATTCAAAAGGAATCAATCCTTCAAACCCAAAACCCAAAACCATTCATTCAACAAAAGCAAGGCAATTGTGAAACCAAACAAGAATAAGTTTAAAACCAGCCATGTGGATAGGTCATCTGTAAGGTGCTATAGATGCAATGACCTAGGGCATTTTGCCAGTGAATGCAAAAAGCCTAAAAAGAAGGATAGAGACTATCTTGAGCTTGAAGCTAAGTATGAGGCCCTTCTGAAAAAGCAGACACAAGGTAAGGCCTACATAGCTGAAGGGAAGTGCTGGGATGATTCTGACAGTGATGGAGAGGAGCAAGAATTCTGCAATTATGCCTTGATGGCCAATTCCAAGGATGACCCATCTCCATCTGATTCTCAGGTACCATCTCTCACTACTATAGATATGTCTGTTTCAGAGTATAAATGCATGATTGAACAACTATCTGTTGAAATGTTTAACATTCATACTAGTATGACTGCTGCTAATGAAGAGATTGCTAAACTGTCTACTAGAAATGAAATGTTAACCAAAAAGAATGAGGAACTTGAGCTAACTGCTATGCAAATAGAAAACCTTAAGAAAGAAGTTGAATATCTGCAGAATAAGGTTTTGTATGCTAGTCAGGTTGAAAAGGCTCTTAGGGATGAATTAGTTGAAAATGAATTCAAACTAAAAACTTTCAAGAAATCATCTGCTCTAGTGAAATCCTACTGTGAGAAAATTGAAGCAAAACCCAAGGCTGCTATTGGACTTGATTATGACACTCTTAAACAGAGAAAAGGCTATGCTGTCATTGAAGATGACACAGTTGTTCATGAGGAAGTACCTCACATTTTGAAAAAGACAGAAAATCCAATTTTTAAGGAACCAACATTTGAAATTGATGAGGATGCCTTACTCATCAAACAAATGTTGAATGATGAGGATGAGGCACAATCAAATGAACAACAAGCATCATCCAAGAGTGAGAGTGTCAAGTCAAAAGACAAGGAGCCAGTGGTTGATAGGCCAAGACCTAAGAAGTTTGTTAAGTTTGTTTCAGCTGGGAAGAGTGAATCAGAAAAGAAAGTGACTAAGAAGAAACAGAACAGAAATGGCAAGTTAGGGATTAACAAGGATAACAACTATGCTTATATGCCTAATGCCCCTAGGAAAACTTGTCAGAACTGTTTCAGTACCAATCATTTAACTCATGCATGCAAGAAACCTACTGGTAGTGTATCTAAACCTTTCTATGATTGTTCTGTGCCTCTAAGACATAGAGATGCACCATTTTGTGATAAATTTGACTGTATGCCATGCAATATGAATGTTATGACTAGTTGTTTCAATCTGAGAAGGCAATTCATTGATGGTTGTATCAGTCACAATTCTCACACACACTACACCAGGTAAAAGTCTTCGAGTCCTCCTAAAGTTAGGAAGGTACCTCTGTCACCTAATTCTGAAACCTCAGGTTCCAAGACTTCTAACAGTGACAAGAAGACTAATGCCAAGAAAGTTGACAAGCATGTTGTTTATGATAAAACTGTTTCTAAGTCACATGGACCCAAACTTGTTTGGGTACCAAAGGAAAAGTAATACCTTTGTGTTTGCAGGGCAAAGAAAGTGAAAAGAAGGTCATGTGGATTTTGGACAGTGGATGCTCAAATCATATGATTGGTGATATGGCCCTGCTATCACAGTACGAGGAAAAGGCTAGCCCAATGGTTGCTTTAGAATATGACAGCATGGGTAACACATTGGGATATGGCAAGTTGAAAGTTGGTAATGTCATCATTGAAGATGTAGCACTAGTCAAGGGGCTCAAGCATAATCTGCTAAGTGTTGGTCAGTTTACTGATAGGGGATTCAAGGTGGATTTTGACAAAGATGAATGTTTGATCACCCACAAGAAGACTGGTGATTTTGCTCTATCTGGAGTATGGAAGGGAAGCCTATTTGTAGCCAATATGGATTCTGCAAACAAGGACAAAATCTGTTGCTTTTACTCAAAAGCATAAACGAAGATTGTTGGCTGTGGCACAAGAAACTATCACACCTGAACTTCAAAGCCATTAACTCTCTAGTCAAAAGAGAGTTAGTGAGAGGCATGCCCACACTTGAATTCTGTCAAGAAAGAGTGTGTGAGGCTTATCAAAAAGGAAAGATGAAAAGATCAAGCCACAAGACAAAGATAGTGACATCTATAACCAAGCCCCTACAACTCATTCATATGGATTTGTTTGGGCCTGTCAATATTATGTCACTAGGAAGAAAGAAGTATGCCTTGGTGATGGTTGATGATTTTTCAAGGTATACATGGGTGGAATTTCTGGCATCAAAAGATGAGGCTCCACAAGTAATCATTGAGCATATAAAGAAAGTTGACAAGGAAGCAAAGGCCAACAATGCAGGTGTGATTGCACTGAGAAGTGATAATGGAACAGAGTTCAGAAATGTCAAACTTGAAGTATTCTGTAAAGAGAATGGTATTTCTCAGCAATTCTCAGCTCCAAGAACTCCACAACAAAATGGAGTTGTTGAGAGGAAGAATAGAACTCTAATTGAGGCTGCTAGAACAATGTTACTTGATGCAAAAATGCCTACATGTTTTTGGGCTGAGGCTGTGAGCACTGCATGCTATATCTAGAACAGAACCCTCATCAACAAAAACACTGGAAAGACACCTTATAACTTGATGACTGGAAAGAAGCCTACTCTAAAGTATGTTCATACTTTTGGAAGCAAATGCTTTGTATTGAAGGATAATTCTGAATATGTTGGAAAATTTGATGCAAAAGCATTTGAAGGAATTTTTCTTGGCTACTCTATGGAAAGAATTACATACAAGGTTTATGTCATCAGTCAAAAGAAAGTTATGGAAAGCACAGATGTGACATTTGATGACAGCAAACTACCTGGACTAGAAGAAGCCAATGATGAAGATAAAGATCCATTGAAGTTTGATAATCTAGATGATTCTGATGAAGAGACTGAAACTGAAGTTGAAACTCGAGTTCAACAAACTCAAGTGAATGATGATACAAGAGAAGAATTTGTGCCAATCAATAGTGAAGGAACAAGCATCCAAGACACACCTGTGAGTAGTGGCAACTTCACAGGGGGAGGAAATGAGAATGACCATGATGTGGATGATGAAGCAACATTAAGAATGAGAAATCAGGCTGAGCACTCAAGGAAATGGGATAGATCACACACTGCAGAGCAAATCATTGGAGATCCTAATGCAGGAGTAAGGACTAGGAGAGCAACTCAGAATGAGTGCCTCTATGGCTGTTTTCTATCACAAGTTGAGCCTAAGAAACTTGATGATGCACTGTTGGATCCAGATTGGATTATTGCCATGCAAGAGGAGCTGAATCAATTTGAAAGGAGCAAAGTATGGGAACTTGTGCCTGCACCAAAGAACAGAACCATTGTTGGAACAAAATGGGTTCTAAAGAATAAGATGGATGAAGATGGTGTAATTATAAGAAACAAAGCAAGGTTGGTTGCAAAAGGATACTCCCAACAGGAAGGCATTGATTATGATGAGACATTTGCTCCTGTTGCTAGATTGGAAGCCATCAGAATATTCTTGGCATTTGTTGCTCATTCAAACTTTAAAGTATATCAAATGGATGTCAAGAGTGCATTTCTGAATGGAGAGTTGGAAGAAGAAGTTTATGTGCAACAACCACCTGGTTTTGAGGATCCACACTTCCCAGAATTTGTCTACAGATTGCTTAAGGCATTGTATGGACTTAAGCAGGCTCCAAGAGCATGGTATGATACTTTATCACAATTTCTTCTTGAGAATCAATTCACTAGAGGCACACTGGACAAGACATTGTTTTACAAGAAGCATGGTGATGATTTTATCTTAGTTCAGATCTATGTGGATGATATCATTTTTGGTTCAACAAATTAGAAGCTGTGTGAGAAATTTTCTAAACTCATGCAGAGCATATATGAGATGAGTATGATGGGAGAGTTGACATTCTTTCTTGGGTTGAAAGTCAGTCAAAGGAAGGATGATATCTTTATCAGTCAGACCAAGTATATCAAGGATTTATTGAAGAAGTTTGACTTCAAAGATTGCTCACCTGCAAAGACACCCATGGCCACTCCCACTAAATTGGATGAAGATGCTAAAGGCAAGAAGGTAGACATCTCAGTCTACAGAGGCATGGTTGGTTCTCTGCTCTATCTCACTGCAAGTAGGCCAGACATCATGTTTGCTACATGCTTGTGTGCAAGGTTTCAATCAAATCCAAAAGAATCACATTTGGTTGCTATAAAAAGGATCTTTAGATATCTGAAGGGCACTCCAAACTTGGGACTATGGTATCCTAAGGACACAGGGTTCAATCTGGTTGGTTATTCTGATGCTGATTATGCTGGATGCAGAGTGGATAGGAAAAGCACCTCAGGTAGCTGCCAGTTTCTTGGACAAAGGTTAGTCTCTTGGTATAGCAAGAAACAACAATCTGTGTCAACTTCTACAGCTGAGGCTGAATACATAGCTGATGGAAGTTGTTGTGCTCAAGTGCTTTGGATTAGAAATCAACTTAGAGATTATGGACTTGTGTTGGAAAGAATTCCAATCATGTGTGACAACACAAGTGCAATCTCTATAGTTGCCAATCCTGTCAATCATTCTAGAACAAAGCACATTGACATCAGATATCATTTCATTAGAGAACATGCAACTAATGGAACCATTGAGTTGCATTATGTCTCTACATATAAACAACTAGCTGACATATTCACTAAGCCACTAGATGAAGCCACCTTCACAAGGTTGGTTAGTGAGATTGGAATGCTGAATTCTTCAGAGTCTGGCTAAGTGAATATATCATCTAGATTGTTGCAACAGTAAACACTTACTCTATCTAAATTTTCAATATTTTTGGAGTAAGTGTTGGCTGAAATATGATTTATAAATATTTCAAATCTGTTGCATATGTTGGAAAATCATATTTTTGCTAACTTGAAATTTCTATGAAATTTTGAAAAAATCACTATTTAATTTGCTAGAATATTCTTCAATGAATATGGCTGGTCAATTTTAAAAGATAGTGAAAATCAATTTTTTTTATGAGTGATGGGTATAGTTCGATAAGTCAAACTTCTCGAATGATTCACTATTCGACATCTCTAACAAGTCTCATTAGAGTACTCTTGAGTTCTCGAATAGAGTCTTTTAGAGTTCTCGAATAGAGATTTCCTTGACTTCTCGAATATAGTGTTTTAGTTCTCGATTGACTGAGTTCTCGAATACTATATTTGAGTTCTTGAATCATTGGAAAAGGCTGAATTCTCGCTGAATTTTAACCGATTTTGGACTTTTGTATAAAAGTTTAATTCACTCATAAAAACACATTTTATTTAATTTAGAATTATTTCTGAGTTAGATAACTGCCAACTGTGAGTTACTATCTGCTTGAGTTATCGATTAAGCCTTTCTTGACTTCTCGAATAGTTGTTTTCTACTTCTCGAATGCCTGACTTGTCGATACAAAACATACATCTATCGACAATTCAAGTACTTCATACTTATACAATTCTACACCTATTCGATTCATTTCATTCGATTTCTCAAGCATCTACACTCTCTAAACCTCTGAAACCCTAACTGCAAAAAGCCAAATTTCTTCTTCAACCTTCAATTTCTTTCTTCTCCTCCATACAAATGGCAACAGTAAAGTTCAACACCAACTTCATTGCCCAACTAGTGATGTGGAAGCACCCAACGCCAATTTCAAGTGCTTTGTGAAATGGATGGCTGAGTCATACATCAAGGATGCACTCTCTGCCAACCCAACTCTATATCTGGATATCCTGGAACAGTTTTGGGGCACTGCTACTGTGGAGGTTGTAGCCCTGGAAAACGCAATCACTTCATATATCATCTACTGCAAGATTCAGGATCAGGAAATCACTATCACTACTGCAGACATGAATCAAGCACTGGGCCTACAACAAGAGTCATTTGACAGACTGGCCACGAATGTAGAGTTAGAGGAATTCTTTGAGTTCATCAACTACTCAGATGGGATCAATCTTGGCAAGCTGAACAGAAAGAATCTGAGAAAGGAGTCGAGCTATGTGTTTGCAACTCTTCTTCAAGTCTTCACTGCCAGGAAATCAAGCTTTGATCAAATCAGTGCACCTGTGTAGTAAATTGGCTATGCATTGGCCTATGGAAAGAAGATAGATGTTGGCCAAATCATCCTACAAGAACTATATGGGAGACTTGGTAAGAACACAACCAAGAGAGGTACTGATATTTTTTTCCCTCGCTTTATTCAATCTGTACTTAACTTTAAAAATGCTCAACTGATTGAATTGCCTGGGATAGATAAAAATAAAATAGGCTATCCTAAATCCATGACCAAACTCATTTTTGGTAATTTGGAGACTAGGAATGATGTGGATGTAAGACTTAACATAACTTCCCATATGGAGAGTTTGTTTAGAACTTACCCCCACAACATGCCAACATTTGATGCAAAATCTCAGTTAGCTAAGCCCAAGCAAGTAGAACAAAATGCTAACCCAGGGCTTGCTAACCAACCCTCTCAACCAAACACTTTACCACACACTGAGCCAACTGCATCATCCTCTCAAAAGGGTGATGTTAGTAAAAAGAAGAGAAAGGAAGTAATGTCTGCACCCTTGAATATCTTATCTGAAGCAGCATTAGCTGTTGAACTAGGTCTAGAAAGTGAGGAACCAGAGTCACCCTTACTAAGGCCAAAGAAGAAGAAGAAAACTAAGACAACCTCTTCAGTCACACAAATGGCTGAAGTTGTAAAATCAGGGGCAAACAGCTCACTAGATGTATCCTCTCAACAGGGTGCATCTATAGAATCAAGCATCCTCCCCAATGCACCTTCTTATATTGAGTCAGTACATGGGAGTGATAAGGATGACACTACACTGAGTGGAGAGCACATCACACTTGAAACTCCCTCTATCTCTCAGGGGGAGTTGCCAAAATCTACTCTACAACACACTCCTCTTCCAGAATCTAACACTGAAATTTCTTTGGAGCCTGTAATTCAAGAAATTGAAGAGCAAGGCATTGATCACCAAGAATCCTTTTCTCTTGGTGAGCCAATGGACTCAAGTGACTTAGTGCATGACACTTTGCTCACCACCCAGGACCCACATTTAGATGGTGAGGGAATGCATGCTGGGGCATATCCTGATGACACCATCGCAAACACAGAGGCTTCACTAGTTTTTACTAGAGACTCTATGCCTGTGTCAACTACTGGTGTAACTCATCCCACTTCTGTGGAGACACCAGTAGTAGAGTCAATCCATCCGGTTACAGAAGTTGCATCTGTAACTGAGGAGTCTAGTTTACCTAGCTCTAGCTCTGACTTTATGTCACAATGGCTGAAGCCTGTGCAACATGACAGTGCTTCAGGATCAGGGTCTGTTCCACACAAATTGACGGTTGAAGCACTTCAAAGCTTAATTGTGGATCAGATTCCTGAGTTTGTAAAAATAGCTCAGAACCTTGTCACCTCCAACATCTCTAATCCAGACTATGAGGCCATCCTACTATGCCATACAGATGATGTGGAGATGCAGAAGGCCAAGATTATTGATGATGCTGAGAGAGATGGCAATGTAGATGCCTGGCTGCAAGGAAAGAATGATGTAACTCTTAGTGAAGCACTTCAATATCTTAGAGAGGAATACATCACTTCACTGGGCTCCAATGCAAAATCCCTGTCTCCTGGTGAAGTGTATGAAGCTGTCAATGATTCCTACAAGGGCTTCCTCAAGGCTGCACACTATATTGGCAAGGGAGTCAAAACTAAAGTCAACAGGGTGTGTGACAAAACAGCCACTTCATTAGCAGAAGTAAAGAGGGCCTTTGATGCTAAATTTCCTCAACTAGGCAGTGTGGTCAAAGATCTCAAACACTGCAACACCACCTGCACCAAGGTGGACCATGGCCTAGCCCTCCTCACAGATACAGTCAAAGGCCTAGGCACAAGATTTCAAAATCTATCTGACCAGACTACAAAGGCCAATGCCATGCTCAGAATACTGTTCAAAAATCAGTATGGGGACAAGTTGGTCACTGAAGTCCCTGTGCATGAAATGTCCAAGTCTGAAGTGAAAAGACTACAAGATCAATCCCTAACTGGTTTCAAGGCCACTGCACTTTTCACCAAGGTTGATTCTCTTGAAAGGGAGGTGGTGTCTCTCAAAGAATCCAATGCCCATCTGGCAGACAAGGTTACACATCTAACTGAGCAATTGGACACTCAAGCCTCTACCACTGCTAATGTTCTTTTGGATCAACAATCTATGCTGTCTGCCATGATGAAGCACATGGGTATCCCTCCACTTGAAGAATCTTCGACTCCAAAGGCTCCTACTACAGCCTCTGTGCCTGACAACAAGCCTAAGGGGGAGAAGAGGACATCAAGGAACTCAAAATCTAAGGGGGAGCCTCAGGCTAAGGGGGAGAAACCTAAGGAGAAGGGCATACAGTTAAATGAGGGTGGTCATCAAAGAGCCTCAAAATCTATAACCAATGTGCCAGGAAAAGGTAAAACAAAGGTTGATGAGCCCCCATCTCTGTCTGAGAAACCTAAGCTAGCATCCAAGGATGACAAGATGAAGAAAGTGGCTGTAGATGAAGTTGCCAAGGAAGAATATGAATTTGACATCCCTGACATTGCTAAACAATCTCTTCAAGCTGAACCCTCAGAATTCAAAAATGTGCTTACTCAAAGAGTATGTCAAGAAACTGCAAACTCCAGACTATACCATGACATAGCCTTTCTGAAGCATTTACAAGAGTTAAGGAAAAGAGCCAACTTCCACTACTTTTACTACATCAAGCTTCTTGTGCAAGATGTGTTTCTAGTCACTGTAATGAGAAGAGAAATTGTGCAAACCAATCCCCATGCCATCATTCTTTTTAATGAAAGAGAAGTCTTAGTTCACACTGCCAAGAACCTTTTTCACATCCACATTGAAGCCTTTCAAATTATATCTAGCTCTGAACTTGGAAAAATCATCAAGAAGATAGAAAGAAATAACTCACCAGACAATGATATGCTCAAGGAGATTCTCACCAAGTGCATGAAATCTCAACTGCCTCATTGTATTTTATATGAAAAGGGTCAAGACATTGTTGCATTCAGATTTAGTCAACATCTAAAGGCAAACAACATGTCCACCATAAAGTTTCTGGCTGGGGTTCTACATTCAAGGAGTGGAAAATCTAAATCTAAAAAGGAAGCTCTTGACATCCTGGTGAAGTTCATCAATACTCAATCTGACATCAAGCCTATTGCTCAAGGTGGAAAGTCAAATCAAGACAAGGATGATCATGATAAAAGTGGAAGCAGGGGTGGAGATCAAGGGAGATATAATGGCAGTGATGACAAGAAGAAAAGGGATGATAAAAGCAGAAAGAAGAATGATGACAAGAATGGAGAAAAGGTCTATGAAAAGAAGAGTGGAAAACAGCAAGCCATGAACATTACTAATGACACTCCTACCACAACACAAGGCTCAATGTCTAGGGTGGATGTCACTAGTAATGATTCATCAAAATCTACATCTCTGGCCTCTGCAAGTGTTTTACTACCTCAAGAAGAGAAAGGGATTCAAGTCAAGAAACCATATGTATGTTTCAAAAAGCAAACTGCTAATGGAACACTACTATGGTCAGCCAATAAAGGTCAGAAGTTTCTGCCAAACAATCGAGGGAAAAAGTTTAAACTCAAGCATGCTGCTAGGAGAGTAAAGTCATCCAGGTCAAGGGCCCTAACAATATATCCATGCTTAAAACTCCAACCACTAGATGAAGACTTTGATGAAGACCAATTGCAATATCTAAGAGCTCAAAGAATCTACTATGCTGCCATTATGAATAACTGCCTTGAGAATAAATATACTGATGGAAGGGAGAAGAAATTCAAACAAGGACAGTGCCAAAATTGGGGCAAGCTATATGAAATAGAAAGAATCATTGCATTATTGGATTCTGAAGACAAAGTGGAGAAAGTATGGAAGCTGGAGTTGATTGATTTTGTAAAAATGAAGACAGACTATGCTGAGAAGATAAGAAAGGGGTGCTTTGAGAAATGGCTAGAAAGGGAGAAGGAGATTGATAGGCTGGAAGTTGAAGCAGATAAGCTAAGGGCCAAGGGATTGTGTAGAGTTCAGTTTGATCCCTATATGGTGAAGTATAGGAGGAGAAATGGAGACAATGTCAATATCAGAATGAATCTACTCAGTCACTATCCTGCCAACATTCTAAAGCTAGTACTTGAAGATTTCAAAAACTCTATTCCACTCGAAGAACTGGATGCTATGGCAGAAATCATAAGAGCTATGGATGAGAATGCAGGGAGGGAGAAGGAAAGAAAACAGAAAGCATATGATGATTTACAGGCCAAGGCAATGGAGATGGAATCAAATGAGAATGGCTAGTATTTCATCATACTGTAAGATTATTTATCTTGTAACTTCATTCATGTGCTCAATCAATCTACATACCTGTACTTTTAAAGTTTTATCTTTATATATGTTAGGCTTGTTATCAGACATGAAATTGTGACTAAGGGTCTCACTCACAATTTGGGGGAGATTGTTAGTCACAGAGGCATGCCTGTATACATCTAATAACAAGCCTAATTGTTTGTAATGCTTTGCATTACTTACATGACCTCTTAACTGAGGGAACCTCTAGTTGTAGAGTTTCTATTTGTATTGTACTTGTAGTAGGCATCAAATCCTAGTTGTGTAACTTTACTTATAGAGTCTAGAATAATGCTTGAAAGAAGTTCCAAGGTTCATGCCTCAAGCAAGAAGATAAATACTATCAAATAATCACAGTTGGGATTTGAAGAAATGAAGAATTTGCCTAAGTACCAATTCGAGAAGTATATTTGTCTATTCGAGAAGTCCAGCATTCGAGAAGTCAGGGATTCGATATGTCTATGTACTCTATTCGAGAACTCAGGAAGTCAACAAGTCAAAGTAGTATTCGAGTTCTCAAGGAGTCAACAAGTCAAAGTTCCATTCGATATCTCAAGGACTCAGAAAGATATTCGATATCTCGAGGATTCGATAAGTCAAATGTTCTATTCGACAACTCAAGGAATCCTGATGGAAAAGAGCTATTCGAGCAGTGGTTCGATATGTCAATATAACAGTGTTCGAGAACTCAGAGTTATCGATCAAGTCAATTCCAGTTCTCGAATCACTTACTTAGTCACTTCTCGAATACATTCTTGGAGACAAAATACTGAAGAAATTGTACAAGTCAGAAACCTGCAACAAGGCAATGCACTTTATGGACCACAATCTGTAACGTGCTCTGGAAAGCCTACAAGGAAGCTTGGAGAGATATAGAAGAGACAAGGATCTAAAGAAGTGGATCTAAACAGGCTTTGCAAAGTCAAATCTGTAACCGTTTGGATACTTACTCAAAAAGGATAGACAGACTAGAAAGTAATTTGTTTAGCTACCTTATTTCCAGTAAGTAGGCTGTATCCATGTTCTATAAGGACACAGCCTCACTTCTGAACTTAGTAACTTTGTGAGTCAAGTTTTTCATACACTAAGCTGTATCTCTCTGAGAAAAACGAAGCTGAGAATACTATCATTTGTATTCACAGATTGTAGCAACCTTTATCTAATAATACATTAGATTAAAGTGATATTGTGTTTTGTGTTATTCTTTATCCACACCTTCAATCCTGCACACACAAACACTCTTGCTACATAGACTCGGAAAAGAAAAGTTCGAGAATCCATTCACCCCCCCTCTGTATTCTCTTATCGTATTCAATACTCAATAATGTTCTTTTTTTACTAAAAATGCTTTTTCATTCAGCGTTCTTTTTTTTTTTAACTCATAGCCAACACGCTACTTAAACCTTAGTTTCTGTTAAAATGCAAAATGAAGTTTGGTTGTAGTGGAAAACGCCACAATGGTGTTTTGGGAGACAAACGCCACTTCATGGGGCGTTTAGTTTTTTTTCCCCCTTAAATACATACTCCCTCTGTCCTATCACTACTAAAAAATTAGGATTAGACATCGCACTTAAGACAACGGTTCAAAATGCCACCGATGTTAAAAACCTTTCTTACATCGGTAATTTTAAAACCGATGTCTTTTATAAATCATACATCAGTTTTACTTTGAAAGCGATGTCTAAAACTTTTTAAAAAATTCTAACAACAACTTAGACATCAGTTGTCATTTAAAGCGATGTTAAAACTCTTTTTAAAAAGTTCTAACTACGACCTCTCCATCTTTTTCCCCGCCTTAGAAATTTTTCTATAAAATTACTCTTCCCCCTTAACAAATTTTCCCCCCTTAAACAAATTTTTTCCTCCCGCTTGTCCTAAAAACACCCAGCTATCCTACTTTTCAAAACACAAAACAATAATATTTTAAAACAAAAATCATAAAAAGACATAAAACAAAAAACATAACCCATTGAAATTATTACTCCCAAAAACCAATTGAGCTCTTTCTTCCCCGCTTCTCAAATGTAACCCTAGTTTTTCAATTAAACTCGGATTACAATTCTTTTGTCTGATTACTGCTTTTAATTAGCTTTCTTTTCTTCGTTTGTTTCTTTTCTTTGTTCAATTACTTCATTTTCTTTGTTTCTTCAACAGATCTGGAGCTTGAAGGTTGGAGTTTGGAGCTTTGGGTTGCGAGTTTGGAGCTTTGTTCTTTGTTTGCTAAGGTATATACAACTTTGTCTATATTTTCTTTATCTATAATTTGTTTGGTTCTTTGGTTCTTTGTTAATCTTTGGAGATTTGTGGGTTTTTTGTATTTTAGGGGTTTTAATCGAGTTCTTAACTTCTTGAGTTTTTATATTAAGGTTTTTGATTGGGTTCTTATTTTGAACTTTTTTTTCTAATTGTACACCATCTGACAACATTCCATTTATTTTCCTTTAACTGTTAGTCTATGAGCTTACCAATTGATTTAGAATACATGTAATTTTGGTTTTCTTAATGCTTATATCTTCACTTGTTAGTCTTTTTTGTTTTTGTGTGATGGTGCCTCTGCTCAATGACAAATTTAATATGTTTGATCTCTGTTTTTGTAACCTATGATTGACAACCCAGGTTTTTGTCAAACTAAGTGTGTATGTTCCTCTCAAATGCAGACTTTAAGGATGACCCAGATATCTATATTTTCGCAAAGCTAAAGTATGTTGGCATTGAATTATGGCAAGCAATTGTTTTAAATCAATAGTCCAGTGCAAATTGTTAATGTTTTCACTGCTATATTTCTTTTGTCTTTCCTCGAAACATAATTAATTTAAGCAAGTAATTATGTCTTGATCTGTGATGATACGGACTATGCTAAGAAGCTGGCTGAAGAAACATGGGGCAAAAAAAAAAGATGTATGATAGTGTATGCTAATGCTATGCTGCTCCACTGTGTCATATAGGTTCTTAATATTTTGTTTTGTACACTGATTTTACAGGCTGAGAAAGCAGCTTTTGAGGAGGCAGAAAAGAAGAAAGAGGTTGAGGTACTTTCTTCTTTTATTTTGAAGAAAATTGAATTCATAAATGCCTGAGATAGATAAAACCTCCCAGTTGACCTTTGATCAGATTAAAAAAAGGCTTTTGTTTACATGTTGAAATTTAATTCAACACTAGTGGCCTCAGAATGGTTGTATATTTATAAAATATTCTTGCTAAATGAGATTTCAGATTACTTAAATAAGGCGGGTGCTAGAATAATGAAGATAAAGCCTAGAAAGGCCACAATAGATTATTTGATGAAGGTCCAAGCTTCTACTCATTTTTGGGGTATGTCTGCCTAATGTCTTATAAAACTCAATCAACATATAAGTTAGAATCTGCTCTTGTTCAACTAGTTAGAATTTTTTTAGAAGTTCATGTACCTTTTCCATGATTTTGAGGGAACAATCGCAATGTGATAACCCGAGTCAAATCCCGAGTCTTTTTTTTCGAAAATCGGGTCGAGTCCCGATCACGAAACCGAAATAAGCCAAAGCAAACTGGCCCAAATGCAACCAACTTGGGTAATCCACAAGCCCACCACAGGGCCCCAAAAGATCATGATTTGTTGGTGCACTTAGTAGTAGTACTTTGCCTTATAAACTGAACTAAAGTCCCAAATCTCCTCGATGTGGGATTGGGGTGTTACAAACTCCCCCATTTAAACTCCTGACGTCCTCGTCAGGCCTGAACGAATAAGAGGTTAATTTCAGGTTTCCCTTCTCATTAAATGTTTAAAATCTCATAAAATATCGCATATCCTAATAATTATGACTTCACTTTTAATCATCAACAATCTGACAAGCCTTTTACAATAGGGTGATGATGGTGTACCAACACCAGGAGGGTTTTGTGACAAAAGCATTGAAGGAATAATCCTTGCTGCAAAGTATGCCCGAGAAAAGAACATCCATTTTCTTGAAATTTGGCTAGAAATGTGAATTGATGTTATTGTGTTTGCTCGTTCTGTTCTTGGACTAGAAGATGCAAAAGCACTGAGTTTGAACCCAACACTCAAAATTCTTATGTTATATTTATGCCAGAGGTTCATTTTCATAAAGTCTAGTATTCATGAGTTAATTTCTTTTTAATTATGTAACTCTAAACTCTGTGCTTGGTGAACTCTTGTTAATAGGGTCCGAAGACTTATACGGTTTGGTTCAAGAATTACTTTCATGAAAACAAGACAACGAAGTTCTTCATGATATTTTTGGCTTCTCACCTAAAAGAAAAGTCTTTTCTGGTATAGAAAAGCTTTATCTGGCACGAAGAAGGTATGTTAATATCATGTCACTTCTACCTCTTTCACGAACATATATATTCATTGTGTTAAGTTCTGTAGATAGTATAATTATGTCATGTACATGTGCTTGCTTGACACAAGTTGCTTACCGATTATAGTTTAATACCTTATCTTAATGTGGACACTAGTGCATTTGTCTTATATTTGTTTTGATGCAAGTTACATACGGGGGATGAAGTTGTGGGCTTTTCAAGTTTATTCTTTGATTGGAAAACAATCAAAATTAGATTGTTATTGCTTATTTATGCATATTTGAATTGGACTATGAATCCAAGAGATAGCGATAATTATACATGTGAATTCCACAGATAGTGGTAACCATAGCTACGTGAACTCAGAAGCCTATTTACAGAGAGATATGGGAAGTCAGTTGAATCTGGCATTGAGTGGAATTCAAAGGCTCTAGAGCAGAAGTTATACAAGCCACCAGCAGTTGAGGAGGTAATTTTTCTGCACATCTGTTTTCTTTATAACTAAAACTCCTAAGCTTAGCATCGCGACCTTGGCATGGTAAAAATTGCAACAATATTAGGCTAAAATTGCAGGCAATTGTTCTTTTGTACCTTAAAAAGCATTCCCTTTTATTTTATTCTTAAATCGGAAGTTTGGAAATATTTAATATATTCTGGTGGCAATTTCCATTAGAGGCTTTTTGTGGTAGTGCCAGGTTTTTAATCACAAATTAATATGCATCTTGTCATGCTTCCTTACGGAATGTTTTGTGATCTGTTTTAGGCGTCCATATAACTTTTCATTTATGATTATAATAGGGTTGGACATGAATATGGTGTGACCTCTGTGTTTAATGATCTTTTTTAAGCTAAACTAATGCAGCCATGTAAGTTTTTTACAGAATATGTCTTAGAACACCAGTGCTGCTGACAGAAATAATTAAGCAAAACAATCAAAGGGCAACTTTTGGAGTAAGGGAGCAGGACATTTGTTCCGACAAAAAAGATGAAGTTACATACGGGGGATGAAGTTGTTAACGAATTGTGGAGAGCACGATAGGAGTACCTAGAAGCTTCTGTAGGAGTTACAAGCAAGAAGAAGATTATGGTGCCAAAGCTTCTTCATGAGGGATTTTATAGATGACATCGAATCTCTTCTAGTAGAAAAATAAGTATTATTGCCGAGTATTACTTGTCAAAACACCCACCAAAGTGGAGAAAACAATCAGTGTTGGTACCTCTGTTTTAGGTTTGGAATGTTTGGTAATTGGTTATTGAGGATGGTAACCTTGAATTGTAGCTATGAGCTATTTTGTGAATTCATCTTGAACAGTGAATTTGGTAATGATCAATATTAGTTATCATGTGGTACATATTTGTGGAGTTTTTTGGTATAAATGTCTATATAGTAACTATTTTCGTAAGCAGGGACAATTCAAATTAAAATCACATATAACTTATAAACCGATGTGAAAAGTATCATTCGTAAAAAAATTAAATAGTGAAACCGATGTCTTTAAAGTATCTTACATCGGATATTCTAAAAATGTGATGTCTAAGAGTATCTTTAACATCGGTTCTAAAATTGAACTGATGATAATTAACCTCTTAGACATCGTTAATGTTTTAGTTATCGATGTTAATGTCTATTTCTAACTTGTGTGTTACATGCTTAAGTGGCTCTAACCTTGATAATATAACAATATTGAAGTTGCCAATATTACAAAATATTATAAACTAGTAATAGATTCAGGGAAAAGACATCAGAAATACACTAAAAAGCGATGTGTAAATGTGTATTAGACATCGGTGAAAAACCGATGTCTAATCTTCAGACTTTTAACATCACACGCGAAGACATCGGTTCTTATTCAAAAAAGACATCGGTTTTTACCCGATGTCTATTGCCATATTTTTAGTAGTGTATCCATTTCTTTACAATTTCCTTTTTGGGACGTCCCACCAATTCTTTACATTACCAAAAATAGTAACTTTTAACAATAAAATACATTATTACATCCACTAATTCACTTCACTTTTTCAACACTTTACACTATTACACCCACTACTTCACTTATTTTAACACTAAAGTCACTATTACACCCACTACTTTATTTATTTTAACAATATTACATCCAATATACTTGGTCTCCGTGTCCAGCCACAATGTAAAGTATTAGCTGGGACGGAGGGAGTACAGTTTATTGGTCGTTTTGAATATTTTTAAAACCCAAAATACAAACGTTGAATCTCAAAAGTTAACCTTTAAAATCCTAAGAGAATACAAAATAAAATTAAAAAATGGAATCCAGCGGCCTTATTTTTAAACGCTAACGCGTTTAAAAATCACGATAAGTTAGGGTTTAGGGTCCCCAAACCCTAAGTTCGTATACAGTTTATTCGTTGTTCTAAATATTTCTAAAACCCAAAATAGAAATGTTGAACTCCAAAAGTTAATTGTTGAACCCCTTAATTTAATTAAAATTGTTTTTTGTAAAATTTAAAAATTTTAATTAAAAATTGAATCCGACGGTCTGATTTTTAAACGCTAACGCGGTTAAAAATCAGGATAAGTTAGGGTTTAGGGTTGTAAACAATCTTTACAATCCTAAACTCTAAGTTCGTATACGGTTTATTCGTCGTTCCGAATATTTCTAAACCCACACGAAAAAAAAATAACACGCTATACGATGTAGCGTTTTCATAAAAAAAATGAAAACGTTACACGAAAATGTGTTTTGCAGTAATATTTGGGACCAAATTTTTAAATTGTGATATTTGGGATAATTTGCTTTTAATTGTGATATTGAGACCTTTTTTCCCGAAATTAGCTAGTGTACGTACAATATTGTATTGTGATTCTCAGTGTCCAGATCAACGTAATGTGAACATCATAGACTTTTAGTATATATTTATTGCTATAATCAAATAATTACATTACTGATTGAGGGGTTGATCATATTAAACTAAGGTTAAGTTTGTCACTTTTATTAATGTTGCAGGTATGAAGCTCCATCAATGGAGATAGTAACAATGAAGAAGACAAAGATGTAAAATGTATATTGAGGAAAACAGAATTGTTTATTTACATAACAAGAGTTTGTTACAGAGATGAAGTAAATGTAAAGACTACATTGTGAATATTCAGAGTCATCTAACTGAATGTGTAGGCAGGTATATATAGACTAAGAGGTCGGTGATGATATCAGTTGATAAGGTGAGCTGGACAGCTTCATGACAGCAAGGATCCAGCAAGGATAGAGGGACTGTATGATAGAGAGCAGCACTGTATATTGTATATTGTACTCCCTCCGTCCCTTTTGATTCTTAACATTTCACTTTTTCAAAACTTTCTGACACGCATTTTAAGGTGCATTTTAAGGATAGTTAAATAACTTTTTTTTAAAATTTTCTTTTTCTGTATAAAAATTTAAACATTAAATTTTTATACAGAAAAAGAAAATTTTAAAAAAAAGTTATTTAACTATCCTTAAAATGCACCTTAAAATGCGTGCCAGAAAGTTTTGAAAAAGTGAAATGTTAAGAATCAAAAGGGACGGAGGGAGTAACAAAGTTGCAAGGTTTTCTCAACTAATTGATGCATCGATTCCACAAATTGGAATAGCAGATGTTAACGAAATAAGGATAGTTAAAGAGATAATGTACGTATAGATTAAGCAAATCTATCTTTCACAATCAGATTTATCAACGATCATGACATGATAGATTATCTGATTAATTTCGATTATTTATATCTTTCATACATCGATTGTGATTGCATGCCCAGTAAAATGGAGGTTGGAGACTATATTAATTAATTATTATTTGCTTAATCAAAGTTAATCCACAAGTAACCATTCCATCTATTTAACAATTTAACTGTACTGCGATCTTCTTCCCGTTGGAAGTTTTGAAACGCTTGTATAGATAAATAGAGTTACACAAAGTTCCATTTAGATGAATCTTTAGTCTCTAATAAGGTACATTATTTCCCAGTATCTCGTCAACAGATACAAAGATGAGCTCTTATAAATTGTGTTCTTAAACAACGTACGTGAATAATTTTTAGCTGCAAGTATTGATTTGATGCTTCTTCGATGTTACATATACGTCTACATTGTATATAAGAAATCATATTTTATCGTTAATTATTATAGATTCGTTATAAAACACATATGCAAGAAGGGAGGGATATTTAGGATTTTTAGCTTATGGGGGCAAAATTAATTTAAGAGATTGAAAATTTTTGTATTGCATCTCTAGGAAGGAAAAACATACCAATGCCGCAAGCTACATACTACTTTGCGTAGGAAGTTGAAGCCACACTACACCAGAAATCGAATCTGACAACACATGTTACACAATGGTCACGAAAAACACCGTTGTCCCAAAAAATTTAACAATGATGAACAGTTAGCTAACGAAAAAATGTTGTCTATGTTTGATGTAGAAAATGATTATTCAACGTTTTTAAAAATGTTGTCTAACTGGTACCCCTTGGGTCAGATGAGACAATGATTGTTTACGGAGGTATTGTGTTACATGTATTAACAAGTGTGTTTCAGTTCATAATAAACCGTTGTACATGTCTTCAGACAATGGATTTTCATATATGTTTGTTGTGCAATTAAGACAACAGTTTCTAAGCACACGTGTTAATACTGATAATATTTATACAACGGTTTAATAGACGAACGGGAAATTTTTCTGACATACACCAGTTGAAAAGTGGTGTTTGACTTGATTTCTGTTGTAATGCCATTATTATACATACTAAAAAAAGAAATTTAATCAAGAAGCATAAATGAAGCACATTGGATTCAAACCCAAGCCATTGGATTGATAAAACAATGTTAAACCATGGGGACAAACTATAAAATCTTAAGAAAGTGTAATGCAGAAATGATAATATTTTAAGAAAGTGCAATACAGAAATGATAATATTCTAGAAGTCATGGGAGCAATTAGCCAATTACCCCCCAATGCCCCATGCTAAATCCGTCCCTGCATGATATGCAAGTACAGTAGGTATTGTATTAGGTGTTTATAGATTACATCTTAATTCTCTGTTTTAAAATAAAGTGGGAGAACTGGGGAAATTTCTTGATAGACGTGTTCTGCAGAATCAGATTATCTCTACTAAAACTTGATGATCTAACTTTTCCTCTGTCGTGAACATCATATTATGCATAAGATGAACTCTTTGTAAGTTACGTTAACTTCCCACGCATTAAAAGTTCTCTTCATCGTGTAGGGATGCTAAACGGCTCATCTGATCTGTTGCTTCACTAAAAACCTCCCAATCTATTTTATTAATTGTAAGTTTTTCTAAACGGTGCAAAGTAAACTGGTCTTATACCAGTAGTTCATAATACTGTGTCTTTTTTCACGTTGTTCCAAATTTGATAAAGTACTAATAATTCAAGTAACTTCCAAAAACTTTGTTAGCTTCAAAAAGCAGTTAAATAACAGTATATATTAGAATAAAGGACTCTACTATATGGATGATTAACCAATCGAAACTGTTGTATAGAATTTAAGCAACAGATAATGAGCGTATTAATAAAGACAAGATAGAAAAAATCACACGAGCCGATTCAAGACGGCCACTAGCATACAATTGCCTGCTGCCGGCTATACCACAGTTCTCCAATATTACTTGGACAGCAAATCCAGAAATCATCCTTTATAAACCCCTTCATTGGTAGACTCAGTCATATCTCACACGCTACTCGATCGTATTAAAAGAAAATTATATACTAATTACAGTGAAATGGTCAAGTTATCCCAACAAAGCCAGAGGAGCACTGTGATTAAGAGTAATATTGCTACTAATACTAATGGTATCCATGGTGTGGTTAAGGTGAAACGTACGAGGAAGACTGTTCCGAGGGACTCTCCTCCTCAACGTAGCTCAATCTATCGCGGTGTCACTAGGTAGATTTTAAGTATATTTGGGGTTTCCATTTATATTTTGTCTCGTGGTCGAATTTGTTAGAAAACGTGCATGCAGAAGAATGAAAATGTATAAATTACATCTTGTTTATAGGATTGGGATTGCTAGATACATGCACCATTTTATTGAGCATGCAAATTGTTATGGTTTTCTTCTATCTAAGGATGCCTCTGTTACTATGTAAATTCAGACACAGATGGACAGGGAGATATGAAGCACATTTGTGGGATAAGAATTGCTGGAATGAATCTCAAAACAAAAAAGGCAGACAAGGTAATTCATCTTAATTTCATGCATCCGTTTCTTGACTTTCTTTCTTTGATCGTATTTCGTAAAATAATACATCAATTCTTGCTTGTGTTTGCTGATTGCTCCTTACTATGTGCGCGGAACACTTCATGGATGTGCAGTTTATCTTGGTACGTGCATGCATAATATACGAATAATTTAACAATTTATTTTTAATTATAATCGTGTATAGTTAATTAGCATCCTTAATGATTGTGATTACAAACATTCAGGCGCTTATGATGATGAAGCAGCAGCAGCACATGCTTATGACTTGGCGGCCCTCAAGTACTGGGGACCTGAAACCATTCTTAACTTTCCGGTACCTACAACATTCTATGTCTCCAATTTTTTTTCTTTGGAATCTCTTCTTTGATACTCATTTACTCCGATCCAAATTTTTAGAAACCTAATAATGTAAAGGCTTTTCAATGATTGTAGTTGATGACCTATCAAAAGGAATTGAAGGAAATGGAAGCTCAATCCAGAGAAGAATATATAGGATCTTTAAGAAGGTAATTAGTGACTGAACTATAATCCGTTAACTTTGTTTAGTTTCAAATAATTTTGTTAGCAAGAAGCTATAGTCTAAACCTACACATACAAATATATAAATCGCAGGAAAAGCAGTGGATTTTCTCGGGGAGTTTCAAAGTATAGAGGAGTTGCAAGGTACAAACAGCACTCAGTTGTTGATAAGTCTGACTTCAGTAGTTTCGTGGAATTTTCGTATTTAAATCAAGTTCTTATGACAATTAAATCCCTAAAAATCAACACCTTACAACATACATATTTAGCAGTAACAGTTTATCTTATCCAGACCAGAAAAAATTAATCTCAGCAAATAAATTAAAAAATTTAGAATATTTGCTTATTTGTTATTCTCCAGTCTTTTGTATTAATTCGCACAATTAAGCAGGCATCATCACAATGGAAGATGGGAAGCTCGAATAGGCAGAGTTTTCGGAAACAAATATCTCTATCTTGGAACTTATGGTAGAACTCAACATCTCCCTTTGTGTGTATAATTAAAAAATAGATAACAGATAGATAAAAGATTATTTTGAATGATCTTGCAGCAACGCAAGAGGAGGCAGCAGTGGCCTACGATATGGCAGCAATCGAGTATCGTGGATTGAATGCAGTGACAAATTTCGACCTCAGCCGTTACATAAAATGGCTAAAACCCGACGGTAATAATTCCAATTCCACAGCCATCGACAATCTGCCAGACCTGAAAGTCGAAACTCCTAACACATTACCAAGCCTAATTCACCATGATCAAGTCAAAAATAATACACATGAAACAAAATTCCTCCACCACCACCAACAACCAACACAACCTTCATTAGTCTGTGTCACAGAAAATAATCTGATGGCCCTCAGCACTCCTCCCCCGCCACCAGTCACTGCAACTTCAGCCCTCGGACTCTTATTGCAGTCATCAAAATTTAAGGAAATGATGGAAATGACAGCAGCAGCAGAGTACCATCCTATAACCTCATCCGAGTCCGAACCTCTTAGAAGTTGCAACTTTCCTGACGATATTCAAACATATTTCGGATCACAGGATTTAAGCAGCTATGCTGGTGGAGACGAATTCATATTCGGTGATCTCAACTCACTCATGCAACCTTTGTTGCATGCCGACTCATCATCATCAGGTGGAATCGATCATTATTTTTAGTAATTAAAATTAATTAATTGGATATACATGCAAACAAATTCATGATCAATAAGGG
The DNA here is from genome assembly GCA_037693485.1 of Kitagawia praeruptora. Taxonomy (NCBI): domain Eukaryota; kingdom Viridiplantae; phylum Streptophyta; class Magnoliopsida; order Apiales; family Apiaceae; genus Kitagawia; species Kitagawia praeruptora. Next base: position 153,428,989 of record CM075344.1, on the reverse strand, counting down.
TAGCAGCAACATCTGGAGGAGACTACGACTGTTTCTGGTTGCAATCAATCAGTTAATTAGTTAGTCGTTTATTTTTTGTCGATAAAAAATAAAGATAATTGAGTAAAATTGTATTTTTTATTTTATTTATACATTGTGTTACCTTTTAAATACATTAATAACTAGCTATCAACCAGAGTCTAGAGCTGCTTCTTTAGTTGCGGCTTTGGCGCGTTGAATGGATGTGGTTCGGAAAAGGTAGATCCACAAAGTCTTTCCGATGACTCAGGCCGGTTGGATAGATTATGTAGTTATTTACCACTTTTTGGGCTGTAATTTTTTTACTTCATAGTTACCTCTTCTTATTAAAGTATAAGTTGTGGAGCCTGAATGAAGAAAATATACATTACAATTCAAGAGATATTGTGTTTCTCATTTTTATTTTCTTACCTTTTACCCGAAATCTCAAGATGTTCTTTTTTATATACTAGGGTAGGTTTATTAATTTGTTCTAGTTATGTTGATCCTCAATATTAGTGAACTTTCCTTTCATTTGGGCTAAATTGTTAGGTCAGGGGACTTACACACAATTCGAGATTCACAAACAACCAATACAGAGCGCGCACACACACCAATCAATAATTGACAAGATCTACCAAAGCGCAAAACAAGAACACACAAATACTTGACATGGAAACACCCACGCCCCAAACTCGTATTATTAATCAAACAATTATCAATAATACATCAAAACAATAACACCTTGACGGTGTCCCAACCCGATACTTGAGCCACCAATGCTCAAGCATCTCCCAAACAATACTTAAGACTACATCTCATAACCTTTCACCTTTCAAACAAATACAATATGACTATGTATATATAGCCACCCAAAACTTAGCCACCAAGACTTACCATACTTGTTCTACAAGTCTTCCAATTCTTGGCACCTAATTTCCAAACTTAGTGATCAAGACATACCATATATAATAATTGTCTACACATACAATTATTACCTTACCCATATACATCTTGGATCACCCAAACCCATAACATCATATTGGGTTGAAACCCAACAATCCTCCCCTTCAACCCAATACCCACATCGGATTGAATGGTAACCCATCAAGCCATCAACGTCCATTCGCCAATGCCTCCCCTCGAACAAGAATCTCCTCATCTTGCTCTTCCAAACATTGAGTGTCGCTAGAACCCGTATAATGACCCTCCAAACCACACAAACCATCGTTCTTCACCATAACGATGTATCCATCTACAAAATCACATGCATCAACCACCACGAGTGCTCTTCCACATGTTGAGTCACCCGATCCTTGCTTTCACAATCCTTCGGTCTCCTGAAGAAAATCACTAGTATCATCCAAATAGTTCATCTCGTTGATCAACCCATTGAAACAATTGCGATGACCTCTTCCATCTTCTTCCATCTTGAGTCCGAACACAGGATTGATCCACGGCGCAAGTCAACCACCAAACCGCACGTAACTTTGTCTCTTCCCGCTTTAGTAGCAATCTCCTTGTCAGCAAATCCTTCTCGAACTTTCCCTCAACCTCACAAACCCAAACCTTGGCTCTTGATACCACTTGTTAGGTTAGGGGACTTACACACAATTCGAGATTCACAAACAACCAATACAGACCAGAAAAAATTAATCTCAGCAAGTAAATTAAAAAATTTAGAATATTTGCTTATTTGTTATTCTCCAGTCTTTTTTATTAATTCGCACAATTAAGCAGGCATCATCACAATGGAAGATGGGAAGCTCGAATAGGCAGAGTTTTCGGAAACAAATATCTCTATCTTGGAACTTATGGTAGATCTCAACATCTCCCTTTGTGTGTATAATTGAAAAATAGATAACAGATAGATAAAAGATTATTTTGCATGATCTTGCAGCAACGCAAGAGGAGGCAGCAGTGGCCTACGATATGGCAGCAATCGAGTATCGTGGATTGAATGCAGTGACAAATTTCGACCTCAGCCGTTACATAAAATGGCTAAAACCCGACGGTAATAATTCCAATTCCACAGCCATCGACAATCTGCCAGACCTGAAAGTCGAAACTCCTAACACATTGCCAAGCCTAATTCACCATGATCAAGTCAAAAATAATACACATGAAACAAAATTCCTACACCAACAACAACCAACACAACCTTCATTAGTCTGTGTCACAGAAAGTAATCTGATGGCCCTCAGCACTCCTCCCCCGCCACCAGTCACTGCAACTTCAGCCCTCGGACTCTTATTGCAGTCATCAAAATTTAAGGAAATGATGGAAATGACAGCAGCAGCAGAGTACCATCCTATAACCTCATCCGAGTCCGAACCTCTTAGAAGTTGCAACTTTCCTGACGATATTCAAACATATTTCGGATCACAGGATTTAAGCAGCTATGCTGGTGGAGACGAATTCATATTCGGTGATCTCAACTCACTCATGCAACCTTTGTTGCATGCCGACTCATCATCATCGGGTGGAATAGATCATTATTTTTAGTAATTAAAATTAATTAATTGGATATACATGCAAACAAATTCATGATCAATAAGGGTAGCAGCAATATCTGGAGGAGACTACGACTGTTTCTGGTTGCAATCAATCAGTTAATTAGTTAGTCGTTTATTTTTTGTCGATAAAAAATAAAGATAATTGAGTAAAATTGTATTTTTTATTTTATTTATACATTGTGTTACCTTTTAAATACATTAACTAGCTATCAACCAGAGTCTAGAGCTGCTTCTTTAGTTGCGGCTTTGGAGCGTTGAAGGGATGTGGTTCGGAAAAGGTAGATCCACAAAGTCTTTCCGATGACTCAGGCCGGTTGGATAGATTATGTAGTTATTTACCACCTTTTGGGCTGTATTTTTTTTACTTCACAGTTACCTCTTCTTATTAAAGTATAAGTTGTGGAGCCTGAATGAAGAAAATATACATTACAATTCAAGATATATTGTGTTTCTCATTTTTGTTTTCTTACCTTTTACCCGAAATCTCAAGATGTTCTTTTTTATATACTAGGGTAGGTTTAGAGTAGTGCTACAGGTACCAAATTGGGTACCAAAATTGGGTACCAAATGACATGGTAACAGACACTTGTCAATTTAAAATATTTTGATTGGAGAGCCCTGGCGGGCCCACTGTAACTATAACCAATTAAAACAAGCCACATCATTTGGTAACAACTTTTGGTACCTAATTTTAGTACCTCTAGCATTTTTCGTAGGTTTATTAATTTGTTCTAGTTATGTTGATCCTCAATATTAGTGAACTTTCCTTTCATTTGGGCTAAATAACTACTAGTCATTTTGTAGAGGTACGAAGAGGAAGCGATGTTTGGATCATAATGTATCAGTGGTTATGAGTAATCGATTGTGTTTAATGTTTAATTTATGTTAACTATGAGTAACTATAATCAATTGTTAATGTTTAATTTATTTTGTTAAAGGTCCACATACGAATGACTATATTTACCACAATGAAGTCGATTGGTGGATAAATTTATAATATATAAATTAATTGAATATTTAAAGTGGAATACATCAAATTTCTTACCACTATTTAGTATTCGTCTTGTTTTTGGAAACTATACATCTCTAGTTTGATAGAATTTTGTTTTTTTGAATAAGTGACGATATATATATATATATATATATATATATAGGCCTTTGCTCCATAAAGAACACTCTTATGTAACAAACAATAAAGAACACTACAAAATCATTTATTCCAATAGATCCATTGGCCCCGCCAGGGGCACCCAATACAAAAAGTTCTTATTTTTTTAGGCTCTATCCATCCAGCAAAAAAAAAATTGAAAATTTTACTGTTCATGATGACGTCACTGATGACGTCATCGATGAACAGTAAATTTTCATTTTCATTTTTTTTTTGCTTGATGGATAGAGCCTAAAAAAAGAAGAACTTTTTGTATTGGGTGGCCCCGCCAGGGGCAATGGATCTATTAGATATGAGGTGTTCTTTGTTGTTTGTTATATAAGGTGTTTGCTATGGAGTCCAACCCTATATATATATATATATGCAAGTACTCAAATAAGACCCCCTCTTAAAAAACTCTCTTTTCCTATCTCCCACTTCTCTCTCTAACAAATCTCTCTAATCTCTCACTCAAAATCAATCTATCTCATCATCTGACCCACAAAAATGGTCTCGGCGTTGGATAAAAGACGGAGATCGAGGAAGATACTGGTGAGTTTGTGCGATCAAAGAGTTAGATAATTATTGCAATCCGAAGGTATACCTTTATTTTTATAGATTGTTTTTTCTTTTGGGTTTTATTTTGTTCTTTCCTCTGTTTAATTCGGGGGTTGGTGAGTTAGATTGATGGGTTGTGGGTTTGGCATCGGACGAGTCAGTGATTGTGTAGGCGGTGTGTTTATTGTTTATAGGTATAATCGGATTGAGTTTAGAAACCATTACTGTAGTAGTTGATTGGTTAATTGCCATCTCTGTAGTCGAGGGTAGTTTGATGGATTTGGGTTGGATGAATACTTAGAGGCTGAGTTCGAAATGGGTCCGATTGAAATGGTAGGTTTTATCGAAGGTTGTATTTATTGAGTCCTGAGTGGCCGGGTTCTATTGTCGGAGTTGTTGATTGGATTTATTAGGTGTTTAGTAATGTTGTGTTTAAATTAAGGTTTAATTGGTTGAGTGCTGGAAGATGATTCGGATTTACCTTTGTGTGGTTGTATCTGTTTAGATTCGAGTTTTACATTTAGATGTGATGTAATCACTGAGGTTGGTATGAGTTTGTCTGGTGAGTGTGTATTGATTTTATTAGTTTGTTGCTGGATGGAATGTCTGTATGTCTTAGATTAGATTAATTAGTATTGAAGTACTATTGTTAATGGTGGCCATGGTGGATGGCGTGTTTTTCTGTGCCTTATAGAGGTAATATATTATCATGAATGATATGTTTGTGCCTGGAAAGGGTAGTCTGTATTATGGTACCTAGTTGGAGGTATGGTTACTACATTACAATAAGAAAGAAGGATGTTTTGCTCAAGAATTGTGTTTAATCTAATAGTTTAATATAGTAAGATTTGTTTGTCGGATTGCAAAAGGTATGATACCAAAGAAAAATAAATTTTCCAAAAGTTGAAAAAATTGGTATTAATTGGTTTGGGTGAATTATAAGTTTACGGAGTGTTGGAAAACATAATTGGGTATAGGAGATTAATTGATGTAATAATTGGTATAAGTTTTGAATTTTTAAGCCTTAAATGATGATATAAGCTATTAATAAAGCCAATCTTATGGAGGTAGAATTATTTTGCATGATCGAGGGAGATATGAGTAAAGGGAAGTTTCTTATAAAAAATACGTGTAAATTTGAAAGAATCCCTGATATCTTCATTTGGGGTTGATTTCTAGAATTTTGGAATTGATTTAGTGTGGATCAAAAATTCAGTTTATAAGGAGTAATTTTAGTAATTTATAAATCATGTAGGTTTTAAGCATATGAAATCAGAATACATTAAATGAATTGATAGGGTAAAAATAAAGATTGATTTTGAAGGGAGTGTTTTTAATTTATCTAAATTTTAGCCAATATCACTGCGCTCTAATGTAGGTTTCCGTTGGGTTGCATAGGGGAAGTAATTATGGTAATTGTGGGTTTGAATTTTGAGGTTATAAATACATTCTATAGGTAACATAATTAATATCGCAGTAACCTACGTATTTTTTAGTGATTATAAATAGTGAGGTATCTTTACAATCTGAGTTGGTATAAATGCTAAATACTTTTTTCTATTTTGTCTCAATATTTCCATTCTTTTGTCGAAATATAACTAAAAGGAAAATAACTATTTTAAAAGTAAAATTAATTAGTTTAAATAACAACCTTTACGGGTTAATAGTTAAAGTGTCTAACCAAAGGATTATCCTTTGGTTGGTTTATAATAATTTTTCGTTAGCTAAGATTGATAGTATCCTTTTATAGCAGTAACGGTGTAATTTAGGGCTTTCAAGATTTTTATCGGGATGGTCCGTTTTTTTTGTCGAATTATTATACAACTAACCAAAGTGGTATAATTTGGTTAGATGTATAAATTTTGTTTATTTTATTTCAGGTTCTGTTTTTATTAATTTTGTCTTTGTTTTAAAAAAAGGGTTGTTAAAATAGCTTTGTTGTTTGTGGCTTTTGTGAGCTTTCAGGTTTTTGGAATGGGAAGTAAAGAAGATGACGGATGGAGGCAGAGTTAAGGTTATGAGAGCATTAAGGAGAATTCGACAGTTCTTTTAAATGAGTAAATATTGATGTATTGTTGGAGGGTGGGGCACTCTTTTTTCCCCACTTGAGTTTTTTTCCCATTTGGTTTTGCTCTTGCGGGGTTTTTAACGAGGCCTGCCTTTGTATGGAGTCTTCTTTTCGGATATAGGGGTGATATTGTCTAAACTTCCGGAGGAATCTCTTTCTCATGGTAGTCGCAATTTAGGTTACGACCCATGGATTGGTTAAGCATACCTTTCGGTTAGATGATTAGCTGTTATAGATGAAAGAATGTCTCATTTTTGTCCCTACCGGATTATGTATCTTTTTTCATTAAATGAAATTATTTTCATTTTGCAAAAAAAAAAAAAAATAAGACCCCATCTTAAAATGAGAACTGAGAATCAATCTCAGCCCTACGTATTTTTTATGTATCTTAAATCTAAACCATATGTATTTTAGATCTAATCCATACAACTCATCTCCCCCATTTCATTTCCTCATTCCCTGCTCATCGTCATTGAAATTACTCTCTCTCTCTACCTGCTATCTTCTCGCCGCCACTTCAGACCGGTAATCGTCCTTTCCACTACCACCATCATACAACATCGTTGTTTCTCCATATTTTTAGATTTACAGCCAATAAATACACCAATCTATCTCCATCATCCTCGATTTATAATCTTTCATCTTCTTTTTAATATTCTTCCATTTTCAGATCAAGCATAAAACACATACCAAGTAAGACTTATTACAGATGTATAATGCTCAGATCTGATGATTTTCATTGAGGAGATCGTTATGATGATTTGGATAATGATTATGGTTTGAAGAACGTCGAAGAAAAGTAAAATTTGATATAAACGAGATCGATGATTTGAAAGATGAAGGCATGAGAAATTATCAGAGCTTATCATTCGATAGTCGTTGGGTAGTGATTTATGGTGGTGATGGTGGATCGGTGGTGGTAGGAGGGTCAAAGTCGATATGATGGAGATGACGGTGGTTGTATAGATTATGCTGTTGAGATTTATCTTTAATAAATTTAGTGATTTGTGTTTGAAATTTAGTGATTTGTGTTGAAATTTTTGTAATTCGAAAATATATTTAGTGATTTGTAAAAATACTTGCGGTTTGGGGATTATCATAAGTGGTAAATATGGTGGTGATGGTGTTTAGTGGCAGTGCTAGTTAGCAGCGATAGTGTGATGATGTTTTTGTAGTTAGCAGCGATAGTGTGATGATGTTTTTGGGGCTGGTGGAGGTGGTGGTTATGGAGCGAGTGGAGGGTTGGTGGTGCAAGGAAAGATGGAGTCGATAGATACAAGGATATGTCTGGCCCCATCTCCATCATCTTTCTTAATTACAAATCACCTTTTTTTCAATACAAATCACCTTTCAATTTGGTAATTTTTGTACTTATTTTTGGTGATTTGAATACAGATCTAGTGATAGTGATAGTAGTTTATAGATAGTAGTTTATATTTCAGTGATTTGTATTTGTATTATAGCCTCAGATCTGTAACTTTTTGATGATTTGTCTTCAAAATTTTTGGTGATTTGGATTCAAGATTTTGGTGATTTGTATACTCACTCCGTCCCAAATTAAGTGATCTCGTTTGACTTTCACGGAGATTAAGAAAAAAGTAGTAAGAAAAGAGTAAAGTTAGTTGAAAAGTGGGTAAAGTGGTGGGATCTATCAATTTTTAATAATATATTTGAGATAGTGGAGGAATGTAGTGGGTGTAATAGTATTTATTTAATAAAAAGTAGTATAAAATAGAGAAGTAGTGGGTGTAATAGTGTAAAGTAGTGTTCAAAAATAGTAAGTATAGTTGGTTCATTCTTTTTGGGATGTCCCAAAAAGGAATAAGGGTCACATAAAATGGGACGGAGGGAGTATAATTTTAGTGATTTTTTCGAGCTTGATTTTAGAGATTTTATAATTGGTGATGGGGTCAATAGCATCTGTCTGGTTTAAATTTTTGTAATTTTGATTTGTATTCGGTGATTTTACATTGAATTTGGTAATTCTGGTGATTGTGTGATAATGATGGTGTGGCGATGTCATATAGTAATTTAGTTACCACCAGAGTATAATATCCTAATGTTAAAGTTAGCACCTCTATGTAATTCTATACTTACTGGCATGTTTAAGAATTATTCTGATCAGCGTCAATTATCACATTTGCATTTTCTGTCATCTAATATTAATTACTCCACAACAATGACTAGCTTGCCGCAAAAATTGTAGTTTGAATAGGTACAATGTCACTTACTTGAGACATGAAGGCGTGTTTGGTTATTGGGCCTAATTTGTGGCCCAATGTGCAATTCTCACTATAACAGGGGTCTTACTAGAATAGCCCCTATATATATATATATGTTTGTGTGTGTTAAATAATATATATGATCCATCCATCACTTCAAGTGAAGAAAACCAGTTCAAAACAAAGCGAATAAAAGCGAAGAAATGAGAAAATGTCATAAAAAAAACAACTTCGATCTCTGATTAGGTCTAAAAAGATAAGCTTTTAAAATCTTTTGAGTGATAAACCCTAAGTAGCAAGCCAAAATTTTATCCTTGTATCGTGCGGGTATAGCCTAAGTAACAATTTTGTGGTTAAATAACCCAAGTTTTATTGTTGTTCGTGTTATTATATCATATACTAGCCTATGATCCGTGCAATGCACAGAATTCACTATTTAACTTATAAATTATTTTATTTAAATGTTACTAATTTTTGTAGAATATATTTATTCAATTTGTCCTATTATATAATTATCATTCTTTTTTATTAAATGAATCACGTAATCTTATGATGGAATTAATATACATAAAGAGTCAATTAAGATTGAACATAAAACTATGAATTTTTAGGCATTTACAACAATAAAAGATTATCAAGTTAAATAGGGTGGCTACATTGGTTATAAATCATTTATATAACATGCATATACATGCATATGTACATATGTATATTAATCTATGTTAACATTGATATAAAAAAATTACCAATCTATCTATTATATATATAATACACCAACACAAGAAAAAAAGCATGAGATTTTTTAATGTATTGTAATTACCAATTTGCCCCTTGTTTGAACAGTAGGTAATCTGCTTATTTTGTCGAGTCTTTTTTTCTTGCCGATCTACTCTACATATGTGAAGCTCTGTTTTCTTTGATTTGATTTTGGGACCCTAAATTAGCGTGCAGTTAATTAACGCCCTCCCTCCCTCCCTCCCTCCCTCCCTCAAACACCCTCCCTACTTGAATTCAGTGTCAACCGTTCAGCGCTTCGATGGGGTCAAACGCTCAACAGTAGCAGCTGCGTCTCCCTCCCGATCGATCTTCCGGTAATCGACATCTTATTTATCTGCATTAAGATTGCATATCAAATTTGAATTAGGATTTTAAAAATAGTCTAATTTTACTCATGTCATTGCATTTCAATTCCTTTCGTGTTTTGTGAATTTTAGTTCCTGTTTTAATTTTCGAGAGGATGTGTTGGGTAGATTATATAGAGATTGTTGATGGGTTTGGTCCTTTTGGTTTGTTTGGGCAATTGGGTTAATTGGATTGCTGATATTGATATTTTAAGTATTTTTATGGGGGTGGATTTTATTTGTTTTGGGACGTGGTTGGTTGTTTTGTGCAATGTATTTTGGGACAACCCGGTATTACGGGGATTGAATGGGTGGAAGTAAGGAGTGCCATTCAACTAGCAAGTATGAATGCAGTGAAACAAGCTATATATGTCATTCCACAGAGGCAGGTGAAGTGAGATGACGTTTATTTGATGGAGGCAGGCAAGGAAAGTTAGAGAGAAGGTTTTAGACTTTGGTGGTCTACTGCTTATAAACTATTCATTTATGGTGCCTAAAATGTGTACTAAAATGTATGGTGCCCTAAAATGTATGGATTTTCTTAAACTTTGCCTTCATCACAGTGTTGGAAACAAAACTATAATTTTAATTTCTTATACACTTATCATTGAAGTACCATGAGCGCGTACGCGTCACACAATACGCAGTTCATGGTAACTCAGAATTCATTTCACAGAGGATGGTTGAGTGTCGCTCTTAGCAGCTGTGGCACTGTTTTCAGGGATGTAGACAATTACCTTTTGAAACTGATATGGAATACGATAAGCTATATAACATAAAAATTTGGTAATTTTTATGATTTTATCTACCATTATACCTACACTTAAGGAATCTCTTATTGACAACAAGAACAGTTTCTTATACAAAAGAATTTTTGTCATATCAAAGAGTTGGTTGTTAGATAGTGATAATTTAAGGGTTTCTCATATTAGGATTCTGGATAGGTAACGTATACATTGATTATAACTATCAATAGCTTCCTCTGATTTATGTCTAATAATTCTACTCGTGCATTTCCACCTATTTCCTCATTGGTCCTGCTAAAACAGTTGATGAAATTGGATCCTTCATTAGGAGGGTGAATAACCAGTAGGATCATGAGAAGAGCGACCAGATTGTTGCAAACACAATACACAAAGCACTCTAACTATGCACACCAGAAAATACAAGTGAGGGTGCACACTGGAAAATACAAGTGAGGGTGATAAGACCTGAAGTATGGACCTTAGTGGCAATTCTATGTTTATCACCTACTCAGCATAATAGAAGCTTATTTGGTTTTAAAAAATATGTAAATTTTAGTTATCAAAGCATGCATAATTAATAATTGCATCACATTTGTTTTAGGTCTGTAAAAATTTAAATGTATGAGTTATATTAGGGGATTTTGGTGGACAAACTATTTAGACGTTCAACAAATTAAACATATGATTGGTCTAAAAACATAAATATTTAAACATACACAAAAAATAGTTGAAATTATGTTAAAAAGATAAGAACTCTAAAAATATTTGAAAAAATGATCTATGTTATATATAAAGACGTAACATAATTAACATTAAATAAAAGACTAATTTGCACTTCGCATCCCCTTGGTTTGGGCTTATTGCACTTTGCATTCTATAGTATTCATATATGCACTTTGCATCCCTTAACTTTCTAACCAGCTACAGTTTGCATCCCTTTTACATTTGCGCCGTTAAGTCTGACCATTACCGTCAGTCAAGAGGGGTAAATCAGACTTTTCACATATAAACATATACATACGATCTTGACTAATTTGCACTTCGCATCCCCTTGGTTTGGGATTATTGCACTTTGCATCCCTTAACTTTCTAACCCACTACAATTTGCACTTTTTTATATTTGCATCCGATCAGTTTAATAAATTTTAAAAATATTTTTTTTTTATTTTTAAATTTAAAAATAATATTTTAAAATATTATGATGAAATAAAAATTAAATATATACATTGACAAATCCAAATTTATATTCCAAAATAATACTATTTATATAAAATTATATATTATATATGTTTTATATATAGATTTAATATATATTATATATGGGCTTGCTTTTCTTGAGGTTAACTCAAGTGAGTTTCCTAAGCCTATTAAAAAAACAATACAAGAATAGAGTTATTTTTGTAAATACAAGGGGCCATATTCAATTATTACAAAAATGCCATTAAAAATTTATACTAAAATCTCAGGTAAATTTCTGAGATTACCCGAGGAACATTATTCTCATTATATATTACATAGATATATAAAATATATAATAACATATTCATATCAGATCGTTATCAAATCATACAAAATCCATATATAAAACATATATAATATATACAATTTTATATATTTTAATATATTATATATAAATATATATGTATATATATGTATATATTATATTAAAACATATATAATATATAATTTTAATATAGTATATAATATATAATTTTAATATATATATGTTTTAATATAATATATACATATACTATATACATATATATATATATATATAATTTTAATCTAAAATTATATAATATATTAAAATTATATATTATATATGTTTTAATATAATATATACATACATATATATATATATATGTATGTATATATTATATTAAAACATATATAATATAAAATTTTATATAAATAGTATTATTTTGGAATATAAATTTGGATTTGTCAATGTATATATTTAATTTTTATTTCGTCATAATATTTTAAAATATTACTCCCTCCGTCCCGGCCAATTATTGACATTTCAAAATAGAATTTCTGACACGCATTTTAAGGTAGATTTTAAAGATAGTTCCATAACTTATTTTTAAAATTTTCTTGTTTTTGTATAAAAATAGAACAATCCTATTTTTATACAAAAAAAGAAAATTTTAAAAATAAGTTATGGAACTATACTTAAAATCCACCTTAAAATGCGTGCCAGAAAGTGACAAAAAAAGTGTTAAGAATTGGATGGGACAGAAGGAGTATTTTTTAAATTAAAAAATAAAAAATATATATTTTTAAAATTTATTAAACTGATCGGATGTAAATAAAAAAAGTGTGAATTGTAGCGGGTTAGAAAGTTAAGGGATGCAAAGTGCAATAAGCCCAAACCAAGGGGATGCGAAGTGTAAATTAGTCAAGATCGTATGTATATGTTTATATGTGAAAAGTCTGATTTACCCTTCTTGACTGACGATAATGGTCAGACTTAACGGCGCAAATGTAAAAGGGATGCAAACTGTAGCTGGTTAAAAAGTTAAGGGATGCAAAGTGCATATATGAATACTACAGAGTGCAAAGTGCAATAAGCCCAAACCAAGGGGATGCGAAGTGCAAATTAGTCTAAATAAAATAAAAAAAGATATTCATTTTCAATTCTACAACCTTTGTGATATTGACTTGGCTGACCAAACAAGTACTCTGAATTGAGGAAGAGAATTTTGGGTCACTAGCAGCTTAAGCATCTTTCTTGGATCATCAGTGCTTTTGATTTCACACTCAATTTTTTAGCTTTGCTAACATGTTTGGGTAAATTAGTGTGTTTTTGAGTCCATTTCCATGGTATATATAAAAAGAATCAACTTTGCCTATTAGGCCTATAAATAAGCCCTTATTAGCCTAATAGGTACGCAAACAATACTTCAAAAAAAACCATTGATGGGTACAGAAATGGAATCTTTAAAAGTGCAAGTTCATGTATATGCCCAACAAGTGAAATGTAAACAGAATCTCAAGTTATGATAATTCACCTATATAAAGAAATCCTATAAAGAGGAATTTGTGGAGATTGAAATAAAAATGATTGCCCAGGTTCTTGAATAGCATTTTTTATGTATACAGTATGTTTGTATATATATTAGGCTGCTTATTTTGACTAAACAAGAATCAGAAACTAGACGGAAAAGGAACAATGATGTACTATCTTCACAATCTGGAAATATAGATGCAAGTAAAAAATAGAGAGAGAGAGAGGGAGGGAGAGAGGGAGGGAGAGGGGGAGACAGAGTTAACCTGTGTTCAAGTACCGAACAATCTCTGGGGAAGGTTGTTACTTGTCCCTTCCTAGGCAGGAGAAGTTGTATGTAACTATGTATGTAGGTACTCTTTACATACTTATATTATTGAAATGCCCCCCTTGGCTCTTTATGTAGCAACGCTCTGATGTTTGTGTTGTTTGTGTGTGTGTGAATAGTAGCTAAAGATGTGGATGTTCCCACAAGGAAGAGGGGCCGTCCTCCAATTGCCTTAACTGAGGAAGGCTTGGAGTGGAGAAGATTGTCCATGCAGAGGGCCAATGCCTCCCGACCAAGAGATTAGTAATGCCATATATCCTTTGTTGTTAATCATCATTGGCTTGCCGGCCCTGTTTCCATATGGTTGTCAAGCAATGAACACCATAAATTAGTTTTAGGTATTATAACGGATTATGTTGTCCACTCTGCCTGTTGTAATTGTATCAACAATGATGCTTTCAGAAGCAACAATGCCAATGTTTCTTTCTTTCGTTCTTTACTGTTGTTTTTTTTAAAACTTTTACCAAATTAAATCTCGGTTCTCTTAGCTAAAGCCTGAACAGGTATGCTGATCTTGCTTCTCCCACAGCATGCATGAATTATATTGCTCCGCTCTCTGATTTGTTTATTATGGAAGAGGTTTTACCGAGGCTCTTAATGGGTTTACTAATGAGGGTTGGTCATTGATGGGAACTTAGGGCATGGATCATGTTACTATCCTTGTGCACTCTTCACCGGTCAAGCTAATGGGTCTGAATCTGTCTTTTAATAATAGGGTTTCACCAGTCAGTAACAGAGTGTTGTGTACAAAAGCATCCATGTTTCTACAGGTTAGCTACTTACCAACTACATCTAAATTATGCTCCTAGAATTTAGTGAACATTTCGACATTTATTTGAATTCGTTGGTAGATTCAGTAATAGTAGGCCTTTGAGACATTCAAATAGTAACACCTGTGGTTGTGCTTTGTTATATTGATCAATTCTAGAAGAGACCACCTTATTGGTTAAGAGGGGAATGGACCTGTTTTGTTTGCTGCACATGGGCATCAGAAAGTGGCCAACTTTTAGAGGAATAATAATGACATTCAAAGTAATAGAGCCACTGCATCTGCTTTTAAAAATTGCTGAAAGCCAATATTTGTTATAAGCATCAGAGATCCTCAGACTTTTCCTTTCTTCCTATAAAAACCACCTGTCAAGATGAATCCTGATATCATGGCTATGGTGGTTATTAATGCCGTCACTATAAAAAAGGTGTTGTCTAAGTTTATTACTTTTGCTTGTCAAGTGCATGTCCTTAGATTAATAAATCCTGAATATAACATCCCAACAGGCAATCAAATGGAGTGTTGTATTTCCATTCTAGCTTCTACCTTTGAATCAAAATGTTAGTATTTCCTTTGGTATATATTTCTGCAATCTAACCTAACACAGTGGCATTCCCCTTCTTGTCAGTGCAAAAAAAAAATCATTTAATCGTCTTAGTGTTTCTGACGAAACATAGAAAAGAGGGAAGCCATGGTTATCTCTTAGAATTCTATACGTAGGCTTCTCATTCTGGTTTGACATAATATATTTACCGTATTCGGATTTGTACTAAATGCAACAGAAATTTTGTAGTGTATATTGACCACAACTGATACGCAGCTACGGCTTAAATCACCTCTATTTCTTTAAATTCACCTCAAACAAAATGTCAGATATAACCTCAAATCTCGGTGGCACCACTTGAAATCTAACAGCTATTATTACCATTGTCAAAAGATTCAGAGTGGGCTGCAATGCATTTCCCTTGCACTTTTTTCGATTGTGTAACTGTAATATGTTAGGACTTACAGTCATGGTGTTACATTTGTCCACTCATCGATCTTCTTAGAAGCGATCGGTTAATACATTCTTATTAATGAAAATTTGTTTTTGTTTTATTATGCGGAATATATATACTAGCAGTGAGACTGAGTCCAGAAGAGAAAGTTGCACAGCAAATAGAAGCCAACACCATGTTTAACCTGCACTTAGTCGACTTCTTCACATGGTTAGTCATTCTGTAAAGCCGAAACCTGCAAGACCGACTAAGTTAGTAGACAAATTTTAGACTTTGATATAATTATAAATTTCTTTAGTCCATTTACTAAATTAATATGTGTAAAATACAAGCTCATTTTTTTTTGCTAAAATTAAGTTAGTCAAGGATATTGACTGACTACTCCAGAAACATAAAGCTTTGTTTTGGACAAGCAACCTTATCTCTTTAGAGTTATTGTGAATAGGCCATCTTAAATGTGCTTGGTGCTGATAGAAATGAAAAACTATAGGTTCGGTAGTATATACTATATCAACGAATGGCTTAAATAAAATATGTGCATTTTAAGGGAGACAACCTCTTTAAATTACATAGGTCGCTAATATAATGCTATGAAGACCTGCAGACATAAAACACATAATTTATATTTGATAAAGATGACAAATGCTTATACTATACTTAGAGATTACTGCCGATTGGAAAAAATTTTAGTGCTCGTGTGTTTTACGGGAAGATCTTCAAGATTGGAGTTAAAACGTCTATTACCACCTACACCTCACTAAGTGACTATTCCTACAATTGCTGGGTGACAAGGTTCAATACCCCACTAAATGGGTAATTCAGCTATGATTATAGCTGTTAACAAGTCTCTTGATATGTGTCATATAATGGTGTATGTCATATAACCCCATAATTCATAGTCTTATTTTTCAAGGATATGTAAATAAATGTAAAAATATACTAGACAAGCTGACAAGTGGAGTTTTTCCTCAGGATGTTTAAGAATTTATTAACCTTATCAGAAGATATTCGAGCAAATAAAACTATTAAGAATGTGAGTCTTTTATAATAGTAAGAGAAAAATCAATTATAATTTATAATCGGAGGAAGAGGTGTTTATATTAGTGTTCCATTTTTAGTTGTTGTCATGGGTTGGTACAATTGTACCACGATTTTAAATAACTCTTTCTAAAATTTATTTACTATAGTAGGTGCTCAAAAATGAATTTATTGATAGTTTCGATTATTATAGAATTTGCTTAATTCCTTTGATAGCAGGGAAGTTCATGTCTCTTGGTGGCGGCTTAAATGTTACAGGATTTTTTCATGAATCTCTGCATGACGAAGATATAATGGTTGATTAGTTTGGAAGTTACAGGATTTGGCCGGCCTTGATAATAGAAAACATGATAACACAAGCAATGTTGGCATGGTTCTTTGGAAGTGATTTAGCACACACTAGCAGTGTTGTAAAAATAATTGTCACATTTCAATAGTGCATGGTGTATATTCAAGTGTCATAAAAGCTAATGCTTAGAATTTATAGTCCTTCAACATTCCAAAAAAGTTGTTTAATTTTTTTCCCTCATACTATAGAGTTCTAACTATCAAACTCATTTTTTTTTTGCTAAGTAACTATCAAACTAATTTTAAACCTACCAGGCTAAAATGATTGGTTAAGTGTCATTAGAGCATTAGATAATTTAGTCATATGATCTCGTATGTTTACTGATGATGAATATGTGCTTGCTATTTGATTATATCTGCTGCTGTTTTTAAATTTCTGAAGTTGAGGCTCATGCATTTCAGTCTCTAATAAAATATAAATATTATCGACGAGCCAGTCTTTAAAATTTCAACTGGGTACTAGAAAATGACTCGTGTCTCGCACGGGTTTTCATGCTAGTTATCAATAATGATGCTAACTGGAAGTTCAAGTTTCTAATGCTCCTCTTCGAAGTTCCCCTGCTGTTACCGGGAGTTCCTCTGTATCCTTTTCACGTGTAAGTGATAATAATTGGTCTTTTTAATTTCTTAAGTTTTTTTTTTTGTTAAGCCTTTTTCTTTCTGAGTTTTAGTTACGTTTTGTCTAATTCTCATATATTAATTCCATTCCCCAACAATTACTAGAACCTCGAGATTATACATTACATCTCCTTTTCTATTTAGTATTAGATCTTCCTATCCATTTAGATATCTTATTAGAAAAAGTTAATAAGATGATTTATATTAATTTAAGAAAACATTAATTTGTTTTTTTAAAAAAAGTTGTGTTATCATTGTTTTAAAAAAGAAATTTGTACAAATACATTATTTAACATGTTTTTAAAAAATATGAAAAAATCAGGTTGTATACAAATTAATTTGTGTTTTTTTATAAAGTTGAATTCTTAGATTTTTTTTTTTTTAAAAAAGCAGAATTTTGGCAAATGCAATATTTGATTATTTTAACTATTTGATTGGGCAGTAATTGAGTAATTGACTGTACTTTAGCTTTCCAGTTCAGTTCTTTTACATAAAAAATAGTCGATCTTGTCTCCTTTCCCGTTATCACTTTTGCATTAGAAGTTTTTTTTTATGAAACTGCATTTGAAGTTAATTATAATATAATAAAATTTTTTATAATACAATCTTGACCGTTGATTTAATTTAATATCGATCTAATGAATATAATATTTTATAATATAATATAATCTTAAAATAATCTTGACCGTTGTTTTAATTTAATATCGATCCAATGGTGGTTATTCTTTTCGTGGTAGTATAGTTAACCAAATATCCACGTTAATGCTTATTATATATAGGATATTATAATCTCAATATAATCTTGACCGCTGATTTAATTTAATATCGATGCAATGAATATAATATTTTATAATGTAATATAATCTTAAAATAATTTTGACCGTTGATTTAATTTAATATCGATCCAATGGTGGTTATTCTTTTCGCGGTAGTATAACCAACCAAATATCCACCTTATGCTTATTATATATAGGATATAATTTGTATCTTCTCAAAATTGTCGTAAATCATATTTTACAAAAGAAAATATATTTTTCACTTTTCGTTCTACATCAAAGGACCTCTCAAATAGATCTATATCCGTTAGATCTACAACTCAAATAGATGATAACTGTTGGATACAATACTAAGAGTTATTATATTCAGAGGTCTAAGGCTCGAATCCAACAATAACACTTTAATTTAAAATTAATATTAAAAGATGTTAGAAAGGTTGAACGTTCGATGTATGCCAACGACATATTAATTAATTTAAATTTAATATTAAAAGTTATTTATATACAAAGGTCAAACATTCGAATTCTCCCAACATACTAAAAATAATTTTTATGATAAATTATATATATATTACACTATAAGTAAACTATAAAAAAAGTAACGCATGCTTTGCACGGGTTATAAGCCAATATGTACACTAGGTATGTCTGTTATGTGTTAAATTTGTACGTTTTCATTAAAAAATATGCTAGAATTATCATTTTTTTTCTTAATTAATTTGTTTTTTTATATATGTAAGAGGTATAAATGTAAAATATAGTTAAATATACTTTAATTTTTAACAACATATCTCCTCAAGATCTCCGCCCCCTCTGGATCTCCGCCTCTCTCGGGATCTCCGTACTCGGCTCCTATTTTAGGAGCGGATCCGTTGCAACTTACCATTAACAAATAATTTATCAAGAAAATAGTTAAAGAAATCATGTTTTCATAATCGATGAATGAAGTTGATCTCATATATACATATATTCTACATCTAGATGTATTAATGATCCATGCCCAATAAAATGCTTCATAAAGAAAATTATAGATCAAATTAGCATAGGTCTATGAAATGATTTACATGAGGGAAATTGTTAGGTATGTTTGTATATGTGGTTTAGGAGTTTATATCAAGTCTTTGAATTATGAAATATACTAGTAGGTTGGGTAAATTCTTTAAATGTTATTCAATTGATTATATATATATATAGGCTAGTGGTCAAATAGAAACCAATCTTAGAATAGAAACTAGAAACCAACACTAAATAAATTATATTTCATTCATTCTAATGGCCCCGCCAGGGGCACCTTCACAAAAAGTGTTTAAAATTATTGGCTCCATCCAGCAAAAAAAAAAAAAAAAAAAAATTACTATTCACGCTGACGTCACTGCCACGTCAGCAGTGAACAGTATTTTTTTTTTTTTTTGCTGGATGGAGCCAATAATTTTATGAACTTTTTGTATTGGGGTACCCCTAATTTGGTCATTAGATTAGCTTGAAATATTTAATTTATGTTTAGTTTCTAGTTTCTATTCTAATTTAGTTTCTATTAGAACAAGACCCTATATATATATGGGTTGGACTCCATAAAGAACACTTTAAATAAAGAACAACAAAGAACACCTCATATCTAATAGATTCATTGCCCCTGGCGGGGCCACCCAATACAAAAAGTTCTTATTTTTTTAGGCTCTATCCATCCAGCAAAAAAAAAAAAAATTGAAAATTTTACTGTTCATCGATGACGTCATCAGTGACGTCATCATGAACAGTAAAATTTTCAAAATTTTTTTTTTTTTTTTGCTGGATGGATAGAGCCTAAAAAAATAAGAACTTTCTGTATTGGGTGCCCCTGGCGGGGCCAATAGATCTATTGGAATAAATGATTTTATAGTGTTCTTTATTGTTCTTTATATAAGAGTGTTCTTTATGGAGCAAAGGCCATATATATATATAGGTCTTTGCTCCATAAAGAACACTCTTATATAAAGAACAATAAAGAACACTATAAAATCATTTATTCTAATAGATCCATTGGCCCCGCCAGGGGCACCCAATACAAAAAGTTCTTATTTTTTTAGGCTCTATCCATCCAGCAAAAAAAAAAAAAAAAATTGAAAATTTTACTGTTCATGATGACGTCACTGATGACGTCATCGATGAATAGTAAAATTTTCAAATTTTTTTTTTTTTTTTTTGCTGGATGGATAGAGCCTAAATAAATAAGAACTTTTTGTATTGGGTGGCCCCGCCA
This sequence comes from Kitagawia praeruptora, assembly GCA_037693485.1. Lineage (NCBI taxonomy): Eukaryota > Viridiplantae > Streptophyta > Magnoliopsida > Apiales > Apiaceae > Kitagawia > Kitagawia praeruptora. The sequence goes on along the minus strand of CM075344.1, from coordinate 153,408,490 downwards.
GGGGCAATGGATCTATTAGATATGAGGTGTTCTTTGTTGTTCTTTATTTAAAGTGTTTTTTATGGAGTCCAACCCATATATATATAGGTCTTTGCTCCATACAGAACACTCTTATATAACAAACAACAAAGAACACCTTAGATCTATTAGATCCTTTGGCCCCGCCAGGGGCACCCAATACAAAAAGTTATTATTTTTTTACCCTCTATCAAGCCAGCAAAAAAAAACTAAAAAAAAAAAATTACTATTCATGATGACGTCACTGATGACGTCATCATCCTGAACAGTAACTTTTTAAATTTTTTTTTTTTTTTTGAGATGATGGATGGATAGAGGGTAAAAAAATAAGAACTTTTTATATTGGGTGACCCCGCTAGGGGCAATGGATCTATTAGATATGAGGTGTTCTTTATTATTTGTTATATAAGGTGTTTGCTATGGAGTCCAACCATATATATATATATATCACAAATTTTAACAAGATGTGAAAGAGAGAAGAAGAAAATTAGTATTTATAATTAAATTTATAGTTTGATAGATAATACATAAATATTTACTTTTATAAAGAAGATTAAATTTTTATGGTCGTGTGTTATATTATCTATCAATTATAAGATGTAGTGGCAGTCGCAGAGGTTTATTTATTTTTCTGTATTAAATGCTAAACTTCAATAAAATCTAATAAAAATTTCGCTACAAATTTGCATTCATGTAATGGGGTGAATTGCTTTCTAGAAGCAAGATATAATTATAACAAAACTAAACTAGTAGTTCAACATTCACTGGACTAATATTAGTAGCCGAAGAAGACAAACTTATATATTCATATGTAAGATATATATATAAGATAAAAGCTTGTTCCATTCCAGGTGGATGTTTTGTGCCTATTAAGGGTGTGCCATAATTACGGCTTTTGGACCATTACTGGGTGATCTGTCGTCAATTGACGAATATGTGTCATTTTAAATGACTTTATATATATATATATATATATATATATATATATATATATATATATATATATTTTCTATTAAAATTTATTTCTCATATTTTAATAAATTTTCTTTTATAATTTTAGATGCCTAACCAAAGGGTTCCCCTTTGGTTAGAAATGAGCATCCTTTTTGTCAAAATTCAAAAATATTTATATTTAAGTTTCTGTTTTGATTAGAAGTGATTCATTGACTTATTCTTTTCTTGTTGGGTTTTGGTGAACTGCAGTTTTAACAGGAACATAGAAGTCTCAAAATGACTCAATTTGGACTTTCAGAAGGAAGTAATTAATGGAATTTTCAAGGTGCAGGCAAAAGAGAAGATTTGGATTGGTAAGGACTCGAGAAGTCTTCAATGCCTCGAGCTAAGGTATGAATTCAATTGATATGCGTACTATTTGTAGTCTCTGTGATGAATTATTCATTCTTTGTTATTGTTGTTTCCCTTGTCCCTGTTCTCTTGTTTTTTTCTTTTATTATGGTTTTTGGGGTTTTCGGGTTATCTCTCCCCTCATTGATTATTTTCTATCTCCCTGGTTGTAGTACACTTCTTATCTTTGTTTTCTTTTCTTTTCTTTTCTTCCCTCCCTATGTTTTTGGTATGGACATCAAGTTTTATTGTCCAATTTTGGGAGTTTAGCTTACGTTATTCTCTCGTTGGATGATTTGGCTTCGTGTATGCCTTGTCTCTATTCTCTTCTTTTCTTTTCCTTAGTTTGGTTTTGGGGTTTTTCGGGCTCTCTCTCCCCTCCTTATTGTATTCTATCTTCCTCACTTTAGTTCATTTCTTTTCTTTTCTTTGTCTTTTCTTCCCTCTTCTGTTTGTGGTATGGACATCAAGTTTTTATTGTCCAGATTTGGGAGTTTAGCTTACGTTATTCTCTCGTTGGATGATTTGGCTTCGTGTGTACCTTTGTGGGCGGGTTTTGATTTTTGTTTTACTCCTCGGATTCTCTTGTACTTTATGTACTCCTGATCAAGATTCATTCTTGCAGACAAAAAAAAAAAAAAAAAAAAAAAAAAAAAATATAAGATAAAAGCTCAACTCCTCATTCACATCTGCTTCATCTTCTTCCTCCTCTGGTGTTTTTGGTCGTTTTACTCAATTTCTATAGGCAATAGTTCGTTTATTTGATCTCGAACATATGCAATAACTGTCTCTCGATCAACTCTGAATTCACCAATTCTCCCATGTGTCTCATCATTGTCGTGATAAAAAATACGTTTTTTGTACCCGATGATTTGATCATCCATGTTATAAATGGCGATATCATTTTTCATTGGCCTCCAATACCTACTACTAGTAGTCTAAATAATATTACTTATTTCTGATCGTCCTCCTTCTACCTTTCTTTCTGCTTTGTTCGAGATGTAATATGCTTCGTTGTCCCAGCAATATGCGAACTTATTATCAAATCTATTTTGTTCAGGGTCAAGAAGCTGAAGTACTCCATCCTTAACCTTGACCATATCAGAAGCCAGAGGAACACCCATGATTTATTTTTTTGACTAAATAGTCTAAAATTATCAGTGAAGATGGCACAAAGTGAAAGCCTGGTGGCACAGCTGGTAATTTTTTTAGTTCAGTCTCAACATCCATCTTGGTATTCAAGGCTGTAGAGAAATATGTGGAGGTGGACAAGTCTATGGAAGTGTTCAAGGATTTGGAGGTGGATGGTGTAGTGAACAATGAAGATCAAGATCAAGATGCACACAACTATCCCCTGATTTAGTTCTTATGTTAGCATTATTATGAACTGAACCAGAAATTTTAGTTTCGCCTTTAGTAAAACTACCAAGGATTTAGCGTATATATGTTCAGTTTCACTCTTTTGTAGAACTCCCATGGCCTTTTAAGAAGAATTTAGTGTAAATACTGGTATTTGTATCTTATCTAATCTAAATATGACTTTGTTCTTATTAATTAGTGGTTTTTTACTTGTATTTTAGCATTTTGTGAATGCTTGTTTGGGATAAAGTTTTACAGGTGGTAAAAATGACTATATATAGGTGTTAAATCGATGGCACCATTTAGTGGAACTGGTAAAATACAGTAAGAAAGAAAAGATTCGGAATGATAAATTCGACCACGAGAACTCGAAAGTATGTTTATGGCATAGCTTCTGAATGAACCATTAATATATGATTATCAGTATGATCTTCAAGTGCTGCTTTTGTTTGGACCTTTGTACTACATAATTAGTTATCGACATTTATGTTATACAGTACCTTTTTTCTTGAAACGTTTTTATCCTCTGATTTTCTCAATTTATAGTACTTCCTCCGTCCCAGCCAGTTCTTTACATGGCGGCTGGGCACGGAGGTCAAGAATAGTGGGTGTAATATTGTTAAAATAAATGAGGTAGTGGGTGTTATAGTGATTTTATTGTTAAAATAAGTGAAGTAGTGGGTGTAATAGTGATTTTATTGTTAAAATAAGTTAAGTAGTGGGTGAAATAGTGTAAAGTATTGTTAAAATAAGTGAAGTAGTGGGTGTAATAGTGTTAAAACTTACTATTTTGGGTAATGTAAAGAAATGATAGGACGGCCCAAAAAGGAAATTGTAAAGAAATGGATGGAACAGAGGGAGTAATAGCTTTGATATATTAACTGTACACTTACATTCACATAGCGCTTCTCTTATTTGCTTAAAATCTTGAAAAAAAACATGAAAATATGGATAACAACATTTCGACTTGCATTGCCTCGAGGTGGAAGAGCTGTGTGGTTGGTGTTCATGGGGCAGGGGAACGTCAAACATCAGATGTTGATTATCTCTTTCTGGAAGATTCATGAATGGACATCTAGCAGCTTACATGTTCTCTTGTAGCATCAAATATAGCACAGATTATACATTGCAGATACATTATTATCTATAATGTCCTAGAAAATTTCGAATTTATAAATTAATTATTTAATATAAATTATGAATTATATTATGTGAATATTGTTGTAAAGGTTAAATGTATGTGAAGTTGTGTTTACGTGATGATTTGTGTAAGCTGTGAAGGTCGGTGTATTTTTTTATTTGTATTTTTGAGGATTTAAATATATTTAAATCATGCATTTTTATCCTCTGTTAATTTTATAAAATTATCAAAATTATTAAAAATCATGAAATCTTTTGTGATGATATTATCGTTATAATATTATTAGTTTTTAAAATGGTTGGGTGAATTAATTCAGAGGTTTTTGTATTTTAAAATGATTTTAAGAGTTTTATTGTAGTTAAAGGATCAAAGCTTGTAAAATCCATATTTAATTCATTTTTTATCCTAAAAATATTTTAAAAATATGGGTGTGCTCGTAATTTTATACTCTTTATTTTAAAAATGAAAAGTTTAGTTTTCACAATTTTCTATTTAATTTCGAATTGTAAAAGATGTTTATTAGTTTTAAGAACGAATAAGTAGTGTTTTAATTGGGGCCCGAGAGGTGTTGTTAGTAGTCAATAAAAAGGAATTGGGCCAAGCCCAATAAGAGCCTAAAAACAAGCACAATCGAGAGAAGCATCGGTGAGAGAGGAAGAGGGAAAAGAATTGGGGGAAATTAGAATTAGGGTTTGAGATTTCAATTTGGGGGGTTTTTGATTTTTAATTAATTGGTGTATATATATATGTGTGTGTGCATATACGTTGGAAATCAGGGGTTTGAAGGGAAGGGGGTCGCAACAGTGGGTTGTCGGCCACCGGAGAAAGGAGGTTTTTTCGGTGGTGTGGCGTGTCGCAGTTGTGGGGAGTGGAGACGATTGTGTGTGGTGTGTGTGCATGCGCATACAGGTGTGTGTGCGTGCATATAATTATGTGTATATGTGTGTACGAACGTGAATTAGATGGTGAGGTGGTGGAGCTCCGACGGCGTGTGGCTGGCCGGAGTTGTTGCAGAGATGTTGAAGAGATAGGGAGAGGGAGAGAGATGCAGAGAGAGAGGTGCAGGAAGAGTCGAAAGAGAGATGGCAGTGATTAGTGTTCCAAAGGGTAAATTCAATACCGAAATGGTATCCTTTTCGTATTTAAATCTATTAAATTGCATTTAGATTAAAGTGCGATTTTATGAAGAATTGTTGTTATTATTGCAGAGTTTTAAAAGTCGAAGAGTATTTTGGTTAAGTATAATTTTGGGAACTCGGAAAATATTCGGGTTTAATGATTGTTGGTCGTTAATTGTAAATTGTTATTGCCTATAAGGCATGTTAAAAGTTTATTTGTGTTGTTAATTTATAAATGCTATGTGCTAAGTGTTATATATAGGTTGAATAATAGTATTTGCTAAGTGCTTATTTGTTAAATTCTTGGTGGTGAAATATATGTGGTTAAATGACTTTTAGTTACTATTTATTATTTGTCGTATAATGTTGGAGTTTATATGAGTTTGCTAATTGTAAATGGTTTATATGGATTGAATGTTATAGTTAAGTCATATTATCTGTTAAATGCTATACTTGTCAACTATGTGGTGGTGAGTTATATGGATGACTTTCAAATGATAAATACAGTAAAGGTAAATTGTTAGTTTATTTTTCTTATATGCTATATGCCGCATGTCTGGGCGGTTACTTTTCCTTATGTGCTATGTGCCGCATGTCTAGGCGGTTACTTTTCCTTACGTGTTTAGGTGCCGCATGTCTGGACGTGTACTTTTCTTATTTGTTTACTTTCCTGTTGCTGCAAGTTGAGGCAGCTTTGTTTTGGAATGATTTTTGAGGTGAAAACTTGATTTGAAAAAAACAGGGGAATAGTCCTATTTACGAATACTTCATGCCGAAATTTTCTAAAATTCCCCTGCAAATTTATTTAAAAATCTATTTAATTTATTTAATTTTGATGATTTGAAAGTATGTTATGATTTCTAAAAGTCTAGGTAAATATGTAATAGTTGATGTGAAGAATTGAGAGGTGGTATTATTTTGAAGTGTTTGCCACTAGTTAATATTGAAGTATTAAGTGGCCATCCGTGTTAATTGTTTATGTGAAGTCTATTTAACCTAGTTGGTTATACTAAAGCTATTTTATGAAAATGATTGTATATATTATATATGTGGTATGTGTAAGCGTTATAGGATGCGTATGGGTAGAATAGAGCAAACGATAAGGTTTTTGCTTGAGATAATACTGAAATGGTATTTGACCTTGAAAAGGTTCGAATAGGAAACCTGGCCAAGGATAGTGCACGAGTAATCTGAAGGATGAACAGAAGGACAAGTATCAAAGCCGATGGATGAAGTGACGTTAAGTTTAGCGGACGATGAAGTAAAGATGAAAATAGGGCCAAGTAAGAAACCCACATGTAAGGAAAGAGACTGACGAGAAGCTAAGTTGAGTATCGATGTGAAAATCTCCGCGAATCGAGGCAAGTGTTCTTACTATTCACTTATTATTCAAGTGATACAATTTAGTTTATTTGTAGTATGTGATGATTTGGCCAAGTATAGATGGCAGATGACACATATACTTTTTCAGATAAGTGTGATGCTGTTTATCTTCCCCACCCGCAATTCAAATATCCGATTTGCAAAGAACTTTACAAATAACCTTTCTCGCTAATTTTCTTATCCCTGGAATGCCATTTCTTCTATCTTCGTCAAATTGGTTTAAGCTCCCTAAATAAAGGAAACCCAAGATTTTAAACTCTTATGAAAGTTTGCTAGCGAAACTCTTGATTCTAGCATATCTTCACCAATGGACCCCCATTTAGAAAAAATGTTTTCTTTCAAATTGATCTGAACTGTTCCATATTGGAATAATTCTTCAAACAAATGTTTAAACCATTTTATTTGCTTATGGAAACTCAAACTTTTCAGTGTGCCTGGTATTTGACCATATCTTCATTTTAACTTAGAGTTTTGATGGTTGAAAATCTTATTGCAATGTATATCTTTTATGTGCTCAAGTGAAATTTCTCTTTAAATAAATTGCTATCGTTATAAATTCCAATTATTCATATTCATCTTGTTGGTATTTATTCGAATTATCATTCTTTATATTTCCCACCCTATACGGTATCGAACTTGTCGATATCTGTTAAGAATTTTGATTGTTCGTTGCTCCCTGTAGTGTATCGAACTTGTCGATATTAGACGATGCTGTCGTTTCTTATTAACTCTTAATCTTGAGTTGGTATTCTGGACGTGAGTTTCCAGTTGTTTGGAGATCAAGGGTTGTCGATTGTTGATATGTTAAATTTTACCTAACCGCAAGCGCACGGTGTCTATTGCTAGTACAGATGGCAAGCGGGTCGAATCCACAAGGAGACAGGTTCTACTAATTCCTTTTCAGTTATCGCTAATTGTTTCAGGGACAAACGATTATTAGAGAATATTAACTAACTAGCAAATTAAACTAAATTAACACTAAGTAAATAGATGATTAACAAATTATTTAAAACCTAGGGCAATCAGGTCCACCATGCTTACACAATTGGCTCTTAAGCTAAAGCAATCAATGTGATCCTATAACTAGAGTATGTTAATCTCTTTCAAGCATTAACACTCTCGAAACATTCAACACAATTAACCACTTTTAGTAATTCAATCAATCAGGTAATTAGAGTGAAGTTAATCTTTTCCAAGCATTAACGCTCTCAGAAATCCAATGATGCTCTCGCACTCAAATTCAATTCTGCTAATCGTATGTGTGCCTCTAGTAAGTAAATCTCTCGATCCATACCCCTATTTGCATATAATTAATCCATGATATCGGCCGATTACACAAATTAATGATTAAAACATATCAATCAGAATTAACCATAACCAATCAAACCACTATGAAAATCATGCCAATATTAGTGCAAACATGGCTTCCCTTTAAGCCCTAGAAATAACTACTCACTAATAATTAAACAAGTAAAACAACTAGTAAAACAAGAAAACATAATTAAACTAATAAAAATTGAGAAGAAATTCAGATAAGAAAACCTGCAATCATCAATCCTGTCACAAGAATGAAATTCATGGTCTCCTCTCCAAAACCCTAGCTCCTAAGAGTAGGAGCACGTATGTATCTCCTCTCCAAAACCCTAGCTCCTAAGAGTAGGAGCACGTATGTATCTCCCCATAAAATAATACCCTAGATGTGTTTATATAGGCTCTAAAAGTCTTGCCCAATAAAAGTATTTTAATACTCTAAATAAATTACAAGTAGGATTCCATAACTGAATAGGATTCCTTAATTAAAATTCGTCACTTCTTTTTCTCCTCTGTTTATGGGCTCTTCCAGTTGGATTTTGCTTACTGGACCACCTCTGAATTAAAGATAATTCCACAAGCTTCGCGTGGACAGTAAGATCGTCAAATTCTGACTTCTGGAACTCAAGATATGGCCCAAACAGTGCAGGCAGCCCGTATAGCCCAATATTACGAATTTTCTCCTATTTTATCTCCAAAATAGCTCTTTTTGCTCCAAATCCTTCCAAGTCATGAATTCTTTATTTCCTACAATAAAACAATCAAATATATTAAATAAAAATCCAAATCAATGCAAAACACAATAAATATGAGAATAAAATCATCTAGAATATATATAAAAATATACTCTATCAATTGTCCCGACACCTAGTGTGGATGATATAGAATTGGAAATGTTTTTAAAAGTGGCCCTTGGGGCGTAAAACCCTTCGGGGTGGGACCATATTATGGTCGGAAGTTAAGGCCAATGTGTGCCATGGATCCAATTACGGACATTGCTGTGTGCGTTTGTCTGGGGTTAGTGCATGACTGATCAGCAGCCTAACCTTGATGTTTTTCTTTAAATAAAAAAAATTCAAATTCTAATCTGTACTCTGATAATGAGATGTTTAGTTCTTGACTCCTTGGAAGTCTGTTTTAATAATGTTTTGATATCGGAACTCTTATCAGTTCTAGTTTCTTTCTAGTTTCTGTTGCACCTTATTAATGGTGAATTATTGGCCCTCATGGCAATCTAAAAGTTGATATAACTGATTCTTTCATAGTATGAGATGAAACCCTTTTGTTTATCAGAATTTTCAACGTTATTGAAATTGTTATCACTATCGCACTTGCTGAGTATTGTTGGCTCACTCTTGCTTGTTTGTTTTCTTCAGCTAACAAAGAAGGTTAGTGAACCTAGTAATGGTCAGTGGTGTTGCTTTCCAGCAGCGAGAGGAGACGATCGGGTTACGGAGTCTCATTGGTTAGTGGTTGGGGAATTCTCATCAAGGTTGGATATCTAGTTAGACAGTGATTTTGTTTATTCACAGAAATTGTATAACATTTTATTCTGAGGTTGGATTGTAATCGTAATTTGACAGTTGTTTCATACCATAACCTGTATGCGATCTTGGTTAAGGGGTTTCTATTATTATATCATGTTTGATCCAGGGTTGTATAGTGTTGTTTGTGGTTAGTGGTCCCAGATCTGCACCCCGGATTATGGGATGCTACAAGTTGGTATCAGAGCTACATGTTATGGTCACTGAAACAGATTAGGAAGGTTAGGGTACGTGTATAAGATAGACATCGGGTAGAACGATTTAGGATAAGGATCACGAAAGGATACTTCGGCAAGCGTTGCGATGTTGAACGATCTTTCGGCATATCGTGCGAGTAGAATTTCGAATCGTTGAAGGATTTGGCTAAAAGCGAGACAGCGAACCGGAAGCCGCATAAACCAAGCGGGCAGCTGGAGCTACCATTCTAGAGGACGTTATCTTGAGATTTTTTCGTGTATTTTAGAACCTTTCTACGCTATTAGATACGATGTGAACGTTGCGGAGAGAATACGAGAAGGTTATGAGCACGATGTGGGAAGCGATTATTAGCAAGGATTGGAAGTTAAGCGTAGCCGTGTACCCCTAATCATTGATTCGTTCATATTTATTACCTAAAGAAATTTCCTATTCTTTCTTTGAATCGTCGTAAATTAATTCCCGGTTGGTATCGTTGCTGAGGCATTCGTTGCGCAGTGACGGTCCAAAATCGAGAATGAATTGAGATCTTCTTATTTATTAAACTAATTATTGTTATTTAGCAAAAAAAAAATTATTGTCAGGCCGGTTTTGGCAGCTAAGTATATTTGTGCTTAATCGACAAGAGTGAGGTTATGGATAATTAGGAATTTCTTGAATGTTTACTTGAGCAATTGTTGATGCATCTATTGGAAAGTCTTCTATTTATCAATCGATGATGAGTTTCGTATATCAGGTTTATTCGAATGCAATTCCATTTCTTTCAGAAATATTTATATTTTTAGAAGGTATTTGATTCATCTTTACATGAAGATTTTTTAAAACTCTTGAATCTCTTCCATTTTTCATGAATGCTTGATTGTCTCTATTCCAGCTGAGATGAACAACCTATGCAGATAGGGATTCAGGGACATCTTATCTTTGTGATAGAAGTCCAGTGGGACGCCACTGATTGTGTTTGTCATGAAGGTACTAAAGACTGGCCATCTTTATGTACTGTGGTGGTTCACCAAGTGACAAATGCAACCTGAAAATAGTTCAAAGATCATATTTATCTCTCGGTTGAACTCCTTTATAAAAGCTTTATCAAATAAACTTAGTGTATATTCATACTTGATGCCATTCATTTTATTGACTTCCTTTGTCAGAAATTCGATGTTTCCAAAAATTCTTAATGATGAAGAAACGCGAAGATGGGAGTGTCGACGTCTTAAATGATGGAACTATAACTGCATGGACGAAGAATTGGTTATGCAAGTTTAAGAGTTTGGTGATTAAGATAGATATGTCGTGTCAAATTGGAATAATTATTGAACCGATAAAGCATGGGCAAGGTCTGAGGCTAATAAGAATTGAATGCAGGAAAAATGACAGTAAATAAGAGGGCATGATTGTAGATATTGTTAAGGGCAAAAAGAGAATGGTAATGGAGATATTGAATATAAGATGTTCAATGCCGAAGAAAGATTGTTTTGGACACCTACTGAAGGGCAGAGATAGTAAATGAAATATCATAAGATTTTGAATGTTTTAAGTCCATCGATGGATATAAGATTTTATAAGCAATTAATGTTGACTTGAGTAAAGCGGAGTGAAGAAGAATGAAAAGGTTTGTAAAAATTGTCGAGAAGAACCAGGATTGAATGAGGGGTAAAGTGACTATGTGGAGTAAATAACTTATGTAAGCCAGTGTAGGAAGTCATGATTATCAGGGATGGAGGAAGGTTGACCAAGATGGAATAAAGTGACAGTAAGGAGGAAGACAGAGAAACCAGAAAGTTCCAAAAGCGATTAAACAGAAGTTACAAATTAGTTAAGGGAAGAATGTGGAATCCCGGAGATTTGGAGTTAGAAGAGTAAGGGCACCGTAGATGCCTATAGAATGAAAATTATGAGGGATTAACGAGACCCCATGATCAGAAAATAAATGTGGAAAGTTATGGCTGTAGCCAGAAGGGTAGTGTGGTAACAAGTAACAAAGTCAGAAGTTAAATCTATGAGTTATGAGCTTGGAAAGATGGGAATTTTGCCGAAAATAGTACCATATTAATCTTGGTGGAAGTTTTGAAGAGAGTGACATGACTGCTTTTATGATTATTAAAAATTTGAAAATTTAATACGATCATGAAGGAAGTGGATGGTGATGACTATAAAAAGGAGTTAAATATAACTTAGGATTGGATTTATTTCCCATCAACAAAGCACGGGCAAATTGTGAGGACAAGAAAATGAGATCTTGAGTTGAGAGGAAGATAAAGGTAGTGTTTTGAGGTTAGAAGCAGATATAAAGGTCTGAACAATTAAGCAAATCAAGAAGTTGTTATACCAAGGGATTGAAATTGTTTTGTATAAGAAGGAGGTATCAGAAAGGAGACAATTAAGTCAAAGCATATTCCAATGAATAAGATTTCAAACGACATTCAGAAGAAAAATTTAATATGATCGTAGATCACATATCAAGATGATCGAAGACTTATGAAGCGTATGCGAATCAATCGAGAGCGATTTTAAGAGTTTCCAAAAAAAGGAAGAAAATTTGGCACAAGGATCTTAAGATCAAATTCGAAAGTCATGATTTTGTGGTTAAGGTGAGTGGTGTTAAATGTTGAAGATGTAACGTGTAAAGTTAAAATTTGAAAACTCGTCAAGTATACAAGGCTATGATTCAAAATTTGATTTCGGGAGATGCGGAATAGTGTGCTGCGAATAAGGTATATATATATATATATATATATATATATATATATATATATATATATATATATATATATATATATATATATATATGATTTAAGGAAAATGGTCATCAGTTCAGAATGGTTACATGGTAAAACAATGAGATGAAGGATGGATAGAAGTTTTTCGATTATTCCCTTCTCGAGTAACATTGCACGCGAAAGAGGAGTAAGAACGATTGAGGAATTCTTGATATTCTTTTTTTCCCAAAGTTTTATCTGAGTAAGGTTTCATTTAGGATATGTAAATAAGTGGTGAAGCATTTTAAGTTGAATATGCATGTTGGTAAAAGCGGGAGCTTGTTGGGAATTGTTGGAGTAAGAATTGTTTCATGGTTAGCATCAAGTGAGGTTTTGACCTTAGGAGAATTAATATTACAGATTGGTTAACTCAATTTTGTTCTTGTATTTAGTGAAGTCACAGTCAAGGTGACAGGTATATTAGCTTCCAAGAGCTGCAAATAATCAAGGCTATACTTCAAAAGACTTAGCAAACCAGAATACTTTATAAGAGTGAGGATCGAGTTGTTAATTAAATTATGCTTGATGTGCATCTAAGGACGTATGTGTTTGGTTATAGTATTCGATTGCAAGGATGCGACTGAGAATGGACGAAATGATGTTAAGTTTCCAGATTGGGTACTCGGTAAAAATATGGGACTAAAGATAGAAAGAAACTTCTTAATTATTCCCTTCTCGATCAACATAGTACTTGAAAAGTGGAGTGAAAGCGATCGGAGGATTTCTTGAGATTCTTTTCTCGAAGTTCTATTTGAAATCGTGTGGTTATAAGTAAAGCGTGGGAATTATACCAAGTGTAGGTCGTTGTAAATTAAGACAAATTGTACGGTGGTATTATTGCGAAGGATTGGCGTGGTAATATAGTTTTGACGCAGGGTATAGTTCAGTATGCGAAAAAGTCATATTAATTTTTGGGGAAAAGATATTCGTTCACGTGTGATAAACTTTTAGAGTTAAAAAGACTCGAAAACCAAAGCTTAAGGTTATTTCGGAAATTGAGGGCTCATGGAATGAGCTTATAAATTTATAAGATGGTATGATGGAATCCTAGAGGTTGAAAGATACAACCTAGAAAGCGGAAGCAAGATATTTGAGAAGTATTGTGGCATTTGTCCTTAGGATTGATTCTGAGGACAGAATCCTATTAAGGGGGAAGGATATAACGTCCTAGAAAATTTCGAATTTAGAAATTAATTATTTAATATAAATTAAGAATTATATTATGTAAATATTGTTGTAAAGGTGAAATGTATGTGAAGTTGTGTTTTTGTGTTTACGTGATGATTTGTGTAAGCTGTGAAGGTCGGTGTATTTTTTTTTTTTTTGAGGATTTAAATATATTTAAATCATGCATTTTTATCCTCTGTTAATTTTATAAAATTATCGAAGTTATTAAAATCATGAAATATTTTATGATATTATCCTTTTAATATTATTAGTTTTTAAAATGGTTGGGTGAATTAATTCAGAGGTTTTGGTATTTTACAATGATTTTAAGAGTTTTATTGTAGTTAAAGGATCAAAGCTTATAAAATCCATATTTAATTCATTTTTTATCCTAAAAATATTTTAAAAATATAGGTGTGCTCGTAATTTTATACTCTTTATTTTAAAAATGAAAAGTTTAGTTTTCACAATTTTCTATTTAATTTCGAATTGTAAAAGATGTTTATTAGTTTTAAGAACGAGTAAGTAGTGTTTTTTTTGACGAAAATAAGTAGTGTTTTAATTGGGGCCCGAGAGGTATTGTTAGTGTTTGCGATTTCAATTTGGGGGTTTTTGATTTTTGAATTATTTGGTGTATATATATATATATATATATGTGTGTGTGTATATACGTGTGTGTGTGTGTGTGTTATGTATGTGAGGTGTGTGCATATACGCTGGAAATCAGGGGTTTGAAGGGAAGGGGGGTCGCAGTAGTGGGTTGTCGGCCACCGGGGAAGGGAGGTTTTTCCGGTGGTGTGGCGTGTCGCAGTTGTGGGGAGTGGAGACGAGTGCGTGTGGTGTGTGTGCGTGCGTATACAGGTGTGTGTGCGTGCATATAATTATGTGTATATGTGTGTACGAACGTGAATTAGATGGTGAGGTGGTGGAGCTCCGACGGCGTGGTGGCTGGCCAGAGTTGTTGCAGATGTTGAAGAGATAGGGAGAGGGAGAGAGATGCAGAGAGAGAGGTGCAGGAAGAGTCGAAAGAGAGATGGCGGTGATTGGTGTTCCAACGGGTAAATTCAATACCGAAATGGTATCCTTTTCATATATAAATCTAGTAAATTGCGTTTAGATTAAAGTGCGATTTTATGAAGAATTGTTGTTATTATTGCAGAATTTTAAAATTCGGAGAGTATATTGGTCAAGTATAATTTTGGGAACTCGGAAAATATTCGGGTTTAATGATTGTTGGTCGTTAATTGTAAATTGTTGTTGCCTATAAGGCATGTTAAAAGTTTATTTGTGTTGTTAATTTATAAATGCTATGTGCTAAGTGTTATAGGTCGGATAATAGTATTTGCTAAGTGCTTATTTGTTAAATTCTTGGTGGTGAAATATATGTGGTTAAATGACTTTTAGTTACGATTTATTATTTGTCGTATAATGTTGGAGTTTATATGAGTTTGCTAATTGTAAATGGTTTGTATGGATTGAATGTTATGGTTAAGTCATATTATCTGTTAAATGCTATACTTGTCAACTATGTGGTAGTGAGTTATATGGATGACTTTCAAATGATAAATACAGTAAAGGTAAATTGTTAGTTTATTTTTTTATATGCTATGTGCCGCATGTCTGGGCGGTTACTTTTCCTTATGTGCTATGTGCCGCATGTCTGGGCGGTTACTTTTCCTTACGTGTTTAGGTGCCGCATGTCTGGGCGGGTACTTTTTTTATTTGTTTACTTTACTGTTGCTGCAAGTTGAGGTAGCTTTGTTTTGGAATGATTTTTGAGGTGAAAACTTGAATTGAAAAAAACAGGGGAATAGTCCTATTTACGAATACTTCATGCCGAAATTTTCTAAAATTCCCCTGCAAATTTATTTAAAAATCTATTTAATTTATTTAATTTTGATGATTTGAAAGTATGTTATGATTTCTAAAAGTCTAGGTAAATATGTAATAGTTGATGTGAAGAATTGAGAGGTGGTATTATTTTGAAGTGTTTGCCACTAGTTAATATTTAAGTATTAAGTGGCCATCCGTGTTAATTGTTTATGTGAAGTCTATTTAACCTAGTTGGTTATACTAAAGTTATTTTGTGAAAATGATTGTATATATTATATATGTGGTATGTGTAAGCATTATAGGACGTGTATGGGTAGAGTAGAGAAAACGATAAGGTTTTTGCTTGAGATAATACTGAAATGGTATTTGACCTTGAAAAGGTTCGAATAGGAAACCTGGCTAAGGATAGTGCGCGAGTAATCTGAAGGATGAACAGAAGGACAAGTATCAAAGCCGAGGGATGAAGTGACGTTAAGTTTAGCGGACGATGAAGTAAAGATGAAAATAGGGCCAAGTAAGAAACCCACATGTAAGGAAAGAGACTGACGAGAAGCTAAGTTCAGTATCGATGTTAAAATCAGGAACTCCGCGGATCGAGGCAATTGTTCTTGCTATTCACTTATTGTTCAAGTGATGCAATTTAGTTTATTTGTAGTATGTGATGATTTGGCCAAGTATAGATGGCAGATGACCCATACACTTTTTCAGATAAGTGTGATGCTGTTTATCTTCCCTACCCACAATTCAAATATCCGATTTGCAAAGAACTTTACAAATAACCTTTCTCGCTCATTTTCTTATCCTTGGAATGCCATTTCTTCTATCTTCGTCAAATTGGTTTAAGAATTCCCTAAATAAAGGAAACCCAAGATTTTAAACTCTTATGAAAGCCTGCTAGCGAAACTCTTGATTCTAGCATATCTTCACCAATGGACCCCCATTTAGAAAAAATGTTTTCTTTCAAATTGATCTGAACTGTTCCATATTGGAATAAATTTTCAAACAAATGTTTAAGCCATTTTATTTGCTTATGGAAACTCAAACTTTTCAGTGTGCCTGGTATTTGACCATATCTTCGTTTTAACTTAGAGTTTTGATGGTTGAAAATCTTATTGCAATGTATATCTTTTATGTGCTCAAGTGAAATTTCTCTTTAGATAAATTGCTATCGTTATAAATTCCAATTATTCATATTCATCTTGTTGGTATTTATTCGAATTGTCATTCTTTATATTTTCCACCCTATATGGTATCGAACTTGTCGATATCTGTTAAGAATCTTGATTGTTCGTTGCTCCCTGTAGTGTATCGAACTTGTCGATACTAGACGACGTTGTCGTTTCTTATTAACTCTTAATCTTGAGTTGGTATTCTGGACGTGAGTTTCCAGTTGTTTGGAGATCAAGGGTTGTCGATTGTCCCGACACCTAGTGTGGATGATATAGAATTGGAAATGTTTTTAAAAATGGCCCTTAGGCGTAAAACCCTTCGGGGTGGGACCAGATTATGGTCGGAAGTTAAGGCCAATGTGTGCCATGGATCCAATTAAGGACATTGCTATGTGCGTTTGTCCGGGGTTAGTGCGTGACTGATCAGCAGCCTAACCTTGATGTTTTTCTTTAAATAAAAAAAATTCCAATTCTAATCTGTACTCTGATAAAGAGATGTTTAGTTCTTGACTCCTTGGAAGTCTGTTTTAATAATGTTTTGATATCGGAACTCTTATCAGTTCTAGTTTCTGTTGCACCTTATTAATGGTGAATTGTTGGCCCTCGTGGCAATCTAAAAGTTGATATAACTGATTCTTTCATAGTATGAGATGAAACCCTTTTGTTTATCAGAATTGTCAACGTTATTGAAATTGTTATCACTATCGCACTTGCTGAGCATTGTTGGCTCACTCTTGCTTGTTTTTTTTCTTCAGCTAATAGAGAAGGTTAGTGAACCTAGTAATGGTCAGTGGTGTTGCTTTCCAGCAGCGAGAGGAGACAATCGGGTTACGGATTCTCATTGGTTAGTGGTTGGGGAATTCTCGTCAAGGTTGGATATCCAGTTAGACAGTGATTTTGTTTATTCACATAAATTGTATAACATTTTATTCTGAGGTTGGATTGTAATAGTAATTTGAAAGTTGTTTCATACCATAACCTGTATGCGATCTTGGTTAAGGGGTTTCTATTATTATATCATGTTTGATCCAGGGTTGTATAATGTTGTTTGTGGTTAGTGGTCCCAGATCTGTATATACCCCGGATTATGAGATGCTACATTATCAAATCTTACAATGTATAAAATCACCGAATTATTCAAGAACTCTATAACTGAATTAAAATGATACAATCTCCATTGTTATACAAGAATGAACTGGAACAAAATGCTAGTTACTGTGTAGAAGAAGATGAACTAAAAACTATGTACTCTGATATACTAAAAACTGAGAAAAAGATAGATCGAGAGAGATTTCATGAGGGGGGGAGAGAGAGAGATGGATGAAAGAGAGATGGATGAAAAGAGAGAAAGAGAGAGAAAAGACTATCATCTCTAACTAAATTTCCAAGATGTAAATAATGTGAGTGATTTTATAGTTGCAGAATCTGAGTTGTGATTCTGTTTTGCTGAGCTGTCATTCTATTATAACCACTAGCTAATTGTCTTGTGTGGTTTTGTAATCTTGTGTAGTGACTACACACTATAACTATTTTGCATCTTCATGATTCTTATCATCAAAGTTACCTATATAAAACCATAAAGTCAGGCGTGGTCTAATTATCAAAAGAGTAATGCTAGGGAATTTTAAAAAAAATTCCAAAAATTGTCCCAAATGACATGTCACAACACATGGCACATTTTGATTTGGGCTGCATATGTATGCACGAAATCTTTTTATTTTTATTAGAAAAGTTGACAAATTTTGGGACAAATTCTGGGGTTTTCAACAATTTTTTTTTATCAAAATTCAATTAAAGAAATAGATGTGGCAAAGTCGGTACCAATTTTCCTCAAGAATTGAAGCGGTTTAAAAACTTATTCGTATGACATATAGTATCTAATATCTTCGTTAGCACATTAGAGATTATTTTACGATTTAATATATATAGAGACTAAAAGATAAACTCACGGCTACTATTTTGTATCTTCGTTACGTTAACTATTTTATTTGTTTAATTTAGATAAAAATATTTTTTTAGGGTATAGGAAAAAAGCAGTGTTTAATTTGTATCATAATGTCGATGTTAGTTGTTTAATTAATTGTTTACAAATAACAAATCTATTAGATTTTAATTTATGTTCAATGCGAAAAGCAACAATAGATCGATATATATATTATGATTTTTACTCCAACTAGAACTTAAATTGATGTGAGATATTATCTAATCCTAATCCCACATTCAAATGTCTTAATTTCATCTCTCACCCTCATTTTCATCTATAGTCATCATCTTCTTTCTACTTTAAACATTATTTCCGATCATCGTTAACCACCACCTCCGACTACCATCTCCGACCACCACTTCTGACCATCACCAGTAATCAGTAATCACCAATATCATAAAGTAATCACAACTATTCGACAAAAATCACAAGCGTCAAATGAAAATCCCCAAATATCACTACGCCACATATGGCCTACGGCTACGCCAAAAAAAAAGTGATTATAGGGCAAAAAATGTTGGTAAAAGAGCCTAAAACCAGCTATGGCTACACTTTGACCAAATTTAGGAGTGTTACAAAATTGGATGCTACCATAGGGGTCTATGCTAACACTTTTTCGATTTTTGGTAACATCGGAGAAAAGTGTAGGCTTAGACCCCTATGCCAACACCTTTCTGATCTATGGCTATACCTTATAAGATGTTGTTATAGATCCATGGCTACACCATTATCTTTGTAGTAACACTATTAAAAGTGTTGGTTTAGACCTATGCCAACACCTCTTTATACTTTTTTCCAACATTTTGATATTCTTTTGCCAACATATAATGATTAATACTTTAGAGCCAATGGCTACTTTTTTGCAGGTTCTATACCAACATTTTAAATAAAGAAAGGCAACATATTAAATTGAAAAATAAAGATTCTTATTCAAAATATTATCAAATATTCCAATACATAAAGGCTGTCCAAAAGGCATTACAATACATAAAATCCAATCCAAGTTGTTGAGCTTCGCATGCAGAGCAGACATCTTACATTGATATTAATCATCACTATATTTCCATAATTCAACAATCCCAACACTCTTACTTTGAGTCTTTGATAGTCTTGTAACCCCAACTGTTGCAAGTGACGCAACAAAGATTGCAATAGCAAATGATGGCACATAAATTCCCCTTTCCACTGTATAGTGGCTTCCAATTTATGCAGAAACATAACAAGTGCAGATGATAAATATCACTCCAAAATAATGAATTCATTATATCCATGAACGACAAGATGACATTATAATAACATAATGGACAAAGATTTATTGGTTCTTACAGAGAATTATATAACATACATCAAAATATAATTGTTTGATAATATGACTAAATTTAACATTGGCAGACAATATTATGATTTTATCTTTTAAACAGGGGATTCAAAAAAAATTGGATTTTGAATGTTAACTAGAATTGTGTACTGAATACATATAAGGATAATGTAGACCTGTTAAGGAACTTTAAATACTAGCATTATATATGCTAATTCAAAAATAGATAGCTAAGTTCATGAGATGGTAATTAAACTCAAGGATCTACATGTGAATCTTCGCTGAATCTCATTTCTAACCTCTAACTAAACAAGTTCAAGATCATATTTAAAGAAATAAATGTGACCAACCATGGAAAGGGTTGCAGAGCTAGCTCCAGCTTTTGCCTGCACATAATGCGAATAATTAAGATTAGTTCCAATGCTCTTTAAATTATATATATAAAGGATTAGCTCTAACTTAGAATTGGATTTCTTATCCAGGATCAAACAAGTAGTAAGTATAATATTTCTGCATAATCGAAAATGGTCATATACAAATCAATCTAATGTCCATATTATATTTTAATTGCATTTAAGTGAATCAATTCTGCAAGCAAGAAACTGATATAAACGAAAGAACAGTTCTACATGTAGGAAAATAATTGTAAATGTAGTGAATAATTACATACCAATTAAATATGAGTTAACATAAAAACTGATTATGTCTGACATGTTTTACATCATTGCAAGTTTTTATCGAATTACATGTCATGGATAAGGAACATGTAGTTATGTACAATGATACTAAAAACTACTTTATGAGTCCAAGTCCAAGTGGAGTTACCTCAACAACTTCAGTTCCGCCATCTTGTATACGTTTTGTAAGGTATTCACACTATTATGTTGTAAAAGAGCACGGAGGTTTAACCTGATTATGTACATATAGACCATGTTAGGAAATATAACCAAGTTACATTTACTTATCAGAAGATCATAAGCACAGTGTAGGCTGCTATCTACAACATTTGCCATGTATTTACTTGCCAGATTATTATGAAATACAAATCCTAAAGTGTTTCCTGGCCCTTTATTATATAAGACTGGATATCAGACTAAATCTACATGTGAACCTACAAACCATCATAAATGCAATCTCATTCGCATAGATAATGTATTATTAGAAACCTAGGATCTAGATCAGTAAGTAAACCCACAAATACAAATACTAAAACATGCTTAACAGCTTAAATTAAATGACAGCCAAAAACAGAGCCAATTAGATTCACATGACTCACCACATCGAAGTCAGTATGAACAGGCTGCCCCTTGCTTGCTGCCAATGCTGCTACATATTCTTCTGCCTACTTGACACAGGAACAAAAATTCCAGTCATGACTCATGAGCACGTCTGAAGTAGATCAAAAATTTTAGCAAGAACGGTTCACAATTTCACACAGAAAACTAGAGTCTAGAGACACATTAATATGGAAGAAACCTTCCGAGCTTGGGCATTCATTATCTGCTCAGAATTTTCATTCTGGTACTGAGCAAGCCTTGCTTCAATGGCAGGAACATCTATTCCTTCAACCATATTTACAACTGCAAATGAAATGTTAGACATGCGAAAGCATCACATTTGGTTGAATGAGACTAATTGAAGTTTTCCTTACAAAGACTTCACTTATCAATTGCAAGTGAAGTAGCAGTCTAAAAGAGTTATGTCAATGGTCGATAAACCTATATTAATTATTCCAATAGACCAACATAAAATTACAAAAGTGAAGTTGAACATTGGAAAAGACTTACTCATGTCCTCTACCTCCTCCAAGTAATCATTATAGTCTCTCAACGAAGGAAAATCATCTTGTCTCTTATTAAATCTATGCATTAGTCATAAAAGTTGAGGAAATAAATAATATGCAACAACATATCAGGAGTAACCGCGAAAGGCGAAACAGAATCAAGTGTTGAATGCAATACATAACAAAGTAATTCCAGGTTTCCAAGCTGAACTATACAAATTCCAGTAACCAATGCACTCTGATCACAATGCAATGGAATAGAAAAATAAAATTAAAGAAAAAATCGAGTACAACCTGCCACATCCTTGACCGTTTCAGGGGATCCAATTCTATACAGTGAAGGCACACAAGAAATGTGCACTTCAGTGCTCTAGGAGGTGGATGCACTTCAATAAGACTATTGTACTAACTCTTCTACACGATGACTTGCAACCATCCCTTTAAACGAATCGAACAAGTTCATCTGCAATGTGGCAATTAATACAGTGTGACAAACATCATAGGCAGCGGTAAGCAGGATGCAGGAACAAATTTTTCACTACATCATTGTATTATGAGCATATAAAATGGACATACCCGAATGTACCCATTACTCGTGAAGTCACATGGCTTATTTCATATCCTAACAATTTGGCAAGTCCAAAATCTGATAT
Organism: Kitagawia praeruptora; assembly: GCA_037693485.1. NCBI lineage: Eukaryota > Viridiplantae > Streptophyta > Magnoliopsida > Apiales > Apiaceae > Kitagawia > Kitagawia praeruptora. The sequence goes on along the minus strand of CM075344.1, from coordinate 153,386,414 downwards.
ATGTAACATTATAAACAGAAGATTTGGGAAAAAGTATCTACATATATAATATATAGAAAGAGAGAGATAGAGTACCAACGGAGGACTGAATCAATTGAGCCCTACAAATCCCTCAATCTAACAAGGAGTTGTAATTCTTCAAATCACACAATCGTCCTATAAATCCCTATAAACCCAGCAGCAAATCCATGATTGATTATGGCAAAAATCGAGCCCTACAAACCCAGCAGCAAATCAAACCATAGATTCATTAAGCCCTTCAAAATATGAGTTTATTAAGCCCTTCAAAGACAGAGATAGAGTACCAATGGAGTGGAGTGGACAACTCCATTGAGAGATTGAGAGAGACAGAGAGAGAGAGGGTCGAGTAGTGATGAGAGTGAGCGCGAGAGATGAGTGAGAGAGAGAAAGAGATATGAGAGAAAGAGAGATGAGGATCGAGGGAGATAAGGCCAGAGAGAGATGAAAGTAATTTTGGGGAAAACAAATTAGGGGAAATGTTAGTATAGGCGGGGGAATGAAATTTTTGTAAGGGGGGAAATGTTTTATGAGAAATGGGGGAAAAATGATCTGCGTGTTTTTTTATTTTTTAAATAATCATTAAGATATTGGTTATTTTAACAAGTGATGTCCAGAAAGCTGTTTAACATCACTTTTAAAATAATTGATGTTAAAAACGTTTTTAACATCAGTGGTTTTTTAAACTGATATAAAAGTTGTGATGTCTAATCTAGTTTTTCTAGTAGTGGAGTAAGAATGTTAAGACTAAAATTTTATTTTTAGTTAAGGCGGCTGGTTTTTGCCGCTTACAAATTTCACCAAACTGCGTGCATTCAATTTTTTTTATTTTTTTGACAAAAGCGTGCATTCAATATTATTATAAAATACATTTATTAATTTTTACTTTTTTAGAATTTTTCATTTTAAATTTAATAAATGAATAGAACTTGAAAAAATAATAAATAAATATTCTTAAATATAATCTAGGTACATCCATGAAAAAGATGTCCCGATTTTGGTTTTTCAAATATCCATTTTACATTTAATAAATATAAAAAACTTAAAAATAGTAACAATTAAATACCTTGATATTTAAAAATAAAAACTCATTCGATTGATAAACTCTTACTTTTTATAAAAATGAAATATTTTGAAGGTAAATATGATTTTTAAATAATTAAAAAAAATGTTAAAAAAATAATAATTGAGTTTATTTATGATCTAAGGTAACGTATCATGTATGACTCGCCTAACCTAATTAATTGAGTGAGAGAATGAGGTTACTTTGAGAGTGGTGGGTCATTTCAAAGGCGGGTTAGTGATTTATTTGGAATTAACCGCTCAATTTTTTGGACAAAAAATTAAGATGTCACCCAAATACAAGTTCGTCTATTTTTTTCCACTTTTGGTAACACTTTTTTTAAAGATCAACGGTAACACCGATTTTGGTGTTAGCATAGATACCGATTTATGGCTATGGTAACACCGGTTACTATCAATTGTAACATTAAAAAAAAGTGTTACCGAAGACCAATTTTAAGGCATTTATGCCAACACTTTTGCCCGTAACATTGAAAAAAGCGTAGCCGTTGGCCATATGTGACGTAGTGTATGAATTAACAAATTCACCAGAAAACCACCTACAATTAGCACTTTCGGCCACCATATTTATCCCCCATCTCCGACCACCACTTACAAATCACCTAATATCATTCAAAAATCACTACATTTAAGTAAAAATAACTATAATTAAACAAAAATCTCCACAACTACCACACCGCTACCACTAATCACCACCGTTGCCGCCACCACCATCATCATCCTCATCATCTTCATGCCACCTCTATTTATATAACCATTGAATACAACTCGAAATCACAATAAAATCAGCAAAAAATCTTAAAAATACAAAAATTCCAAGAAAATTACTACCTACTGGATTTTGAAAGCTTAATACATAACCTTGATTTTTACAGATCTGATGCTCATTCGTTGGAGTACGACTGTGAACTATGTAAAGAGATAAGATTTGTGTGTGTATGTGTGTGTGTGTGAGAGAGAGAGAGAGAGATATTGAGAGAAATTAATGGTGGTGATCGTTAGAGGTTGGTGGTGTTAGGTTAGGGGGCTAAGCACAATCCGAGATTCATAAACAACCAATGCAAAGCACACACGTAACCAATCGATAAGTTGACAAGATTCACCAAAGCGCGGTCACACGTTATTCAAGTATTACTTCTACTTCTATCAACAATAAGTGAAAGCAAAATAAACCAAATATTTGACGTGAAAACACCCACGTCCCAACTCGTATTATTAATCCAAACAATTATCAAAAGTACATCAAAACAATAACACCTCAATGATGTCCCAAATCCTATACTTGAGCCAACAATGCTCTAGCATCACCCAAACAATACCTAAGACTACATCTCTTAAGCATTCACATATCAAACAATACAATATGACTATGTATACATAGTCATCCAAAACTTAGCCACCAAAACTTACCATACTTGTTATACAAGCCTTCCAATTCTTGGTACCTAATTACCCAATTTAGTGATTAAGACATACCATATATAATAATTATCTACACATGCAATTATTATCTTACCCATATATATCTTGGACCACCCAAGTCAATAACATCATATTGGGTTGAAATCCAACAATCCTCCCCTTCAACCCAATACCCATATCGGATTGAACAGTAACCATCAAGCCATCGACGTTCATTCGCCAATGTATCCTCACGAACAAGAATCTTGTCCAGCTCTTCCAATCTTTGAGTGTCGCTAAAACCCGTATAGTGACCCTCCAAACCACCGTTCTTTACCATAACGATGTACCCATCTACAAAATCACATGCATCACCACCAGGAGTACTCTTCCACATGTTGAGTCACCAAATTCTTGCTTTCACAATCCTTCGATCTCCTGAAGAAAATCACTAGTATCATCTAAATAGTTCACCTAGTTGATCAAGCCATTTTGAAACAATTGCGATGACCTCTTCCATCTTCTTCCATCTCGAGTCCGAACACAGGATTGATCCACGGTGCAAGCCAACCTTCAAACCGCACATAACTTTATCTTTGCCCGCTTTACTTGTCTTCTTATTAGCAAATCCTTCATTGTACTCTGTCATACCAATTGAACCTCGAACTTTCCCTCGACCTTATCCATCACGAATCCGAACCTTGGCTCTTGATACCACTTGTTCGGTTAGGGACTATACACAATCCGAGATTTACAAACAATCAATGCAAAGCACACACATAACCAATCGATAAGTTGACAAGATTCACCAAAGCGCGGTCACACGTTATTGAAGTATTACTTCTACTTCTATCAACAATAAGTAAAAGCAAAACATGAACACCAAATATTTGACGTGAAAACACCCACATCCCAACTCGTATCATTAATCCAAACAATCATCAATAATACATCATAATAATAACACCTCAATGGTATCCCAAACCCAATTCTTGAGCCAACAATAATACCTAAGACTACATCTCTTAAGTATTCACATATCAAACAATACAATATGACTATGTATATATAGCCATCCAAAACTTAGCCACAAAGACTTACCATACTTGATTTACAAGTCTTACCATACTTGTTATACAAGCCTTACAATTCTTGACACCTAATTACCCAATTTAATAATGATCAAGACATACCATATATAATAATTATCTACACATACAATTATTATCTTACCCATATATATCTTGGACCACCCAAACCCATAACATCATATTGGGTTGAAACCCAATAGGTGGTGATGGCGGCCTAAGCTTCGTGGTGGTGGTGGTGGTGGTAATGACAGCCTGAGCTTCGTGGTGGTGGTGGTGATGGCCGGAGTTTGGCGGTAACGACTTGAGTTTGATGGTGGTAGGTAGAAGGGGAGGAAGAAGGAGGTAGTGATAAAATATTAGGTTTAAAATATATGGTTATAATTGAGATTAAATTTCGTAGTTTATGGATTCTCATTTGAGCAATTACCTATATATTATATAGGGGAAGGCCATGATGTGAATGAAAAATAAACAACTGAAACAATGATCACCTTATCTTTACCTTTGACGCTTCATTGTATTTATATCCTTTTTTTACGAGAGCATTATTTTTATGTTTTGTATTTATTCTTTGTGTTCTGTAATTAATTGTTTTTAAGGAATATTATCAATTTTTTTATTCTTTATTTTAATATATTAATTATATTTTTAAAAAGAATATTACTTTTTGTGTTCTATACTTTAATATTTTATCTTTGATTTCAAAAATAAACTAATTTGTTCTGTTCTGTATTTCTTATGTGTTTTTTTCAAATAGATGAATATTTTCTATGTTCAATATTTTAATAAGATTTTCTTTTAATTTGTAAATCATTTTCTTATTTGTATTTTGTATTTTAATATATTTTCTTTTATTTTAAAAATAATGTAATTGTCTATGATTTATATTTAATTTGCCATCTTTCATTTTAAAAAATCAAATTATTTGTTGAGTTCCGTATTTTCATATGTGTTGTTTCTTTCAATTAATAATTTTTATGTTCTGTACTTCAATATATTTCCTTGCATTTAAAAATATTGTTATTATTTGTGTCATGCATTTAAATAAATATTTTTTATATTTTAGTATGAATACATTAATTGCACAACTTTTTTTCGCAAAATATTATTTGTAGAATAATTTCATTCACTGTAACAATATGTTGCTTTAATTATATCAACATAGTTTTTTTGCCACTCATATTTATTGAATGTAAAAAATTTAACAAATTTTAAATTTTAAGATATCTTCTAAATATGACTAGATTATAGTCTCTCTAAAACTCGAGTTACTTTTAATTTTATTTCAATTTTCATATATTAAGGTTTAATATAATAAATATTATTTTTAATATATTATTGGCATGTTATTTTTAAATTATTTTAATTTGATTATACTGTAGTGATATTAAAATGGTTAATTTTACTATTTTGTTGGAAGGATTCGAAACTTAGATTTTTGTATAGAACAACTTTTGGGATTATATATAAATCTATATATTATAAATTAGTGGATAGCCCTTTAAGGTTTGGTATCCATTTTTAGGTTTGGACAAGATTTGGTATTGATTTTGACCCACCGGATAATCCATTTTTAGGTTTGGTATCCATATTATGTTTATGTTTGGGAAAGATCCAAATTCATTATTCGAACCATTGTTAATTAAAGAAAGTTTGTATACAAATTTAAATACTATCAATATATTCTCTTAATATTTATGGTAAGATTATTAATGAAAATTTGAATAAATCTTTTAATTTTGGTAAGCTTCTTAATACATATTATCACATAATATATATAAAAATCTGGATAATTTTATCTTTGATTGCATTTGTTATAATATAGAAAAAAAATATTTTACTAATATTATTTCTTTCAATATTAATTTGTTTGATCTTAAATATAAAGTTATTTTATTTATTTAATCATTATTATTATATATTTAAATTTAAACTATCGTGTGCGTAGCACGGGCTATAATCTAGTTAGTATGTAATTGGTGGAATTTGAACCTTAGATCGTTGTATAAAACAATTTTTAATATTGTATCTAACTTTCATCATTTATTTGAATGGAAAGATTTAACGGAATGGGCGAATAACAAAAAATGAGAGGAACTACCACTTAAGCTTGTCAATGGATCGGATATCCGATCCGATACGGTCCGATCCGAGCCTTAATAAGTGGATATGGATTGTATAAAATAGAATCTGATCCGATAAAGATCCGATGTATAATGTGAAAACACACCTAGATGGGGGGTGAATAGGTGTATTATGGCTGATAGTGGTTAACTATGAACTATTTTGATTTTCCCAGAAATGGCTTGCTGTTATGTCTTAACAGTTTAATAACAGCAGGCTGATATGACCTAGCAGATTAATAACAGCAGGCTGAATTAAAATACAAATGCAGTGCAGTATGAAAAATGTAGAAAATTAAAATGAACACAAGATCTTTTAGCCAGGTTCGACCCCTAATCCCCTATGGTTTACTTCCTGGTCCCTTACCAACTTGGTAAGAGAATATATTATTGATCACTATAAACCAATTACAAGATCAAACAATATATCTCCCTTTAACACCCAGCTGCTTACAAAATGGCTTGCTGAATTGACGTGCTGAACTAACCCTCTAAGGAATACTTCCCAAGTATCCTTCTCTAGTCTAGTTCTACCCACCCAAAACCTTAAGCCACAATTGTACAACAACTAATATTTTACAACTTGAACAATACAATGGTTTGAATAAAATTACAACTCAACCTAATGAACCCTCTGAAAGTATATAACCGAATGTATGTGAGAGTTTTAGAGGTGTAAGGATTTAGCAAAGTGGTACGAAGTTGTGTATGTATAAGATATGGTTTTTGCACTTGAATTGTTGTGTTTAGAACTGAGCAAAAACATGGTATTTATAGGTACACAAGAGTTTTTTTATATTATAGGCTTCAAGATGTTCCTGCCGTTTTTCTTGAATAATAAGGATGAAGCGTGGAGGAGTTGGTGTCTTATTTTCAAGAGGAGCGTGTATAGAAATGTCAAAATGAAAGCCTAAAGGAGGAGGAGCTGTTTGTCTTCTGTAGTAGGTAGTAACGTGTATATGTCATATGAAGGAGAAGACAAAGTCTGAGTATAAAGTGTTTGTATAAGGAGTGGTTTAATTAAATAAGGAAATGTGTATCCTTATTTAAAGTAAAGCATAAGTTGTCCCCTACTTTTCTTGTGATTGAGAATATTGATGAGCTTTATGTGTTTGAATATTTCAGAGAGTTCGATACAATATTCCTAATGTTATTTCCATTAATATCTCCTTGAAATACGCCGATTCCTTGAATTCTGTTATTTCTGTCTGACAGAATCGGCTTGCTGATTTAGCATAGATTGTAAGATCAGCTTGCTGATATACATGAGGTAGTCCATAACAGCTTGCTGAAATATAACTGTTAGTCTGACTGAAATAATCCTGTAAAACTTAAAACAGCTTGCTGAGTTGATAATAAATATGAAATACAGCTTGCTGAACTATAATCATCAAAACATAAGGGTCACAATCTCCCCCTTTTTGATGATTATTGAAGCATTATTTTAGGATAGAATACTCCCCCTAAATCCCTGCAATCCTGTAGACTTTGATTAAACAATTATAACACACGCATTCATGAAAACTAGTTTAAGCAATTAGATCACACATAAAGCACAAAGTGCTATAATTCAACAACCAAACACGGATAGTTAAAGTTTTACACATACTAAATTCAAATCAAAAGATCAGTCTACTAGAGCATCAAGTTACCAGAGCATCAAGTTACCAGTCACGATTAAACATATTAAGTTACCAGACAAGATTGAAATATGACTACTAAAATATTCTCCCCCTTAATCATTAAAAAGGGCACACTTTTAGACATCCACATCCACTGAACCTCCGAGCTCAGAACCATCTTTAGCAATGTCATCACCAGGAGCAACTTTACCAGTAGGGATAGTAGCATTGGGAGTCAAATGTGCTGAAGTAGTAGGCTTTTCTGCAGATTTTTTCGAAGCTAGAGTAACCACAGGTACCTCCTTACCTATGAGCATTGACACCATAGTTTTCAACACTGTTATTTCACCTTCAAGATCAGAGATTTTTGCCACCAATGCAGTGTGATTTCCTACCAAAGTTGCTGTGTCCGAAGCAATTTTGCTCACTAATTGACCCAAATTAGAAGATGCAGAAGTAGTCGTATCCACAGTATCATCAGTAGGTTGAGAGGGAGTAGTGACAATGTGTTCCACGGTGCCATGAGCAATTCGAAGGTTTGACTGAGCAAGATTCTTTGCATCAATGTGCTCCTTAGGCACAATTGATTCATAACCAGTGGTAGTCACTTTAAAGAACAAAAGTATCCTGGTAATTAAACATCCATATGGCAAAGTAGAGTTTTGTTTGCCAATAGCTGCAAACATAGTGTCCAATACTAGTTTGGGAAGATTAAATGGCATTTTGGATTAAATTCTAGCACAAACAACCACATCTTGCCAAGTTAAATTCGAACGGCCACCAGACCTTGGACATATGTTAGCCCAGCAAATCTTGAATATTAAATGAGCCATGGGATTTATAAGTGAAGTAGTTGGTGGGGCTAAGTCCATGAGTCTATTCGGAGCAACCAATACATTCAGTTGATCAACATCAGTAAAGCCAGGAAAACTAAGTGACCCATGAGTAAATATGTCAACATTAGAGTTAACATTAACTGTTAAAATCATGCCGAGAAAAGGAGGGTTCAATTGAATGTTCGTATCATCCACCAGTGTCGTTAAATTTCCAAATTCATCTTTTTCTAAATTCGCATAAAATTAACGAACTAATTCGGGATAGTAAACCTTAGGCATATCAACAACAAAGGATCGCATACCCATAGCATCTATTAAATCTTTTGCACCACATGCAGTGAGAAGTTTAAGGGATATATGTTTACCAGGAGCGATGGGGCGAGTACCAATCTGATTGTCAAAGAACCGAGTAGATAGAGATTCTGAAATGATGGTGAACACGGGTTTGACCCTCTTTGAAGCCGGAGAACCCATCGGAGTAGTACCGGAGACATTTTCGGTTTGAGCATCAGTAGTCACAATCTCTTCATTGATCTGTGGGACAGTAGATGGTGATGTTGTAGCGGATTTGTGTTCTTTGTTCTTGGTGCGGCGGGTACCAGAAGCCATGAGAGCGGTGAAGGAAAAACCCTAGAGTATTTTCGATTTGGGGAAGTTGAAGAAATGATAGGGAATGAAGTGATGTTACCCGTGTATCCCCAATTAAATCATAAGGGGAAAAAATATTTGTAATATTTTGTATACGTATCTACTTAAAACATAAAACATGGAAAGTTTAATGTTTAAAGCATGTAACTACTAAAAAATAGGAAACAAAATATAATCATGACAAATTTAATATATGGGATATAAAAATCACGTAATCATTTAGCACAAAAATAATTAAATCATGGCAATTCACATATAACTCATGGAATATATTTAGACTAAATAAATATTCAAGTACCACAAATAAATTCACAGTTAAGTAAGATATGAGAAGGATATTACCAGACATGTGAAAAACAGCTTGCTGTTTTATACTTCACACATACCAAGTTCACGACGAATTAAATTGAACCGTTCTGTTGCAAGAGGCTTTGTAAAAATATTAGTAAGCTGATATTCTGTTGGAACAAAAATCAGCTTGATTTTCCCTTTAGCAACATTGTCCCGTAGAAAATGATGGCGTACATCAATATGTTTGGTACGTGAATGATTTACTGGATTTTCAGATATGTTGATAGTACTTGTGTTATCACAATTTATTGGAACTTGACCACATTTGATTCCAAAGTCTCGTAGAGTTTGAATCATCCATAATATTTGCGAGCAACAACTCCCGGCTGCCAAATATTCTCCTTCAGCTGTAGATAGAGCAACGGATGCTTGTTTCTTGCTTTGCCAAGAAACTAGGCTTTGACCAAGAATTGCACACACTCCACTTGTACTTTTACGATCAGTTTGACTTCCTGCATAGCCAGCATCACTAAATCCAACGAGTTCGAAGGAATTTGTGATGGGATAGAATAGCCCAAGATTGGTTGTACCATGGAGATATTTGAAGATACGTTTAATGGCACTTAGATGAGATTCCTTTGGATTGGCCTGAAATCGAGCACAAACACAAACACTATACATGATATCAGGCCTTGAAGCAGTTAGATATAAAAGGCTGCCAATCATCCCTCTGTATTAACGAATGTCAACACTTTTTCCATTTTCATCTGAAATCAGCTTGCTGTTTTGGCACATTGGAGTGGATTTCGGATTGACGTTTTCATACCCATATTTCTTCAGTAGGTTGTTGACATATTTAGTTTGATGAACATAAATACCATCAGGAGTTTGTTTGATTTGGAGTCCCAAGAAGAAATTCAGATCTCCCATCATACTCATATCAAATTCACTATGCATACGCTTAGAAAACCACTTGCACATTGAATCGTTAGTTGAACCAAAAATGATATCGTCGACATATATTTGGACAACTAAGATATCTTTACCATCTAACTTTGTGAATAGAGTAAGGTCGATTTTACCTCTAAAAAATCCATGTTTGATCAGAAATTCACTTAGACGCTCATACCAAGATCTGAGGGCCTGACTTAAACCATATAGTTCCTTTTTCAGCTTCAATACATGATTAGGAAACTGAGCATTTTTGAATCCAGGAGGCTGTTTTACGTAAACTTCTTCTTTCAGCTTGCCATTTAAGAAGGTACTCTTAACGTCCATTTGATGTAGCTTAAATTTCTTGAAGCATGCAAAGGAGAGGAGCATTCTGATTGATTCTAGTCGTGCAACTGGTGCATATGTTTGATCAAAATCAATCCCTTCTTGTTGATTATATCCTTGAGCTACGAGTCTAGCCTTATTTCGAGTGACCGTCCCAAATTCATCAACTTTATTCTTAAAAATCCATTTGGTGCCAATGATGGATACATCTTTAGGTGGTTCCACAAGTTCCCAAACGTCACATCTCTCGAATTGACTAAGTTCTTCTTGCATTGCTATGAGCCAATGTTCATCATTTAATGCTTCTTTCACATTTTTCGGTTCTTCTTGTGCAATATAGGCAGAAAAAGCACATATATTTGCTCGAGCTTTCCTTGTCTTGATACCCACTGACTTGTCACCAATAATTAACTATGGAGGATGATTTTTGACCGTTCTAGTAGCTTTAGGAAGAGAGTGTTGAGCTATAACTTCTTCTTCTTCAAATCTGATCCTTTTGTGGGGTTGAATTCCTTGAGCATGAAATTCCCTTTTCGAGCCTAGAGTAGCTTCTTGCTCTTCCAAGGATAATTTTTCAAGTTTTTTTTGTTGTATCATCAACTGGTGCCATGAAATCAACTTGCTGATTTTGTTCAGAAACTGGTTCAGCTTGACTATCTCCTGCTACATTCTGATTCAGCTTGCTGTTTGTACCTGTTCCTGCATCATCTTCCTCATCTCTTGGCAGATTTGCATGAGGAGACTTTATCACTTTCACTTGCTGAAAGACCTGTCATGATCGTATTCATGGCCCTGGAAATGTAACTTTCTTTGACTAATTCAGCATCAGTAAGGTCATCAATATCTTTCGGCTTGCTGTCTTTGTCAAGAAATATATAAGGACCTTTGTTTACAACTCGCCATTCTAGTGGTTCCTTTGACAGATGAACCGAGAGGATAATCTTCAGCCATATCGATCGATACTATTCCTGTTACAGAAAGATTAGTATACCAAAGCTCTGATACCAAATGAAAACACACCTAGAGGGGGGGTGAATAGGTGTATTATGGCTGATAGTGGTTAACTATGAACTATTTTGATTTTCCCAGAAATGGCTTGCTGTTATGTCTTAACAGTTTAATAACAGCAGGCTGATATGACCTAGCAGATTAATAACAGCAGGCTGAATTAAAATACAAATGCAGTGCAGTATGAAAAATGTAGAAAATTAAAATGAACACAAGATCTTTTAGCCAGGTTCGACCCCTAATCCCCTATGGTTTACTTCCTGGTCCCTTACCAACTTGGTAAGAGAATATATTATTGATCACTATAAACCAATTACAATATCAAACAATATATCTCCCTTTAACACCCAGCTGCTTACAAAATGGCTTGCTGAATTGACGTGCTGAACTAACCCTCTAAGGAATACTTCCCAAGTATCCTTCTCTAGTCTAGTTCTACCCACCCAAAACCTTAAGCCACAATTGTACAGCAACTAATCTTTTACAACTTGAACAATACAATGGTTTGAATAAAATTATAACTCAACCTAATGAACCCTCTGAAAGTATGTAACCGAATGTATGTGAGAGTTTGAGAGGTGTAAGGATTTAGCAAAGTGGTACGAAGTTGTGTATGTATAAGATATGGTTTTTGCACTTGAATTGTTGTGTTTAAAACTGAGCAAAAACATGGTATTTATAGGTACACAAGAGTGTTTGATATTATAGGCTTCAAGATGTTCCTGCCGTTTTTCCTGAATAATAAGGATGAAGCGTGGAGGAGTTGGTGTCTTATTTTCAAGAGGAGCGTGTATAGAAATGTCAAAATGAAAGACTAAAGGAGGAGGAGCTGTTTGTCTTCTGTAGTAGGTAGTAACGTGTATATGTGATATGAAGGAGAAGACAAAGTCTGAGTATAAAGTGTTTGTATAAGGAGTGGTTTAATTAAATAAGGAAAGGTGTATCCTTTTTTTTTTTTGCTAAATAGGAAAGGTGTATCGTTATTTAAAATAAAGCATAAGTTGTCCCCCAATTTTCTTGTGATTGAGAATATTGATGAGCTTTATGTGTTTGAATATTTCAGAGAGTTCAATACAATATTCCTAATGTTATTTCCACTAATATCTCCTTGAAATACGCCGATTCCTTGAATTCTGTTATTTCTGTCTGACAGAATCGGCTTGCTGATTTAGCATAGATTGTAAGATCAGCTTGCTGATATACATGAGGTAGTCCATAACAGCTTGCTGAAATATAACTGTTAGTCTGACTGAAATAATCCTGTAAAACTTAAAACAACTTGCTGAGTTGATAATAAATATGAAATACAGCTTGCTGAACTATAATCATCAAAACATAAGGGTCACATAATGGATTGGATATGGATTTTAGTTTATCCGATCCAATAATAACCCGATCCGACCATTTACAATTACTTATATATAATTTTAATATAATGTATAAGATAAATTTAACTATATATAATCAAATTAATCTATTTCTCTGAGATTTATTATTTTATTTCTCATTCAACCATTTTCTTCATTTTTCATGTACACTATTATTTCATTAGATTTTCATATTCTGTATACACCATTATTTCATTAGATTCAAACGAATGAATATGTACCTTTGAAGTTATTTGTCCATATTTATTTATTTAATAGTTAAATTTATATTAATAGTTATAATATATATACAAATCACATATACTCAATTCAAATTTTATTATTAAATCTTGAATATTATATTTTGAGATTTTTTTTGCTATTTTAAAGATTTATTGGCTTAATTTTATTTTATTATTTTACTATTTGTTATTTCATTTTTTATTTTTTATTTTAAATTTAAATGGATCCGGAGGTCCGATCCGATAATCCGAAATCCTAATGGATTGGATATGGATCATGCTATTAATAATCCGACAACGATCCGATCCGAATTCGAATCGACAAATTTAAATGGATATGAATATGGATTTAATCAAATCCGATCCAAACCCGACCCGTTGACAAGCCTACTACCACTTATGTTTACTTATTATAGTATAGTATAAATAATATAAATACTCTAAGGTAGACTATGTGATAGAATAGAATGTGAGTTTCGGATTTTCAAATCTAACCGTACCATTTTTTTCATCATTTGGTTATAATTACTAAGGTCCCGTTTGGTAATAATATTGTTGCAAATAGCAACAACAACTTATTTGTGAAAAGCAGGTAAAATAATATTTGGTAAATTTTAAAAGCAATTTTTTTGAAAAGTACTTTTTCTGAAAAAGTGCTTTTAGATAAAGTAATTCTATCATACTTTTCAAAAATGTTGATTTTCAACTTTTGCAAAAAGTAGTTATGGATATTGAAAAAAGTTGCTTTTCAACTTTTGCAGAAAACAGTTAGCATATCAACATTAAAACATACCAAAAACACTATTTTTTAAAAACTAATATGCATAATACTCAGTTAATCTAGTTCCTTGTTGAGCCGGTCTCATATTGTATATTTTTTAAAATTAATTGTAACTAGTTTATAATCTGTTGTATATTTTTTCAAATTAATTAATTGTAACTAGTTTATAATCTGTGCGCTCTTTTTTAATATATATATATATATATATATATATATATATATTATATCTCATGCAATGCACGAGTTATTTTTAATATTTTTAAATTTATTTTTGTTATAAATTTTTTATTTATAATATATTCTTAAAAAAATTAAATCCATTAAAAAAAGTTTTATGTGAAATTGATTTAGAGATGTGTTTCTTTTCAAAAAAGGAAAAAGATTTAGCGTTGTGCTTTAAATGAAATAGTTACATGTGTCGTAATAAAGTCTAACTTAATGCAAATCTGTAAATAAAAATAGTTAATTAAGGATAATTAAGTAAAATTAATTAAATAAGAATAATTAAGTAAAATAATTAAATAAGACAAGTACCGTACCAAAAATATGTACCAAAACTTTTAATGCTTGAATTCCAGATTTCACGAGTATAGGAAGCTATTAATAGGTTTAGAGATGTATTTAAATAAAATAGTTATATGTGTTTTAATCTATTATCTATCTATTATATATCTAATACACCAATAAGGGGTTTCCCTGAGCAAATTAATTCATAGGCTCGGTCCCTCCGAACCTCACTCCAAACCTAACTCTAAATATTTGTAAAAATAATGCTATTCAAAGGGTTTGAACCCATGACCTTGCATAACAAGGGGTTTCCCTGAGCAAATTAATTCATAGGCTCGGTCCCTCCGAACCTCACTCCAAACCTCTGTTCTAAAAGTCGGCGATTAATCGGGATTAATCGCTGTTCGGTAAGGAACCGAACTGATTTTACAAAAATCGGCCAAAAAATCGTTTTTTCGAAAAATCGGGATTAATCGGGATTAATCGGTCAAAAATCGGATTAATCGGTCAAAAATCGGCATTATTGATAAAAAATTGAAAAATATGTAGAAAAATTAAAAAAAATTAAAAAGTATAAAATTGAATAAATTTTAAGAAAAATATTATTCTCATATACGAAACTAATATTTTAAACGGTTAAATCATGAATTTTATCAATTTTTTCTCTCATATTGACCCCAATTCAAAAATTAGATCTTAAAATTTATATTTACTTTAATAATGCTATATATTTTAAATATATTTGTATAAATATATGATAATTATTCATGTATGATCAAAAAAATAAAATAATTATATTTAAAAATAATATTAAATTAGTTCCGATTAATCATTCCGATTAATCCCTGGACGGTGCCTCCACCGATTAAGTCCGATTCCCGCTTTTTACAACACTGCTCCAAACCTAACTCTAAATATTTGTAAAAATACAACACTGCTCCAAACCTAACTCTAAATATTTGTAAAAATAATGCTATTCAAAGGGTTTGAACCCATGACCTTGCATAACTAAATGCAACACCATAACCAGTTGAGCTGTGTAAGAATTTGAGTTAATTTTAAAAATCATTAGCAACATACACAAATATTTGTATAATGTATAATCCCAATAATTATACATACAAATATACATACATACACAAATACATACATACATACATACACACATACATACATAAATAATTATACATGCATACCTACATACATACTTACATACATACATATATAGGCCATTGTTCCATGGAGAACCGTGGAGAACCACTTAAAATACATTATAATTGCTTTATATATAAGGGCCCCGCAGGGGCATCTTCACAAAAAAGTCTTATAATTCTATACTCTATCTATTTATAAAAAAAATTACAAAAAAATTTTTTTTTTTAAAAATTTTCAAAAAATGATGACGTGGCAACATTTTTTAAAATTTTTTTAAAAGTTTTTTTTAAATTTTTTTTTTTTGATGAATGGATAGAGAGTAGAATTATAAGACTTTTATGTGAAGGGGCCCCGCCAGGGGCCTTATATAAAGGACTATTTTAATGCATTTTAAGTGGTTCTCCACGGTTCTCCACGTAAGATGGTTCTCCCTAGAGTGGGACTCTACATATATACATACATACATACATCCATACATACTTACATAATTATTAATTATACATGCATACGTACATACATACATTTATGTTATAAAATCTATTAATATTTCATTATTTGTAATCTATTAATTGTTGTATAATTAATATGCATATTTATACATACATACACATGTACAAACATAAATACATACATATATAAAATTTTATGAGATATATAATAATATACTATAATCTATACTATTATATAAAAGCCGAAACATTAAAAGTTTGGTTGGTTGGTTGGTTGGTTGGTACCTATTGATTTTACTTATTTACCCCTTACTTAATTACAGATATAATCTTTTTTTTATTTTATCTAACTAAATTTTTTTCTTTACTAATCAATTTCTCTTTTCAGGTTAAACATGTTACCTTTAAAATTTTTGCTTTACTAATCAATTTTTTTTCAGGTTAAACATGTTACCTTTTCTTTTTCTTTTTAATAACTAAGCAGTTTCCTTTTTCAGGTAAAATATAATAACTAAAAAGCATATTATAATTACTAATAACTAATTAATTAATTTTTTCATTCAAATTATCTTTTCTCTTTTCTCTAACTAAAATATCTCTTTTTCCAATTATATCACGGGTTACCATTTAAAAATCTTCTTTTACATTTTATTTAACTAAAATTTAATCAATTTCTTTTACAGGTTGAACATGTTACCTTTTCTTTTCTTTTTAATAACTAAGCAGTTTCCTTTTTCAGGTAAAATATAATATCTTCTATATGTTATCTAACTAAAAAGCATATTATGATT
This sequence comes from Kitagawia praeruptora, assembly GCA_037693485.1. Taxonomy (NCBI): domain Eukaryota; kingdom Viridiplantae; phylum Streptophyta; class Magnoliopsida; order Apiales; family Apiaceae; genus Kitagawia; species Kitagawia praeruptora. The sequence goes on along the minus strand of CM075344.1, from coordinate 153,369,723 downwards.
ACTATTAACTAATTAATTAATTTTTTCATTCAAATTATTTTTTCTCTTTTCTCTAACTAAAATATCTCTTTTTCCAATTATATCACGGGTTACCATTTAAAAATCTTCTTTTATATTTTATTTAACTAAAATTTTTACTTTACTAATCAATCCACTTTTTCAGATTAAACATGTTACCTTTTTTTTAATAACTAAGCAGTTTCCTTTTTCAGGTAAAATGTAATATCTTTTATATTTTATCTAATTAAAAAATAAATTATAATTACTGTTAACTAATAAATTAATTTTTTATCTTTTATATTTTCTCTAACTAAATTATTTTTTTCTCAATTATATCACGGGTTACCTTTTTCAACCAAAACAAGTTACCTTTTTTATTTTCTCTAACTAAAACCTCTCTTTTTCAAATTATGATTCTATTTAAGTTTGGTTGGTTGGTACCTATTGATTTTACTTATTTACCCTTACTTAATTACAGATATAATCTTTTTTTATATTTTATCTAACTAAATATTTTTCTTTACTAATCAATTTCCTTTTTCAGGTTAAACATGTTACCTTTAATATTTTTGCTTTACTAATCAATTTCTTTTTTCATGTTAAACATTTTACCTTTTATTTTTCTTTGTAATAACTAACTAGTTTCCTTTTTCAGGTAAAATATAATATATTCTATATGTTATCTAACTAAAAAGCATATTATAATTACTAATAACTAATTAATTAATTTTTTCATTTAAATTATCTTTTCTCTTTTCTCTAACTAAAATATCTCTTTTTCTAATTATATCACGGGTTACCATTTAAAAATCTTCTTTTACATTTTATTTAACTAAAATTTAATCAATTTCTTTTTCAGGTTTAACATGTTACCTTTTCTTTTCTTTTTAATAACTAAGCAGTTTCCTTTTTCAGGTAAAATATAATATCTTCTATATGTTATCTAACTAAAAAGCATATTATGATTACTATTAACTAATTAATTAATTTTTTCATTCAAATTATCTTTTCTCTTTTCTCTAACTAAAATATCTATTTTTCCAATTATATCACGGGTTACCATTTAAAAATCTTCTTTTATATTTTATTTAACTAAAATTTTTTACTTTACTAATCAATCCACTTTTTCAGATTAAACATGTTACCTTTTTTTTTTAATAACTAAGCAGTTTCCTTTTTCAGGTAAAATGTAATATCTTTTATATTTTATCTAATTAAAAAATAAATTATAATTACTGTTAACTAATAAATTAATTTTTTATCTTTTCTCTTTTCTCTAACTAAATTATTTTTTTTCCAATTATATCACGGGTTACCTTTTTCAACCAAAACAAGTTACCTTTTTTATTTTCTCTAACTAAAATCTCTCTTTTTCAAATTATGATTCTATTTAATAAAAATAAAATCATAATATTATAATGTTATTAATTAACCGATTACCTATTCAACTAAAAATGTATCATCTTTTCTATTTTTTCTAATTAAATTCCTTTTTAAAAAAATACCATGGGTAACATTAATTTCTAATTTTCTAAAAATATTACCAGCAATTTTATTTAGTAAAATAACAATTAAATTATAATTACTATAAACTAATCAATTACCATTTTCACCTAAAGTATGTCACCTTTTAATTTTCACGTTATCTTTTTCTATTTTTTCAAACTAAAATTTCTCTTTGGAATATTATAATACTAATATTAACGATTGATTATCCCTTTTAGCTAAAACGTATCATCTTTTTCCTATATTATCTAACTAAAATTCCTCTTTAGAAATATTACGAGCAACATTAATTTCTCCTTTTCTAAAAATATTACGAGCAATTTTATTTTTTAAAATAACATAATTAAATTATAATTATTATAAATTAATCAATTACCCTTTTCACCTAAAATGTATTACTTTTTTAATTTTCTCTAACTAAATCCTCTCTTTTTCCAATTATTTCACGAGCATTCTATTTAATAAAACAAAATAATAATTTTATAATTACTAATAAATAACTTATTACCTTTTCAACTAAAACCTATATATTTTTAACTAGAATCATTCCTTTTAAAGAAATATCATGGATAACATTTATATAATTATGATCATCATCTCATTTAAATATTTAAGCCTCCAAAATTCATATTTAAAAAAAGTTAATAATTTTTTTTATAATATTAAAAAAATTCCGTGCATTGCACGGTTTTAAGCTAGTATTATATACATAACCAA